>CM077664.1:193806194-194441027 GCA_039707655.1 Elymus sibiricus | reverse complement strand
TCGCGCGCGCGGCAGCAACGGGCACTGTTCATCTAGAGGCAACCCAACCGGCTACGTCTCGCACGTACGAGGGCTCGACCGGCTTCAGTTAGCAGCGAAGGAATCACTCGGGTTCAGTTAGCAGCGAAGGAATCGCTCGGGTTCAGTTAGCAGCGAAGGGATCGATCGGCTTTAGCACGTAGCTAGTGCGATCGCTCGGGTTCAGTAAGCAAATGCCTCGCTCGAGTTTAGTTAGCGAACGCCTCGCACACACGCGCACGTACGAGAGAAACGCGCAAACCACACTGCATCGCTTGGCCCCGACCACCCACCGTAACCGGGAATTCCCCAAAAATTTCCTCGGCCTCACTTCTACCATGATTTTTTACGTCATGGACGGCCCAAAGAATGTCATGCGGGTGCGTCTCCGGCCCGCCCAGGACGAAAAGCCCATTTTCTGTCATATTTTTTTGTCATAGAAGTAGGAGCCCACCACATCTATGGTGATACGTGTTTTTGTCACAATTATTGTCATAGAAGTGTCACAACCATGATAGAAAAAGTTTTTGTTCGGGCCATAATGTCACGGATGTGTCTTTTTTTTGTAGTATCATGGGCTCAGATGATCTCCATGAGCTATCCAAAGAGCGTGAGAGCCCTCAAAAAAATCCAAAGTGCGTGAGAGGATTTGGAATTCAATTCCTAGATATAGTACTTTTAAAGTGCCCGATAGAAAAATATTGAGTCTGAATCCACCAAAAATTGTACGGTCATTTCAATTAGAAACCGGCAAAAAAATCAAAACAAATATGCGTGAGAAGAGAAACCTGATCTAGATGAGGAACAAAAAATTTATGTGGTAAGATCCGTGAGCGCACGGGATTCATGCCCCAACTTTTTTGCTCCTATTTGTGAGAAACACGGATCTATTTTCCATATGGGGAGGAAGAGAGACGTGAGATCATGAGAGAGAGAGAACATATCTGTTTTCCATGTGGGAAGAGAGATGTGAGGGAGGAAGAGAGACGTGAGATCATGAGAGGGATAGAGAGAGAGACGTGAGAGATTAAGCGGGAGAGTAACATTGCGTCAGGTCGCTGCTTTATTTCACCTGGGAGAGGAAGAGATGGCGGAGGGCCTTATGGGCCTGTCGTTGAAGTGTTGGGCTTTCTAATCAATCTGCTTTTGGCCGAACTGCTATTTTTTTACAAAGGTTAATCTACACCGTAATAACTCGGTCCCACCTTAGATGTACGACTCGTAATTTCTAATTAACGTGGGAATTTTTAGGGAGTCTCTAATTAGTATAGGGATAGATTACAATTAAACCTTCTACACCTTGAGTACAATCATAAGCCATAAGTTCTCTAGTAAAATCCCCATCGAGCACAGGTGGTGTGTCAGGTGAATTAAGTATTCTACTTCTAATAGCAGAACTAGGTCTAGCAGGTGATTCATAATTTTTAGTAGTTTCAGTTTCTTTATCCTTACCAGTATGAGCATTCAATAATTCTCTTAGTGGAACGGTCACATTAAACAAAGTAGAAGCATCGTCACTAGTATCATCAATAGCAAAAGCAGTACCTACTGTGTGTGGCATATCAGTATGTGAAGTATGTGGTGGTGGTATCACAAGTTGACTCAAAACAGTAGGTGAATCAAGAGTAGAGCTAGTTGGAAGGTCATTACCTCCTCTTGTTTTAGAGGGCATGATCTTGGTTTTAGAATCGTTGAGCTTGTTCATAGTTAAGATAAATTGCAGTAGATAAATAACTCTCAGGTGAACTTAATAAATAGAGCCATTCTCCTCGGCAATGACGCCAGAAAATAGTCTTGATGACCCACAAGTATAGGGGATCGCGACAGTCTTTGAGGAAGTA
Organism: Elymus sibiricus; assembly: GCA_039707655.1. NCBI lineage: Eukaryota > Viridiplantae > Streptophyta > Magnoliopsida > Poales > Poaceae > Elymus > Elymus sibiricus. The sequence goes on along the minus strand of CM077664.1, from coordinate 194,439,168 downwards.
TTTCAATCCAAATTTATTGATTCGACACAAGGGGAGCCAAAGAATATTTATTAACCTTAGCAATTGAGTTGTCAATTCAATCACACCTGTAGAACTTGCTTGCAGCAATTTATTAGTAGCATGATAATATGATAGCAGTAGTGATAAAGTAATAGTAGTAGGAAGCAGCAGAATGCAGCGATAGTAACTGTAATGGGAGCAACAGTATTGGGAAGCGTATGCATGGAGTAAACGATGGGTTTGTTCAGATGAGATTCAATATGCAACAGTCATAACCTGGAGTGACAACAAACTAACTCCATGTGATAGCCTGGCTTATTAGGGATGATAGACTACTCATATCAATAAGGAATTCCTTCTTTTCCGGGAGCCCATTCGGACAGAACTCCAAAGTTAAGCGTGCTCAGCTTGGAGTAATTTCAGGATGGGTGACCGACTGGGAAGTTGCTCCTAGGTGCGCATGAGTGAGGACAAAGTGCGCAGGAAAGACTAGTATTGATCTGTGAGGCCAGTCTAGATCTCGCCAGGAGTAACGACCACCGGCGGGTGTGTCCGGGGCGTTACAAGTTGGTATCAGAGCCGACCCTCGCGGTTACACGGATGTTTGCGGACAGGTGCGCGGTCATGTTGTGCATGACGTTTGTGACCCGTCATGGCACACGGCATGGCACATGTGCCGGACTGGATGCACAGACGTATGTGCCAAGAGGGAACGTTCCTGTGGCCCGACGAGGACGTCGGTTCCTCTGAGTGGGGGTGTATGTGATAGCCTGGCTTATTAGGGATGATAGACTACTCATATCAATAAGGAATTCCTTCTTTCCGGGAGCCCATTCGGACATAACTCCAAAGTTAAGCGTGCTCAGCTTGGAGTAATTTCAGGATGGGTGACCGACCGGGAAGTTGCTCCTGGGTGCGCATGAGTGAGGACAAAGTGCGCAGGAAAGACTAGTATTGATATGTGAGGCCAGTCTAGATCTCGCCAGGAGTAACGACCACCGTCGGGTGTGTCCGGGGCGTTACACTCCAATTTATCAATCATATGTAGGCATGCATTCCATATATAGTTGTACGTGCTTGCAATAAGAACTTGCACAACATCTTTTGTTCTACCCTCCCATGGCAGCGGGATTCAAATGGAAATTAAGGATTAACACATAGTGAACACATGTAATCCTCAAGGTAACGTCATCCCCGTTGATACGTCTTCTACGTATCTATAATTTATGAAGTATCCATGCCATGTTTACAATAATTTTATATGGTTTTGGTGCACTTTTATATTATTTTATGGACTAACTTATTAATCTAGTGCCCAATGCCAGTTCTTGTTTTTTTGCATGTTTTTTGTTTCACACAAAAACCATACCAAACGAAGTCCAAACATGATAAAATTTACGGAGATTTTTTATGTAATATATGTGATTTTTGGGAGAAAGAATCAACGCAAGACGGTGCCCGAGGGCCCCACAAGGCACCAAGGCGCGCCTCCTGCCTTGTGGGCACGTCGTAGGTCGGTTGGAGCCCTTCTTTCGCTGCAGGAAAGATAATTTCCGAAGAAAAATCCCCTCAAAATTTCAGCCCAATCGGAGTTACGAATCTCCGGCTATTAAAGAAACCGTGAAAGGCCAGAAAACAGTAGCGAGAAATAGAAGACAACAGAGAGATCCAATCTAGGGGAGACCTTCCTCTCTCCTCGGAGGGCCAAGGAAGAAGAAGAAGGAGGGGGGCCCTTCCCCCTCTCCTCCGGTGGCGTCGGGATGCCGCCGGGGATATCTTCTCCATCACCATCACCACCAACTTCTCCTCCATTCTCATGGTGATGTGTGAGTAGTTCATCCTCGAGGCTGAGGGTATTCGATCTCTCTCTCTCTCTCTCTCTCGTGTTCTTGATTTAGCATAATCTTGATGTATCATGAACTTTGTTAATATAATTTGATCATATGAAGTTCTTCCCCTCTATCTTTGTTGTGATGAATTGAGTCTTGCTCTTTGAAGTTTCGTATGCTGGATTGAATACTTTGGATTTGAGATCACTTGACGTATGTCTCACTCGTGGATACCCGTGGTGACAATGGGATAATCTATTGAGATCACTTGATATATGTTTTGGTAATCAACTTGTGGATTCCCGTGGTGACATTGGGGTAATCTAGGCATAAAGGTTGATACACGTTTTCATCCTACTTTCTCTGATAGGAACTTTGGAGTGATTCTTTATCGCACATTGAGGGATTGTTATGTGATTCAATTATGTTAGTACTGTTGAGAGATTGCACTAGTGAAATTATGAACCATAGGCCTTGTTTCTAAGCATTGGGACACCGTTTTTACTCACTTTTGTTACTTGCTACCTTGCTGTTTTTATTTATTCAGATTACAAAAACATATATCAACTATCCATACTAAACTTGTATCACCACCTCTTCACCGAACTAGTGCACATATACAACTTACCATTGTATTGGGTGTGTTGGGGACACAAGAGACTCTTTCTATTTTGATTGCGGGGTTGTTTGAGATAGACCATCTTCATCCTACACCTCCCATGGATTGATAAACCTTAGGTCATCCACTTGAGGGAAATTTGCTACTGTCCTACAAAACTCTGCGCTTGGAGGCCCAATAGAGTCTACAAGAATAAAGTTGCGTAGTAGATATCAAGCTATTTCTGGCGCCGTTGCCGGGGAGGTGAGTGCTTGAAGGTATTTTCTTTAGATCTTGCAATTGAATCTTTTAGTTTCTTGCTTTTCACTAGTTTGGTTTATAAAAGAAAATTACAAAAAAAATGGAAGTGAAGTTCCATCAAGTTCTTTATCTTTATGAAGTCTTTCTTGAAAATATGGATTCCGATAATTGCTATGAAGTGTTAAAAGAAGAATTTAACACAATGTTTGGTGTGAATGTTAAGCATGATTGCAATGATATTAGTATGAATTCTTTGAATATCCATGATGCTAATGATATGCAAAGCCATAAACTTAGGGATACTATGTTTGATGAACATGATCTTTTTAGTCCCCCTACTTTTGATGAGAAAATTTATTATGATGATAGCATGCCTCCTATTTATGATGATTACAATGATGAAAGTGGGTTTGGAGAAGTGTCAACTTTAAGTAATAATTATCCCACTATTTTGGAGGGTGTTGAATCTTATTGTAATAATGATAAAAGTGGATTTGGTGAGGTCATGACTTTATTTAATGTTGAATCCACTACTTTGAAAGATGTTTCAATTGATTATGACAACAAAGTTGCTATCTATGATGATTATTGTGATGACATGTATGCTGTAAAAAGTAATGATAACCATGAAACTTATCATTATGATTTTAATGTTCAATTGAGGTATATTAATCAAGTATCACATGATAGTTATGTCATTCAATTTTCTCCCACCATTATGAATGAGGAGAAATTTTCTTATTTGGAGAGTAACAAAAAAATTATGCATGTGGATCATGAGAAGAATGATTTATGTGATAACTATATTTTTGAATTTGTTCATGATGTTACTGAAAGTTATTATGAGAGAGGAACATATGCCTATAGATATCTCAATGATACCAAGTTTCGTCTCTATATGTTGACAGTTTTGAAGTTACACTTGTTTTTCCTTCCTATACTAGTTGATTCTTGTTCTAATAAATTGTTGGCTTATAAAATTCCTATGCATAGGAAGTGGGTTAGGTTTGAATGTGGTTGCCATATGATCCATGATGCTCTCTTATATGTTGGGGAACGTTGCATGGAAAACAAAAAAAATTCCTACGAAACACCCAAGATCTATTCTATGGAGATGCTAGCAATGAGCGTTAACAATCTAAAGATCGTGGTTGGCGTAGTCGTACTCCTTCGCGATCCAATCCGATCCGAGCACCGAACAAATGGCACCTACAAGATATGCACACGTACGGCTCGATGACATCTCCGCCTTCTTGATCCAGCAAGCGAGGGTGGAGAAGTAGATGGGATCTAGGGCAGCACGACGGCATGGTGGTGGTGGTGGCAGCGGAAATCCGGCAGGGCTTCGCCAAGCACGTACCGGAGAGGAGATGCGAGAAGTTGGGAGAGATGGCGGCCAAGGGTGGAAGGATGCTACCCCCTCTGCCTCCCCACCTTTATATAGGCATGGGAGGGGTTGGTGGCTTGCCCTCCAAGCCCCTAGGGTCGTTGCCCAAGTGGGGAGGAAGGAAATCCCTCCTTTCCTTCCCCACCAATCGCTATCCCCCTTTTTTAGGCATCTTGATCTTATCCCTTCGGGATATGATCCTATTCCTTTTAGGGGGAATCTTTGTGCGCCTAGACCAGGGGTGTGGGGCCTTGCCCCACTACCCACGTCCATGTGGGTCCCCCCATGCAGGTGGGCCCCACTCCAGAAGCTTCTAGAACCTTCCTGGTACAATATCAAAAAATCCCAAACATTTTCCGGAACCCTGAATATGACTTCCCATATATAAATCATTACCTTCGGACCATTCCAGAGCTCCTCGTGATGCCACCGGATCCCACCCGGGACTCCGAACTACTTTCAGACTTCACCATATGAATATCCCAGTACTACCCTAGCGTTACCGAAAGTTAAGTGTGTGACCCTACGGGTTCGAGAACATGTAGACATGACCGGGACTCCTCTCCGATCAATAATCAATAGCGGGACCTGGATGCCCATATTGACTCCCACATATTCAACGAAGGTCTTTATCTGTTGAACCACAATGTCGAGGATTCGGTTAATCCCGTATACAATTCCCTTTGTCCAACTATGTTAATTGCCCGAGATTCGATCGTCGGTATCTCCATATCTAGTTCAATCTCGTTACAGGCAAGTCTCTTTACTCGTTCTGTACAATATCCCCATGACCAAACTCATTAGTCACATGCTTGCAAGCCATTCATGATGTTGCATTACCGATAGGGCCCAGAGATATCTCTCCGTCACATGGAGCAACAAATCCCAGTCTCGATTCATGCAACTGAACAAACACTTTGTGAGATACCTGTAGAGCACCTTTATAATAATCCAGTTATGAAGTGACATTTGATAACCCACAAATTATTCTTCTAGCATTCAAGAGTGGCATGATCTCATGGTTTAAGGAACAAATACTTGACATTAGTAAATCTATCGCAAAACTAACTAAGTGACACGATTAGATGCCAAGCTTACGGTTGGGTTTGTCCATCACATCATTCTCCTAATGATGTGAACCCGTTATGAAATGACAACTCATGTCCATTGTTAAGAAACCTTAACCATCTTTGATCAACGAGCTAGTCTAGTAGAGGCTCACTAGGGACACTGTATTGTTTATGTATCCACACATGTATTTAAGTTTCCGGTCAATACAATTATAGCATGGATAATAAACATTTACCATGAACAAGTAAATATGATAATAACATCATTATTATTGCCTCTACGGTATATTTCTAACAGCCTCCCACTTGCACTAGAGTCAATAATCTAGTTTACATAGTTATGAATCTAACACCTATCGAGTTCTGGTGCTGATCATGTTTTGCTCGTGGAAGAGGTTTAGTCAACGGGTCTTCCACATTCAGATCCGTATGTACTTTGCAAAGATCTATGTCTCCCTCCTTGATTTAATCACGGATGGAGTTGAAGCGGCGCTTGATGTGCTTTGTTTTCTTATGAAACCTTGGTTCCTTGGCAATGGCAATGGCACCAGTGTTGTCACAAAAGATAGTCATTGGATCCGATGTACTAGGTACCACTCCTAAATCGGATATGAACTCCTTCATCCAGACTTCTTCTTGCACCGCTTCCGAAGCAGCTGTATATTCCGCTTCACATGTAGATGCTGCTACCATGCTCTGCTTGCAGCTACTCCAACTTACTACTCCACCATTCAAAATAAATACGTATCCAGTTTGATACTTCGAGTCGTCCAGATCAGTGTCGAAGCTTGCATCGACGTAACCCTTTACGACGAGCTCTTCGTCACCTCCATAAACAAGAAACATTTCCTTAGTCCTTTTTAGGTACTTAAGGATATTTTTGACCGATGTCCAGTGATCCACTCCTGGATCACTCTGGTACCTACCTGGCAGACTTATGGCGTGGCACACATCAGGTCTGGTACACAGTATGGCATACATTATAGAACCTATGGCTGAGGCATAGGGGACGACTTTCATCCTTTCTCTTTCTTCTGTCGTGGTCGGGCTTCGAGTCTTACTCAACTTCACACCTTGCAACACAGGCAAGAACCCCTTCTTCGACTGGTCCATTTTGAACTTCTTCAAAACTTTGTCAAGGTATGTATTTTGTGAAAGTCCTATTAGGCGTCTTCATCTATCTCTATAGATCTTGATGCCCAATATGTAAGCAGCTTCACCGAGGTCTTTCATAGAAAAACTCTTGTTCAAATAACCCTTTATGCTTTCCGGAAATTCTATATCATTTCCAATCAATAATATGTCATCCACATATAGTATCAGAAATTCTACAGAGCTCCCACTCACTTTCTTGTAAATACAAGCTTCTCCATAAGTTTGTATAAAAGCAAAAGCTTTGATCACCTCATCAAAGCGAAGTATCCAACTCCGAGATGCTTGCACCAGTCCATAAATGTATCGCTGGAGCTTGCATACCTTGTTAGCATCCTTAGGATCGACAAAACCTTTCGGTTGCATCATATACAACTCTTCCTTAAGGAAACACTTAAGGAACACTGTTTTGACATCCATCTGCCAGATTTCATAATCGAAAAATGTAGCAATTTCTAACATAATCCTAACAGACTTCAGCATCACTACAGGCGAGAAAGTCTCATCGTAGTCAACCCCTAGAACTTGTCGAAAACCCTTTGTGTCGTGGTTTTGTCACGGTAGATGTCCTCATAGGAGAACTAAGTCATGAGGCCATCGCAACTAGGCGGTAGCTTGAACGGGGTTGATCGGAATCGAGAGACACGGTTTTACCCAGGTTTGGCCCTTGATTGATATTGATGATGATGATCTCAATTACAAGGGTGATCTTTGGCTACCTCTATCTCGAGAACTAGTAGTTTGTCTGTCTCGAGAGCTATCAAAACATTTTGTCTCGAGACCTATCAAAACTTCTGTCTCGAGACCTGTCAAAACATCTGTCTCCAGAACTTGTCTGTCTAAAACCTCCGTTCTTCTGATGACCCAGGGACTCCCTTTATATAATAGCTGAGTCCCTGGGGTTACAAAAGATTTTGGGCTATACCCGTAGTCGGAGTCCTACTCTAAGTCCTCCGTGTCTTCCAAGTTGGGGGTCTCCGTGTTGTATTTGGACTCCTTCAGGACGGAACTTCGCCTAGGTCCAGATCCTGTAGCAAGCCGGGTCCCGTAGCATGCTGGATCCTGTAGCAAGCCGGGTCCTGTAGCAGGCCAGGTCATGACTGTAGCAGGCCGGGTCATGACTATAGCAGGCCGGGTCATGATTGTAGCAGGCCGGGTCATGACTGTAGCAGACCGGGTCATGTCCTCACAGTGAACTTGTCCCGAGAGACTTATCTCCAGGCCAAGTTATCTCCAAAGCTGACTTAACTCCAGAACTGACTTATTTCCAGAAGTGACTTATGTCTAGGCCGGGTCTTTAGGCACCTGCTAGCCTCTCTTCGTCTTGTTGGCCTACCGGTTGGGTATTCCCCTAACAGTAGCCCCCAAATTTAGCTTGGGCGCAATCTTGGTGTGGGCTTCATTTTTCTCTGCTTGTCTTGTCAATGCGAGATTGTGTGAAAGAAAACGCCAGGTGTGTGTCCATGGCAAATTCCTGAAATAATAACAGGTTATGTGTTCAGAATAAGTCAATGAGTCCTTGCGATGAGTTACCCAATTTTTTGCAAGCTTGTTTGTATTGCCTTCGCCTGTTAGAGTGACTCCCTTTAAATGACTTGATGTAGTTCATGATAATACTGATTTCAAATCCCTCAGGAGCATATTGTAGCTGGATGACTGAACGGGACAAGTGGCAAAATCACGATGCGTTGTTCCATCTTCTCCGTATAAATTGTGGCTGGATGAATGAACAGGGCAAGTGCCCTACACCTCGTGGGACTTCAAAGGACGATGTTGCTCTAAACCGATCCCACAAGTCTTTCTGTTTTTTTCTTCAACTGCAATGATGTGCCAAAGCTTAATTTGAAAAAGCAAAAATACGAAGGTGAGACAATTTAGTGAACCGAGGCTCGGCACACAAACACATTTGGAGGCGATGAATGAACTTCAGGCGAACTGCAAGCGAACACAAACACATCCGTAATACGAAAAAGTGAACTTCAGGCGAGCTCGTCGCTGGTGAAGGCAAGCGTTTGCCGGAGTGCCACCAAGGGGAGGTGGCGAACTGCAAGCTCATGAAACCCACCGGCGACTGAACTGCAAGTGGGTGTGCTGCCGAATGACTCGCCGTGGTCCTCCTGTCGGCACCCGGCGAACTTCAAGCCTGGAGAAAAATCAAACAGCAGACAGCAAGAGCTCGTCGGAGAGGAGGGGATGGGAGAACACCCACTTGGATGGTCCTGCTCGGATCCGCCACCGAACCGCATGCACTCGTCGGACGCACTGCATGCTCGCGGTCGCTCGAACTGCACGACGGGGTTGTCCATGTGCTGCACCGCCACCGAGCTGCACCACGGGCGCCATCGAACTGCAGAGAGCCCCCTCGCCCTGGAGCCACCGGAGGCATCAGTGACCTGGACCCATCAGCCGTCCAGTCCAGGATGGGGAGGAGACGGGACGGGGGAGCTGGCCCGGCCGCGGCGGCGCGGGTCCAGGAGGGGCGGCGGCGTTGGAAGCGGATCCCACTGGATCCGGCACCGGGAGAGGTCGCGGTGGTGGGGTGGTTGCCGGGGTGGGGGACGCGCCGCCATGGGGATGGGGGAGGCACTGGTGGGGTGGTTGCCGGGGTAGGGGACGCGCCGCCGCGGGGTGGGGGAGGCACTGGTGGGGTGGTTGCCGGGGTAGGGAACGCGCCGCCGCGGGGTTGGGTGGGGTGGCGCTGGTGGATCCGGTGCTGGGTTCACGGCCGTGGTCCCGCGGGCTGGGGCGTGCCGTGGTGGGGCGGGGCGGCGCTGGCTCGCGGCGGCCGGGAACGGAGAGGGTGGCGGCACGGGGGAGGGAGGTTGAGGGGGCCGGCGGCCCGACCGGGAGCTAGAGAAGGAGGTGAGGGAAGGGGGGAGGAAGAGTATCGTGGCTGTGGGTGGGGCTGGGTCTGTTTTTTCGGTTTTTGTTGTCGCTGTGAGGTTGGTTCGGGTGTTGGCAGAATAAGGCCAAGAGTTGGTAGAATAAGGTCTTGAGGGGGTTGGTAGAATAGACCCATATATATATATATATATATATATATATATATATATATATATATATATATATATATATATATATATATATATATATATATACAGCCCGTCTATTCTGCCAATATTGGCGGAATAGTTATTCTGCCCACATCCGAACTGCATGCTCAACACGAGGGCACTGCACTTTCTGAAGCAAAGGTACTGCAATACAAACACTAGTGAACTTCTCGTCGAAAAAAACTGCACGTGGTGTTTTTTCGGTACTGCTTTTGATCTAATTTTTTAAACGTTTGTCGGAACGAGGCGTGTAATACGCCGTTGGAAAGCTATGGATTAGGCGCAACTTCGCCATGTTGAAATGTTTTCGAGATTCCTCGCGGTTTAAGAGCAGTTTCGAAAACGATGGGCGCCCGACGAGTGGCAGCGAGCGTATTTTCGCGTTTTTTCGCAAACCGCTTGTCGGAATGAAGCAAATCATACGCCGTTGGAAAGATATCGTCGAGGCGCAACTTTTTCATATATATTACTTTCTCTAATTCCTTACGGTTTAAGAGCAGTTTCAAATTTACTAAATCGTGGAATTCTGTTTTTTCAAATTTTTGCAATTTTTCGGTATTGTTTTCGTTCCAGTTTTTTAACCGTTTGTCCAAATGAGGCGTGTGATACGCCATTGAAAATCTACGGACGAGGCGCAACTTTCATATGTAGAAATGTTTTCGAGATTCTTTACGGTTTTAAATTAATTTTGAAAATGGTGCGGCGGATGACGGGTGGCAGCGGCTGTTTTTCAGCGAATTTTTACAAACCACTGGTCGGAATGATTCAAATGATATGCCGTTGGAAAGATATCGATGAGACGCAACTTTTTCATGTAGAACACCCTCTCTAATTCCTTACGGTTTAAGAGCAGTTTTGAAATTACCAAAATGCGGACACTCTATTTTTCGCGACACTAAAATCGACGAGGGAACTGCATCAGATAGAAAAATGCGCTGCTTCAGATTGAGAACCGCACTGCATCAGACTGGCAAGCGAACTGCATGGTTTCTTTTTGTTCAGACGTAATTTTTCTCAGGCGAGGAAGTGGACCGCGCTTCACATCGGGCGTAAGTGAACCGCAACACTATCGAGAAGTGAACCCCATTTTTTTTTATTGTTTTTGTAAATTTTTCTGCACTTAAGAGATGAACAGCATCAGACGGCCGACCGCACTGCTTCAGTTGGAAAACTGCACTGGACCCAACGGTCAGGTGAACCGCATTATTTGTTTTCGTCGTTTCCCTAACACTTTTTTGAAGCAAACTACATCTAAAAAAGAAGTGAACCTCCCATGTATTTTCTTTCTTACTTTTCTGCAAAATGAACCACTTCAGGATTTACAACGCTCACCAAAATACAAAGAACGCAATCATGTCCATTTTTCACACATCGAGCTGAAAAAAACAGTAATCTCGTTGGGGGAGTAAGCACATAGTTGGTTGCTGAACTGAACTTCCCGAATGGAGTGCGTCATGGCATGGCCGTCGTCCTGGCTGCAGTTCGCTTTTCTTCAGCCATATGCAATTGAGGTCTTTTTTTGTGCGTAGAGTGAACTGCAAGGAAATATTCAAATGTCAAACGCAAGTGAACTGCACGTCCTGCTCCTCTGCACACAGATGTCGACAGCAAACAAGCACGCAGAATCTGAAAAATAATGATAGAGGGAAAATAAGATGCAGGCTGGATCCACCCGAACTACACTGCGACATCAGACGAACTGCAAAACAGGGGGGAGTGATGTAGTTGAGCACACCCCATGCACTCCGGTGAGCCGATCTGCAGGTTGCGGAGCGCTAGACTGCGTGCCGCATCAGGACGCACTGCAACAGGGCATGGCGGGTCCCGGCGCTTCTCCCACGCCCGAGGTGCTCGCGCAGATGGCCGGCGTGGCGGCGGTGGCACGGCCGGTGCTGCTGCTGATGGTTGTTCACCTGTTCCAGGGCTATGATACGCCCGAGGTGCTCACGCCGAGCAACGGTCCTGGATCCGGCAGCGGAGCGGAGCAGCCGCACTGCAGCACCACTGCGACTGAACCGTGTTGGGAGCCCAAGCGTACTGCACTCTCCGCGTGCCCCGTCAGACCCTGTAGAACTCTGGGTCGAAGAATCTCCGGTCACCCATCGACGAGCCGGCTCCACCCCCTGCTTGCACGCAGTCCACATCGGGGACACATGGGGTGCGTGGTGGAGCATCCCCGGCGCCTAAGGAAGACGATGCGGTCGACGACCTCGACCTCCCTCTTCCCCCGATCCACAGCGATTGGGTAGGCCATGGGGGTGAGTAGGCCATGGTGGGGCGGCGGGGCCGGATCCGCGCCGGTAGCCGTGCGGGGCGCCTAGGGGCGGCACGCCCGGATCCACACTGGCAGCCGCGCGGGCGCCTGGGGGCGGTGCGCCCGGATCCGCGCCGGTAGCGGGGGGTGGTTGCTGGCCGGCGGTGCCTCGAATTTGAAGGGCGTGGCGACTCGCGGCGCAGGCGATGGAGGGCGGAGGTGGGGGAAAGGGAGGGGAAGCTCAGGGCGGTGGGGGAGGAAGCCCGCGGGCGGCGTTGGTGGCTGGCTCGCCGGCCGGAGAAGAGAAGGTGGTTGAGGGGAGGAGTTGGGCGCGGGCAAGGGCGGGTGTGTGATCGAAGTGTTGGTAGAATAAGCAGATTGTTGGTAGAATAAGGTCTTAAGGGTGTTGGTAGAATAGACCCACCCTATATATATATATATACACAGCCCGTCTATTCTGCCAATATTGGCAGAATAGTTATTCTGCCCACACTTCCGAACTGCACGCTCAACGCGAGGGCACTGCACTTTCTGAAGCAAGCGCACTGCAATGCAGAAACTAGTGAACTTCTCGTCGAAAAAACTGTACGCGGTGTTTTTCCCCGCACCGCCGGACTCGCTCCCTCTCCCGCGCCGCCGGACTCGCTCCCTCCTCGAGCTGCCGCACCGCCTCCCTCCCCCGCAACGCCGGACTCCCTCCCTCCCCGCGTCGCCGCACTGCGTCCCTCCCCCGCGCCGTCGGGCTCCCTCCCTCCCCGCGCCGCCGCACCGCCTCCCGCCCCGTGCCGCCGCACCAATTCCTCCCGCGATGCCCAAACCAGTGGCACCCCAACCCGCCCGCCTCCGCGCCGCATAGGCGACAGATCCGAGCTCTCCAGCCACCCCGCGCCAAGCCGGCGACGGATCCAGGCGTCCCTGGCCAGATCCTGCCGCCACGTTCCCTGCAAGCGAGGGATCCTGAGCGGCCGCGCCTCCTGCTCTGGATAGAGGAGAGGCACTGCAGCTGCTCGTCAAGGTACCCTCTCCTACCCCCATCTTCCATTTCCTCTTCTTCCCTTCAATTTTCTGATGCGCTCTCTCTCGGTTGCCATGGCTGCTTTCCTTCCTCATGCAGGTCGCTAGACTTAGCTGGGCAGTGCAAATCTCCTAGGCAGTGTGATAGCAGTTTGGCACGCGCCGTTGCAGTTCAGTTTCAATTTGCCAGCCTCTGTTTTTGTTGCCGACACATTTGTAGTTCAGTTGCCAGGCCGTTTGCAGTTCGCCGGCGGCAGAGCTGTAGTGCCTTTGTACGCTGTAGTTCATTTAGGAGTAGTCAGATGAACTCCACGTTGCGCTTTAATTTTTGCCTTTGTGCACTACATCGAAGACGCCAGGGATCGGCTGCCATCAGCGAGCGGGTCTGGAGGCTCCGGTGGCTGGGGGCAAACCTCTGGATCTAGTTAAGCCACTGCCGCCGCACCGATTGGGAGGAGGACGACCATAGGCTGCTCATCGCTGCAGTTCCTTAGGCGCGTGGCACAAATCCGGCTCGCACTGCAGTTCGGCCGTTGTCTTCTTGCGGGTCACTTTTTGGTAGTTTGCAGTAGGAGGAGAAAAACAACAGATGTTGTAGTTTCAGTTGCTGGTGGTGACTGCGGCGGCGACCCGGGGGGTGGCGCGCCGGTGGAAGGGAGTAGATTCCGTGGGGGGGGGGTGGGGGTGTGTGGTTGGATCGGGAGGAAGAGAGTTGGGGTGGATCGGGGGCAATGGGGAGCTGCTGCGTGGTTAGTTTGTAGCTACGGGTGGGTTTGGAGGTGTTGGCAGAATAAGACTAGGTGTTGGTAGAATAACACTACCAAGCTGCCCATGCACCCCAGCGACAAAAATGAACTGCAGCAAAACAAAAAAAACCATTTCCCCACCTGACCCGCCTCCTTCTACCCTGCAACCACCTCCCACCCACCCCCACGACACCCCCACCCCACCACTGTTGGAAATATGCCCTAGAGGCAATAATAAAGTGGTTATTATTAGATTTTCTTGTTCATGATAATCGTTTATTATCCATGCTATAATTGTATTGGTTGGAAACACAAATACATGTGTGGATACGTAGACAACAACATGTCCCTAGTGAGCCTCTACCGGACTAGCTCGTTGATCAAAGATGGCCATGGTTTCCTGGTCATAGACATGAGTTGTCATTTGATAACGGGATCACATCATTAGGAGAATGATGTGATGGACAAGACCCAAACTATGAACGTAGCATATGATCGTGTCAAGTTTATTGCTATCGTTTTCGCATGTCAAGTATCTGTTCCTATGACCATGAGATCATGCAACTCACTGACACCGGAGGAGTACCTTGTGTGTATCAAACATCGCAATGTAACTGGGTGACTATAAAGATGCTCTACAGGTATCTCCGAGGGTGTCTGTTGAGTTGGCATGGATCAAGACTGGGAATTTGTCACTCCGTATGACGGAAAGGTATCTCAGGGCCCACTCGGTAATACAGCATCACAATAAGCTTGCAAGCAATGTGACTAAAGAGTTAGCCACGGGATCTTGTATTATGGAACGAGTAAAGAGACTTGCCGGTAACGAGATTGAACTAGGTATGGAGATACCGACGATCGAATCTCGGGCAAGTAACATACCGATGGACAAAGGGAACTGCATACGGGATTTACTGAATCCTTGACATCGAGGTTCGACCGATAAAGATCTTCGTTGAATATGTAGGAACCAATATGGGCATCCAGGTCCCTTTATTAGTTATTGACCGGAGAGGAGTCTCGGTCATGTCTGCATATTCCCGACCCATAGGGTCGCACGCTTAACGTTCGGTAGCACTAGGGTAGTATTGAGATATTAATAGTGGAAAGTCCGAAGGTTGTTCGGAGTCCCGGATAGGATCCGGGACATCACGAGGAGCTCCGGAATAGTCCGGAGGTAAAGATTCATATATGGAAAGTTGTTATCGGGGTTCCGGAAAAAGTTTGAGTTTTTTCGGTATTGTACCGGGAAGGTTCTAGAAGGTTCCGGAGTGGGGCCCACCTGCATGGGGGACCCACATGAACGTGGGTAGTGGGGAAAGTCCCCACAACCCTGGTCTAGGCGCACCAAGATCCTCCCTTAAAAGGAATAGTATCATATCCCAAAGGGATAAGATCAGGATCCCTAAAAAGGGGGGATAGCGATCGATGGGGAAGGAAAGGAGGGATTTCCTTCCTCCCCTTTGGCCAACGACCCTAGGGCCTTGGAGGGCAAGCCACCAGCCCCTCCATGCCTATATAAAGGTGGGGAGGTGTTGGGGGCAGCCGCCCCCTTGGACCCTTGCCTGTTACCTCTTCCAACTCCTCCCACGTTTCACCGGTACGCGCTTGGCGAAGCCCTGCCGGAATTCCGCTGCCACCACCACCACCATACCGTCGTGTTGGTCCCGATCTCATCTACTCCCTCTCTCTCGCTTGCTGGATCAAAAAGGAGAGGACGCCACCGAGCCGCACGTGTGCTAAACTCGAAGGTGTCGTCCGTTCGGCACTTGATCGGGAGTTCGTGGACGGATCGTGATTGGATCGCGAAGACGTTCGACTACATCAACCGCGTTTCTTAATGCTTCTGCTTAGCAATCTACAAGGGTATGTAGATCCAATCTCTCCTCTCGTAGATGTGCATCTCCTAGATTGATCTTGGTGAGCGTAGGAAATTTTTGTTTCCCATGCAACGTTCCCCAACAGTGGCATCATGAGCTAGGTCTTTGCGTAGATGACATCACGAGTAGAACACAAAGGAGTTTGTGGGCGTTGATATTCAGATTGCTTCCTTCCTTGGTCTTTTCTTGATTCAGCGGTATTGTGGGATGAAGCGGCCCGGACCAACTTTACATGTCCACGTACATGAGACCGGTTCCATCGATTGACATGCGACTTTGTTGCATAAGATGGCTGGCGGGTGTCTGTCTCTCCCACCTTAGTTGAATCGGATTCGACGAAGGCGGTCCTTGTAGAAGGTTAAATAGCAACTTGCATATCACTGTTGTGGTTTTGCGTAGGTAAGAATCGTTCTTGCTAGATACCCATAGCAGCCACGTAAAACATGCAACAACAAATTAGAGGACGTCTAACTTGTTTTTGCAGGGTATGTTGTGATATGATATGGCCAAAGACATGATGAAATATAGTTGATGTATGAGATGATCATATTTTGTAATAGTTTATCTCGGCTTGCATGTCGATGTATACGGCAACCGGCAGGAGCTATAGGGTTGTCTTTAATTATTGTATGACCTGCGTGTCAATCATTAACTGCTATGTAATGCTTTACTTTATCGCTAAACGGTAGCAATAGTAGTAGAAGCATGGTTGGCGTGACAACCCCGATGGCGACGCGATGATGGAGATCATGATGATAGAGATCATGGTGTCATGCCGGTGACGATGGAAATCATGTCGGTGCTTTGGAGATGGAGATCAAAAGCACAAGTTCATGGCCATATCATGTCACTTATGATTTGCATGTGATGTTAATCTTTTTTATGCATCTTATTTTGCTTAGGACGACAGTAGCATTATAAGGTGATCCCTCTCTAAAATTTCAAGATAAAATTGTGTTCTCCCCAAGTGTGCACCGTTGCGAAAGTTCGTCGTTTCGAAGCACCACGTGATGATCGGGTGTGATAGACTCTGCGTTCACATACAACGGGTGCAAGCCAGTTTTGCACATGCGGAACACTTGGGTTAAACTTGACGAGCGTAGCATGTACAGACATGGCCTCGGAACACAGGAGACCGAAAGGTCGAACATGAGTCATATAGTAGATATGATCAACATGGATATGTTCACCATTGAAACCACCTCATCTCACGTGATGATCGGACTTGGGTTGGTGAATTTGGATCATGTTACACTCGGACGACCGGAGGGATGTCGATTTGAGTGGGAGTTTTTAAGTAAACTAAACTCATTATCTTGAACAATAGTCTAAGTTGTCTTTGCAAATTTATGTTGTAGATCAATGGCTAGCGCAGTAGCTTCCCTGAATTTCAATGCGTTCCTAGAGAAAGCCAAGCTGAAAGATGATGGAAGTAACTTTGTAGACTGGGACCGTAATCTGAGGATTATCCTTACAGTTGCCCAAAAGGCTTATGTCCTTGATGCACCGCTTGGTGAGCAACCCCCTCCAACGTCTGTGGACGTTATGAACGCCTGGCAGGCGCGTGTTGATGACTACTCAATAGTTCAGTGCGCCATGTTGTATGGCTTAGAACCGGGACTTCAAAGGCGTTTTCAACGTCATGGAGCATATGAGATGTTCCAGGAGTTGAAGTTTATTTTTGAGAAGAATGCCCGGATCGAGAGGTATGAGACCTCCGATAAGTTCTATGCTTGCAAGATGGAGGAGAACGGGTCTGTCAGTGAACACATACTCAAAATGTCTGGGTATTACAACCGTCTGGCTAAGTTGGGAGTTGTGCTCCCGCCAGAGGCGATCACTGACAGAGTTCTTCAATCGCTACCACCTAGCTACAAGAGCTTTGTGTTGAACTATAACATGCAAGGGATGAACAAGTCAGTCGCCGAGCTGTTTGCGATGCTGAAAGTCGCTGAGTCAGACATCCAGAAAGAGCATCAAGTGTTGATGGTCAATAAAACCACTAGTTTCAAGAAGAATGGCAAGGGCAAGAAGGGAAACTCCAAGAAGAGTGGCAAAGTAGTTGCCCCTCCCGTGAAGAAACCCAAGGCTGGGCCCAAGCCGGAAACTGAGTGCTTCTATTGCAAGGGAACTGGCCACTGGAAGCGGAATTGCCCCAAGTATCTGCCCGACAAGAAGGGGGCCAACGCCAAACAAGGTATATATGATATACATGTTATTGATGTGTACCTTACCAACTCTCGTTGTAGTGCCTGGGTATTTGATACCGGTGCGATGGCTCACATTTGCAACTCAAAGCAGGAACTGCGGAATAGACGGAGGCTGGCGAAGGACGAAGTGACGATGCGCGTGGGAAATGGTTCCAAGGTTGATGTGATCGCCGTCGGCACGCTCGCTCTTTGATTACCATCGGGATTAGTGATGAACCTGAATAATTGTTATTTAGTGCCTGTGTTGAGCATGAACATTATATCTGGATCTTGTTTAATGCGAGACGGTTACTCATTTAAATCAGAGAATAATGGTTGTTCTATTTATATGGGTAATATCTTTTATGGTCATGCACCCATTGTGAGGGGTTTATTCTTATTGAATCTCGATAGTGATGATACACATGTTCATAACATTGATGCCAAAAGATGTAGAGTTGATAATGATAGTACCACTTTCTTGTGGCACTGCCGCTTAGGTCATATTGGTGTAAAACGCATGAAGAAACTCCATGCTGATGGACTTTTGGAGTGACTTGATTTTGAATCACTTGACACATGCGAACCATGCCTCATGGGCAAAATGACTAAGACCCCGTTCTCCGAAACAATGGAACGGGCAAGTGACTTGTTGGAAATCATACATACTGATGTGTGCGGTCCGATGAGCATTGAGGCGCGCGGTGGATATTGTTATTTTCTCACCTTCACCGACGATTTGAGTAGATATGGGTATATTTACTTAATGAAACACAAGTCTGAAACGTTTGAAAAGTTCAAGCAATTTCAGAGTGAAGTTGAGAATCATCGTAACAAGAAGATCAAATTCCTACGATCTGATCGAGGGGGAGAATATCTGAGTTATGAGTTTGGCAGTCACTTAAGACAATGTGGAATTGTTTCACAGTTGACGCCACCTGGAACACCACAGCGTAATGGTGTGTCCGAACGTCGTAATCGAACCTTATTGGATATGGTACGTTCTATGATGTCTCTTGCCCGATCTGCCACTATCATTTTGGGGTTATGCGTTAGAGACAACTGCATTCACTTTAAATAGGGCACCATCTAAGTCCGTTGAGACGACACCGTATGAACTGTGGTTTGGCAAGAAACCAAAGTTGTCATTTCTTAAAGTTTGGGGATGCGATGCTTATGTCAAAAGGCTTCAGCCAGAAAAGCTTGAACCCAAAGCGGACAAATGCGTCTTCATAGGATACCCAAAAGAGACGGTTGGGTATACCTTCTACCTTAGATCCGAAGGCAAAGTGTTTGTCGCTAAGAACGGGTCCTTTCTCGAGAAAGAGTTTCTCTCGAAAGAATTGAGTCGGAGGAAGATAGAACTTGATGAGGTTGTTGAACCTGTACTTCAACCAGAGAGTAGCACTACGCAGAAAGATGTTTCTGTGGAACCTACGTCAGTTGAAGAGGAAGCTGATGATGGTGATCATGAAGCTTCGGATCAAGTTACTATCGAACCTCGTAGGTCGACAAGGATACGTACTGCTTCTGAGTGGTACTGTAACCCTGTCTTGGAGGTCATGTTGTTGGACAACGATGAACCTACGAGCTATGGAGAAGCGATGGTGGGCCCGGATTCCGACAAATGGTTTGAGGCCATGAAATCCGAGATGGGATCCATGTATGAAAACAAAGTATGGACTTTGGAAGTATTACTTGAAGGGCGAAAGGCCATTCAGAATAAATGGATCTTCAAGAAGAAGACGGACGTGGACGGTAATGTCACCGTCTATAAAGCTTGACTTGTGGCAAAGGGTTTTTTACAAGTTCAAGGAGTTGACTACGATGAGACTTTCTCACCCGTAGCGATGCTTAAGTCCGTCAGAATCATGTTAGCAATAGCTGCATTTTTCGATTATGAAATTTGGCAGATGGATGTCAAAACAGCGTTCCTTAACGGTTTTCTTAAGGAAGAGTTGTATATGATGCAACCAGAAGGTTTTGTCGATCCAGAGAATGCTGACAAAGTTTGCAAACTCCAGCGATCCATTTATGGACTGGTGCAAGCGTCTCGGAGTTGGAATCTTCGCTTTGATGAGGTGATCAAAGCGTTTGGGTTTATACAAGTTTACGGAGAAGCTTGTATTTACAAGAAAGTGAGTGGGAGCTCTATAGCGTTTCTAATATTATATGTGGATGACATATTGCTGATTGGAAACAATATAGAACTTTTGGAAAGCGTGAAGGAATATTTGAACAAGAGTTTTTCAATGAAGGACCTAGGGGAAGCTGCTTTCATATTAGGCATCAAGATCTATAGAGATAGATCGAGACGCTTAATAGGACTTTCACAGAGCACATACCTTGATAAAGTTTTGAAGAAGTTCAAAATGGACCAGTCTAAGAAGGGGTTCTTGCCTGTTTTGCAAGGTGTGAAGTTGAGTAAGACTCAATGCCCAGCGACTACAGAGGATAGAGAAAAGATGAGTGTCATCCCCTATGCTTCTGCCATAGGCTCTATCATGTATGCGATGTTGTGCACAAGACCAGATGGCAGCCTTGCCATAAGTATGGCCGGAAGGTTTCAAAGTGATCCAGGAGTGGAACACTGGACAGCGGTCAAGAATATCCTTAAGTACCTGAAAAGGACTAAGGAAATGTTTCTCGTTTATGGAGGTGATCAAGAGCTCGTCGTAAAGGGTTACGTCGATGCAAGCTTTGACACTGATCCGGATGACTCTAAGTCTCAAACCGGATACGTATATATTCTAAATGGGGGAGCGGTAAGCTGGTGCAGTTCCAAGAAAAGCGTGGTAGCTGATTCTACATGCGAACCGAAGTACATAGCTGCCTCAGAGGCGGCGAAGGAAGGTGTCTGGATGAAGCAGTTCATGACAGATCTTGGAGTTGTGCCCAGTGCACTGGACCCGATGACTCTGCTCTGTGAAAACACTGGTGCCATTGCTCTAGCCAAGGAACCAATGTTTCACAAGAGGACCAGACACATAAAGCGATGCTTCAATTCCATCAGCGATGCGATCAAGGAGGAGGACATAAACATTTGCAAAGTGCACACGGATCTGAATGTTGCAGATCCGTTGACTAAACCTCTTCCACGTGCAAAACATGATCAACACCAGAACTCTATGGGTGATAGATTCATAACCATGTAATGCTAGATTATTGACGCTAGTGCAAGTGGGAGACTGTTGGAAATATGCCCTATAGGCAATAATAAAATGGTTATTATTATATTTCCTTGTTCATGATAATCGTTTATTATCCATGCTATAATTGTATTGGTTGGAAACACAAATACATGTGTGGATACGTAGACAACAACATGTCCCTAGTGAGCCTCTACCGGACTAGCTCGTTGATCAAAGATGGCCATGGTTTCCTGGTCATAGACATGAGTTGTCATTTGATAACGGGATCACATCATTAGGAGAATGATGTGATGGACAAGACCCAAACTATGAACGTAGCATATGATCGTGTCAAGTTTATTGCTATCGTTTTCGCATGTCAAGTATCTGTTCCTATCACCATGAGATCATGAAACTCACTGACACCAAAGGAGTACCTTATGTGTATCAAATGTCGCAACGTAACTGGGTGACTATAAAGAAGCTCTACAGGTATCTCCGAGGGTGTCTGTTGAGTTGGGATGGATCAAGACTGGGAATTTGTCACTCCGTATGATGGAAAGGTATCTCAAGGCCCACTCGGTAATACAGCATCACAATAAGCTTGCAAGCAATGTGACTAAAGAGTTAGCCACGGGATCTTGTATTACGGAACGAGTAAAGAGACTTGCCAGTAACGAGATTGAACTAGGTATGGAGATACCGACGATCGAATCTCGGGCAAGTAACATACCGATGGACAAAGGGAACTGCATATAGGATTGACTGAATCCTTGACATCGAGGTTCGACCGATAAAGATCTTCGTTGAATATGTAGGAACCAATATGGGCATCCAGATCCCGCTATTGGTTATTGACCGGAGAGGAGTCTCGGTCATGTCTGCATATTCCCGAACCCGTAGGGTCGCACGATTAACGTTCGGTAGCGCTAGGGTAGTATTGAGATATTAATAGTGGAAAGTCCGAAGGTTTTTCGGGGTCCCGGATAGGATCCGGGACATCACGAGGAGCTCCGGAATAGTCCGGAGGTAAAGATTCATATATGGAAAGTTGTTATCGGGGTTCCGAAAAAAGTTCGAGTTTTTTCGTTATTGTACCGGGAAGGTTCTTGAAGGTTCCGGATTGGGCCCCACCTGCATGGGGGACCCACATGAACGTGGGTAGTGGGGAAAGTCCCCACAACCCTAGTCTAGGCGCACCAAGATCCTCCCTTAAAAGGAATAGTATCATATCCCAAAGGGATAAGATCAGGATCCCTAAAAAGGGGGGATAGCGATCGGTGTGGAAGGAAAGGAGGGATTTCCTTCCTCCCCCTTTGGCCAACGACCCTAGGGCCTTGGAGGGCAAGCCACCAGCCCCCTCCACGCCTATATAAAGGTGGGGAGGCGTTGGGGGCAGCCACCCCCTTGGACCCTTGCCCGTTACCTCTCCCAACTCCTCCCACGTTTCACCGGTACGCGCTTGGTGAAGCCCTGCCGGAATTCCGCTGCCACCACCACCACCATACCGTCGTGTTGGTCCCGATCTCATCTACCCCCTCTCTCTCGCTTGCTGGATCAAGAAGGAGAGGATGCCGCCGAACCACACGTGTGCTAAACTCGGAGGTGCCGTCCGTTCGGCACTTGATCGGGAGTTCGTGGACGGATCGTGATTGGATCGCGAAGACGTTCGACTACATCAACCGCGTTTCTTAATGCTTCCGCTTAGCGATCTACAAGGGTATGTAGATCCAATATCTCCTCTCGTAGATGTGCATCTCCTAGATTGATCTTGGTGAGCGTAGGAAATTTTTGTTTCCCATGCAACGTTCCCCAACAACCACTTCTTCCACCTTCTCTCTGCGCTGGCTCACCCCAACAGCAACCTCCGCCGCCGCTCCCACCTTGCTCCTCCGACGCGCCGCCCCATCCCACAACCTCCCTCGTTCTCTGGCGCCCCCCTCCACCTACCACCGCGCCCCTACACCGCCGCCGGCCGGGCAGCAGGGACTCATCAGCCCGAGCCGGCTCACCACCTACCTCTGACGCACTGCCCCCGGAACTGGCGCCGCCCCACCGCCTCCCACCATGGCAGCGCCGCCTGGGTCCGGATCGTCCTCTCCCTCTCCGGCAGGGAGGCAGGTCAGGAGGCATGAGCTAGCGATCCCACCACTTGCTGCCCGCGGCGGATCCGACGAGCCAACCCTCCTCCTCGTCCCCCCCGCGGCGGATCCGACGAGCCAACCAACCTCCTCATCACCCCCGCGGCGGATCCAGCGAGCTCTATCACCACGCACCGGTGGGCGGATCCCCACCACAAGAACCCGCGCACGGGGGAAACGGCAAGCTCTATCTCCGGCGATCCTCTGTCCTCCCCGACGAGAACGCATCTTCCACTCTCTGTTACACCCCCAGCCCCCCGTGTAGTTCACGTGGTGCGCCCGTGCAGTGCAATGCGCATGTGCGTGAAAATCGGCTAGCACCAAATCATCCTCTGCTCGATCGATTTGGAGGCCGCAACCCCCCAGTTCCTTCCTACTCTGCAGGCGCGGGGTCGGGCTCCTAGAGATCGTCGGCATCTGGCTTGATCCGGGATGGCCAGCGGGCAGCTGAGGTGCTCCGCCAGGACCGCTGGTGAATTCGAAAAAAGGCCGGCGAGCACCCTCCTCCATGGATCTGTCCGCCACGGGGGAGAAGAGCAGCCTCCTCCCTTCATCCTCTCTCGGGAGGCTTGGGCGAGATCTCCCCCCGGATCCAACCCATCCAGCTGGTGAGTCCTCTCTCACCCACCCATCCCCATCCTCCACCACCACAAAGCATCACCGGCAGTGACGGGGATGGCACGGATGGAGAATTGAAGGACACGGATCACCAAATCAAAAAAGGGCTACGCGGTTCTATGGTTGTTTAGTTGCAGTACTGTAAAATGGTTTCTGTTTTCAAAACTGTACTATTGTGTTGCAGTACAGTCATCGCTCGCGTGCAGTTCGGCGGAGTGATGCTGTGGTGATCCTATGTACTGGATGGGTGCTTTGAGATGTTCCAGTGTTTGTGCTTATCAGAAGTTCGTTTCCGCTACATGGGCGGTTCATCGAGGATAGCACATTGATATCTTCCTTTTCTCTTTCTGCTGGAGTCACGTGGTGCTCTTCTGGAGTTCACTGATTTTGTGCTTTCTCAAGAGTAAAAAAAGTGCAAATGAAGTCCGCTGTGGTTTGCTATTGAGGTTCATTTTACTTATTTTTGCAGGAAAGATGAAGTGATGCAGTTCGGGGTCGGGCTCTCAATTTTGTTATTGTTGAAAACAGCAGTTCATTGTAAAACCTGTAGTTCATTACCATGATGGTGTAGTTCGCCTTCGCGCAGGCTGCAATTTTGTCTTACTACAAGTGTAGCCTGTAGAATTTTGAGCAGTTCGGCTGGTGGAGAGTGCAGATTTTGTATGCGTGTGTGGGTGTGTAAAACAATCAGATAGTAGATGTGTATGCTTTGAAGCTCACTTTGTTCTCTCACGCAGTTCGCTATAAAACTCCTCCGTGGTTCACTTGGTAAACAGAAAACAAAAACATCTGAAAGAAGCTTGCTTATTAGATGTAGTTCACTCGCTCAGCCCCAGCAGTCCACTTGCTCGATCTACGCGCATAAAAATAATAAGTATGAAAAAAGACAACAAAAACTCATGCGGGTCACTCGGGTGTGTCGCGGTTCACTTCAGTAGTCTTGCGGTTCACTTACGCTCAATGTGAAGTGCAGAAAAAATTATTATAGAAATGGCAAATAAAAATAATATGGTTCACTTCTCGATAGTGTTGCGGTTCACTTACGCCCGATGTGAAGCGCAATCCACTTTCTCGTTTGGAAAAATTTACATGTGACAAAAAGAAATCATGCAGTTCGCTTGCCCGTCTGATGCAGTGCGGTTTTTAGTCTGAAGCAGTGCGGTTTCCTGTCCGATGCGGTTCACTCGTCGATTTTGGTGTCGTGAAAAACAGAGTGTCCGCATTTCGGTAAAATGAAAACTGCTATTAAACCGTAAGGAATTACAGAGAGTGTTCTACATGAATAAAGTTGCGTCTCGTCGATATCTTTCCAACGGCATATCATTTGAATCATTCCTACCAGCGGTTTTTAAAAATTCGTGAAAAATGGCCGCTGCCACCCGTCGTCCGCCGCACCATTTTTAAAATTAATTTAAAATCGTAAGAAATCTCAAAAACATTTCTACATATGAAAGTTGCGCCTCGTTCGTAGCTTTCCAACGGTGTGTCACAAGCCTCGTTTTGACAAACGGTTAAAAATCTGGAGTGAAAATAGTACCGAAAAATGCAAAAATTTGAAAAAACAGAATTCCGCAATTTAGTAAATTTGAAACTGCTCTTAAACCGTAAGGAATTAGAGAAAATAATATATATGAAAAATTTGCGCCTTGATGATATCTTTCCAATGGCGTAACATTTGCTTCATTCCGACAAGCGGTTTGCGAAAAAAATGCGAAAATACGCTCGCTGCTACTCGTCGGCCGCCCACCGTTTTCGAAATTGCTCTTAAACCGCGAGAAATCTCAAAAAAAATTCAAAATGGCGAAGTTGCGTCTAATCCAGAGCTTTCCAATGGTATATTACACGCCTCGTTCCGACAAACGGTTTAAAAACTGGCTAGAAAACAGTACCGAAAAACACCGCGTACAGTTTTTTCGACGAGAAGTTCACTAGTCTCTGTATTGCAGTGCGCTTGTTTCAGAAAGTGCAGTGCCTTCGCGTTGAGCGTTCAGCGTGAGGGCACTGCTGTTTCTGAAGCAAAAGTACTGCAGTACCGAGGCGAGTGAACTTCTCGTCGAAAAAAACTGCACGTGACTTTTTCGGTACTGTTTTCACTCTAGTTTTTAAACGTTTATCGGAATGAGGCATGCAATATACCGTTGGAAAGCTATGGATTAGGCGCAACTTCGCCATGTTGAAAACTTTTTGAGATTCCTCGCGGTTTAAGAGCAGTTTCGAAAACGGTGGGTGCCCGACGAGTGACAGCGAGCGTATTTTCGCGTATTTTCGCAAAATGCATGTCGGAATGAAGCAAATGATACGCCGTTGGAAAGATATCGTCGAGGTGCAAAATTTTCATATATAGTACTTTCTCTAATTCCTTACGGTTTAAGAGCAGTTTCAAATTTACTAAATCGCGGAATTCTGTTTTTCAAATTTTTGCAATTTTTTGGTACTGTTTTCGCTCCAGTTTTTTAACCGTTTGTCGAAACGAGGCGTGTGATACGCCGTTGGAAATCTACAGACGAGGCGCAACTTTCATATGTAGAAATTATTTTGAGATTCCTTACGGTTTTAAATTAATTTTGAAAATGGTGCGGCGGACGACGAGTGGCAGCGGCCTTTTTTTCGCGAATTTTTACAAACCGCTGGTTGGAATGATTCAAATGATACGCCATTGGAAAGATATCGATGAGGTGCAACTTTTTCATGTAGAACACTCTCTCTAATTCCATACGGTTTAAGAGCAGTTTTAATTTTACCGAATTGCGGACACTCTGTTTTTCGCGACACCAAAATCGACGCGTGAACCGCATCAGACAGAACAACGCACTGCCTTAGACAGAAAACCGCACTGCATCAGACGGGCTAGAGAACTGCATATTTTTTAAATGCTTTTTTGTTTTGCATGTAGTGTACTGAAAGTTCCTTCGTGGTGGACTTTTTCTAAGACCAAAGCGCACCACATTTGCATTATTTTTTAAAATGAAATTTGTTTTAAATGGAGTGTACTGAAAAGTCCTTCGTAGTGGAATTTTTTGTAAGACAGGGTGCACTGCATTTGCATGTTTTTTAAAATGCATTTTTGTTCTAAATGGAGTGTACTGAAAAGTCCTTTGTAGTGGACTTTTTTTAAGAGCAAAGTGCACCCCACCGCATTTCTATTTTAACTGCATTTTTTCTACTAAATTTGTTTTGTTGTGGCGCTCTGTACTGCAACAGTAGAGAGTACTGAACTACATGTTTTTTTTAATTTTACAAAGTGAACCACACAGAACGACATGTTTTTTTAATTTCTGTTTTAACTGCATTTTTTCCTACTAAATTTGTTTTGTTGTGGCGCTCTGTACTGCAACAGTAGAGAGTACTAAATTTTAGAAACTCTTCCGCACTACGAGGACGAGGCGAGCGAACCCCAAGGATAAGGCGAGTGAACCACAGTGTTTTTTGACTGGGTTCTTTTTCTGTTTTTTATCAATCGCCATGTAGACGTAGAGAACTGCATAGTCGTTTTTCAGAGCGAACCACATGGTGGTGTCATAACGAACTGCATCGTTTTCAACATTTTTACAAACTAGCTCTGAAATTTTACATAGGCACTTCTCAATTACAAAGTATAAACTGCCAACGACAGTGCAGTGAACGTTTCAAAACCACACGGACAAGAGTTGCTAGTGAACTTCATACTTTTTCCTGACATTTTTGTTTTACAGAGTGAACCAGTTTGACAAGCTTCAAAATGAACTACACTGATAGCTAAGCCCTGAGTGAAATGAACAACCGCGTGTACTTCAATAGTACTTTTTTCCATGTAAAATGAACAGCCCATGGATGTGAAAACATGAACAAACTGCACGTTCAGAGCAATGCGCACCAAAATTCCCCAAATCAAAACAACAAAACCAGGGACAACAGAAAAAATAAAACTACACCAAGGCCATCTGAACCGCGCACGCAGCCCATCCGAGCTGCACGCCCAGGGCCATCTGAATTGCGCACGTACGCGGCATCTCTGGTACAGAGTCGCCAGCGAACAGCATGGCCGCGACGCGTGTACTGGACGGCGACGCTGCCGGACACAGCAGCACGCCGGGAGCCGAACTGCATTCCTGAGAATACCTTTGACTGCCTCGGTTCTCAAGTTAATGGGAAATTGGAGCATAAAGGTATCATCGCTCCAAAGTTTGGTCAACGTGAGGAAATCACCTGCGAGAGAACGAGACAAGCTTGAAGCATGGGATCTCTCATCTGAAATATCAGTACAGTTCATTAGTGAAGTTACCTGCAGATGTCAGGTTGAGTTTTTCACCATTCAGAGTTGCCGTTGCGCCAACTGTGGATGTCCACGACAGGATCTTCACGCTCACCTTTGCCCAACTTTGAGAACGACTCTATCCAATTTCTCATTTAACTTGAGAACAGCAGCACGCAGTGATTCAAGAGAGAGGAGGCAATCGGCCTGGGGGAGCTGCGCACGCACGCGAAGTGGACTGCGACGGACCACCTGGTGGTTGCTCTGGTTGTTGCTCTTGCATCAGCATCACGAGGAACATAGTGGAGGCACTGCACTACACGCGCGCCTGATGGAGGGCTGTGGCGCACACACGAACCGAACTGCAGGGCACCGGGTGGAATCTCGCCGGCGGCGGAGCACCCATCCGCTCCCTCGATCGCATTGTGCGACGGATCCAGCAGCTGGGGACGCAAGGTGAGGTGCAGATGCTCACTATTTGCCGCCCCGTGTGGTGGCCACGGCCTCGGCCGTTGACCTCGCCGTCAATGGCGGGGAAGGGGATGCAGTCCTCTTTCTGGCGGTGGGGATGCAATCCAGTGCAGGAGGCTGGGAGGAGTGAGGTGGTGGCACTTCTAGCCGGGGGTGGGGGTGAAGGAACGGCGGAGGCCGGCGGCGGAGAAGCTTTGGGCGGCGGCAGAGAAGCTTGGGGCAACGAGCACGGGGCAAGCCCGATCTGGAGTCCAACGGTGCGGGGAGGCCCGATCTGGCGGCGCTGGGGCGCGGCGGCAGAAAAAGGTGGACGGAGGGTGGGTGGCCGGGGGATGGGTGGCCGGGCAGCGCGGCAACGAAGCCGGTAGAAGGTGGATGGGGTCGGGGCCTGGCGGTGGCGGTGGCGGCCTGGGGTGGTACTCCGGAGGCGGCGCTGGTAGGAGGTGGATGGGGGCCGGGCGACGGGGCAACGGCCTTGGGTGGTGCTCCGGCAGCGGCGCCGGTAGAAGGTGGACAAGGGCGGGGTAGCGGCGACCTGGGGTGGCACTCCGGTAGAAGGTGGACGGAGGTGGGGATTTGGACCGGGGGAGGTGGTTGTCATGCTAGTGGGGGGTGCAGATGAGCCGGGTGGGGTGGGATTTTTGCTGCGGTTCGATTCGCGGGACAGTAGTCAGGTGTTGGCAGAATAAGGTTTTGATGGCAGAATAAGACTCTTAAGGGGTTGGTAGAATATATCATCTGTAACCCCCAAGCTCCGAGTTTATCGCCTCGTGATGACTTGGAGCTTTGCATAGAAAAGTAGTCTTGCTTGTGTAGCCCCCAAGTGTCAGGTTGTCTTGCCTGCGACAACCTGGGACTTGTAATTTTGACTGTTGAACTTTCGAGTACTATAGCCCCCAAGTGCCGGGTTGTCTTGTTTGCAACAACCTAGGACTTCTAGGTGTATACAATCTTGTACTGTCAAATAGTGTAGCCCCCAAGTGCCGGGTTGTCTTGCCAGCAGCAACCTGGGACTCACATTTTCATCAGTCTTAGAATTTTGCCTGAGTAAATTTGAACATTGAAGCCCCCGAGCGCCGGGTTGTGTAATCCTGCAATGACCCGGGGTTCTGGTCTCTTTGGACTTTGCGTGTTTTTAGTGAACTTAGTCATCTACTCCTGCAAAAATCTGGCTTGATAGTCCTTTTGGATAATTTGATGCTTGCTCTTGATTTTCAGTGAAGCCCGGCTAATAGCCCTGTTGGAAAATACTTCAACACCACAAGCAAAGTTGACTCAATATATATATATATATATATATATATATATATATATATATATATATATATATATATATATATATATATATATATATATACAGCCCGTCTATTCTGCCAATATTGGCAGAATAGTTATTCTGCCCACACTTCCGAACTGCACGCTTAATGCGAGAGCACTGCACTTTCTGAAACAAGCGCACTGCAATACAGAGACGAGTGGACTTCCCGTCGCAAAAAAGTGCACGCGTGCCCCACCGGCCAAAACACTCTCTCCCCTGCTCACCACGCACCCTCACCAACCCGTCTCCCCTGCCCAACCACGACCCACCTCTCCACAAAGCCGCCGGAGCCCCCGATCCAGACCACCACCGCGCCGCCCCCTTCCCTCCCTCCCTGCACCGCCCCGCCCTGCCTACCCTCCCGCATGGCCGCCGCCCCCAGACGCGAACCACCCAGACCACTGGAGCGCGCCGCTGCACCCTGCCCACCGAATCCACATCGGTGCGAGCTTCGGCCACCACCGGATCCACCCCTTCCTGGCCCTTCCTCCACTGGATCCGGCCGCCCTGCGGCCATGGCCTCACCATCACCCTCCGGTAGCCGCCCCGCGCTAGAACAGACCATGCTTGCCACCATCGGTTCCCTCCGAGGCACCCCCACCACCGGATCCGGCCGCCATGGTCTCGGGCACGGCCATTAGCACCGGATCCGGCCGCCGCCACCGAAGCCACGCCAGCCATCTGCGCGCGAGCACCTCCGGCATGGGGGCGCGCCGGGAACCGCCACACCTTGCTCCTCCAGCGTGCCAGAGACGCGAAGGAGAGGATCCACATACATGCGACCTCCTCTCCCTTTGAGCTCGCCGGCCCCGTCCTCTCCTGCAGCCGTGCAGTCCGGCGACTACAGCTGTGCAGTCCGGCGACCACAACCGTGAAGTCCGCGACCGCGCCATGCAGCTCGGACAACTGGGCAATGAAGTTACGAGCGCGTGTTGTTCGACGAACATGAGTGCACTGCAGCTTCTGGGGTGGTGCACTGCTGTTCGACGTACGGAGGCACTCGCGACAGCTCTCTCTCTCTATCCCTTTTGCAGTGCACACAGGCGGTGCTGCAGTGCACCTCCACACCGATGCTACAAACCCCGAACATCAGATCCAGCAACCACCCATGCTTGCAGTTCATTTTTTGCTATTGACTTGTTGCATGCAAGCCGGTTCAATTACTGTTTTTTGCAGTTCAGATTGGGGGTAGCAGCAGCTCCACCGAGCTTCCGCCGGCGAGATACTTCAGGTGAGCCGCCCAGTGGTGCGGTTGCTGCGGCCGCGCAGTTCGGCCCGCGGGCATGTGTAGTTGACTTGCACGGACCGGTTGTTCTCTGCGAGGAACCAATTGCTTTTTTATTTTCTGTTTTTTAGTGATTCTTCTGTAAGAAGATTGGGACCCTATTTGTAATTGTTCACAAAATCAGTGCAGTACAGAACGCCACAACAAAAAATAGATTTAGTTAAAAAAATGCAGTTCATTTCCCCGCCTCGAGCCATCCAAGACATTACATGAAAAATCTTTGTAAACGACAAAAACTAATGAGGTTCACTTTCCAGAGTGATGCTGTTCATTTGCGCTCAACATGAAGTGCAAAAAATGTTGAGAGACAACAAAGATAGTATTGCGGTTCAGTTTCGGGAGTGATGCTGTCCAGTTGGGTCTAACGTGAAGTGTGGAAGAATGTTAGAGAAACAACAAAAAAAGTATTTGCGGTTCACTTTCGAGAGTAATGCTGGTCACTTGGGCCCAACGTGAAAAGTGCGAAAAATGCATAAGTGAACCGCAACACCATCGAGAAGTGAACCGCATAACTTTTTTTTGTGCTTTCCATTACAATTTTCTGGATTTTCATATTTTTTTGGGAGTAAGTGAACTGCGACATTACCGAAGATAAACCGCAGCACTACCGAAAGTGAACCGCCCGAGTTTTTGTTGTCCTTTTTCCATAATTTTTTTTACACACGTAGACCAGGCGAGTGGACCACATGGACTGAGCGAGTGAACTTCATCTAAAAGGAAGTGAACTTCTTTGAGTTGTTTTTGCTCTCGTTTAACAAGTGAAGAACAAAGGAGTTTGATAGCAAACTTCATGAGAGAACAAAGTGAGCTTTAAACATACACATCTATTTGATTGTTTTACACAGCCACACTCATAAAAATGCAGAACACATAGAATTAACATCACAGGGAGACAAATAAAAAATGCATTGACAAAATTTCCAGCAGGTGTTCTGCATGCTTGGTCTGGTCGAACCGCACGCCCACTCTGACCGAACTACATATCGTGGCCATGCCCACAAACTGCAGCTCTGGACTAAAAGCACATGCATGTGGCAGAGGAGGTCACCGGATCGACAAAGTCCGGACATTGCCTGCAAAATTGCACTGAGCTGATCCGCAAAATGATCTACACTGTTGTTTTCCCTCACAATTTTTTTCTTTTTACTCTTTCTACATCAATGAACAGAAGCGAACTACAATTTTTTGTTTTAATGAACTGAATCCATTTTTTCAACAGTATCCAATCGAGATGAAGTGCAGTCCTCGTGCACCACCATACCAGAGACCCTCGCTGCAAAAAAAGGAGCCACAAGTCATGCACCACCAAACTGCACCACTGAAACCGCATGATGGGAACTGCACAATCCAAAATCTGTAGAAAAAGAGAGCAAAAATAGCACTTCTGAACTGCATACTGAAACTGCACGCATCACACGCGAGCTGCAGACGCACGCAAGCGGAGTGTACGGAGGAGCGGCACAGGAGCCAATGGTTACCGGGGAGGCGGCGGGCGGCGGGGATCCCAGCTGTGAGTCGACAACGCCACCCTTCTCCAGCGAGATGCATAGGAGGGGGAACATCGACGACGGCTTTGGCATGAACAAGTGAACCACAATGTGCCAGCGAACTGCAGTGATTGCCCGGGCGAATCACAAACGACAGACGAATCTCCTGGGCTCCTGGCTCTCCGCCGGACGCCGGGAGAGCTGCACATGGGGAGCTGGCGAACTACACATGGTAGCTCCGGCGAACTGCACACCGTAACTCCCGCGCACCAGAGGCAACGGAGGAGATTTTCTCCCATCGGATCCGCGGTAGTGAGGACTGGCTGGGGCCACACCCGCCGGATCCGCGCCGGAGAGTGAGGTCGCAGGAGGTAGGGTGCTCTCTCCTCCATGGTGGCCAGGGCCGCGGTTGTCGGAGAAGTTAGGAGGAAGAAGGAAAGGGGAGAGAGGAGGGCGGCTCGCCTCGGGTGCTGTTGCGGCCGTCTCGCGCGGCGGCGTGGGGAAGGGAGGGCGGTCGGGACCCATGTGGCGGCGGAGGGGCGGGCCACGGGAGGCCAGACCCGACGCGCGCCTGACGGATCTGGGCAGGGGTGGAGCACCGGCAGCTCCACACACCCGTCGCCCCATGGATCTCGGCAAGGGAGCTTCGGCATGGCCAGATTTGCACTGTGCCGGTGCGTATCCGACACGGAAGACCACCGGGTGGGTTGCTGGTCCGCGGTTATGGAGGTGGTGCGGGTGGCGGTGGCACAGGGGAGCGTGGTGGACCGGCGGCGGCGAGCCCCCGGTTGATTGTGTGTGGGCACGGGGGAAGAAGGTGGAGGAGGGATCGGGGGTCTGACGCGGGGGAAGAAGGTTGAGGAGGGATGGGGGTGTGACGCGGCGAAGAAGGTGGAGGTGGATTGGGGTGCGGGTGTTGGCAGAATAAGGTGGGAGATGGTAGAATAAGGTCTTAAGGGTGTTGGTAGAATAGACCCACCCTATATATATATGTAATAAAAGATGAAATAGGTTATAATAAACTAAAAACTGGTTATAAGAAACCAAATAATACCCAATAAATATAATATGAAACGGGTTAAAATATAAAGGCCGGCTTTCAAGGCTCGACACTTGAAATATGAAGGCTGGCTTTCGAGGCTCGACACTTGAAACATGCTTCCTGTGGAAGCAGGCCTTGTAGCCTGTATGGTTTATCCTCGCTATCTGGAAAGCCGACTCTCATGTGACATAAGCCGGTGTTTTAACTTTGATAAGTTCAGGGTCAACAAAGTCCATAATAGGCATTAGTGTGATTGACTTATCAAGCATACAACCGGGTCACATATTTGTGAGTAGCATCAAGCGTTCATGCAGGTTTAACCAATAATATGATGGCATATGCCGGGTTAAAGGGATGTTCTAGCTGAACTCAATGAGTTAGAAGCCCCGAAGTAACCAATGATCAATGATAAAAATAAAGACTCAACAACACACTATTATGAAGTGAAACGACAAAACTCTGGGGTCCGGAGGTGTCGGCTTTATTCCATTGGTCATAATTGAGCAGGATACCTATGTTTAGATTGTGCATCATGGCGACTAGTCTTCTTTGGTAACCTTTTTTTTATGTTTTGCCAGTATGGCAGGATACCTATGTTTAGACTGTGCATCGTGGCGACTAGTCTTCTTTGGCAACCTTTTTTTTATGTTTCACTAGTATGGCAGGATACCTATGTTTAAACTATGCATCATGGCAACTAGTCTTCTTTGGCAACCTTTTAGGTTTTGCCAGTATGGCAGGATACCTATGTTTAGACTGTGCATCGTGGCGACTAGTCTTCTTTGGTAACCTTACAACTCAACTTTATTCGAGAAGAAAAACGGCAGCCCCCGAGTTTAACTCAAAGGTGCTAGTTTATTATTATTTTTATTGATAAATGAAATCATGAAAAGCATGAAAATGACTTAGATGTTTTGTGCCTCAGCGTTGATGATGCAGTGTGAACCGCGGAAGGTTGAGGTCGGCCACGGCGAGGTTGTAGACGATCCCGTAGGAGTTGCAAGTCGGCAATCCGGCTGGAGGTTTGAGCCGGCGGCGGAAACCGACACTTTTTGAAGGCAAAGCCGGCACTATTTTAAGGCGAAGCGGACACTTTTCGTAGGCGAAGCGGGCACTTTTTATAAGCAAAGCCGACATTTTTTTTGTCACAAGCCGGATTTTTGGTCACAAAGCCGGATTTTGGAGAGCCGAATTTCTTGGTCATCACCTGGATTTTGGTCACAAATCCAGATTTTGGAGAGCTGGAACATTTGGTCATAACCCAGATTTTGGAGAGCCGGATTTCTTGGTCATAACCAGATTTTGGAGAGCTAGAATTTTTGGTCATAACCCGGATTGGTCACAAACCTGGATTTTGTAGAGCCAGAACTTTTGGTCATAACCCAAATTTTGGAGAGCTGAAACTTTTGGTCATAACCCGGATTTTGGAGAGCTGGATTTCTTGGTCATAACCGAGATTTTGGAGAGCCGGATTTCTTGGTCATAACCCGGATTTTGGAGAGCCGAAACTTTTGGTCATAATCCGGATTTTGGTCACAAACCCGAATTTCTTCTGAGAGTCAGAAATTTTTGGTCACAAGCCAGATTTTTTTGGCTAGCTCTCCTGGCTCCTCCAGTGTCGACTCCTCTATGGCAACTCTTTCAGGGATGGCTCTCTTCTGATGAAGTCATCGATTTTGCTGAAGGTGACCCAGAATCTTGACTTTGGTGAGTCGGTCTTGGGACTCCAAGTCGAGTCGTCCATGTAGATTTTTCCATGCTGGCTCTTCCTCCTCTGGCCGACCGCCAGCTTCTCGATCCCTAGGAGGGCTCCCTCCAAGAACACAACACCACCATGCGCTGGCCCCACAGTGGGTGCCAACTGTCGCGGTTTTGTCACGGCTGATGTCCTCATAGGAGAACTAAGTCGTGAGGACATCGCAACTAGGCGGTAGCTTGAACGGGGTTGATCAGAATCGAGAGACACGGGTTTACCCAGGTTCAGCCCTTCACGGTGGAAGTAAAAGCCTACTCCTGCTTGATTGATATTGATGATGATGATGATCTCGATTACAAGGGTGCTCTTTCGCTACCTCTATCTCAAGAACTATTAGTTTTTCTGTCTAGCACTATAGGAATCAGGCAGTTTGCCGTCTGCCATGGCAGACGGCAAAGGAATGTCTGGCGGACGGCAAAGCCCTTTGCCATCA
The DNA here is from genome assembly GCA_039707655.1 of Elymus sibiricus. Taxonomy (NCBI): domain Eukaryota; kingdom Viridiplantae; phylum Streptophyta; class Magnoliopsida; order Poales; family Poaceae; genus Elymus; species Elymus sibiricus. The sequence goes on along the minus strand of CM077664.1, from coordinate 194,403,822 downwards.
GCCAGCAGACGGCCCCACGTCCGGCTGAATGAACTACGGCAGAGAGCTGCTTTGCCGTCTGCTTAAATAAAGCGGACGGCAAAGAAGTTTGCCGTCAGCCATACTAAGCAAGCAGACGGCAAAGGGCTTGGACGGCAGAGGGATAGGGTTAGGCCCGTTAGGTGGCTAACGGCGTACTTTGCCGTCTGCCAGCAGACGGCAAAGGCGCAAAGATCGTTGTCGTCTGCCAGCTGACGTCAGGCGTCAGCTGGGGCCAATGCATGCCCTTTGCCGTCTGCCAGCAGACGACAAAGCACACCAGCCTTTGCCGTCTGCTGGCAGACGGCAAAGTGCCCAAATAGGCCAGCCCAGGTGCCCCCCAGGTTGCACAGGTAGCTGCCACGTGGCAGCTTTGCCGTCTGCTGGCGGACGGCAAAGCTCTTTGCCGTCTGCTGGCAGACGGCAAAGTGCCTGTATTGCCCCTGTTAATTCTGTTTTTTCTTAAATTCAATCAATTTCACAGATATATATATATATATATTCATTTGAAAATACTTTCAACAAGCATACATATCCCTGCCATATGGATATGATCATCCAACACATATATATACCAAATCAAAAGTCCATATCCAACATATATATAGCCAACATATCCAACAATTAAGCAAAAAGTCCATATACAATGGTTTCATCCATACATACATATATAGGTAGCAAGTTTCACATTGTTCATCCTACAAAATCAAAACAAAAAGGAAGGACAAGGAGAAGAGTAGACTCCATCAACGCAAGCTTCCGTGATCTGAAGCAAATCTGCAAAATGGGAAAGAAGAAAGTTAGAAGAAGAAGACTAGAAGAAGAAGAAGAAGAAGAAGAAGACTAGAAGAAGAAGAATAAGAAGAAAAAGAAGAAGAAGAAGAAGAAGAAGAAGAAGAAATTTTCTTCTCTTTCTTTTTCTCCTCTTCTTTTTCTTCTTCTTATTGCTTACGTGTGTCATTTTAGAGCTAACCTAGTTAAATATGTCATTTTGGAGCTAAGTAAGGTTATTATGTCATTTTCGAGGAAAATAAGCTAAGTATATGACATTTTGGAGGTAACCAAGGTTATTATGCCATTTTTGACCTAAGTATGCTAAGTATGTCATAAATGAACTAAATAAGCTAAGTATAGGTCATTATTGAGCTAACCTAGGTAATTATGCCATTTTTGAGCTAACTAAGCATATTATGTCATTTTGGAGGAAAAATGCTAAGTGTAGGTCATTTTAGAGCTAACCTAGGTAAATAGGTCATTTTGGAGCTAAACCAAGGTTATTATGCCATTTTTTACCTAAGTAAGCTAATTATGTCATAAATGAACTAGCTAAGCTAACTATAGGTCATTATTGAGCTATCTTAGGTAGTTATGCCATTTTTTAGCTAACTAAGCATATTAAGTCATTTTGGAGGAAAAAATACTAAGTATAGGTCATTGTAGAGCTATCCTAGGTAAAATAGGTCATTTTGGAGCTAAGTAAGGTTATTATGTCATATTCGAGGAAAATAAGCTAAGTATATGACATTTTGGAGCTAAACCAAGGTTATTATGCCATTTTTTTTACCTAAGTAAGCTAATTATGTCATAAATGAACTAGCTAAGCTAAGTATAGGTCATTTGAGAGCTAACCTAGGTAAAATAGGCCATTTTGGAGCTAAGTAAGGTTATTATGTCATTTTCGAGGAAAATAAGCTAAGTATATGACATTTTGGAGCTAAACCAAGGTTATTATGCCATTTTTGACCTAAGTAAGCTAATTATGTAATAAATGAACTAGCTAAGCTAAGTATAGGTCATTTTTGAGCTAGCCTAGGTAGTTATGCCATTTTTGAGCTAACTAAGCATATTAAGTCATTTTGGAGGAAAAAATGCTAAGTGTAGGTCATTTTAGAGCTATCCTAGGTAAAATAGGTCATTTTGGAGCTAAGTAAGGTTATTATGTCATTTTCGAGGAAAATAAGCTAAGTATATGACATTTTGGAGCTAAACCAAGGTTATTATGCCATTTTTGACCTAAGTAAGCTAATTATGTCATAAATGAACTAATTAAGCTAAGTATAGGTCATTATTGAGCTAGCCTAGGTAAAATAGGTCATTTTGGAGCTAAGTAAGGTTATTATATCATTTTCGAGGAAAATAAGCTAACTATATGACATTTTGGAGCTAAATAGGTCATTTCTTAAGCTAAGTATGCATTTGTTAAGCAAAACACTAAGGAAAACGTACCGTCATCACGGAGGTGAAGGACCGGTCGCGCCAGTGGCAGACGCAGAAGGATCGGTCGATGCTTGTCAGGAGTTACGCTGCACCAAAGATCATTTGCAATGTCTGGTTAGCATGATGCAACTCAAATGTGAAGACTAGTAACTAATGACCATTCAAATGAAACTCACCGTGCCCGCCGGAGCAATGACTGGCATCGGCGGAGGGGTCTGACCGTTGCTCTGGCACATGGTCTGCACATTTGGTTTTCATGAGTCAGTCAAATTAGTTAGTAATGAAACGAACATTACGTGCATGATTTGGCTAATATGCAGAAGAAACTTACACCGAAGAGCTCGTATAAGGCCCGGTTAGCCGTGTCGTTCCGGTTCCTCTCCTCCTCCAACAGCGTAGCAGTCCTCTCCTCCAACTCCCTCTCCCTCTCCGCCGCCTGCCTCTTTGCCTCCGCCAGAAACTCCTGGGTCTTTGCTCTCTCTTTCTCAAGAGCAGCCTGCAACACCACTCCTCGTTAGCATTGTAATCATCGACGGCCGCACACACAATGTAATGGAGGAAAGGTATCTGAGTTCGTATAACTAACCTCGATTTGGAGCTCCATTGGCCATGGACGAGGCCTTATCTCAGGATCGGAGCTCGTCTGGCGCTTCTTGATCTCCGGGAGAGTGCTAGGACAACGTATCAGTCCATCCCCAATGGCTATCGAGCCATGGGGCCTCCCGCCACCAGATATCATCACCAGCTCTGGATCAAGAGGTTGCCGGCTCGGGTTAAAGTCCTCCCCTTTCCTCGCCTTCCCCTCGTCTCTGTACCTCACGAGCTTGTTGTGGGAGGAGATGTTGGTGAAGCTCTCTGGATGATCAAGGTCAGACTCAGAGAATGCCTTGGTCTTCTTGTACTTTGCAGTATGGGCCATGCCATAGAGGTCGAACACCTGTGGCACCTCCGTCTTGTTGTGTCGCGCCTAAAAGAGAGGAACAAAGTATTAGTTAAGGGCTCAAGCTAGCATGAAGAATGAAATTGCATGAATCAAGAAGCAAACCACATACCCAGTTATTCCCGAACTCATATAGGTTGGCGCTCCCTTGATGGTGTGGCACACCAACCATTTTGGCACGCCGCTCCTTGGCATTGTTGTGGACGGCTAGCCATTGGGGAGTGCACCACTCATCCACCAACGCCTCCCAATAGTCCATCCTATCCGCACACCATCTCGGGGGCACCTAAGTTAGTCAAGAGAAATTTCAGCGCTACGCCTACGAATCAAATCAAGGAAACTAAGTACAAGGCCTTAAGAATAGGTATTTACCTTCATGTACTTCTCCTTACTCAGAAACTTGCCGCGGCACTTTGTCTTCGACCTCTTAATACCAGCCGAGGTGTAGTAGTCTCGAACAACCTGCACCCGAGCCTCGTGCCGTAAGTTCTGAAGTAGGCGCCTGCACTCGGCTTCGATAACCATAGCCGCAGCCTCCTCCTCTCCCTCAAGACACCTGTAGAAGGTCTACAATCAAACAAGACAACACTGATTAGTACAATAACTCGGTATTGTTTATTTTTAATTCTGTAAAGGAGAAATTACCCAAAACGTCTGGATCACCATCTCGGCCCTCGTGCGGCACAAGACACCGTCGATCCTCTCCTGCGGCGGGGCCGGGTCAGCCAAGTATAGCTCCCAGCTCAGTCCGAGCTGTCGAACCTGACCCACCCGGGGAAGTTCTGCCGGCAAAGCACACCAAGGACGAAGTTGGGCTTGCGGATACCAGGGCCGTGTATCCAACCCCTGCAGTATGACAAGGCCAACGCATTAGATTTTGAAGAAACGTGAAGGCAAAAGGTTAAAAAAGAGTAAATGCACTTACTTCTCCCCATTAGGCGCAATCAACCACCTCTGCTCGCGGGTCGCCGGCACGGGCGGGAGCTTTGTACCACCACGCTGGTAGACGTTGCCCCCCTCAACCAGCTCGCCCTCGCTATAGCTATCATCCGAAAAGCGATCCTCGCCACCATCAGCATGGCCACTCGCCTCCGGCGGACAGTCCCCCCATCGGGTCGACTGCGACGTAGCCTGATCCGTGCTCTGCTCCGGAGTCTCGTGGGACGAAGCCTCTGGGACCGGAGTCTCGTGGGGCGATGGCTCGGCGGCCCGAGGCTCGTGGACCGTAGTCTCGTGGGGCGAAGGCTCGGCGACCCGAGGCTCGTCGGCCCGAGGCTCGTGGACCGGAGTCTGAGACGGGTCCACCTCAGACGGAGCAGTCCTGTGGTCGGGTGAATCAGCTGGGGGTGGCGGTGAGGAAGGCGTAGCAGCCTTCCTACCTCTCCCGCCGCCACGGCCACCTCTAGTACCCCTCTTCTTCCTCCGACCTCTCCCGTCTGAAGAAGAAGCGCCCGCCGGTGGTGTCTGCATACTGAGATCCAGCACACTCCGGAGGTGCTGGGGTGGAATGGAAGCACCCCTCCCACCACGCGCCGAGGAAGGAGCCTCGGAGCGCTCTGGACCCGCGCCCACCATCTGTCAACACCTGCAATGACAAAGAGTAAACGAAATTAGTACAACATAAAAAAATTGAATTCCTGACATGAATAATAATATGTATATAATTTAAGTATATCATCATCATGAACATAATAAAAAATGGAATACCTAACATGAACTAATTAATAATATATATGTACATAATAATAATTGAATACCTGACATGAACTAATATTAATCTTCATCGTCTATATATGCTCCGGGGTCAATAAATGCATCATCATCGTCATTATTAGTAATGACGTGCTCATGATCACCATCAATAAATGCATCAACATGTGGAAGGCCTCCTTTACGTAATCGGTCAAGCATTGACAGGTCATCCGTAGCAGTAACCTCTTCTTGTTCCGGCTCTTCTTGTTCCGGCTCTTCTTGTTCCGGCTCAGGGGTGAAGTCGGATTCACTGTCGCTGTCTACTTCAATGTTCTGGGGTGAAGTAGAGAGGTTCTTGAAACGTTTTTTGGAAAGACATGTTTCTTGGAAGAATTCTCCTTCATATGTGTCTGGGTTAATGCGAGGTTCATAATCCTCTTCATTGGGGGGAGGTGGTCTAACACGTGGCGGCACTTCATAAACGACATCCCAACCATTCAGATTTGGATCAGTTTGGCAGGCCCACGGTAGATAGAAAACTTGGGTCACCTGTTGAGCCGGAATATAGACATCGGGAACATCTAAATGGGTGCTTTGTTTGATTTCGACTAGCCCTAAATGTTCATGAGTCCTTCTAGTCTCCTTCGGCTGGAACCAATAACATTTGAAGACTACGACGTTCGGTGGGTTTTCACCATAGAATAGAAATTCATAAATTGCTTCAACTCTTCCATAATACTCGGTATCTCCTTCGCCGATAGCAGAGACACAACAATTTGTACACTTTCGGTCGGCCATAGATAGCTCTTTGCCAAAGGTACGAAAGCGATACCCGTTGATGTCGTATTTGTCAAATGAACGGACCTTATAGTCAAAACCATTAGCGACTTGTCTCAATTCGGCGTCCATTGACTCTGAATTAGCCTACATGTTTAATACGGAAGGATTTTTGCATTAGCCACAAATTAGACGAAGAAATGAAATGGTCTAATGGAAATTACCGTTTGTTTGATCCAAGAGATGAAACCGGGATAGCCGCCTCCATGCTTTGCCAGAAGCTCATACTCTTCGACGGAATCCTTTTGGATCACCGCTCCATCCGAGCATTTGGTGACGTATCGACTGTATCAAATATCCGGGAATAAGAGCAGTTCAAAGGAATTAGAAGTTGCGAAACAATGTACCGAGAACTTACTCGATGTACGGCCGCACTTCTGTTAGGTTGTTGAAGATATACAACGAAATGGTCCGCCATTCTTCGACATCCAACCCTACTGGTTTTGAAGCACCGGCTGGTGCGAGCTTCCCTTTGAATAGGCTGAGGTTGGATCCACCCTTTTTAGGGTCGCCAGCATTGTACCGAGGCTTCGGATTATGCAAATGACGATTTTTGGCTTCGTAGTGTGCTGTCACGAAGTTTGTCGCCTCGTCAGTAATGAATGCCTCGGCCATCGATGCTTCAATTCTATGTTTATTTTAACATTTTGCTCGAAGCGTCTTCTGCATCCTCTCAGTTGCGTAGCACCAACGATTCTGCACGGGCCCCCCTAATCGTGCCTCGGTCGGGAGATGCAAAATCAAATGCTGCATTGGATTAAAGAAGCCCGGTGGGAAGATCTTCTCTAACTTGCAGATCAACTCCGGCGCCAACTCTTCCATTTCATCTAGCAAGCCAGGCGATAGTTCTTTCGCACAAAGAATACGGAAGAAATAGCTTAGCTCTGCCAGTACTAGCCATTCATCCTCAGGGATAAAGCCGCGCAACATCACCGGCATTACCCACTCAAGCCATATGTGCCAATCATGACTCTTGAGACCAAATATTTTCAATTTTTCAAGACTCGCTCCCCTCTTTAGATTCGCTGCATCCCATCGGGGAACATCAACTCCTTTTTCACCCACAGGATAATTTCCCTCATATCAGGTCTTCCAAGATTGAACCATGCCTTTGGCTTCGTCCAGTTCTGCTTTCCTTTCGGTTGTCGCATGTTTTGTAACGGTCTATCACATAGAGCCTCCTGATCGACTCTAGCCTTAGGATTATCCTTTGACTTCCCCTCTATGCCGAACAATGTACCAAAGAGGGCCTCGGCGACATTCTTTTCAGTGTGCATCACGTCGATGTTGTGTGGGCAAAGGAGGTCTGTGAAGTAAGGTAGATCCCACAAGCATGTCTTGTGAGTTCAGGCGTGTTCCGAATTATACCCTTTGAAATACCTTGGACGCTCTGGATCCGGCTCGAGAGCGTTTAACTGATCCAGGGTCTGTTGGCCTGTCAATGCAGGTGGTGCAGAGTTTTTGACAACTCTACCTTTGATGAATTTCTTCTTGTCTTTTCTGAACTTATGGCGAGGATCCAGGAACTGTCTATGCAAGTCGAAGCAAGAATACTTGGGACCCGCATCTAGCCAACGAAACTCAAGAGCTGCCTTGCATGTGGGGCACGGGAACCTTCCATGCACACACCAGCCAACGAATAGCGCATACGCCGGCAAGTCATGCATCGAGTACATGTACCACACATGCATTAGGAAGTTTTTTTTGTAGCGGCGTCGTATGTCTTGATCCCATTATCCCAAGCTTCTTGCAATTCATCCTTACACGGCTGCATGTACACATTCATACTCTTCCCCGGATAGTTGGGCCCCGGAATTATCAACGTCGGGAAAATGTTCTTTCTTTGCATAATCTGTCCGGGGGGGGGGGGAGATTGAGTGGAATGACAAATACAGGCCAACAACTGTATTGGGCTGCCATCATACCAAACACATTGAACCCATCCATGCTGATGGCGACTCGAGGATGCCTTGGATCTGCCGCTTTATCATGATGTATTGCATCGAAGTGCTTCCACGCAAAAGCGTCCGATGTGTGTACCAACATCTGATTCCCATCTGCATCTAGTTCGGTTCTTTTGCCCAATTTGTGCCATGTCATCTGTCTGGCCGTCTCTTCGACCATGAAATGATGTTGAAGTCTTGGTATGATTGGCATATACCGAAGAACATTAACTGGGATTTTTGTCTGACTCTTCTCACCCATACCGTTGTCTACCACAACATACCTAGAAGACTTGCAAATGGGACAATAGTTCAAGTCCGCATACTCAAGCCTAAATAAGGCACATCCATTCTCACAGGCATCTATCTTCTCATAGGGCATCTTAAGTACACGGAGGATTTTGTCCGACTGGTACAGGTTTGCAGGCATTACATGGCCTTTGGGTAGAAAGCGTCCAAATAGTGTCATCATCGCGTCGTATCATTCTCTGCCCAAGTTGAATTGAGCCTTCAGAGCCATTACTTGTGCGATGGCATCCAGCTGACAAAGCTCAGTGTGCTCGTGGAGAGGACGTTTTGAAGACTCCAACATATCATTGAAGGCCTTTGCAGATTCCTCCATCTCATCGTCTGAATCCCGAGCATCATCAAAGTCTTCCACCATGTCTTCGATCCCGGTACCATGCTCGTCGGTGCGACGACGGCCCACCTCAGCACTGGCATGTTGGGCAGACTCACCATGAAATGTCCAGACCATATAAGCAGGCGTAAAACCCCACTTCTGCAGGTGTTTACTCATTTCAAGCTCTGTCCTCTTATGATAGTTGTCGCACCGGACACAGGGGCACCAGGTTTTTCTCTGGCCATTTGCAAATGCGGCTCTCACAAACCCCTTGGTTTTTGTTAACCATTCATCGGTCCTGTCTTTCTGACTAGTCTGACCGGTGTACATCCACGCACGATCACTCATCTTGCCTAGCTACTGGACACACAAGAAATATATACATAATTAAGCAAACCATATTCATCAGTTAATGGAGTTTGTCAGTTTTATTACGTCCATGCAACCTAGACGCTAATAGGTAAAGATAGGTCCTAATCCCACCCGAGTATGTGTAGATTGGGTTTGTTTTCCCAAGCTCTGCTCCGGATCCGACGCAAAATTTCGGCAGCACCTCCCCACTGTTCTCTTGATACACGTCTCGGCAATAAGCAGAGAGAATGTGTACCCGGAGAACAACAGGGAGGCACTGACGAAATTTTGCATCGGATCCGGAGCATAGCATATGGGAAAAAAAACCCAATCTACACATACTCGGGCTGTCCATGGATAACGTTGGACAATTCGAAAGAATCACGGTTATAAATATGCAAATGCATGCATATTTATAGATGTAACCCTTTCGAACGGGAGACGCATAGTGGTCACGCATACTGATGATTGAAGACACCTATAGCTAGCAAGTTTCATCGGCACGAAGACCGGAACAGAGCAAATGAAGGGGGGTGGAGGAGATGTCATTTGTGCTCACCCACGAACGCAGGGGCGGAGCTCGTCGAATGCACGGGGAGGTCATCGAACACCAGACCCTCGCAGCGACGAAACAACTGCACATTTAAATCCACCCGATCAACACAAATATGATGTTTTTTATAACAAAATCGAAAAATATATGACCTAACTCATAATTCACAAATATATGACCCCGTCGGCCTCTGGAAAGCCGAAGAGCACCTTTTCGGTCAACAGGAGGCCGAAGAGGTGTCGGGTGTCGGGGGTGTCGGGGGTGTCGTGTCTGGGTGTCGTGGTGTCGGGGTGTCGTGGTGTCGGGGTGTCGGGGTGTCGGGGTGTCGTGTCGGGGTCGGGGTGTTGGGGTGTCGGGGGTGACGTGTCTGGGGGTCGTGGTGTCGGGGTGTTGGGCTGTCGGGGTGTCGGGGTGTCGTGGTGTCGGGGTGTCGGGTGGGGTGTCGGGGTGTCGTGTTGTCGGGGTGTTGTTTTCTTCTTCTTCCCCTCTTCTTCTTTTTTACCCTCTTTTTTCCTTTTCTTCTTCTTCCTCTTCTTCCTTTTCTTCCTCCTCTTCTTCTTCTTCTTCTTCTTCTTCCTTTCCTTTTTCCTCTTCTTCTTCTCCTCCTCTCCTCTTTTTTCTTCTTCTTCTTCTTCTTCTTCTTCTTCTTCTTCTTCTTCTTCTTCTTCTTCTTCTTCTTCTTCTTCTTCTTCTTCTTCTTTTTTTCTTCTCCTCCTCCTCCTCTTCTTCTTCTTCCTTTCCTTTTTCCTCTTCTTCTTCTCCTCCTCTCCTCTTTTTTTCTTCTTCTTCTTCTTTTTTCTTCTCCTCCTCCTCTTCTTCTTTTTCTTCTTCTTCTTCTTCTTCTTTATTCTTCTTTTCCTTTTTTCTTTTTCCTTTTTTTCCTTCTTTTTTTTTCTTCTAGGTTTTTTTTCTACCTAAATGTCTAAATATTTTTTTTCTATTTACCTAAACATCTAAACATCTATTTAACTAAAAACAGAAAACTAAACATCTAAACATCTAAAAACCTAAACATCTATTTGGAAAAATAGAAAATAAAAATAAAAAAACAAAACAAGGAGAGGGGCAGGAGGGGGGAGCTCACCAGAGGGGGGAGGCAGGGGGCGGCAGGGAGGGGTGGCCGGCCGGCGGGGAGGGGCGGCGACGGGGCGGCCTGGGCCGCCGGGGCGGCGACGGGGCGGCGGGGTTGCGCGGCGACGGGCGGCGAAGGGGTGGCGGGGTTGCGCGGCAACGGGGCGGGGTGGCAGGGAGGGGCGGCGACGGGCGGCGATGGGGCGGCAGGGAGGGGCGGCCGGCCGGCGGGGAGGGGCGGCGACGGGGGCGGCGGGGAGGGGCGGCGACGGGCGGCGGCGGCTGGTGGCTGGTGAGAGAGAGAGACAGAGAAGTTAGGGTTTCTGGCGGGAAGTGGGGGTTTCGGGCGGGGGTAGCCGTTAAGGCAAACCCCCGCTTTGCCGTCTGCCAGCAGACGGCAAAGAGGGTGCCCCGTTAGCGAGTGGACGTCGTGCCCCTGTGGGCCCCCCCTCTGCTCTTTGCCGTCTGCTAGCAGACGGCAAAGAACTCTTTGCCGTCTGCTGGCAGACGGCAAAGAAGCAGCAGACAGCAAAGGCCTTGACCTAGCCAACGCCGTGCCCCGTGGGGCCCACCAGAGTCTTTGCCGTCTGCCATATGCCTGTTTACCGTCTGCTAGCAGACGGCAAAGACGCAGCTGACGGCAAAGACTCTCTTTGCCATCAGCTGCTTCTTTGCCGTCTGCTTTGTCAAAGCAGACGGCAAAGACACTCTTTACCGTCCGCTGGCCGACGGCAAAGAGGGGACAGATGGCAAAATGCCAGATTCCAGTAGTGTAGAGAGCTATCAAAACATCTGTCTCGAGACCTATCAAAACATCTGTCTCGAGACCTGTCAAAACATCTGTCTCCAGAACTTGTCTGTCTAAAACCCCCGTCCTTCTGATGACTCAGGGACTCCCTTTATATAATAGCTAAGTCCCTGGGGTTACAAAAGATTTTGGGTTATACCCGTAGTCGGAGTCCTACTCTAAGTCCTCCGTGTCTTCCAAGTTGGGGGTCTCTGTCTTGTATTTGGACTCCTTCTGGACGAAACTTCGCCTAGGTCCAGATCCTGTAGCAAGCGGGTCCTGTAGCAGGCCGGGTCCTATAGCAGGCCGGGTCATGATTGTAGCAGGCCGGGTCGTGACTGTAGCTGGCCGGGTCATGACTGTAGCAGGCGAGGTCATGACTGTAGCAGGCCGGGTCATGTCCTCACAGCGAACTTGTCCCGAGAGACTTATCTCCAGGCCAACTTATCTCCAAAGCTGACTTAACTCCAGAACTGACTTAACTCCAGAAATGACCTAACTCTAGAGATGACTTAACTCCAGAAATGACTTAACTCCAGAGATGACTTAACTCCAGAAATGACTTATGTCTAGGCCGGGTCTTCAGGAACCTGCTGGCCTCTCTTCGTCTTGTTGGCCTACCCGGTTGGGTATTCCCCCGACACTTTGCGACAAATTGAGCTTTATAGACGGTGACATTACCATCAGCGTCTGTCTTCTTCTTAAAGATCCATTTGTTCTCAATGGCCTTTCGGTCATCAGGTAATTCTACCAAAGTCCATACTTGGTTTTCATACATGGAACCTATCTCGGATTTCATGGCCTAAAGCCATTTGTTGGAATCCGGGCTCATCATTGCTTCTTCATAGTTCGTAGGCTCATCGTTGTCCAACAACATGACTTCCAGGGCAGGATTACCATACCATTCAGGGGTGGTACGTGTCCTGGTCGACCTACGAAGTTCAGTAGTAGCTTGATTCGAAGTTTCATGATCATCATCATTAGCTTCCTCTCCGGATGGTGTAGGCATCACGGGAACTTCTTTCTGTGATGCGCTACTCTCCAGTTCGAGAAAAGGTATGATTACCTCCACTACAAAAAAAAGACACATCTGTGACATTATGGACCAAACGAAAAAAAAATTGTCATGTATGTGACACTTCTATGACAATAATTGTGACAAAAACACGTATCATCATAGATGTGGTGGGCTCTTTTTTCTATGACAAAAAATTATGACAGAAAATGGACTTTTCGTCCTGGGCGGGCCAGAGACGCACCTGCATGACATTCTTTGGGCCATCCATGACGTAAAAAATCGTGGTAGAAGTGAGGGCGAGGAAATTTTTAGGGAGTTCCCGGTTACGGTGGGTGGTCGGGGCCGAGCGATGCAGTGTGGTTTGCGCATTTCTCTCGTACGCGCGCGTGTGTGCGAGGCGTTCGCTAACTGAACCCGAGCGATCGAGGCGTTTCATTACTAAACCCGAGTGATCGATCGCCCTCGCACTACGTACTGAACATGAGCAATCGATCCCTCGCACTACGTACTGAACCCGATCGATCCCTTCGCCGCTAACTGAACCCGAGCGATTTCTTCGCTTCTAACTCAACCCGAGCGATTCCTTCGCTGCTAACTGAACCCGATCGATCCCTTCTCGCTGATTACGGAAGCCGATCGAGCCCCCGTGCGAGATGTAGCTAGCCGGTTGGGTTGCCTCTCGATGAATAGTGCCCGTTGCTGTCGCGCGCATGATACGTAGAACAAGTCGAAACTTGCATCGATCGAGCCCCTTGCACGAGACGTGGTGAGTTGACCTAGCCGGTTCGTTGGCTGTGGATGAACAGTTCCCGTAGCTGCCACCCGCTTGTACACCCCACTCCACCAGTGGGTTGGCTGTGGATGAACAGTACCCTGGCCGTGTGAAGGTGGTTGGCGCTGGATGAACAGGACCCCGATCGATCAAGGAGGCCGTGCCGTGGTACGCCACACCCCAGCCGGTTGGGGGTGGATGAACACGAGCCCGTGGAGGCCGTAGGCAGTTGCGGATGAACAGTAGCCCGTGGAGGCGCGTGGTTGGAAGTCGACGGTGATGAACAGTAGCCCATGGAGTCCCGTTTTGCGGTACGCCATGCTACTTGTGAGCTGCGTTGGGATTTCCTCGAAGAGGAGAGGATGATGTAGTAGAGTAGAGATAAGTATTTCCCTCAGTTAAGAACCAAGGTTATCAATCCAGTAGGAGAAACAAAACCTCGTTAGCAGCATCTACACACACAAAAGAAAACACTTGCACCCAACGCAAATAAGAGGGTTGTCAATCCTCTTAGCGGTTATTTGCAAGGATTAATTCTGATAGTGATAGATAGATAAAGTAAATTGTGAAAGAAAATAAAAGTGAATAAATTGCAGCGAGGTATTTTTGGATTTTAATATATGATAAAAGTAGACCCGGGGGCCATAGTTTTCACTAGAGGCTTCTCTCTCGAACATATAGCATAAGGTGGGTAGACAAATTACTGTTGGGCAATTGATAGAAACGCAAATAATTATGACGGATTCATGGCAATGATCATGTATATAGGCATCACGTCCGAGACAAGTAGACTGACTCCTGCCTGCATCTACTACTATTACTCCACCCATCGACCGCTATCCAGCATGCATCTAGGGTATTAAGTATAAAATAGAGTAACGCCTTAAGCAAGATGACATGATGTAGACAAAGTAAACTCAAGCAAATATGATTAAACCCCATATTTTTATCCTTAATGGCGACAATACAAATACGTGTCATGTCCCTTTTTGTCACTGGGATTGAGCACCGCAAGATTGAACCCATCACAAAGCACCTCTCCCATTGCAAGATAAATCAATCTAGTTGGCCAAACCAAACAGATATATCAGAGAGAAATACAAAGCTATAACAATCATGCATAAAAGAGTTCAGAGAAGACTCAAATATTTCTCATGAATAATCTGATCATAAACTCACAATTCATCGGATCCCAACAAACACACCATAAAAGAAGATTACATCAGATAGAACTCCAAGAACATCGAGGAGAACATGGTATTGAAGATCAAAAAGAGAGAAGAAGCCATCTAGCTACTAGCTATGGACCTGTAGGTCTGTGGTAAACTACTCACACATCATCGGAAGGGCAGCAAGGTTGATGAAGAAGCCCTCCATGATCGATTCCCCCTCCGGCAGAGTACCGGAAAATGCCTCCAGATGGGATCGCGGAAAAATAGAGGCTTGCGGTGGCGGAAAGGTTTTCTCTTCTGTCTTTCTGGTATATTGGGAATTTTTGGGAATTTATAGCGCTGGAATTAGGTCAAGAGGTGTCATGAGGGGCCCACAAGCCTGGGGGGCGCGCCTCCCGAGCTTGTCACTCCCTCATGGCTCTTCTGGTCTTCTCCCGAAGCTTCGAGGGTCCCTTCTGGTCCAGAAAAAAATAATCCAAAGTTTTTTCTTCGTTTGGACTCCGTTTGATAATGATTTTCTGAAAAGGCAAAAACAGGCAAAAAACAGCAACTGGCACTGCGCACTAGGTTAATAGGTTAGTCCCAAAAAATGATATATAATGGCATATAATTGCATATGAAACATCCAAGATTGATACTATAGATACGTTGGAGACGTATCAAGCATCCCCAAGCTTAATTCTTGCTCGTCCTCGAGTAGGTAAATGATAAAAACAGAATTTTTGATGTGGAATGCTACCTACATGTTTCATCATGTAATCTCCTTGACGGTATGAATAATAAGATCCGAATGATTCAAAGCAATAGTCTATAATTTGATATAAAGACATCAATACTTAGGCATACTTACAAACTATCATGTCTTTCAAAATAAAAATGCTAAAGAAAGTTATCCCTACAAAATCATATAATCTTGTCATGCTCCATCTTCTTAACACAAAGTATTTATCATGCACTACCCCAATGACAAGCCTAGCAATTGGTTCATACTTTTTAAAGCGCTTCAGCTTTTGCACCCCCCACACAATACATGAGCGCAAGCCATGGATATAGCACTATGGGTGGAATAGAATGTGGTGGTAGAGATTAATAAGGAGAAGTCAAAAAGAAGAAGATAGTCTCACATCGACGCGGCTAATCAACGGGATGTGGAGATGCCCATCAATTGATGTCAATGCGAGGAGTAGGGATTACCATGCAACGGATGCACTAAGATCTATAAGTGTATGAAAGCTCAACATGAAAACTAAGTGAGTGTGCATCCAACTTGCTTGCTCATGAAGACCTCGGGCATTTGAGGAAGCCCATCATCGGAATATACAAGCCAAGTTCTATAATGAAAAATTCCCACTAGTATATGAAAGTGACAAAATAGGAGACTCTCTATATGAAAAACATGGTGCTACTTTGAAGCACAAGTATGGAAAAGGATAGTAACACTGCCCCTTCTCTCTTTTTCTCTCATTTTTTTTTCGTGGGCTCTTTTTGGCCTCTTTTTTTTTCTATTTTCCTCACTAGGACAATGCTCTAATAATGATGATCATCATACTTCTATTTACTTACAACTCAAAAATTTACAACTCAAAACTAGAAAAATATGACTCTATATGAATGCCTCTGGCGGTGTACCAGGATGTGCAAGCGTAACATGTATGAAAAATGATGAATGGTGGCTGAGCCACAACTACTATGTTAGCTATATGATCATGCAAAGCAATATGACAATGATGATGTGTGTCATATAAAAAGAACGGTGGAAGTTGCATGGCAATATATCTCGGAATGGCTATGGAAATGCCATAATAGGTAGGTATGGTGGCTGTTTTGAGGAAGATATAAGGAGGCTTATGTGTGATAGAGCGTATCATATCACTGGGTTGGGATGCACCGGCGAAGTTTGCACCGACTCTCGATGTGAGAAAGGGCAATGCACGGTACCAAAGAGGCTAGCAAATTGCGGAAAGGTGAGAGTGCGTATAATCCATGGACTCACATAAGTCATAAAGAACTCACATACTTATTGCGAAAGTTTATTAGCCCTCGAAGAAAAGTACTACTACGCATGCCCCTAGGAGGATATATTGGTAGGAAAAGACCATCGCTCGTCCCCGACCACCACTCATAAGGTAGACAATCAATGATAAATCGTGCTCCAACTTCTAAGCATAACGACAGACCATATGTGCATGCTTTGGGATTCACAAACCTTAACACCAATATTCTTACTAAACCACAATTATATACTAGCACCACCCACATATTACCATCTTAATGTCGCAAAACTATTGCAAGGAATCAAACTTATCATATTCAGTGATCTACATGAAAGTTTTTATTATATCCCTATTGAATACCTATCATATTAGGACCAAATTCATAACACGTGCATATTATCATTGCTATTTATTAGACTCTCAAAAAGATATAAGTGAAGCATGAGAGTGCACATATTTCTTTAAAATATAGCCACCGCCGTGCTCTAAAAGATATAAGTGAAGGACTGGAGCAACTGTCTAGCTCAAAAGATATAAGTGAAACACATAGAGTATTCTAACGAATCACGAATAATGTGTGTCCCTCTCAAAAAGGTGTGTTCAGCAAAGATGATTGTGACAAACTAAAAAGCAAACAAAATCAAACAAACTATAGCACAAGATGCTCCAAGTAAAACACATATCATGTGATGAATAAAAATATAGCTCCAAGTGATATACCGATAGATTGTAGACGAAAGAGGGGATGCCATCCGGGGCATCCCCAAGCTTAGACACTTGAGTCTTCCTTGAATATTACCTTGGGGTGCCTTGGGCATCCCCAAACTTAGGCTGTTGCCGCTCCTTATTCCTTTATCCATCGTAGTCTCACCCAAAACTTGAAAACTTCAGCACACAAAACTCAACAGAAACCTCGTGAGATCCGTTAGTATAACAAATAAATCTAAAACTTTAGGTGCTGTTGTAAATTGATTCATATTTAATATTGGCAAAATGCTACTGTACTCCAACTTCTCCATGACTCATACCCCCCGATACGATCCATAGATTCATCAAAATAAGCAAACTATGCAACAAAAACAGAATCTGTCTAAAACAGAATAGTCTGTAAAGATCTGAATTAATGTCATACTTCTTTAACTCCAAAAATTCTGAAAAATTAGGACAACGTGGGCAATTCAAATTCCAATATTGTGTAAAAAATTCAGAAATTTATCACGCTTCAGTACATAATAAAACTTCTGGAACTAAGCGCAAAAGTGTCTATTTTCAAACAGCATCAATTATACTATCTTCCAAATCATTCCAAAGGCATTACTTGGCACAAACACTAATTAAAAGATAAAAACACAACCATAACAATGGCTATAACTGTATGACACAAGAAAATAAAAAATAAAACTATTGGGTTGTCTCCGAACAAGTTCTTTCTTTATAGCCATTAAGATAGGCTTTGAGATTTTAATGATGCTCACATGAAAGATAATAATCAAAACACAAAGAGAGCATCATAAAACATGTGACAAACACATTTAAGTCGAACATACTTCCTATGCATAGGAATTTTATAGGAAAACAAATTATCAAGACAAGCAATATCTAGCATATGCAAAATAGGAAGAATGAAGCAAAAATTTCAACACAAAGAGTGGTAATTTAGTGACATGAAATTTTTTATAACCATATTTTCCTCTCTCATAATAATTACATGTTGGATCATAATCAAATTTAACAATATAGCTATCATATAAAATATTATATTCATGATCCACATGCATAAAAGTTTTATAATCTTCCAAGATAGTGAGATTAACATTAACTAAAGTCATGACCTCTCCAAACCCACATTTATCAAAAAATTCATAAGATTGAACACTCTCCGAATATGTGGGATTCTTTTTACCTAAAGTTGACACTCTTCCAAACCCACTTTCAATATTATTGCAAACTTTATTATCAATAACATATTCATCATGAGGCTTAAATAAATTTTCAAGATCATAAGAAGCATTATCACCCCAATCATGATCATTGCAATAAGTAGTGGACATAACAAAATCATCATTTCCAAGCTTGTAGTTTTCATATTATTAACACAATTGAAATTAATAGAATTTATAATAACATCATTGCAATCATGCTTTTCAATCAAGGAGCTATCATGAATCACTTTATAAATTTCTTCTTCTAACACTTCATCACAATTTTAAGATTCATGATTTTCAAGCAAAACTTCATAGAGATAATCAAGTGCACTCAACTCTCTAGCAATTGGTTAATTATAATTGGATCTTTTGAAAATATTAGCAAGTGGATGAGGATCCATATCAATAGATTTTTAGCAAGCGAAGATGAAAGCAAATAGAAGGCACATGGCAACACAAACAAAGATAGCACACAAAATATTTTTGGTGTTTTTGATTTTTTAGAGAAGTGGGGGAGATGAAAACGAGAGGCAAATGCAAATAAAAGGCAAATGAAAAGAAGAGAAAATGGATGATAGTTTGTGCGAAGGTAATTGATAGGTTTTGGTGATGTCTCCCCGGCACCGGCGCCAGAAATTCTTCCTGCTACTTGTGAGCTGCGTTGGGATTTCCTCGAAGAGGAGAGGATGATGCAGTACAGTAGAGATAAGTATTTACCTCAGTTAAGAACCAAGGTTATCAATCCAGTAGGAGAACCACACAGAACCTCGTTAGCAGCACCTACACACACAAAAGCAAACACTTGCACCCAACGCAAATAAGAGGGTTGTCAATCCTCTTAGCGATTATTTGCAAGGATTAATTCTGATAGTGATAGATAGATAAAGTAAATTGCAAAAGAAAATAAAAGTAAATAAATTGCAGCAAGGTATTTTTGGATTTTAATATATGATAAAAGTAGACCCGGGGGCCATAGTTTTCACTAGAGGCTTCTCTCTCGAACACATAACATACGGTGGGTAAACAAATTACTGTTGGGCAATTGATAGAAAAGCAAATAATTATGACGGATTCATGGCAATGATCATGTATATAGGCATCACGTCTGAGACAAGTAGTCCAACTCCTGTCTGCATCTACTACTATTACTCCACCCATCGACCGCTATCCAGCATGCATCTAGGGTATTAAGTATAAAACAGAGTAACGCCTTAAGCAAAATGACATGATGTAGACAAAGTAAACTCAAGCAATATGATTAAACTCCATCTTTTTATCCTTAATGGCAACAATACAAATATGTGTCATGTCCCTTTCTGTCACTGGGATTGAGCACCGCAAGATTGAACCCATCACAAAGCACCTCTCCCATTGCAAGATAAATCAATCTAGTTGGCCAAACCAATCGGATATATCGGAGAGAAATACAAAGCTATAACAATCATGCATAAAAGAGTTCAGAGAAGACTCAAATATTTCTCATGAATAATCTGATCATAAACTCACAATTCATCGGATCCCAACAAACACACCACAAGCCCTAGAGCTACTATCTCAGAGTCAAGTACATACGGGCGGGGTTTCGAACGCGTACTCCCGAGCTTGTCGCTCCCTCGTGGCTCTTCTGGTCTTCTCCCGAAGCTTCGAGGGTCCCTTCTGGTCCAGAAAAAATTAATCCAAAGTTTTATCTTCGTTTGGACTCCGTTTGATAATGATTTTATGAAATGGCAAAAATAGGCAAAAAACAGCAACTGGCACTGGGCACTAGGTTAATAGGTTAGTCCCAAAAATGATATATATTGGCATATAATTGCATATAAAACATCCAAGATTGATACTATAATAGCATGGAACAATCAAAAATTATAGATACGTTGGAGACGTATCACGCCACACCCCTCCCGATGAACATGACTCCCCTTTCGACCGTAGGCGGTTGGAGGGAAGTTTGTTTCCTCCGTTTGGTGGTACGCCACAGCCCTCCTGATCAACTGGACCCCATTTCGACCGTACGCGGTTGGCGAGAAGTCCGTTTCGTCCGTTTTGCGGTACGCCAGACCCCTCTCGATGAACAGGACCCCGTTTTGACCATAGGTGGTTGAACAGAAGTCTGCTTGCTCCGTTCTGCAGTACGCTAGACCCCCAGCCGATGAACAGGACCCCGTTTCGGCTGCTTCGTCCAAGCCGGTTGGCTCCCGATGAACAGGACGCATTCCGACCCAGTCGGTTGCCTCCCGATGAACACGACGTTGTTTCTCCGTTCCGACCCAGCCAATTGGCTACCGAGAAACAAGAGGCCATTGCTGCATACCCCCACCGTCGCCTCTCCATGTACACGAACCCTGGTTGTACGTATGCGCGAGTACGCGTTCGAAACCCCGCCCGTATGTACACATGTGGCCGTATTTTTTTGCAGCGCGGCTGTACGTGTGTGTACAAGATTTAGACCGGACTGCCTGAACTGCTACGTCGGGGGCTCTACTACGACACGTGCCACTCGTTACACGGCCACGGTTCATCGTGGCAGAGAGACCAATCGACCAGTATGTACGTACACACTTGCGACTAGACAGATAATGCTACATACGCTTCGAACTGGTGGGTCCCAATTGTCAGGGGGATAAGGAGGCACTTCCTTGCGTGCGAAGATATAGCTGGTGGGTCCCAACTGTCAGGGGGAGGAATCATTTTTTTGCGCGTAATAAGGAGGCACTTCCTTGCGTGCGAAGATGTAGTTGGTGGGTCCCAGCTGTCAGGGGGAGGTGATACGTCCATTTTGCATCATGTTTTCCCGCTATTATTTATTATGTTTTGGGTTATTATTTCACTTTATGATACAATTCTTATGCCTTTTCTCTCTTATTTTGCAAGATTCACATGAAGAGGGGGATTGCCGGCAGCTGGAATTCTGGACCGGAAAGGGGTGAAACAGAGATAGCTATTCTGCACACCTCCAAATGACCTGAAAATTTACGGAGAATTATTTTGGAATATAAAAAAAATATTGGCTGAAGAAATACCAGAGGGGGACCCACCAGGAAGCAACAAGCCTAGGGGCGCGCCCTACCCCCTGGGCGCGCCCCCCGAGCTTGGGGCGCCCCTGGCAGGCCTCCAGGGCCCATCTTCCCCTATATGAAGTCATTCGCCCAAGAAAAATTAAAGAGAAGACTTTTGGGATGAAGCGCCGCTGTCTCGAGGCGGAACCTGGGCAGGAGCACTTTTGCTCTCCGGTGGAGCGATTCCGCCGGGGAAACTTCCCTCTGGGAGGGGGAAATCGAAGCCATCGAGATCACCAACGATCCTCTAATCGTGGGAGGACTAATCTTCATCAACATCTTCACCAGCACCATCTCATCTCAAACCCTAGTTCATCTCTTGTATTCAATCTTTGTCTCAAAACCTCAGATTGGTACATGTGGGTTGCTAGTAGTGTTGATTACATCTTGTAGTTGATGCTAGTTGGTTTATTTGCTGGAAGATTATATGTTCAGATCCTTAATGATATTCAATACCCCTCTGATCTTGAACATGAATATGATTTGTGAGTAGTTACTTTTCTTCTTTAGGACATGGGAGAAGTCTTGTCATAAGTAATCATGTGAATTTGGTATTCAATCGATATTTTGATGATATGTATGTTGTTGCTTCCATTAGTGGTGTTGTGTGAACGTCGACTACATGACACTTCACCATCTTTGGGCCTAAGGGAAGGCATTGTGGAGTAGTAATTAGATGATGGGTTGCTAGAGTGACAGGAGCTTAAACCCTAGTTTATATGCTATTCCGTAAGGGGCTGATTTGGATCCATATGTTTCATGCTATGGTTAGATTTATCTTAATTCTTCTTTCGTAGTTGCGGATGCTTGCGAGAGGGGGTAATCATAAGTGGGAGGCTTGTTCAAGTAAGAATAGGACCCAAGCACCAGTCCACCCACATATCAAATTATCAAAGTAGCGAACGCGAATCAAACAAACATGATGAAAGTGACTAGATGAGAATTCTCATGTGTCCTTGAGAACTCTTTGCTTTATATAAGAGATCGTTCCGACTTGTCCTTTGCTATAAAAAGGATTGGGCCACCTTGCTGCACTTTTGTTACCGTTACTATTTGTTACTTGTTACGAATTACCTTGCTATCAAACTATCTGTTACCTACAATTTCAGTGCTTGCAGAGAATACCTTGCTGAAAACCGCTTGTCATTTCCTTCCGCTCCTCGTTGGGTTCGACACTCTTACTTATCGAAAGGACTACGATTGATCCCCTATACTTGTGGGTCATCAAGACTCTTTTCTGGCGCCATTTCCGGGGAGTGAAGCGCCTTTGGTGAGTGGAATTTGGTAAGGAAACATTTATATTACGTGCTGAAATTTATTGTCACTTGTCACTATGGAAAGTAATCCTTTGAGGGGTTTGTTCGGGGTATCTTCACCTCGACCGGAAGCATTGAGAGTTGCCTCTCAACCTACTGAACCTACTGAAAATATTTAATATGAAATTCCTTAGGGTATGATAGAGAAACTGCTAGCTAATCCTTATGCAGGAGATGGAACGGTGCATCCTGATATGCCTTTGATATACGTGGATGAAATTTGTGGATTGTTTAAGCTTGCAGGTCTATCCGGAGATGGAGTTAATAAGAAGGTATTCCCTTTATCTTTGGAGGGAAAGGCATTGACATGGTATATGCTATGCGATGATATTGGAACATGGGATTGGAACCAATTGAAGCTGAAATTTCACCAGAAATTTTATCCTATGCATTTGGTTCATCGTGATTGGAATTATATATACAATTTTTGGCCTCGTGAAGGAGAAAGTATCGCTCAAGCTTGGGGGAGGCTTAAGTATATGTTGCACACATGCCCCAATCATGAGCTCTCAAGAGAAATAATTATTCAAAACTTTTATGCTCGGCTTTCTCATAATGATCAATCCATGCTTGATACTTCTTCTACTGGTTCCTTTATGAAGAGGACTATTGAATTTAAATGGGATCTTCTGGAAAGAATTAAACACAACTCTGAAGATTGGGGAATCGACAAAGGTAAAGAGTCAGGTATAAATCTTGAGTTTGATTGTGTTAAATCTTTTATGGAAACTGATGCTTTTCATAAGTTTAGTACGAAATATGGACTTGACTCTGAGATAGTAGCTACCTTTTGTGAATCTTTTGCTGCTCATGTTGATCTCCCCAAGGAGAAATGGTTTAAATATCATCCACCTATTGAACTAAAAGAGGAACCCATTATTTTTAAAGAAGAAACAATTGTTCACAATGTTGATCCAGTTGTGCCTACTGCTTATATTGAAAAACCACCTTTCCCTATTAGGATTAAGGAACATGCTAAAGCTGCAACTGTGGTTAATAAAAGTAATATAAGAACACTAAGCCTTCTGAACAAATTAAAATTGAACCTAATATTGCATTGGTTAAAGATCTTTTGGTTGATAATATTGATGGGCATGTTATTTAGTTTTGCGAAGAGGCTGCTAGAATTGCTAAACCTGTTAGAAATGAACGAGATATGCTAGATTAGAATAAGCCCGTAGTTGGCATGCCTGTTGTTTCTGTTAAGATTGGAGATCTTTGATATCATGGTTTATGTTATATGGGTGCTAGTGTGAGTGCTATTCCTTTCTCTTTATATCAAGAAGTAATGAATGATATTGCACCTGTTGAGATTGAAGATATTGATGTTACTATTAAGTTTACAAACAGAGATACTATTACTCCACTTGGGATTGTTAGAGATGTTGAAGTCTTGTGTGGTAAAATCAAATACCCTACTGATTTCTTAGTACTTGGTTCACAACAAGATAATTTTTGTCCCATTATTTTTGGTAAACCTTTCTTGAATACCGTTAATGCTAAAATTGATTGTGTTAAAGAAAAGGTTAGAGTTAAGTTTGGTGATATATCTCATGAATTCAATTTCTCTAAGTTTAGTAGACAACCTCATGATGAATAATTACCTAATAAAGATGAAATTATTGGTCTTGCTTCTATTGCTGTGCCTCCTACTAATCCTTTAGAACAATACTTGCTAGACCATGAAAATGATATGCATATGAATGAAAGAAATGAAATAGATGAGCTGTTCTTTAAACAAGCACCTATTCTTAAACATAATTTGCCTATTGAAACTTTGGGAGACCCTCTTCCACCAAAGAGTGATCATGTGTTTGATTTGAAGCAATTACCTGATACACTTAAATATGCTTACCTCGATGAAAAGAAGATATATCCTATTATTATTAGTGCTAGCCTTTCAGAGCATGAAGAAAAGAGATTACTTAAAACTCTGAAGAAGCACTATGCAACTATTGGATATACTCTTGATGATCTTAAGGGCATCAGTCCCACTTTATGTCAGCATAAAATTCATATGGAGCCAGATGCTAAACCAGTTGTTGATCATCAAAGAAGGTTAAATCCTAAAATGAAGGATGTGGTAAGAACTGAAATATTAAAGCTTCTGGAGGCAGGTATAATTTATCCCATAGCTGATAGTAGATGGGTAACTCCTGTTCATTGTGTTCCTAAGAAAGGAGGTATTACCGTTGTTCCTAATGATAAAAATGAACTCATTCGACAAAGAATTGTAACCGGGTAGAGGATGGTAATTGATTTCAGGAAATTAAATAAAGCTACTAGGAAAGATCATTACCCCTTGCCTTTTATTGATCAAATGTTAGAAAGATTATCTAAGCATACACACTTTTGTTTCCTAGATGGATATTCTGGTTTCTCTCAAATACCTGTATCACAAGAAGATAAAGAGAAACCCACCTTTACTTGTCCTTTTGGAACTTATGCTTACCGTCGTATGCCTTTAGGTTTATGTAATGCACCTGCTATCTTTCAAATATGTATGACTGCTATATTCTCTGACTTTTGTGAAAAGATTGTTGAGGTTTTTATGGATGATTTCTCCGTTTATGGAACTTCTTTTGATGATTGCTTAAGCAACCTTGATCGAGTTTTGCAGATATGTGAAGAAACTAATCTTGTCTTGAATTGGGATAAGTGCCACTTTATGGTAAATGAAGGTATAGTCCTTGGGCATAAAATTTCTGAAAGAGGTATTGAAGTTGATAAAGCTAAAGTTGATGCAATTGAGAAAATGCAATGTCCTAAAGATATCAAAGGTATAAGAAGTTTCCTTGGTCATGCTAGTTTCTATAGAAGGTTTATAAAAGACTTCTCTAAAATTTGTAGGCCTCTTACTAATATTTTGCAAAAAGATGTTCCATTTTGTTTTTGATGATGATTGCGTAGAAGCCTTTGAAATACTTAAGAAAGCCTTAATTTCTGCACCTATTGTTCAACCACCTGATTGGAACCTACCCTTTGAAATTATGTGTGATGCTAGTGATTATGCTGTTGGTGCTGTTCTAGGTCAAAGAGTTGATAAGAAATTGAATGTTATTCATTATGCTAGTAAAACTCTAGACAGTGCTCAAAGAAATTATGCCACTACCGAGAAAGAATTTTTAGTAGTTGTGTTTGCATGTGATAAATTCAGATCTTACATTGTTGATTCCAAAGTTACTATGCATACTGATCATGCTGCTATTAAATATCTTATGGAAAATAAAGATGCTAAACTTAGACTTATTAGGTGGGTTCTTTTGCTACAAGAATTTGATTTGCATATTATTGATAGAAAGGGAGCTGAGAATCCCGTAGCTGATAATTTGTCTAGAATGGAAAATTTTCTTGATGACCAACTTCCTATTAATGATGACTTCCCTGATGAACAATTAGTTGTGATAAATGCTTCTCGTAACACTCCTTGGTATGCAGAGTATGCTAATTACATTGTTGCTAAATATATGCCACCTAGTTTTACCTATCAACAAAACAAAAAGTTCTTCTTTGCTTTAAGACACTATTTTTTGGATGACCCACATTTATATAAAGAAGGAGTAGATGGTGTTATTAGACGTTGTGTACCTGAGCATGAACAGGAACAAATTCTACGGAAGTGTCACTCCGAAGCATATGGAGGACACCATGCAGGAGACAGAACTACACACAAGGTATTACAATCTGGTTTTATTGGCCTACTCTTTTCAAGGATGCATGTAAGTTTGTCCTCTCTTGTGATGAATGTCAAAGAATTGGTAATGTTGGTAGACGTTAGGAAATGCCTATGAATTATTCACTTGTTCTTGAACCATTTGATGTTTGGGGTTTTGATTATATGGGACCTTTTCCTTCCTCTAATGGGTATACTCATATTTTAGTTGATGGTGATTACGTTACTAAGTGGGTAGAAGCTATTCCAACTAGTATTGCTGATCATAACACTTCTATTAAAATGCTTAAAGAAGTTATATTTCCGAGGTTTGGAGTCCCTAGATATTTGATGACTGATGGTGGTTCACATTTTATTCATGGTGCTTTCCGTAAATTGCTTGCTAAGTATGATGTTAATCATAGAATTGCATCATCATATCATCCTCAGTCTAGTGGGCAAGTTGAATTAACTAATAGAGAAATAAAATTAATTTTGCAAAAGACCGTCAATAGATCTAGAACGAATTGGTCTAAGAAACTTGATGTTGCACTATGGGCTTACAGAACTGCTTGTAAAAATCCTATGGGTATGTCTCCGTATAAAATGGTTTATGGAAAAGCATGTCATTTACCTCTTGAGTTAGAACATAAGGCATTTTGGGCAATTAAAGAACTTAACTATGATTTTAAACTTGCCGGTGAGAAGAGGTTATTTGATATTAGCTCCCTAGATGAATGGAGAACACAAGCTTATGAAAATGCCAAGTTATTTAAATAAAAAGTTAAAAGATGGCATGATAAGAGAATTCAAAAACGGGAATTCAAAGTAGGTGATCATGTCCTATTATACAATTCTCGTTTAAGATTCTTTGCAGGAAAGCTTCTCTCTAAATGGGAAGGACCATACATCATCGAAGAAGTTTGTCGCTCCAGAGCCATCAAAATAAATAACTCCGAAGGCACTAATCCGAGAGTGGTTAATGGGCAAAGAATTAAACATTATATCTCAGGTGCTCCCATTAATGTTGAAACCAATATTATTCAAACAATGACATCGGAAGAGCACATAGAAGAAACCTTCCAGAACGCTCCAGAATCCTGAAAATGAGTAGGTATGTGGTATGGTAAGTAAACCAACTCCAAAACTTCCAGAAAAGTACTTTCTATTCGTTTTGGAATATATAAAAAATTAGGAAAATAATAAACTGTCCGAAAAGTGCACGAGGAAACGACAAGCCTGGGGGCCGCACCCTGCCCCCAGGGCGCGCCTACCAAGCTTGTGGCTTCCCCGTGGGCTTTCCCAACTCCATTTTTCTTCCATATTACTTTTCCTGCACGGGAAAAATTCATTATATATACTCTTAGATGTTTTGACCATCGTATTGCAAGTTTCTCCTCTGTTCTTGTTTCATGCTGTTTCCTGTCAGATTTTCGCGGCCGGGCATCATGTCTTCCTCTTCCTCCAACAACGTGGGAGACGACGCTTGGTTGCTGCAGATGGAACTCAGGAGGGAGAAGGAATAAGAGGTTACCATGGAAGAAGATGATGGAGATTCGCTGGAGGTCCACCCTCCCGCTTCCGAGAGGGGTACCCTTGCCGGCATCTCCACAACTCCAAATCCTCATCAAGCCGTGAGAAGCACTACAAGCCTTGGGAGTCCAGAGGTACAAGAAGGGCTTCCTCCTAGGAGACCCTTACACAGGTTACATCGGAACAATTTTCATAATTTGGTCCACAATTATGGGTTTGAAAACACTCCTCGTATGCACATACCTTACAATTGGGATATTTCCCGTCCAAGTGAGAATGATGCAGGAAATGGCTCATGGTGGCCAGAGAATAAACACATTATGTTTGAAGTGCAAAGGAATGCCACCATGATCCATCAGTTGCTTCAGGAAATCCAGGGTTTGAAAGATATCTTGTTGAGTATTTTGAAGGACAAGCCCATCACTTCATCACCACCATCACCGAAGAAGGAGACTTGAGTACACGGGTATGGGCACCACCCTTGGCTTATGCCAAGCTTGGGGGAGGTGCCTCGGTATCGTATCACCATCACTTTTATCATCATTACCTATCTTAGTTCGATCCTTAGTTATTTCGTGATTTAAAATAATAAAGTTTAAGTATGATTTAGTTTTGAGTGCTTGCTTTGTGATCTATCTATGTAATCGTGTGTGAAAGTTATATAATAAAGAGTAGTTTGAGTTGAGTGTTTTGCTTTTGTTGATCCAATCTTAGAAATAAAATAAAGAGAATAAAAAGAGAGATCATATGCTAATCCCATGGGGAGTGATGACTTCACATAAAAGAAGTATAATTGATAAAACTTGTTGGAAGTTAACAAACATAGCATTGGTCATTGTTGCAATTCATGAAAAAGTAATAAAGGAAGAGAGGTCTCAAATATAAATATACTATCTTGGACATCTTTTATGATTGTGAGCCCCCATTAAATATTCTATGTCAAATAGTCGACGTTGGACAAGGAAGACAACGTAATGATTTATGTTTGCTTATATTCACATAGAATTTATATTGTTTTGGATCCTCTAACATATGGTGCTTGCTCTCTATCTTTCGCTAGCCAAAATTCTGTACTAAGTAGAGATACTACTTGTGCATCCAAAAACCCTTAAACCCAGTTTCATGTCATGAGAGTCGACCATATCTACCTATGGATTGAATAAGATCCTTCAAGTAAGTTGTCATCGGTGCAAAGCAATAAAAATTGCTCCTAAATATGTATGGTCTTTTATTGTAAGGGAAAATAAGCTTTGTACGATCTTGTGATGGTGAAGAAATAAAAGCGACAGACTGCATAATAAAGGTTGCTATCACAAGGGGCAATATAAAGTGATGTTCCTTTACATTAAGATCTTGCACATCCAAAAACGAAAAGCGCATGACAACCTTTGCTTCCCTCTGCGAAGGGTCTATCTTTTACTTTATGTATTTACTTTTAGGCAAGAGTCAATAGTATTCTCCTCTATTCCGTTTTATTTTCTCTCTTGGCAAGCATCATGTGGTGGGGATAGATCCAGGCATATATATCCAGTTGGATGTAGGATCCAGGCATATACATTAAGATCTTGCACATCCAAAATTATAAGCCCCTATCTTTCTATGTGTCTGACTGAAACTTTTGCTCCATAAGTATGCCGTGAGTGTCAGCAACCATAGAAGACAAAATGATACTTGAGTATGTGAACTTGCTAAACAAAGCTCTTACATAGACTCTTTCTGATAATATGATGAATTGCAATTGCTTCCGTGACTGAGATCATAGTTTGTTAGTTTTCAATGCGGTTTATGGTTCATACTTTAACTTGTGGATGAATTGTTGCCTTCTCATGAGAAGTTTTATGATGATATATTGCTTCTATGATAATGATCATGATGCTTTCATGTCCGTATTTTGTTTTATCGACACCTCTCTCTCTAAGCATGTGGTCATGATTACCAATTTCGGTTTTTTGCTTGAGGACAAGCGAGGTCTAAGCTTGGGGGAGTTGATACGTCTATTTTGCATCATGTTTTCCTACTATTATTTATTATGTTTTGGGTTATTATTTCACTTTATGATACAATTCTTATGCCTTTTCTCTCTTATTTTGCAAGATTCACATGAAGAGGGAGATTGCCGGCAGCTGGAATTCTGGACCGGAAAGGGGTGAAACAGAGATAGCTATTCTGCACACCTCCAAATGACCTGAAAATTTACGGAGAATTATTTTGGAATATATAAAAAAAATATTGGCTGAAGAAATACCAGAGGGGGACCCACCAGGAAGCGACAAGCTAGGGGGGCGCGCCCTACCCCCCTGGGCGCGCCCCCCGAGCTTGTGGCGCCCCTGGCAGGCCTATAGGGCCCATCTTCCCCTATATGAAGCCATTTGCCCTAGAAAAAATAAAGAGAAGACTTCCGGGACGAAGCGCCGCCGTATCGAGGCGGAACCTGGGCAGGACCACTTTTGCTCTCCGGCGGAGCGATTCCGCCGGGGAAACTTCCCTTCGGGAGGGGGAAATCGAAGCCATCGACATCACCAACGATCCTCTCATCATTGGAGGACCAATCTTTATCAACATCTTCACCAGCACCATCTCATCTCAAACCCTTGTTCATCTCTTATATTCAATCTTTGTCTCAAAACCTTAGATTGGTACCTGTGGGTTGCTAGTAGTGTTGATTACATCTTGTAGTTGATGCTAGTTGGTTTATTTGGTGGAAGATTATATGTTCAGATCCTTAATGATATTCAATACCCCTCTGATATTGAACATGAATTTGATTTATGAGTAATTACTTTTGTTCTTGAGGACATGGGAGAAGTCTTGTCATAAGTAATCATGTGAATTTGGTATTCGTTCGATATTTTGATGATATGTATGTTGTTGCTTCCATTAGTGGTGTCGTGTAAACGTCGACTACATGACACTTCACCATCTTTGGGCCTAAGGGAAGGCATTGTGGAGTAGTAATTAGATGATGGGTTGCTAGAGTGACAGAAGCTTAAACCCTAGTTTATGCGCTATTCCGTAAGGGGCTGATTTGGATCCATATGTTTCATGCTATGGTTAGATTTATCTTAATTCTTATTTCGTAGTTGCGGATGCTTGCGAGAGGGGGTAATCACAAGTGGGAGGCTTGTTTAAGTAAGAACAGCACCCAAGCACCGGTCCACCCACATATCAAATTATCAAAGTAGCAAACGCGAATCAAACAAATATGATGAAAGTGACTAGATGAGATTTCCCATGTGTCCTTGAGAACTCTTTGCTTTATATAAGAGATTGTTCCGGCTTGTCCTTTGCTATAAAAAGGATTGGACCACCTTGCTGCACTTTTGTTACCGTCACTATTTGTTACTTGTTACGAATTACCTTGCTATCAAACTATCTATTACCTACAATTTCAGTGCTTGCAGAGAATACCTTGCTGAAAACCGCTTGTCATTTCCTTCTGCTCCTCGTTGGGTCCGACACTCTTACTTATTGAAAGGACTACGATTGATACCCTATACTTCTGGGTCATCAGGAGGAAACAATTTTTTTCCACATAATAAGGACGCACTTCCTTGCGTGCGACCATGGACCTCGTGGGTCCCAGCTGTTAGCCTCTCCACATACAGTCCTCTTCCGATGGCTGTCTTTCATTGACCGCGTTAACGACGCCGTACCAATTGCACCAAGGCGGTGGACGACGGCGAGGCCTAGGAAAGGAACGACCCAGAGCTGGGGAAGATGCGGCAGTGGTTGCCCATGCTGAGGGGAGTAGGAGGGTTTACTGGTTCGGCTGCGGTGTGAAGCCGTCGTCGCCGAAGAATAACAGGAGGTGTGGATGAGTAGAGGGATGGCCTGGTTAGAGGTAGGAGTAGGGTGGGACGGCGAGGCCTGCGTGGCAGCACAACCGGCCACGGGAGGTAGGAGCAGGCGGTCCCGCCGGCGCTGGTTTGGCCGGTTGGAGCAAGAAGATCAGAGATAGAAGAAGCAGCACGGCCGTTGGATTAATATCCAATGGTCACTACTGCTAGAATCGTTTGTTGACTAAGTTGACAAAGCCCTGCGGACGCGTCAACTTAGTAGGCCCACCAGTCAGCCACCAAATCTGGTGGGTCCCGGCTAGCAGGGGGAGGAATCATTTTTCTTGCATGTAATAAGGAGGCACTTCCTTGCGTGCGACCATGGACCTCGTGGGTCCCAGCTGTCAGCCTCTCCATGTACAGTCCTCTTCCGATGGTTGCCGTTCGTTGACCGCGTTGACGATGCCGTGCCGAGAGCACCAAGGCGGTGGACGACGACGAGGCATAGGAAGGGAACGACCCGGAGACGGGGAAGACTTGGCAGTGGTTGCCCACGCGGAGGGGAGTACGAGGGTTTACTGGTTCAGCTATGGTGTGAGGCTACCGTCGCCGGCGAATAACAGGAGGTGTGGGTGAGTAGAGGGATGGCCTAGCCAGCTATGGGAGTAGGGTGGGGTGGTGAGGCCTGCGCGGCAGCACAGCCGACCACGAGAGGCAGGAGCAGGCGGTTTCACCAGCGCTGGTTTGGGCGGCTGGAGCAAGAAGATCAGAGACTAAAGATGCAGCACGGCCATTGGATTAACATCCAACGGTCATTGCTGCTAGAATCGTTTGTTGACTAAGTTGACAAAGCCCTGCGTACACGTCAACTTAGTAGGCCCACAAGTCAGCCTCCAAATCTGGTGGGTCCCAGCTAGCAGGGGAGGAATCATTTTTCTTGCGCGTAATAAGGAGGCACTTCCTTGTGTGCGACCATGGACCTCGTGGGTCCCAGCTGTCAGCCTCTCCACGTATAGTCCTCTTCTGATGGCTGTCGTTCGTTGACCGCGTTGACGACGCCGTGTCGAGAGCACCAAGGCGGTGGATGACGATGAGTCCTAGGAAGGGAACAACCCAGAGATGGGGAAGACTTGGCAGTGGTTGCCCACGCAGAGGGGAGTACAAGGGTTTACTGGTTCGGCTGCGGTGTGAGGCTTCCATCGCCGGAGAATAACAGGAGGTATGGGTGAATAGAGGGATGGCATGGCTAGTGGTGGGAGTAGGGTGGGGAGGTGAGGCATGCGCGGCAGCATAGCCGGTCACGGGAGGCGGGAGCAGGCGGTCCCGGCGGTGCTGGTTTGGCCGGCTGGAGCAAGAATATCAGTGATTGAAGAAGCAGCACGGCCGTTGGATTAACATCCAACGGTCACTGCTGCTAGAATCATTTGTTGACTAAGTTGACAAATCCCTGCATACGCGTCAACTTAGTGGGCCCACAAGTTAGCCTCCAAATCTGTGGCAAATAGCATACAGACCATTTGCTATTATTTTTAATAATTTATAGCCCATTTGCTCATTCTTAAGGAATGTTTAGTAGCCCATACTCTCTTTGTTAGCATTACAGCTCATATTCTAGCCACGGTTAAAAATTTCAACGAAATTTTGCATATTTCGGTGTGGTCCGAACTGTTTTTAATCCCAAAGTTTCAAGTCAGATTCAAACTAATTTGAAAAATAAATTTATATTAATTTAAAATCCAATGAAATTTTCACCGCAAAAAAATCCAATGAATTTTAAAATCTCAAAATCTGGATAAAACGAAATTTGAAATTAATTGCCAGCTGGTTGTGTTTTTAAAAATTTACAGCCCATTTTCTGGGTAAGCCGAATGCATCCCTCCTCGTCTTGAAAGATTTGCAGCCCAGTAGGGCCGAGAAAAGCAAGTAGGCCTCGGTTGGGTATTCTACAAAAATGAAATAGAAGTTGGCTAGCCATTTCCAGAAAGAAAAAAACAACAACTGGGCTGGTCATGTGGTAAACATAAAATAAAATCCTGGGCTAGACGGGCAACAGCCCCCGCATACCCCAGTTGATACCCTGCTCCATCTTAAAACCAAAAAAACAAATGCGCGAGCTGCTAGGTCCCTGGTGTCATCCGCTCGTCGTGCAATTCTCTCGTTTATTGACTACGTTGACAATGGGGTCGGACCCAAATGTCAGGAAACCATTAGGAGGAAGCAATTTTTTTTACTTCCTTGCGTGTGAAGATGTAGCTGGTGGGTCCCAACTGTCAGGGGGAGGAATCATTTTTTTTGCGCGTAATAAGGAGGCACTTCCTTGCGTGAGAAGATGTAGCTAGTGGGTCCCAGCTAGCAGGGGGAGGAATCATTTTTCTTGCACGTAATAACGAGGCACTTCCTTGCGTGCGAAGATGTAGCTGGTGGGTCCCAGCTAGCAGGGGGAGGAATCATTTTTCTTGCACGTAATAAGGAGGCACTTCCTTGCGTGCGACCATGGACCTCGTGGGTCCCAGCTGTCAGCCTCTCCACGTACATACCTCTTCCGATGGCTGTCATTCGTTGACCACGTTGACGACACCGTGCCGAGAGCACCAAGGCAGTGGACTACGGCGAGGCCTAGGAAGGGAACGACCCGGAGGCGGGGAAGACTCGGCAGTAGATGCCCATGCGGAGGGGGGTACGAGGGTTTACTAGTTCGGCTGCGGTGTGAGGCTATCGTCGCTGAAGAATAACAGGAGGTGTGGGTAAGTAGAGGGATGGCCTGGCCAGCGATGGGAGTAGGGTGGGGCGATGAGGCCTGCGTGGCAGCATAGCCGGCCATGGGAGGCTGGAGCAGGCGGTCCCGCCGGCACTAGTTTGGGCGGCTGGAGCAGGAAGATCAGAGATTGAAGAAGCACGATGGCCGTTGGATTAACATCGAACGGTCACGCTGGTAGAGTCGATTATTGACTAAGTTTTTTTAGGGGTTATTGTTGACTAAGTTGACAAAGACTTGCGTACGCATCAACTTACTAGGCCCACAAGTCAGCCTCCAAATCTGTGGCACACAGCATACAACCCATTTGCTATTTTTTAATAATTTACAGCCCATTTGCTAATTCTTAAGGAATTTATTACAGCCACGGCGAAAAAGTTCAACGTAATTTTGCATATTTTGGTGGAGTCCAAACAATTTTAATCCCAAAATATCGAGTCAGAAATAAACTAATTTGAAAATAAATTTAAATTTGGTTAAAATGTAATGATATTTAAAATCTCCAAATCGGAAGAAAAACTGAAATTTGAAACTAATTGTCAGTTTGCTTTTTTTAGGGGTAATTGCCAGTTTGTTGTGTTTTGTTATATATACAGCCCCTTACTTATTACAACCCATTTTCTGGGCAAGCCAAAATGCATCCCTCCTTGTCTTGAAAGATTTGCAGCCCAGTAATTCATTAAAAAAACGATTTACAGCCCAGCACGACTGGACAGTGCAATGTTAAAAGATAAACCTGGTCTGGGCATTTTATTATAACGGTAGATAATTTGCGCATGAGTTGCGACGGGAACATAAACATTCTATTAGATTGAGACGTGATTGCAATTCTATTATTACATTGGTCCATAAAATCTTAACACATTTTATAATGATTTTTGTATGCAATCACCATGATTTACCTGCCAACTTATAATGACAAACAATTATTTTGTAAGAACTTATTGATTTACCAAATAAAATTTTATTTTATTTTCATCAGTTAATAAGGCGTGGGACAATTGAGTTGGTTTTAGGGAAGACCAGTGGTGCAATTTGTAGCTAGGCTTGGCGTGCCATATCCCAGTCCCGACGTGTTGCGTCCAACTGTCAGCCTGTGAAACCTGATGGATCCCCTGCATACTGGAAGATGTTAAAATTTTGGAGAACTGGGAATTCAAACAGCAGGTGCTTTTGCTACTTATCAGGTGCCTGAAAATTCATTTCGCAACAATTGATTTAGTGTTATATCCACGTCGACCCTTGACATGATGGTTGGAAATAAATGCCAAGTTCATACCAAAAGATCCTTAACAACAACACCAACTTGCAGACGACGAGGTAGAACTAGTACCAAACTAACTTATAATCTTTTTAGTCCTGGCCCTCGTGTTCGTCTGGAAGAAGATCTTGCAGACGACCAGCTCCCGCTCCTTCTCTTGCTCGAGGTCCCCGAGCTGGTGCATCACCCAGTTGGTCCTCTGTTGGTTGAAGTTCTTGTTGGTGTGCAACACCAGAACCTTTTTGCTGCTCATCTGCCGGCCGTTGACCATCACCGGCATGGTATTGTCGGTCTTGTGCCACATCGCGTGCATGCCGCACTCCGATTGTATCTTGCGACGCGTCCGCGTGCCCCTTTTGGACGCCCTGCAGTTGCGCTGGAAGAAATGCTTGCTTAGGCCACTCAGTGTGATACCTGTAGTATTGGCAAAATATAATCCCAGGCCGGTTAGAATACCTCCGAAATTTGCAAAAAGAAAGGAATATATTTTGTGCAAGTAGACGGTCGATCGGTGTCTCACCTGGAAGTTTTTCGGGATGGGTGTAGCATATGCCGTGCTCGCTGTCGATGGTCGGTATGAACAAATCGATGAGAGGGTGAGATCTCGCGCTGTCAGCACTCACTTTGGCCTCAAGGTGCTCGATCAGCTCCTGATCCATGGGATCGAACTTGATGCCAGCCGGCAGCACCGGCCTATCCTTCTTGGACTTGCAGCGGTTAATTCCAGTTAAATGGTACTCAATGTATGATCAATCAACTGTTTAGTAAATGATGAAAGATTTCGACAGATAAGTGCTAGTCCAAATCTAAAATCCATGACACCCGAACAAACTAGGGTCTCGGCTTCATTACTACATGCATACTTTCTAAAGACTTGAAAACCCCCATAAAGATCAAAATACAAGGCGACGGGACCACAGGAGCGGCCTCGCTGGTTCCTTCCTTCATGCGGCTAGCTTGAAGAGCTTCCTTGTTGAGATCAAATTTCTCAGCGTCCTCCATTTAACTACTTGCAATGAAGTATAACAACTCCACTAGCTCATCGCCCATCGTACCAACTGGATTGGAACAAGGTGGCGGCTAGGAGGCGGGGAGACCAGGAGAGTTGGGAGAGAATGGGAGAGTGCTGCTGCACTACCAGAGGGGTGAGGCTCACTTTGGTGAACCGAACACGCCGCCAGGACTCTTGTGTCACCTCACGCGCAGTGTGTTGTCACGTCCATTCAATGTGAGGACATGATGAATAATTTGACCGACGTGTACTAGTACTACTAGTCGTACAAGTACTACTTACTAGTACGAGTAGCGCAATACGGTAGAGGACTACTAGTACTACAAATTTAGAAATGGAGTACATTCATCCAATCTCCAGGTTGCTTCCATATTGCTTTAAATAATATTAGAGGGGCGTTGCTAAAGGCTTAGTTTCAAGGGAATTATGCAAGCTTATTTAGAAGGAGCTTACAAACAGGTGCTTTCAAAGTTACAAGGCTGTGTGACATACTTTTTAGGCCACATGAGTAATACTAAATATAATTCCCATTGGACAACACTTTCACCAACAAGTACGCACTTGAAGCCTAATTGCTATATATGGCTTCTGCACAACATCTCCAACATTATGAAATACATGCTACGCAGGCGATGTAGGATGCACTTGATCCCAGAAAGGTATTTATCCTTCAAACTAACTACATTACAAAATAACCAACAAAACAGGATCATGCGACACCAGCAGGATACTTGGGTCAGTCCAGATATCACTACGAATCAAGTTGTGCATATTTGCTGATGGCATGAACCACATCGCCACATGTCGGGTTTGCAAATGCCATCCATCGCTTGGAAGCTTGATGCCTTTCACACACTGAAGATCATCTGGCAACAAGTTGTGTCGACAAATCGCTGGATATGGTGCTTCATGAAACCCATGGTTCGATGTGTAAACACAGTTCCTCCTGGCAAATGGAATTGGCATAGCATGATAATCATCTCTGATGATATGTTCGATGAACGGTTGGATGATTGGATAATTGAGCCCGAGGAACAGGGAGTGGTTGCCGAGGCTGTAAACCCGCCTCCAATTGAATATGCCTGGCCCAACGGAGCTGGGATCTTTCTCGAACACGAAGCAGCCATAGCCATCAAAGTCGCGAATGCCCCACGCATTGTACTGCATGTGGTTTGATGAAATAGTTGGGTCACTTTGGTACGTGCGAATGAGCATCAAATGCCCACTGTCAGTTGAATGCGCGATAAACCACCACCCATTGGCAGCTATATTTCCAGGTCCTGGAATTACAAAGGCGAGGGCATTTTCATCTACTGCAACAAATCAAATTGGAGACCAAAAGGACAAAAATATACAATCATGTTCAGAGTATCTAAGGAATTAAGATTATTATAACGTGACACAGATCATAGCCAGAGAATTTGCAATGCCGTGGTTATAATCACGCCCTAATTTTAAAAAAATGCCAATGGCTTTCATATTCTAGCAATATGTCATGGTTCAAAGATCATGTAAGAATGAGAGGAAAACAGCTGTGCCAGGGGCCTACTCATATTCTACCATAACAGTTAGATGCCAATTGTTCTCATATCAACTCTAACAATAACATGCGTGGTTATAAAAATCTTAGAAATAAGAGGAACATATAGCAATCATGTGGTTATACTCATAATATCTACTCTAACAATTAGTAGATGCCAATTGTTGTGGTCATAAAAATCTAGGAAATGAGAGGAAGACATAGCCCAGACAGCTGGTCGTCTTGGCGGTTTGTCAGGTCGCATAATTGGAACTCCTTGTCTGGTTCTAGCATTGCGCGATGCGCGCATGCCGCCAGATTTCAAGGGCCCTCGCAAGGTTCCTAATTATACAGCAGATCTAGAGCCGGCCCAGTGGACTGAGAGTTATGAGTTAGCAATGGATCTGTTGGGAGCTAGTGAAGCTGTGTGCGTGCGTTATCTACCTCTCATGTTGGAGGGCCCGATGCGTACTTGGTTGAAAAACTTGCCGGTGAATTCCATTAACACCTGGTAGGAATTGAAGGAGTGCTTCATCAAAAAAAATTAGGGGACCTGCAAACGGCCAACCATGATTGTCGACCTGGAACATTGTGTTCAGCGTGAGGATGAGTCGGCACACCACTGGTATCGCCGAGTTGCAGAAGTCATTCATTCTTCAGATAGCCTCATGGCGGCTCAGGCGGTTCTTGTTCTAGAACGGACTTGTAAGTTTCAGCCCCTGGTCCAGAAGTTAGGGCGGCTCAAGAGAAAGGTCTAGGACATGGGCGATCTTATGGACGTCCTAACCCGGTATGCTAAGTCAGACAATACGAAGGATCCCACATCTGATGATGATAAATCTGGCAAGGGCAAGAAAAACGGCGGTAAGGGTCATCAACAGAACAATGGCAATGGACAGGCCAGTAGCAGCAACAAGCGCAAGAGTTATGAAGCCAGTTCTGATCTGGTAGCAAATACCAATACTGGTGGGAATAACCAACGACGGAACGACGGCGCCAGGAAGCCGTTTGCCTGCAGCTTTGAGGAGGCCCTCAAGGGTCCATGTCCCAAACACAGTATTAATGGTAAGCCGTCTGTCCACTCATGGGAGAACTGTTATATCATGCAAGAGTTTTCCAAACGGGTATTTCAGATTCATCACAACGGAGGAGACAATGGTAGACACCCCGGCAACCCCGGGCCCGAAAATCAGGGACCCGGCTTTCTGGGAGTCGGCTCACAAGGGGCCTTTGCAGGCCCCGGGTTCCAGGGGAACCACGGTCATAATGCCGGGTTTCAGGGGGCTGGTAATGTTGGAGGCAATAATCAACGCAGCCAGAGCAATCAGAACCAAGGTGGCCAGTCTGGATTCCAGAGTAATCCGAAGCAGTTGAATAGTGGTTAGTATCATGTCTTTACCACCAGTACCTACAAATGGGATCGGAAGGTTCAGCGGAGAGCCACCAATCTAGTTGAGCCGGCAGTCCCATATTATCTCAACTGGTCGGAGCAGCCAGTCACTTGGAGTCGGGCAGATCATCCAGAGTTTGTGGATCACCCGGGTCATCTGGCCCTGGTGGTGGCGCCACAGGTCGGCGGGTATACATTGACAAAGGTGCTTATGGATGGCGGCAGCAGCATCAATATACTTTACTATGATACTTTCAGACAGATGAATTTATCCGAGAAATAGCTCACCCCTTTCACCACAATTTTTCATGGCATCGTCCCTGGCAAGTCAGCTTATCCCATTGGCATAATTTCTCTGGAAGTAGCTTTCGGCGACGAGTTTAATTACAGCTTGGAGTTTTTATCCTTCGAAGTGGTGAAGCTTAAAAGCCCTTATCATGCCCTCTTCGGAAGGCCGGCTTACGTGTAGTTCATAGCGTGGCCGTGCTATGTTTATCTGAAGTTAAAAATGTCGGGTCCAAGAGGAACGATTACTGTTGAGGGCAACCGGCGGGTTGCGTACTACTTGTAATCTGCATTGGTATTTCCCCAAAGAGGAGAGGATGATTCAGTACAATAGAGATAAGTATTTCCCTCAGTTAATAACCAAGGTTATCAATCTAGTAGGAGAACCAAGCAAAATTCCGTTAAGCGCACCTGTACAGAAAAGAGCAAACACTTGCACCCAACGCAAATAAGAGGGTTGTCAATCCTCTTAGCGGTTATTTGCAAGGATTAAATCTTATCGAGGTAAATAGATAAACTAAAATACTAATTAAAATAAAAGTAAATAAATTGTAGCAAGGTATTTTTAGGTTTTTAATATATGATAAAGTAGACCGGGGGCCATAGTTTTCACTAGAGGCTTCTCTCCCAAACACATAGGATACGGTGGGTAAACAAATTACTGTTGGGCAATTGATAGAAAAGGAAATAATTATGACGGATTCATGGCAATGATCATGTATATAGGCATCACGTCCGAGACAAGTAGACCAACTCCTACCCGCATCTACTACTATTACTCCACCCAAAGACCCTTATCCAGCATGCATCTAGGGTATTAAGTATGAAACAGAGTAACACCTTAAGCAAGATGACATGATGTAGACAAAGTAAACTCAAGCAATATGATTAAACCCCATCTTTTAATCCTTAATGGCAACAATACAAATACGTGTCATGTCCCCTTCTGTCACTGGGATTGAGCACC
This sequence comes from Elymus sibiricus, assembly GCA_039707655.1. Lineage (NCBI taxonomy): Eukaryota > Viridiplantae > Streptophyta > Magnoliopsida > Poales > Poaceae > Elymus > Elymus sibiricus. The sequence continues at coordinate 194,363,388 of CM077664.1, read as the reverse complement.
GCAAGATTGAGCCCATCACAAAGCACCTCTCCCATTGCAAGATAAATCAATCTAGTAGGCCAAACCAAATTGATAGATCGGAGAGAAATATAAAGCTATAATAATCATGCATAAAAGAGTTCAGAGAAGACTCAAATATTTCTCAAGAATAATCTAATCATAAACTCACAATTCATCGGATCCCAACAAACACACCGCAAAAGAAGATTACATCGGATAGAACTCCAAGAACATCGAGGAGAACATGGTATTGAAGATCAAAAAGAGAGAAGAAGCCATCTAGCTACTAGCTATGGACTCGTAGGTCTGTGGTAAACTACTCACACATCAACGGAAGGGCAGCAAGGTTGATGTAGAAGCCCTCCGTGATCGATTCCCCCTCCGGCAGAGTACCGGAAAAGGCCTCCAGATGGGATCATGGAAGAACAGAGGCTTGCGGCAGCGGAAAGGTTGTCTCTTCTATCTCTCTATTGGTTTGGAAATATTTTTGAGTTTATAGTGATGGAATTAGGTCAAGAGGTGCCACGAGGGGCCCACAAGCCTGAGGGGCACGGCCACCCCCCTGGGGCGCGCCCTCCAGGCTTGCCGCCTCCTCGTGGCTCTTCTGGTCTTCTCCCGAAGCTTCCTGGGTCTCTTCTGGTCCAGAAAAAATTAATCCAAATGTTTTTTCTCGTTTCGACACTTTTTGATAATGATTTTCTGAAAAGGCAAAAACAAGTAGAAAACAGCAACTGGCACTGGGCACTGGGTTAATAGGTTAGTCCCAAAAAATGATATATAATGGCATATAATTGCATATAAAACATCCAAGATTGATACTATAATAGCATGGAACAATAAAAAATTATAGATACGTTGGAGACGTATCAAGCATCCCCAAGCTTAATTCCTGCTCGTCCTCGAGTAGGTAAATGATAAAAACAGAATTTTTGATGTGGAATGCTACCTATCATGTTTCATCATGTAATCTTTCTCTTACGGTATGAATAATAAGATCCGAATGATTCAAAGCAATAGTCTATAATTTGATATAAAGACATCAATACTTAGGCATACCCATAAACAATCATGTCTTTCAAAATAAAAATGCTAAAGAACGTTGTCCTTACAAAATCATACAATCCTATCATGCTCCATCTTCTTAACACAAAGTATTTATTATGCACTACCCCGATGACAAGCCGAGCAATTGGTTCATACTTTTTAACGTGCTTCAGCTTTTTCAACCCCCACGCAATACATGAGCGCAAGCCATGGATATAGCACTATGGGTGGAATAGAGTGTGGTGGTAGAGATAAATAAGAGAAGTCAAAAATAAGAAGATAGTCTCACATCGACGAGGCTAATCAACGGGCTATGGAGATGCCCATCAATTGATGTCAATGCAAGGACCAGGGATTGCCATGCAACGGATGCACTAAGAGCTATAAGTGTATGAAAGCTCAATATGAAAACTAAGTGGGTGTGCATCCAACTTGCTTGCTCATGAAGACCTCGGGCATTTGAAGAAGCCCATCATCGGAATATACAAGCCAAGTTCTATAATGAAAAATTCCCACTAGTATATGAAAGTGACAAAATAGGAGACTCTCTATATGAAAAACATGGTGCTACTCTGAAGCACAAGTGTGGAAAAAGGATAGTAACATTGCCCCTTCTCTCTTTTTCTCTCATTTTTTTCGTGGGCTCTTTTTGGCCTCTTTTTTTCGTCCGGAGTCTCATCCCGACTTGTGGGGGAATCATGGTCTCCATCATCCTTTCCTCATTGGGACAATGCTCGAATAATGATGATCATCACACTTTTATTTACTTACAACTCAATATTACAGCTCGATACTAGAACAAAAATATGACTCTATATGAATGCCTCTGGCAGTGTACCAGGATGTGCAATGATGCTAGCGTAACATGTATAAAAATGATGAACGGTGGCTGAGCCACAAATACTATGTCAGCTATATGATCATGCAAAGCAATATGACAATGACGATGTGTGCCATAAAAACGGAACGGTGGAAGTTGCATGGCAATATATCTTGGAATGGCTATGGAAATGCCATGATAGGTAGGTATGGCGGCTGTTTTGAGGAACATATATAGAGGCTTATGTGTGATAGAGCGTATCATATCACGAGGTTTGGATGCACCGATGAAGTTTGCACCAACTCTCGATGTGAGAAAGGGCAATGCACGGTATCGAAGAGGCTAGCAAATTGCGGAAGGGTGAGAGTGCGTATAATCCATGGACTCACATTAGTCATAAAGAACTCACATACTTATTGCGAATGTTTATTAGCCCTCGAAGCAAAGTACTACTATGCATGCCCCTAGAGGGATAGATTGGTAGGACAAGGTCCATCGCACGTCCCCGACCGCCACTCATAAGGTAGACAATCAACAATAAATCATGCTCCAACTTCTTAGCATAACGACAGATCATACATGCATGCTTCGGGAATCACAAACCTTAACACCAATATTCTTACTAAACCACAATCATCTACTAATACCTCCCACATATTACCATCTTAATATCACAAAACTATTGCAAGGAATCAAACTTATCATATTCAGTGATCTACATGAAAGTTTTTCTTATATCCCTCTTGAATACCTATCATATCAGGACCAAATTCATAACCCGTGCATATTACCATTGCTAATCATTAGACTCTCAAAGAGATATAAGTGAAGCATGAGATTGCAACTATTTCTTTAAAATATAACCACCGCGTGCTCTAAAAGCTATAAGTGAAGCACTAGAGCAACTGCCTAGCTCAAAAGATATAAGTGAAGCACATAGAGTATTCTAACAAATCACGAATAATGTGTGTCCCTCTCAAAAAGGTGTGTTCAACAAAGATGATTGTGACAAACTAAAAAGCAAACAAAAGCAAACAAACTATATCATAAGACGCTCCAAGTAAAACACATATCATGTGATGAATAAAAATATAGCTCCAAGTGAGTTACCGATAGATTGTAGACGAAAGAGGGGATGCCTTCCAGGGCATCCCCAAGCTTAGACGCTTGAGTCTTCCTTGAATATTACCTTGGGGTGCCTTGGGCATCCCCAAGCTTAGGCTCTTGCCATTCCTTATTCCTTTATCAATCGTAGTCTCACCCAAAACTTGAAAACTTCAGCACACAAAACTCAACAGAAACCTCGTGAGATCCGTTAGTATAACAAACAAATCTTAAACTTTAGGTACTGTTGTAAATTGATTCATATTTAATATTGGCATAATGGTACTATACTCCAACTTCTCCATGACTCGTACCCCCCGATACGATCCATAGATTCATCAAAATAAGCAAACTATGCAACAAAAATAGAATCTGTCTAAAACAGAACAGTCTGTAAAGACCTGAATTAACATCATACTTCTGTAACTCCAAAAATTCTGAAAAATTCGGACAACGTGGGAAATTCATATCAATACTGTGTAAAAAGTTCAGAAGGTTCTGAACTCCAGCGAAAAAACAAAATTCCAGCACTGGACACAAAAGTTTCTGTTTTCCCACAGCTTCTAGCATACTATCTTCCAAATCATGCCAAAGGCATTACTTGGCACAAACACTAATTAAAATATAAAAATACAATCATAACAGAAGCTATAATTGTGTAAACACTCAAGAACAGAAGGTAAAAGCAAAAATTAATTTTATTCATTGGGTTGCCTCCCAACAAGTGCGATTGTTTTATGCCCCTAGCTAGGCATAATGCATAGCTTCAAGTGTTGTCATCCTTGGTTTCCAACTCCTCAATTACACATCCATTTTTTATAGTAGATTTAACATAGGAGTTTCTCATCATCACACTTCTAGGCACAAAATCAAGAATTTTGCTTTTATGGATAGGTTCCTTTATTATATCAATGAAATTGGGGTGCACGCTAATCATTTTGAGATCCTCGCTCCCTTTACTAGAGGTAGCACCCTTAACCTTAGGAACATATATAAACTTGCAATTTTTATTTGGAGGGGTCCTATCAATGTTTTTAGAGGAGGAAAAGGCGGAACCTAAGTTATTGATAATCTCTTCTATTTTTTCAATTCTAGCGGGGCTTTGTTCTATCCTTTCATTAATTATCGGTTCCTTTTCCTTTAAAGTTTTCAAAGAAATTTCCACCTTAGAACCAAATTGATTACTATGATTATGGACCTTCTTATCTAAATTTTCAAGATGTTCAATAGTAGGCATCTTATTTTCTATAGCTTCTAACCTTTGCATAACATGCTCCAAAGTCAATGCCATTTCATTAATAATAGGGGCTGAGCCTACTAAATTTCCCATAGCATTGAAAGCATCCAAAGTGGGACACATCCAGAAATTCCCTCCGGTAATAGTGTCAAGAACAAATCTATACCAAGTAGTAATTCCCACATAAAAATTTCGAAGAAGAACGGTAGTGGATTGCTTACGAGTTGATCTATTTTGAGCATCGCAGATCCTATACCAAGCATCTTTTAAATTCTCTCCTCCCCTTTGTTTAAAATTAAGAACTTCATTTTCTGGGGCAATAGTAACAAGCGAAGAACTAGCCATAATGGTGAAGCAAACAAGCGAATAAAAATATTTTTGTGTTTTTGTAAAAAAAAAATAGAAGTGGGGGAGCTGAAAATGAGAGGCAAATGCAAATAAAGGAAATGCAGGTGGATGATAGTTTGTGCGAAGGTACTTGGTAATTTTGATGATGTTTCCCCGGCAACGGCGCTAGAAATTCTTCCTGATACTTGTAGTCTGCGTTGGTATTTCCCCGAAGAGGAGAGGATGATGCAGTACAGTAGAAATAAGTATTTCCCTCAGTTAAGAACCAAGGTTATCAATCCAGTAGGAGAACCAAGCAAAATTCCGTTAAGTGAACCTGTACACAAAAGAGCAAACACTTCCACCCAACGCAAATAAGAGGGTTGTCAATCTTCTTAGCGGTTATTTGAAAAGATTAAATCTTATCGAGGTAAATAGATAAACTAAAATACTAATTAAAATAAAAGTAAATAAATTGCAGCAAGGTATTTTAGGTTTATAATATATGATAAAGTAGACCGGGGGCCATAGTTTTCAGTAGAGGCTTCTCTCTCGAACACATAGCATACGGTGGGTAAACAAATTACTGTTGGGAAATTGATAGAAAAGCAAATAATTATGACGGATTCATGGCAATGATCATGTATATAGGCATCACGTCTGAGAGAAGTAGACCGACTCCTGCCTGCATCTACTACTATTACTCCACCCATCGACCGCTATCCAGCATGCATCTAGGGTATTAAGTATGAAACAGAGTAACGCCTTAAGCAAGATGACATGATGTAGACAAAGTAAACTCAAGCAATATGATTAAACCCCATCTTTTAATCCTTAATGGCAACAATACAAATACGTGTCATGTCCCCTTCTGTCACTGGGATTGAGCACCGCAAGATTGAGCCCATCACAAAGCACCTCTCCCATTGCAAGATAAATCAATCTAGTAGGCCAAACCAAATCGATAGATCGGAGAGAAATACAAAGCTATAATAATCATGCATAAAAGAGTTCAGAGAAGACTCAAATATTTCTCATGAATAATCTGATCATAAACTCAGAATTCATCGGATCCCAACAAACACACTGCAAAAGAAGATTACATCGGATAGAACTCCAAGAACATCGAGGAGAACATGGTATTGAAGATAAAAAAGAGAGAAGAAGCCATCTAACTACTAGCTATGGACCCGTAGGTCTGTGGTAAACTACTCACACATCATCGGAAGGGCAGCAAGGTTGATGTAGAAGCCCTCCGTGATCGATTCCCCCTCCGGCAGAGTACCGCAAAAGGCCTCCAGATGGGATCACGGAAGAACAGAGGCTTGCGGCGGCGGAAAGGTTTTCTCTTTTGTCCCTCTGTTGGTTTAGGAATATTTGTGAATTTATAGCGAAGGAATTAGGTCAAGAGGTGCCACGAGGGGCCCACAAGCCTGGGGGCGCGGCCACCCCCCTGGGGCGCGCCCTCCAGGCTTGCCGCCTCCTCGTGGCTCTTCTGGTCTTCTCCCGAAGCTTCCTGGGTCTCTTCTGGTCCAGAAAAAATTAATCCAAAGTTTTTTATCGTTTGGACAGTTTTTGATAATGATTTTCTGAAAAGGCAAAAACAAGAAGAAAACAGCAATTGGCACTGGGCACTGGGTTAATAGGTTAGTCCCAAAAAATGATATATAATGGCATATAATTGCATATAAAACATCCAAGATTGATACTATAATAGCATGGAACAATCAAAAATTATAGACACATTGGAGACGTATCATTGCGCTGAAATGCGAAGAAGGAGATGCGGCTTATGCGGAGACGGCTTGTGCTGTCGAGGAGTTGAAATACTACAAGGATAATGTTGACCCGGCTGACAGGACCTCCCTCAAGAAGCCGACGGCCGAGTCTGATCCTTTGCTCAAATTCAAGTCAGCCAGAGATACAAAACAAGTTGACTTTGTCCCGGGTGATTCATCTGAGCAGTTCACTGTTGGGGCCAACATGGACCCTAAATAGGAAAGCACGCTCATCGAGTTCATCCATGAGAATCGGGACATCTTTGCATGGAAACCTTCTGACATGCCAGGTGTACCGAGAGAACTCGCTGAGCACTCCCTTAATGTGGTCCTAAGTTTAAACCTGTTCGGCAGTACCTCCGTCGATTCAATGAAGAAAGGCAGAAAGCTATTGGCAAAAAAGTGGCTCGGCTCCTAGCTGCCAGGTTCATTGTGGAGGTGTTTCATCCTGAATGGCTGGCTAACCCGGTTCTTGTTCTGAAGAAAAACGGGACTTGGCGAATGTGTGTGGGTTACACGGACCTGAATAAAGCTTGTCCTAGTGATCCTTTTGCTCTGCCTCGTATTGACCAGATCATTGATGCTACGGCGGGTTGTGAATCTTTGTGCTTCCTGGATGCTTATTCTGGTTATCATCAGATCAAGATGAAGAAGGAGGACCAGGAAAAGGCAGCTTTCATTACACCCTTTGGAGCTTTCTGCTACACGTCCATGCCGTTTGGTCTGAAATGCGCACAGGTGACTTATCAGCGCTATGTCCAAAATTGCTTCCATAAGCAGATTGGGCGGAATGTTCATGCATATGTCGATGACATTGTGGTTAAATCTCGAAAGAAGGAAACCTTGTTGGATGATCTCAAGGAAACGTTTGACAACCTCCGAGTTTATCAGATGAAGCTTAACCCGGATAAGTGTGTCTTCGGTGTTCCTGCAGGGAAGTTACTGGGATTCCTTGTTTCTGAGCGTGGGATTGAGGCCAATCCGGAAAAAGTCAAGGCAATCACATCCCTGGCCAAGCCGGCCAATCTCAATGCCGTCCAGAAGCTGGCTGGGCGGGTTGCGGCGTTGAGCTAGTTCATAAGCCGGCTTGGGGAAAGGCAATCCCACTTTACCAAATGCTCCGGAAGTCAGATAATTTTGTTTGGAGCGATGCTGCAGATCAGGCTTTTGAATCTCTTAAGAAGCAGTTGTCTGAGCCACCCATCCTTTCTGCCCCTCAGGAGAAAGAGCCCATGCTGCTATATATTGCAGCTAACAGTAAAGCTGTCAGTGTTGCAGTTGTTGTCAAGCGAAAGGAAGCAGGCAAAGAGTATCCAGTTCAGCGCCCGGTGTATTATATCAGTGAAGTTTTAACAGAATCCAAGCAGTGGTATCCGCATTGGTAGAAGCTGGTATATGGTGTGTTCATGGCGAGCCGGAAGTTGAAACACTATTTTCATGACCACCCAATTACTGTGGTCAGTTCAGCACCCCTTGGCGACATCATTCAGAACAGGGAAGCCACTGGCCGGGTTGCCAAGTGGGCGATTGAGCTGGGGCCACACCATCTCAAATATATGCCGCGAACTGCTATTAAATCTCAAGCTTTGGTGGACTTCATCAATGAATGGACTAAATTATAGGCTCCGGAAGAGAAGCCGGATACCACGTATTGGTCTATTCACTTTGACGGTTCCAAGCAATTGGAAGGCTCGGGGGCTGGAGTTGTGAAAACTTCCCCACGAGGTGACAAATTTTGTTATGTCTTGCGGCTTATGTTTCCTTGTACTAACAATGCAACTGAATATGAGGCCTTGCTTCATGGGCTCCGTATGGCAAAAGAGATGAATTTGAGCCGGGTCAGGTGCCTGGGCGACTCAGATTTGGTGGCTCAACAAGTTTCTGGAACCTGGGATTCCAAGGATCCTCTCATGGCAGCTTATCGACGTGAAGTTACAAACATTGCTGGTTATTTCACGGGATATCAGGTGGATCATATTGATCGCCGGCTTAACGAAGCGGTGGATGCATTGTCTCGCTTGGGGTCTCAATGGAAGCCTGTCCCACCAAATGTTTTTCTAGATGTGTTGCACAACCTGTCAGTCAAGTTACCGACGGAGGAAGGTCTTGTTGTTCCTGATCCAGAGGCGGCTCTAGTAGCCGCTGTTCATGCTATACCTGATTGGACAGTTCTTTACCTGGCTTATCTAAGCCATGGTGAGCTCCCAGCAGAGGAAATCATTGCTCGAAAGATTATCAGGCGGTCCAAGTCTATGACTATTGTCAATGGCGAGTTGCATAGACGGAGTGTCATGGGTGTTTTTCAGCGTTGTGTTTCACCTGAGGAGGGCCGCGCAATTCTCAATGAGATCCACTCTGGTGATTGTGGTCATCATGCTGGCTCATGGTCGTTGGTCGCCAAAGCTTTTCGTCATGGGTTTTACCGGCTCACAACCCACGCGGATGCAGAGGATATTGTACGCAAGTGTGATGGTTGCCAGAAGTATGCTCATCAAGCACATGTGCCGGCTCAAGAGTTGAAGATGATTCCAATAACCTGGCCTTTTGCAGTCTGGGGGCAAGATATGGTTGGGCCCTTCAAGAGATCCAAAAATAAACATACTCATTTACTGGTAGCTGTGGATAAGTTTACCAAGTGGGTTGAAGTAGAGCCAGTCAGTCGTTGTGATGTTGCCACATCAGTAAAATTCCTCAAAAAGCTGATTTATCATTTCGGTTATCCGCATAATATTATTATAGACAATGGTACTAATCTTTCCAAAGGAGTCATGAAACAGTTCTGTCAACAGGAGCACATAAGGTTGGACTTAGCATCTGTGGCGCATCCTCGGTCTAATGGACATGTGGAACGAGCTAATCAAGAGCTGCTGCGTGGCATCAAACCCCGGCTCATGGTGCCTCTACAACGCACACCGGGTTGCTGGGAAGAAGAGTTACCCGCAGTACTTTGGAGCATCCGGACTACTCCCAACATGTCAAAAGGTTACACGCCGTTTTTCCTGGTCTGTGGTGTAGAAGCTATGCTTCCAAGTGATATACGTCATGATCCCCCCCGAGTAACGGCTTATGTGGAGGCTGATAATGAACAAGCTCATCAAGATGCTCTTGATGCTTTGGAAGAAGAACGTGAACTTGCCGCCTCCATTTCAGCAATTTATCAACAAGACCTACGTCGCTATTACAGCCGTAGAATTCGAAGCCGTACCTTTCAAGAAGGCGACTTAGTGCTCCGTATGATACAAAACCAGACAGGCATGCATAAGCTTTTCCCCCTTGGGAAGGACCTTTCGTCATCAGCAAGAATCTTAACAACGGGTCATATTACCTGGTTGATATACGTGAAGCAGATAAGTCACGTACCTCTGAGGAGGAGGGAAGCCGGCCTTGGAACATTGCGCATCTCCGGCCCTATTATACCTAAGTCACAGACTGGGGAGTATCTTTTGTACATACCTTCATCATGTATATACAAATCCTGATCAATGAAATAAAGCCGGCGTCTCTGTATAAGAGAGATTGTCGTTTCGCCTCAAATTGTGTGTTGAGTCTTTACTCTTTGATCAGCGGTTACTTGGGGGCTTTCAACTCATCGAGTTTAGCTTTAAACATCCCTTTTAATCCGGCAACATGCCAAAACATTTTCTTGGTTAAACCTGCCTGTTAGCACAATGCTACTCCGAAAAGGTGACCCGGTGTACGCCCGACGAGTCAATCACAGAGTGACCCTAAACTTGTCCGAGTTAAAACCCCGATTGGTCACGTGAGAGCCGGCTCTCAGAAAGCTAGGATAAACCAAACGAGGCGATAAGCTTGCTTCATGAAAGTGAATTAGACTCGAGCCTCGAAAGCTGGTCTTTAAGTCGTGCCTTACAAGCCGGCTCTTAATTTTTTGTTCTTGCGTTATTCTTATCTTTTGCATGCATGCATACATTCATACATGGCATATGTTTTATTACAATTCTTTCTTATTTGGCGGGTTATTATACCATCAAACTCATTTGGCAATCATGACTACTAGTCTTGGAGATAAGCCGCCATTCATATTACCGGGTTTCAGATCATTAACCCAGAAGTTGTTAAAGATCTGTTCCACAGCTGCCTCTCGTCAAAAGTACTAGCTCCAAAGGCCGGGTGGTCAAGCAAACATTTCGGAAGAAGCAACAAAATCTCATGGTTGATAGACAGTAGGGTTTCAATAACGAGTTATACAAGCAAAATAACACACCTTCCCGATGGCAGTTGCATCAGTAAAGTTTGCACCTATTCCTATTACAAGCCGCCACAGGGCCTTGGTCAAATCAGATATTCCATTATGTTCAAATTACAACAAGCATATGAGCCGGCGGTCTATTCTTCTGGATTGAGATTTACAACAGAAGTTACTGGAACGTCAAGAGCTAGCTCTTCATGCTTCGTCGTCACCCGCCGCCTTGTCCTGACTTGCTAACTCGCCGTCCACCCACTGGATTGAGCGCAAAGCTTCAAATACTGCATTGTTTGTTATCACAGATGAAGGGTCAACGTTAGGGGCAAAAGTTTGCTTATGTGGACGGGTTAAGGCGACTGGTTGAGGGTTAGGCGGCTCAATCCGTTCATTGGCTTCCGAATATGTGGCTTGATACTTTGTCAAATCTATTTCTTCCGCCATTTGTGTTGCAGCTACCCGGGTCTCTTTCACGCACCGTAGAAAGTCTTTCTTGGTAAACGGTGTGTCGTCAGTGTTGAATTCTGGGTAGCCGCCCACTAGTTGAGCCGGATCGAGCTTCGGTACATATGCCTTGGCACGTGCGAGGGCAGTCAATGCTCCATGGTGGCAAGCCGCCTTCTTCCACTCCTGGAACCATTGCGGTACAATGGATAGCTCTTTCAGCATATCTGCAATCAGTTGGAGTGGTTCGTTGGCATTTTTTGCTGCCATGATGCAGCGTGAGCCGCCTATGTACAGCTGCTCTGCAAATGTGTAGACGGCTTTCAGCTTTACCGAGGGCTGCTCCACAAGGTTATGACTACGTCGACCTGAAAATACAAGGGGAGAAAGTATCAGCAAATCCGGCTTGGCATATTAAGCCGGTGCATTTGGCGACTTGCGAGGTTTTCTGTTTACCAAAGATGGCGCTGCACATGGTGGTGATATGGCCTTTTAAAGTAGCCAGTTCCCGGGTCACAGGTTCAAGTTTTGCTTCAGCCGCCTCGGCACGTTTCGTCAGGCTGGCTTTTTCTTCATCATACGCTATTTCAGCCTTCTTTAGGATGTGTCTTACGATGTGTAAGGATCTTTGGGTGTCAGAAGATGATTGCTCAGCTTTTTGCCGAAGCCTCTTCTCCTTTTTCACTTCCCTTTGAAAGATGGCTGCTTGCGTTTCAACCTGATTCAACATATCATGCATGATAGTTTCACAAAGTTACATGAGAAAGATTAAAACTCCCAAGCCGCCATGCTAGTCGACCCGGTATTTGGGGGCTATATTTTTCAAAGTTATCTCAACTACAACAAGTCCCAGAAGGATGCAAGCATTCCATATGGCACTTGGGGGCTAATGCATATGCTTTTTCACTACATGCAGAGACCCGGATCATCATACAATGATGTGCCGGCTCTAGGGGGCTACGATTTGTTGTTCTATGTGCACACATTATTGGAAGTTCCGGGTCATCATATCATAATGGCCTGGCCCTCGGGGGCTATATATATACATGTATCAAGCCAGGAGACCGAGGTTACCTCATACTTCTGTTTGAGGGAGGTCACCATGGCGATTTCAGTATCCCGGCTCTCAGACAGCTGGGTTAAAACAGACTGATGCAGTGATTGGATGTCTTGGTCTTCAAAGGAATGGAAGTCAAGAGCCGCCTTTCCTTTATTTTTAGCTGGCGACTCAGCCTTGGCAGGAATCTTTGTCAAGGCGGTGGAGGTTTCTGGCAGAAGATTCTGAGTCTCACCAGTCACTACTAGCTCATCTTGCGCCTTGACAGCAGGCTGTTCTTCTGCCAAATCCTCTCTTTCCTGACTGACAAAGGGGGAAGAAGCGCGAGCCGGGATCACTATAGTGTCTTGGTGTAGCGAATCATCTTGCAATGCCGGCTCATCTGGAATCTCCAGGTTCTCTGTTGCGATTTCCGGAGAAGGATCTTTCTGAATAACAGGGTCAGATGACCCGGTGGCAGTTTTCTTTTTGATGGCTTTTGTGCTGCATAGTAAAATAAAAGGGTATTCAGTTAATGGATAAAGGCAGAAGTTTTGAGTATGATAAGCAAGTAGTCAGATTTTGTACCCAGGATTGATGTTAAAAGCCGGCGCTTGGGTGGCGCTGGATTCATCTGAAGAAGGAGATGTTTGGTAGGCCGAGTCGTTCAAAGGAAGCGGCTCTTTAAAGCGGTCGGCTTGAGGAAGAGAAGGAGTGGGACTATGAGGCACTTCCGTCCTTGCCCTCCGAACATGGGGCTCGTTGGTTAACCCACCGCTCAGCTCTCCCTCACTACTCCGGGTCTTCCGTTTGGAGGTTCCTGTTTGCTGCGTTTTCTTCAAAAGAAATTGTGGTTCTAAATGAGCGTCTCGATGTGAAAATGGAACTTTTCGGATTGCAACCCGGAATTTCTTTCGGACGGGTATTGGTGAGTCAGAATCTGAAGAGATCAAAGTTACCTCTGGCTGGTCGGCGTGACTGGTCTCAACCTGTTCCTATGAGGAGGTGGCATCAACAAGTTGGTTAAACAGATGACCAAGGGAGTCGAGTTCTACCTCTTGATCTTCATCATCTTCCGGGTTTTCCTCGCTATCTTCACGAGGAGGAGTGGGGTCTTGAGGTTCGACCTTCCACCAGTCAGCATCCGCCTGCGTAGCAACAGAGTAATGAGTTTTTGACAAAGACAATACAAGTAAGATAAAAGGAGAGCAGTAAAGGCGGCTTACCGCAGGTGCCGGGTTGCCTATATAAAAGGGAGCAAGTCCCACAAGATTAATGGAGTCCATTGTTTCGCCAAGAAGCTTCTTAGCGAACTTGATGACATCCTTCTGTTGGATGTCGACCCGGCTAAATCACAGCAGGTCTTCAGGCTCACCTGAATAGGTGTGCATGAGCCGGTTTCTCAGGCTAAGGGGTTGGACGCGCTAGCTCACCCAAGTCCGGGTCAGGTCAACACCGGTGAGGCCATGGGCAGTTAAAGCGTTGATCTTTGAATATAAAGGTTCCAAGGTTGTTCCTTCGTCCTTGGAAGTGAAACCCGGGAAAACAATGGTGGCGTCAAGCCGGTTAGCCCTATAACCCGACAGTTGGTGCTGTTCATCTGGAGAGGTATCTTCGCAATAGAACCAAGTTTTATACCATCCCTTTGGGTGGCTTGCCGGCTTGGCTTCAGGAAAGGCCGAGTTTTTCCTTCGCTGAATGGTGACTCCGCCGAGCTCTAGGATGGGCCCGCTTTTGTTTTCTATTTGGTGGTTCAAATAGAAGAATTCTTGAAACAGGCTGATGGACGGCTCGATTTGCAGATAAACTTCACAGAAAACTTGGAATTGGCTCAAGATGTGAATCGAGTTGGGGCCCAAATCTTGTGGCCTGATAGCAAAGAAGTGCAATATGTCCTAAAAAAACTTACAACCCAGGGGACAAAAGCCCCTGTCCAAATGATCAGCGAATAAGATAATCTCATCTTGAGCCGGCTGAGGATGGATCTCTTCTTCGGGGGCTCACCATTCAATTTCCTCCTTGGATGGGAGTAACCCGGAATCTACCAGGGCCTGCAGCCGGAGTTCTGACATGTTGGATTTTGCCCAGTTAACGATCTTGGTTTTTGGAGCCATAGTCAACTGCAAGCAAAGTAGTATAAACTGGGTGAATTCAGAAGATTGTTGGATGGATATAAAGCAAAAAGATAAGCCGGCATATTCCCGGGTCATAATTTCCAGGTTAAATTAAGTTGGTAAATCCCAAGGGTCATGGATCTTATGAGTAATATAAGATGGTCAGGACTGTGAGTCGGTAAACAGTTTTCAAACAAATTGCAAAATCATTTGGATCTAAGAAATAGCTTTAAATGAATGGTAAAAACCTAAGTTTGTTCATTGCAAATATGAAAAGGTTGCGGTAAGAGTCAGGAAGGTAGTGTAGCCGAACTGCAAGGTATAGAAGATGTGGTGGATTTGTCTTATGGCCTAGCTAATAGAGAATCAATAGCATTTGGGATCTACAGTAGCTATGGTGAAGAACCGCGAAGAACGGTGAATAACTAGCAACAATAGTGAAGAGGCACTTACAGGTCTGAATGGGAAAGCTTGCAATCTTTGGGCGCTGTAGATGCGGCTGTGCGGCGCTGGACGAGCTCCAGCGACGAGGAGTGGGCCCAGTCGGTGCTGAATGAGCGGCGGTGGTGAGCTCAAAGCGGCGCGGTGGCGTCGGGGCAGAGGATGAATACGAGGAGTGGTGAAAGGAGCAGTACTAGGGAGGCACTGGCCTATTTATAGGTGTGCTGGAACCCAAAATGGCGGGGACGAAACCCTAGGCAACGCAATAAATTTTGGCAATGGGCTCCTCGATTTTCGCGCCTGACAAGATAATACAATTCCACACAAAGATTCGTAATGATGTCATCCCGGATTTTGCGGAAGTGGATTGTAATGTCATGAAGAAAAATTGTGAAGTGGATGCCAAGTCTAGGGAGATAGGATGACCCGGCAAAATGGTTGAGCCGGTAAATATGACTGTAGATGAAGGGCACTGAAGAACCGGCTTAAAAGGCAGATTCAGAGATCCTTCGCAGATTATTCGATTTATTTTGTTTGTTTTTCAGGTTTGAGTTTAACATGGATAAATCCAAGTCAAACTGAGGGCTAATGTTGGGGATATTTCCTAACGTTGGAGACTCGGCAGGAGAATGACCCGACCATAGAGCTATAAGGCTCAGCAGGTTATCTCGCTGCTGGGACTTGAAGATTCCCAGTGGGCCGGCTTAAGAAGAGGCGGCTCAATACGTGGGCCGGCTTAAGAAGAAGGACAAGATGAGGAAGATTACCTTGAGGAACAAGACAATTAGAATAAGGATAGGGTATGGGTTAAGATTACGACCCGGACTCTCGTGTAAACCTAGGGCTCAACCTGTTATATAAAGGGGAGCACCCGAGGTAGAAAGACTAAGTTGCAATCTCCCGAGAGCTAGGTTAGCGAACTCGCATCCCTGTAATCGAGATCCAAAGCAATACAATCAAGCAGGACGTAGGCTTTTACCTCCGTCGTGAGGGACCGAACCTGGGTAATCCCGTGTCTTCTCATTCCCGATCAACCCTGTTAAGCTTCCACCTTCGTGCGATGGCTCCATTACTAAGTCCTTTCACAAGGGCATCTGCCACGCTAAAACCACGACACTCATACTATCTATTCTAAATTTCTAACAATCAACAGGCTGTTGTATTCATATGGTAAAGATGAGATGAGATAAAACAATTACACGAGGATAGATTCCAACTGTATATGCAGCCAATTTCTCCGTCCACCACGTAAACTAGGCCATCATGCACTATAGCATCAGACAGCGAGGGTGGGTAAACAGGATTGATGATGAGCCATAACCATGTATGGCGATCGGATTCCAAATAGGCTAATCCCTCGTCGAACAAGGCAATGAGCTTGTAATCCATGTAGTCATCTGATGCTGTGGGCACTTCGCAGATTACAACCTTCAGCAAACGGAGGTCCAACCAAGTGCCCGACGCCTCTCGTGCATAGTAGACAGGTGTGTGCGGCAGGCCACGAGGCTCGATGTCGGCAGTATCCAACGATGGAAGGGTGATCTCTCGCTCGGTGTAGATATCCATGAGAAGTAATGGACTACCCGATTCATGGATGAGGACGATCCATTTGGCCTTCTTGCTCGCCCAGTAGTGGCGGCGCATGAAGGACAGGTGGGTGGGGAGTGGTAGCATGTCGAGGGGCACGACGGCAACCTCCGTAGGATGATCATGTTGGTGTCTAGGCCACCTACGAGGATCGGGCATCAGCAAGCAAGGTATCTTGAAAAGGGTCGGCCGGCTGCCGACGAGTAGACGGTGCATAGACACCGAGCATGCGGCCAGACGCACGGTGCTGAGCAGGTCCATACGACTACCGATCTGCTCCAAGAGAACATCAGGGAGGGAATTCCAATCGCGGCTCTGCGTGTCAGTCGGTTCTGCCATTGGGTTTTTTAGGGCACTGAGTGATTGGGGTTTTCGGTGCGTGTGGGCGAGCGGGGAAGTGGATGCAGGTGGGCAAGCAAAGAAGATGGCGTGTGTGGGCGAGCAGTGAGCGGGGGGAGATGGTGCATGCGAGTGACCGAGGAAGATGGAATGGGCGGGCGAGCAGTCAGCGCTGGAAAATGGTGTGCAGACGAAGATGGGAAGAGAGGAGGAAGAATAGGGAGAGATGGGGAAGAAGGTGCATTCAATCTCAATTCTACTAGTACTACTAGTATATACCGTCCTTCAGAGTGTAAATAGTTAAGCGGATGACATGTGGGTCTACCTCAAGTGGGCCCATATGTCAGTTAACGGAAGAGGGAGGTGCGTATGCGTAATTGCGGAAGCGTGCTCCACTGGCAGACATGATGGCACTACAGGGTAAGGCTATTTAGTAACACCAACACGCTGGCTCAGCTTATTAATCAAGTGTCCCATCTGCTGCAGTGTATATTTATCACTTCACTGTGCAGACTAGTTGAATAGTTTTCTCTGACCGATGGGGAATAATGGATCACCAAGACTTCCTATCTATTCATGCCCCTACTCTCATCCTCTCCAACAACAAGAACCATTGGCGAAGGCTCCCGGTGCCAATTACATACCTACTCCCTCCTTACAGTTTATATACAGCTCAATTCAAAAAATTCACCAACAAAGGTAGTAGATGATGAGTGGCAGAAGAATTTTTTGTAGTACTACTTTGCAAAAGTATTCAATTAATGGGCTCGTTTTCTTCAAGAAAAATATTGTTTACCAATGTATTAATTGCAATGCATGTGTGCATGCGTGAACAACAAATGACCAGAACTTTTACATGCATTGCTGAGTTTTCTCTTAATTCTTGCATGCAATGTTTTAATGAAGCTTGAAATATGAACATGTGAATGGGAGGGACTAGAACCCTCATGCATGCATGCATGCATGCAACACTCACACATACACATGCACACAAAAAACGCACGCAACGCCCTCATGCATGCATGCAACACTCACACGTACACATGCACCCATGCAACACTCATGCATCCATGCGGCACACAACACACGACGCAACACAGACGCTCACGCATCCATGCGGCACACAGCACACAACGCAACACAGACGCTCACGCTCAAGTGCTCAACCTACACATGCATGCACACACATACACAGCCAGGGTGGTTCGCGCGCAAGGGTTGGACTCCTGTCTCGCCTACGCACAGTTTTGTTTAACTTATTTCTTTCCTCTGCCAACTGACAGGTGGGGCCCATAAACCACGTGCCAATTTAACCAGACAACAATGTGCCACGTAGACTATTTGGCCGGTTAACAGAGTGCAATACAGTGCTCTACGGTGAGCTAGTGACCATATAATCACCGCAAAATGTATATGGTGACCGTAATGCGGGTATTCTGAAGTCCAGTGATCGTATTGTGCTTTCGCTTCAAATACAGTGACCACCAGTGCATTTATCTTGTTTCAAGTTGAGCCATATTAACCGGAAAGGAGGCAGTATATATGGACTAGTAGTACTAGTACTACTTTGATGTGTCCTGTCAACTCGCAGAATGTGGAGAAGCTTGCTTGCCACGCCCTCTCCCTCGCCTACGCGCGCAGTGGATCAAAGGACGAGGAGAAGCTTGCTTAGTACGCCCTCTCCCTCGCTCACACGCGCGGTGGCTCACATGACATGGCGAAGCTTTTGACTACTGTGCGCTTTCCCTCGCCCTCGCCCACGCGGTGGACGTGCAACAGTTCATTCGGTGTCAGATTGCCAGAAGCATATACAGTACTTTAGTAGTACTACCATCATTGTTGGACTTCCCGAAGAGGTGAAGAGCCAAGCGCAAGGTTTTATAGGAGTACGAGTAGTCGTACTACTACTAGTACGTACTACTACTACTAGTAGTACTATAGCGAACAACCGCTACTGTATGAAGCTGCCATGTCACCTTTAGCCAAAGCTGTGCCACCTTTTTTTCTGACAAAACGTGTTGGAGCCCATGCAACAGCCACACAAGTTGCACGTACACATAACACATTTACTAGTAAGTTATAAAGGACAAATGCCAAGATGCCACACAAGTTCATCTCCACTTCATGTGATAAATTTGTGCACGACTACTCTACCTAGATTTACAGTGCTACCATTCACAATTTACCATACTCCACTTACACGTTATAGATGGGCTCCATGTCATCCTCGTGGTTCTAGTCCTAGGTGTTCTTCGTAGATGGCACAATCCATAGCGGTGGGCAACGGGAATCATTGTCGCGGCTTTCTAGTGTGGTTCCACATGATGGAGACTCATCGAAGCTGAAGCGGCATAAATCAGGGACAGCGTGTCCCAACATGTTGTTCATCCGGTGGTGCGCACTGAAAACAGAACCATGCTTCATGAATGGCAGGCCTTCGGTATCGTGCACGAAAGGTGGCATCCATTTCACAATGGGGTAGCCGTCCCCAATGAAAAGCGAGTACTCTCCAAGAGTGTTCCTCGGCTCCCACATAGCATCGCGGGGGTAGAACTCAGAGCCGTTCATCTGGTACACGTGGCATCTCAAATCTGGACTCATGGTGAGGTACATGGTTAAGGTCCATGCAGGATAATGTCGTGCTCAAATATGGCGCAGTAATATTGTGCAGCAAATAGTACTACTATAATACTATAAGAGGAAGTACAATAACTGACTTATTATATATAGCCACTTTTGTCTACATGCAGGTGTCGGAATCGGGGCTCCACGGACCCTAAGGTTCAAATACTGGGGTGAGCCCGTTCCTACCGCCTTGTCCCATACCACAGCAAAACCACGGCGAAGCTATGGCAAGAGCGCGCTAGCGGGAGCGGGCCGGAGACACAGCGGTTTACCCAGGTTCGGGCCACCTTGCGGTGTAAGAACCTACTCCTGCTTGGTTGTGATTGCTCTAGCGCGAGAGTACAAGGTTCTGAGGCGGAAGAGTCTCTCGAAGCCTCTTCTACAGCAGCACCCTGCCCCCCTTTTATATCTGCCTTGGTCCTCTTCCGCCAAAAACATTGGCGGGAAGGGTTGCCACACAATGGCAAGTTTGAAGGAGGACAGGAGCGCAATCTATCCTGACAAAAGGTGGTCTTCGCCTGCAAAGCGACCGTCCATGACGCGCCGGTGGGCTCGGGGATGACCTCCGCCCTACGCGCCCGCCGTCTTGGTCTTCTTTCACCGATCGGGCAACCTTTGGGGGTTGCTTTGGGAAACGGACTGCTGGCCTTGCTCCCTTAGCACAAAAGGGGAAATCCTCTCCATCCGCGCCTGCTGGCGCGGCCTCTGTCGCCATTCGTCGCCGCGTGCGTCACCCACGTGGTGGGCACGAGACCGCGCGACCGAGCCGAACAACACTTGCCTTGTGTACCTTCGGGAGGGAGCCTCGGGAGGCAACCTCAGGAGGCCGCCTCGCGAGGCTCTCGGTGAAGTCGTAGCTGAGTCTTGCTTACCCGCTCCCTGAGGAGGGGTCCTCGGGAGGCCAGAGTCTTGCGAGGGGTCTTGCTCGAGGCGCCCGCTGGTGGGCCACCTACTGGGCCTCTGCCAGGCGTTGCGTTCTGGGCCGCAGGCAGACGGGCCGGGATTCCCTGGGTTCCACGAGCCCGACAGTAGCCCCCGGGCCCGCGGCGCGCACATTACTGCCTCTTCGGGGGCGAAACGATGCGGGTCCTAACCGCCCGCGGGCTAGGCGCGATGCGTGGCGCACGATGTGATGGGGGACGCCCCCACTTCTCCCATGGCGCCTCGGTAACTGCCCGCGTTGACATAAAGCCTGCCCGCGCACGGCGCGAGACCATCATTGCCATCCTTCGCGCATTTCGTCTCCCCGCCTGCGTCAAAAGTAGAACGGCGCGGAGCGCGCCACCCTCGAGTGTAATAAAGACGAGGGGGAAGGACTCCTCGCCCATCTTCTCCATCTGCTCCTCTCTCCTACTCCACGATCTAGGTGGGCCTCCGCTGCGATGGCGAGGGGAAGAGGCCGAGCCCGTGCTTCTGCTGCTGCATCCAGGGTTCCCCCCGGGGCCGAGGCCGCTCTCCGGCGGATGCCGGTGCCGGTCCCAGCGCCCGTGGAAGGGGCGCTGCCCGTGGGCGTGGAGGGCGCGGTGCCCGCGGCTGTGGCGGCCGCGGCGGGGCAGCCACCCGACCTCCCCAGGCAGGTAGCCACTCAACGGAGGCAGCTCATGAGTTCATAGTGAGCATGCATCGCCGGCCCTACACCTGGCTTTGGCTTCCAGACTCCTTCGCAGAGGCGATGGCGGACCGCGCGCCCTTGGGTCTGTGGGTGAAGGCGGATGGCTACTGCAACGGCCCCTCCTGGGTGGCGACGGAGTTCATCCCCTAGAGCTTCAAGTTCTTGAAGCAGGGGTGGAAGTCGTTTGCCCTTGCTCGTGGCCTGAAGCGGGGCCACGTTCTCTAGTTCAAGTACGACGGGGTCGCCACGCTCTTCGTGAAGATCTTCGGGATCTCCGGCAGCCGTCTGGAGTGCTGCGCGAAGAGTGAGGATGGCAGCGACACCGGCTCCTCCAGCGAGGACGATAGCGACGACGGCGCCGCCTCCTCCGGAAGCGAGAGCGGCGACAGCTTCCCACACGTCAAGAGCGAAGATGAAGACTCCGACTAGGTGCGCGCGGCGTTCGAGGCGGATCTTGGGGGCGAGCCGCGCTCCGCGCATATTCCTTCCTTGCCCTGTATGAGAACAATGCAGTACCGTTGGGACATGAAAATGATGGCTTCCGTATTTTAATTTAATGCTTTTGCGGTTTGGAATGTATGTTCCCTCCTAAAGTCCTCTCACGAGGCTTGCTTTTTTTTTCTTGCTCGCCTATGTGCTCTATGTCGTTAGGACCCAGGCCCCCGAGCGGGCCACAGCCATCGCTCATATGCCAGGTCGCGATGCCCGGACAAGGCCAGGAGGTGAGGGGCACTGGGAGCTAGTGAGGGCTCCTGAGGCGCGATGCTCAGGGAGCCCCCCTTTGACGTGCAAGTGCCTCGCGCGAAGAAAAAACGCCAGCACTTGGCGAGATCGCGAAAGGAGGGAACTCGAGTGATGGTGAGGGCGTCTCACGAGGTGGTTAGACTTAGATTTTGCGGAGAGTGGCGTCGGGCGAGCCACAGCTCACGAGGAGTGCATGCGGCTCACGAGGCTTGGCCCTCGAAGTTTGCTACTCGCGAGGTCTTCCGATTAGGCCACCGCTGCGGGCCGGCTCATGAGACGCCGCCCGCGAGGCTTCCGAGCGGTTTGCTCCTGAGACAACTGCATGTCGACAAATCCACAATAGGGGAGCGACGCGCACTCGCCAGCTTGCTTGTGGCTGTTGCGTGAGGAGATAAGGCACCAAGGACCTTGGTGAGGTGACGTGCATGGGAGCAGGCCCGCGAGCCAGAGCTCAGTCACTTGGATTTAGCGGTGCTGCAGGGACGGACCCGAGCACAGGCGCTGTGCCTAGCCCCCGCTCATGAAACGGTCAAGAGAGGGGTCGCGAGCGCGTGGCGCTCTCGAGACGACATCATACCAAATACACAATTATGTAGGCAACATAATCTTACTAGAGCATAAACAGTAAGATTCATTACACAACCAAAAGGAAGAGGGGCAAGGCTGCCGTTTCCGGCACGGATCAGCTTGAGGTTTGTGCAGCCCGTGGGGCGCCCTCAGTTGAACAAAACAAAATCACCTGGTAGTACTGTGCTGGAGAACTGTGCGGGTCGCTCAGCGAGGTTTGCCACGGAAGCTTGCTCCTCAGGGACCGAGGGACTCCTGAGGCCCAGGGGGCTCGCAAGACTCAAAGGGGGAGATCTGGGGAAGCGACGCGCCGGGGCATCCCGTGACCTCCGCATCCTTCCCCGTCCGAGGCCCTGGCATGATGCACGCCAGCCTTTGGAAGGTGGCGCTGGCGTTCCTTAGGCCGAAGGGGATGCGCGCATAGCCGCTGGCGGAGACCGTGTCCTGACCAACTCGTGGCAGCAGAGAGGAGTCCTGAGGGCAGGCCCTGTTGAGGCTCGTGAAGTCGACGCACATTCGCTCCTTGCCACCCTTCTTGGGGACGACGGCTGGGTTGGCGAGCCATTCGGGACGGCGCACCTCACGGAAGACTCCAGCTTCTTGCAACTTGTGCATTTCTTGGACAATGAACTCTTGCTTCTCGGGCGCCTGGCGCCGTGCTTTTTGCTTGACGGGGCGTGTGTTGGGCACACCACTAAGTGGTGCTCGATCACCTCCCTCGGTACACCGGACAAGTCAGATGCTTTCCAGGCGAAAACATCCGAGTTTGCCCGAAGGAAGGCGACAAGCGCGCTTTCCTATGCAGGAGAAAGGTAGGTGCCGATGGTGAAGGCAGGGCCTGAGCCGCTGCCGTCAACCGACACCTTCTTCGTCTCAGTGCGGTCCTGAGAGAACAGCTGCTTCTTCTTCGCGGGCGCGGCCTCAAGAGGCTCAGCCGCGTCCTCGTCAGCCGGATGCGCGACAGCGGCAACCTTGTAGGCATGCTCAAGGGAGCAGACCGCGTCCTTCTCGTCACAGGTGACGGTGATGATGCCGCTGCAGCCAGGCATCTTGAGGACGTTGTAGGCGTGATGAGACACTGCCATGAACTTGGCGAGCGCGGGGTAGCCCAAGATGGCGTTGTAGGGCAGGCCGGGGTGGGCGACGTCAAAGTCGATGAGCTCAGTGTGGTAGTTCTTGCGGGTGCCAAAGGTGATGGGGAGGCGCACCTGCCCCAGAGGCAGCGTGGAGCCATCGGTCACGCCCGAGAAGGGCCTTGTCGGCATGAGCTGCTCATAAGGCACCTGGAGCTGCCTGAAGGTCTCGATGGAGAGCACGTTTAGGCCGGCGCCTCCATCGATGAGGGTCTTGGTGACCGCGACGTTGCTGATGGTGGAAGTGCACAGCAAGGGGAGCACGCCTGCGGTGGCCGTGGACTTGGGGTGGTCCTTGGAGTCGAAGGTGATGGCGTACTGCGACCACTTGAGGGGCCGTGCGGCCTGAGGCTTCGGGAGGGCGGCGTTCACCTCGCAAGAGAACTGCTTGAAGTGGCGATTGGACGTGGGAGCCTGAGCCCCGCCGAGGATGCAGGCAACCGCACGAGGCTCCTGGTAGCCCCCAGCGCCCTCGTCACGCTGGTTGATGTCATTCCTCCGGGGTGGTGGTGGCAGCGGCGGGAGAGCGGCATTGGCCTGGGGGTTTGCCTCACGAGGCTGATCGCGCCAGGCGGCCTCGCGAGGCTGGTCACGCCAGCCTTGGCGGAAGTTGCCGTTGCCATTGCAGCTATCCCAGCGGTTGCCGCCGCGGCCACCTCCGCGGCCGGCGCTGTGGTCGTTGCGGTCGCCTCGGTGGCCCAGGCGCTCGTCGTGGAGCAGCTTGAGCTCCAGGCAGTCTTCGGTGTTGTGGGAGTGCACATTGTGGTAGACACACAGCGGGTGGCCATCCTTCCTGGGTTCGTCGCGGTCACGGCCGCGCTTCTGCTCGGGCTCCGCCGCAAGCACGGCAGGGCCCTTGTGCTTGACGTCCTTGCCCTTGGCCTTGGCGGCGTCAGGCGCCGCATCGGTGTCGTCGTGGATGAAGAGGCGACCTTCTTCAGCATTGGCGCATTTGTCGGCGAGGTCGAACAGCTCAAGCACCAAGTCCAGCTCATTGTTGATGGCGAGCTTCTCGCGCATCTTGACGTCCGTGATGCCAGTGGAGAACGCAGAGATGACGGCCGCGTCAGAGGCACGCGGGATCTTATTGCGGACCTGGCTGAAACGCTGGATGTACTTGCAGAGGGTCTCATCCGGGCGCTGTCGCACATGCCGCAGGTCGTTGATCGTGAGGGAGCGGTCGTGCGTGCCCTTGAAGTTGGTGACGAACTGGCTGCAGAGTTTGCCCCATGACGAGATCGACGCCTCCGGGAGGTTCATGAGCCAAGAGCGCGGGCCGTCCTTGAGGGCCATGGGGGAACCAGTTCGCCATGACCTTGTCATCGCCATTCGCCGCCTCGACACTCAGCGCATAGAGCTGAATGAACTCTGCGGGGTTGGGGGTGCCGTCGTAGCGTGGAGGCAGTTCCGGCTTGAACTTCATGGGCCACACCACCTGACGCAGCTCGCGGGTGAAGGCACGGCAACCCACGCCCCTCGAAGGAACACCGCCGGCGAGGGCGGCGCGGTTCTGGCACCCAGTCGCCGCGACCTCCTGGACCACCCAGTCTTGGTGCCGGCGCTGCTGCTCGAGGAGCACATGCGCATCAGGCGGCGCTCGACAGATGATCTGGCAGCTGGCCTCGTCTCGGACCGGCGAGGACGCGCCGCGGGACAGCTCACGCGCCCGCGCATTGTGCTGGGGCCCGGCGAGCTCGTCGCGCAGAGGAGGTGGCGGGGGAGCGCCATGCGCTACGTCCCCAGCGGCAGACGGTGGAGGGAGGAGCGAGTGGGAAGGTGCCGGAGCGTCCCCGGTGGCGTTGACGAGCTCGGTGATACGACCAAGCCAGGCGTCGTAGCCGGCGTTAGCTGGACAGTAGCGGAGCAGCTCGCGTGCCATGAGTAGCATGGCCTACGCGTTCAGCGGCCCACGGCGGGCGAGGGAGGAGGAGGCCGTGGCGGTGCGGCTGTCTGCCTGCACAGAGGGGTGCAGGGAGGAGTTCTGCTGCTCATGAGCAGCGGGGTCGGTGGCTGCAGCAGCAGCGGCCTCGACAGGGCGTCGACGGTTGCCGCGGCCCACCGGCTCCACAGAGGGGTGCAGGGAGGAGTTCTGCTGCACTCGGCGCGCTCGCGGCGAGCGTCGGCCATGAAGCTGGTGGAGTGGAGGACGGGGTGGAAGAATAGTAGCGCACCCCTACCTCGCACGCCAAATGTCAGAATCGGGGCTCCGCGGACCCTAAGGTTCTAACACTGGGGTGAGCTCGTTCCTACCGCCTCGTCCCGTACCACAGCAAAACCACGGCGAAGCTACGGCAAGAGCGCGCTAGCGGGAGCGGGCCGGAGACACGGCGGTTTACCCAGGTTCGGGCCACCTTGCGGTGTAAGACCCTGCTCCTGCTTGGTTGTGATTGCTCTAGCACGAGAGTACAAGGTTCTGAGGTGGAAGAGTCTCTTGAAGCCTCTTCTACAGTGGCACCCTGCCCCCCTTTTATATCTACCTTGGTCCTCTTCCCCCGAAAACATTGGCGGGAAGGGTAGCCACATAACGGCAAGTTTGAAGGGGGACAGGAGCGCAGTCTATCCTAACAAAAGGTGGTCTTCGCCTCAAAAGCGACCATCCATGACGCGCCGGTGGGCTCGGGGATGACCTCCACCCTGCGCGCCCGCCGTCTTGGTCTTCTTTCACCGATCGGGCAACCTTTGGGGGTTGCATTGGGAAACGGACTGCCGGCCTTGCTCCCTTAGCACAAAAGGGGAAAACCTCTCCATCCGCGCCAGCTAGAGCGGCCTCTGTCGCCATTCGTCACCGCGCGCGTCACCCACGTGGTGGGCACGAGACCGCGCGACCGAGCCGAACAACACTTGCCTTGCGTACCTTCGGGAGGGAGCCTCGGGAGGCAACCTCAGGAGGCCGCCTCGCGAGGCTCTCGGTGAAGTCGTAGCTGAGTCTTGCTTGCCCGCTCTCTGAGGAGGGTTCCTCGGGAGGCCAGAGCCTCGCGAGGGGTCTTGCTCGAGGCGCCCACTGGTGGGCCACCTACTGGGCCTCTGCCAGGCATTGCGTTCTGGGCCGCAGGCAGACAGGTCGGGATACCCTGGGTTCCACGGGCTGACAGCAACAGATAAGACATGGAAAAACAAAAATGGTGGGAATGGGTTCAAGAGCCTAGCTATACGCGTCCTCCTAGGGAAAAAGTACTACTCCCGCCGATCCCTGTGACACACTAGTACTATGGATCCGAAGTAGTAGTACTAGTACAATGCAAGAGAAGGCGAGAGGGTTAAAAAAATCTAATATTCAATTGTACTAGTAGTACTAAACATGTCCTCCTCGTGGTTCCAGTCCCAGTCAACAAAAGAAAATACTAACTAACAAGTACTAATACTAAACATGTTTGCTACTATAAGGTCACACGGCAATAAGATAATACACTACTCTAGCACACGGCAGTGAGAGAATGTAATACTTGGGTACATGGTGAGGGTCCGATCGTGGTAGATCTTGGCACCTTGTTGCCCATCAAGGGTACCATGGGTAACGACTGCTAAGATAGTTGATCCCAATTGGCTAAAGTTTGTTACAAGGTTCTAGGTTAGACTGAATCACCGATGCACAGGCACATCCAGGATCATCGTTCTGATTTTGATCGGGGGATGCATGGACCCTGCAAAATAATGGACTACCGTTAGGGATGCAAATGATGGTTAGTGCATTCCATTTGTTATCTCCCATACCGTAGCATGGCACCCAGATGAAATAAGTCCCCAAGTTTGTCACCACGAAGATGCGGCCTACAGGGCACACGACGTCCTCGAACTCGTACGGGAACAAATCTGTCGTGACAACATGTGCCAGCCTCTGCCGTTAGGGCCATCCTTGTTGATGGCAATCCTTAAGTCGAACACCGCGATGAGATAGTAATCATCATAGCTGCGGTACTTTGTCGGCGGATCCGCAATTGCTATCTTCTTCAATTTCATGGTGGCATCATCACACGTATTCAAGCCCTACTAGTTCGCAAGGCCGATCCCAATGCTGGACAAGGGGTCTACGTGAACGGTCGCACTGCTGTGGATGTTGTGCAAAATGATATTGGTATCCAACCGTATGTATGCAAGCCAATCTCCGTTGGCACCAACCCAAACCTGTGCAACAGTGGGCAGCAGAGGAATTACTGGATGGAATAAATAAGTATATTAGTATGATCAAACTCGTTGACTGACCTGCTCATCGGACAAAATCCGACTGCCTCTCAACATCGGCAACTCAAGCGGCGTCAATGTGCAACCACGGCCACATTGCCGTGGATTATTCAATGGATTGTCCCAGTGAATAACCTCCTCCTCGAGGACGCATGGAAGACCAACAAGCATGGCCTTCTCCCAAGCCTGTTTACGCACCGTCTTAAAATAGTTGGTGTAGGAACCACTGAGTCTCGCGGCAGTGAGGAAGTCGGAGCGGCGTGCGATTTCTCCTAGAGGATCGTCGTCCAATGTCTCCCAGCCCCGACGAGGAGGAGAACCACCTGGCGAATCCATGGCAGCAGCGATGAACTGCCTTGGTCTCTTCGGGAGGGGAACTGGCGAGGAAAAGATAAGAGCGTAACCGAAGGGCCTCGTTCCTTCGAGGAGGAGAACCGCCTGGCAAATCCAAGGCTTGTTTTGAGGCCGACTTGATTGAAGCGTTGTGGTCTTTTCGATTGCTACGTTGCATTTAATTCCTTGGTTGCTGTTCTCGAAATAAATAAATCACGGAGCCAGGTCTTTGCTCATTTCCTTCCCTCAGCTGCATGCATGCAGCAAAGTGGCCATTAAAACGAGATAAAAAATGATGACTGACCTGTGCATGCGCCATGATATGAGAGAGAGGGGCACGCATGCGGCCGTGCGTGGAGCATATCAGGCGCTACAGTTATTGCTTTGGGTGTCCAACAGACTGAGATTTAATACCACGTAGAGCACGGTTTTTGTGGAGAAAAAGCTATGCGATAATTGGGCAGTTCCTAAACAAGATTAATTCATCCCAGCCAATGAACATCTACCTTGGTTGATGGAATTTCAGATCTAAGCCCTATAAGAGCAAGTACAATAGAAGGCTTATAGCTCGCTTACATGGCAATTTTACCTATGTGGAGGAGAGAGACATGAAAAAGTAAGGGGAGTTGGTTCTCATGCAAGAGCCTAGCTATATGCGGATTAATAGACCGATACAATAAATATGAAGAAAGAGATAGAGAGAAGATAAGAAAATGTAGTACTGTTATAGCCAATCTTATAGTATGAGTGGCTATAAGTGATGGCTATATATGACATGGCAACACCATATAGCCGACAGTTGGCTATACTATTAACCATGCTCTAAACCGGAAGGGAGGGAGTAGGAGTACTAGTACTAGTACTACTACATAGTGTACCAGTTCTAAAATTTTGAATCTCAAGACCAAGGAGCTACAGCTGCTAGTGGAGGGTACTACTGTTCTCTAGAATCATCGCTGTACTATCAATGCATGGAAAGTACACCTGCGTACTGCAGACCTGCCTGCTGCTCTATTCATGCGCGTAGCTGACCTACTCAGCCGCTCCTCTCACATGCACACTAGCAGCCTATTCATCAGCGATGGTGACGTGCACACTAATCACGTTAAAGAGGATATTTTTTATAGAGTTTAGAGCTGATGGTAGTGCGACTTTAGAGCCGATCCAATGTAAGGAGCGGAGTCCATGTGTGCAATGTACTCCAATACTATAAGGAGCGAAGTCCATGCGTGCAACGGCACAAGCTACATACTTTAGGTCCAGGGCCATATTGCACTATTCCCAATGCGGTGCCATGCTTTTCCGGCTCCTTCGGCTTAATTGGGAGGCGCTGAGGAAGCAGCAAGCGAGGTGAGGCTTGCAGGCGAGAAACGCTGATGTGATATAATAAGTCCGCTCCCTTCTCACACGGCACCTCCTGGCCTAATCGCACGCGAGCCACGAGATGATGGCACGTGCAAAATATACGGGATGGAAACCCCGTGCAAGTGGCTAGGCTATCCGGTTCACCCATGTTGTGGTGCGACATGTGCATTGGATTTTCAAAAGTCAAACTACCAGTGTACAAATAAAGTTTTCATAAAAAACTCAAACTAATTTAACATGTATACGTATATTTCAACCATGCCACAAGAAAGAATATTACATTTGAATTACAGCTTGAGAAACAAAAAGAATATGATTACCACTGATTTTGTTAATGGACAAAATTTATGGCCTAGTCTAAAATGAGCCATATTCACAACGTAATTTCACTTGTTTGTTTCTAGAGTTCTACTGAAATATTTTGAAATGTTTTATGTGCGTGTACGATTATCTTTGGTTCAAAAAGTGTTCTCCAGTAGGCGGAATAGAACCAGACTCTCTCAAGTAGGTGGTACGATTAACAGAGTTTTTTTTCGAGCACGACGACACAATGTTGCTCACAGCAAGGTTAACAAAATATATAAAAAAGGCCGTCATGCTTTGGGCGGGCATCAAACCCACAACCATGCATTGAGAGCTTGACTCCCGCGACCACTAAAACGTAATGAAGTATTGCTATTTGTTACTAGTAGATTATTTGTTATACATATTGGAGTATATAACAAAAAGCTACCACTTCCAACCAGCCGTGCCAAGAAACCACCACTCTACAAAAATTAGCAAAAACAAACCAAAAATTTCTTAATCCGTGGGAAAAAAACTACTACCAACTGCTAATTAGGCTCATTTAAACCCATGTGGCACCTTAAGTCAACACCGTCTGTTTGACCGGCAAGTTAGGCGTTACAACATGTGGGACCTACATGTCAGCCTGTATAAAAATCACAAACTCTCCTCCTATGTCCGGCCCGTCCACCTCGTCATTCTCGGCCATGGTAGGCAGCCACCGCCACCGCCAGAAGGCGAGGTCAAAAGCGCCGGTGGCGCGGAGCCCATCTTGTGGAAGCCCGGAGGCCAGCTGGAAGCGGCGCTCGCGGCCACAAGCTAGCCAAACTAGCACACAACCTGCTGGCCTGGCTTGCTAGCTTGGCACAGCGGTGTGGCGGCTTGCTCGCGCGTGCCGCGCTAAGGCCAGCCAGCCGGCTCGGGCGGTGGCCAGCGTGGCGGCTTGCTCGCCCGGCGTCCGGCGTCTAGCTTGCCTGGCGTCGCGGAGGTCGGCCCGTCCGGCAGAGCGGCAGCCAGCTCACCCATCACTGGAGCCGGCGACGACTAGGCATACAAACCGTTTGAAGTAATGTCCAGGAAAAATGCTTGGCGGAGGAAGAAGAGGATTGCTGCTTACATGTGGGTCCCACCTATCATGACAGTCAACACAACGGTCAAACAGACGGTGTTGACTTAAGGTGCCTCGTCAGCACGGACGTGTGGGCCAACCTGTCATAAACGGGTTCAAACGAGCCTAATTGGCACTTGGTAGTAGTTTTTTGCCACGGATTAAGAAATTTTTGGTATATTTTTGCTAATGTTTGTACAGTAGTTTCTTGCTAGGGCTGGTTGGAAAGTGGTAGTTTTTTGTTAAATACTCTAGTGCTCAAACAATTCTAATGTGGGGCCTTAGAACGATGACTTCCCGACTGTCTAAAACAAGGTTTGCCCATCTCTTGTAAGGAGGGGCGATGACGGTGGCATGCCTTCGGCTCGCTCTAGTGCTCGTAGTCATCGCTAGGTGGTCTACGAAAGTGTAGATGTATTTTTTTTCATGTCTCATGTTCATTGTACTGCCATGACTGTTGATGGATAGACCATAAGTTTTCCGTAAGAAAACCTTAGTTGAGCATGTGTGCGAGTGAGAGATCATGCATGTGTGCGAGCGAGAGATCGTGCGTGTGTGTGATATAGAGACACTAAGGTGGAGATAAGAGAGTCTTTGTGTGTTTCTGTGTGTGTGTGTGTGGAAGATAGAGAGAGACCTATGGGGCTTTGTGTTGTGTGGCATGGAGAGAGATAGACATAGTCATAGAGTGAGTGTGTGAGATACACATGTGGATATCGGGAGAGAGGTGTGACTTAGAGAGACGGGGAATTTTGGTGTGCTTGTGAGTTAGAGAGAGACAATGATATATATATATATATATATATATCTGGAGCTGGAGAGAATATACAAGGGTGTGTGTCTTAAAAGAGGGATCCAGATAGATGGGGTGGTGTGTGTGTGTTTGTTTGTTTGCGCACGCGTGTGTGTGAGAGGGAGAGTGTGTGTGTGGAGAAGAGAGACCACTGATGATGTAAACCTAGTAGGGAAGGGGGAATGATATGGCATGTGTGTCCAAGAGAGAGAGGCGTGTCTATTGTCGGGATAGCGTGGGTGCGGGTGGGGGTGCGTGCTATTTGGAAGAGACGTCGAGTGTGTGTGTGAGAGGGGTGAGAGAGAGAGAGAGAGAGAGAGATGGTGTGCTATAGTGGCCTATAGATGGGGAGACGAGGTCGATGGTGTGCGAAACTGGCCTATGTATAGGGAGACGCAAGGAAAGCGAGTCATTGTGTGCGTGAGAGAGACTTCATGAGAGATCTAAATAGATGGTGGAAAGAACAGCGTGTGAATTTGTGATCGATGATCAACTTGAGAGCTATGGAGAGAGTCATGACATGTAGAGGGAAAGGAGGGTCGGGTGTGCATGTGGGAGAGATGGAAAGAGGAGAGAGGTGCACGAGGAGAGGGAGGGTGTTTGTGTGTAGGGGTGGTGGTGAGTGAGATGTGTATCAATGCATGTGAGAGAGATAGAGAGATGGTGGAGAGTGTGCGAGAGCCAGATACCTAGGGAGAAAGATGCTGGGGGTAGTGTTTTGTGTGTATGGGAAAGATACATGATTAGATAGTGTGTGTGCTTGGGACAGAGAGATGCCGAGAGACCTAGAGAGTGGGGGAAGAGATGTGTGCATGTCCGCGAGATAAAGAGATAGATACCTATATTGGGGGGAGGGGCAGACCTATAAGAGTGAGAGGGGATAATGTGTGCACGTGTTTGTGTCTGGGGGAGAGAGAAAGGCTTGTGTGGGGGGAAGAGGGGCCGGGGAGGTGTGCTTCAGATAAAGAGTGAGGGGTGTATGTCCGAGAGACATAAGCGTAATGGAAATATATGGTCAAGAGTGTGTGCAATCATGCTTGATCAATTTGTTTCATATTTTGGACTTTGAGATAGCGATACTTTTGAACATGTGAGGTGTACTTTGAAGTACCAGAATTACTGACCTAAGATTGAAATTTTTGAATTCGACTCCATTATTAGCTTATGTAATTCATTTAAATGGGGTACATTTTTTAACCCGAGATTGCGTGATTTCAAATTCATATATCAAACCTAGAGATATGCACATTCGCTCGTGTTCAAACCTTATAATCATCCACTTTATTCATACACATACATATTTGTTTGTGTCATCATATTTAGGATAAACACATTCGGAATTTCATTTGAATTGGATCATATGATGGTATTTGCTTCCACTAGCTCAATGATCCATATTTGAATTGAATGGACAATCTAAGTTTTGACTTGGAGACATTGATTTTCGAAACTTGCACCTGTATGTTTTTTTGCGTGCACAACAAATAAATACTTGGCCATGATATTATAGTCGGTTGTAGAAGAGAAGAACACATAATTTCAGCCGACAAAAGCTTTCAAACTTCCCGCTCAGATCGAAATATCTCACGCCCGACAGTTTAGCCCTGCGATATTCTTCTTTTACCCATGCCACATCAACGGAAAAGGGCTGCTTTGGTAACTCCATTGTTTTCCCCTCTTTGCCCCCAACATTCTTCCCCAGAACCCCTCCCCTCCCCGCCCCCTCCCCCAAGCCGCCGAATCTAGTCCTCCACCACAGCGATGGACCTCACACCCCGCCGGATCTACCTTCCGCACCTTGGAACCCCCAACTGCTAACTCACCACTGCACCGGAGCCGCTTCAGTGACTGGCTTGTCCATCGCACCAGATCTCCTTGACCGCCATCATGGTCCACTGCACCGGATCTGCTTCACCGATGCCCTCGTCCACCATAGTATAGGCCCTTCACCGACGCCCTCGTCCACCACATTGCTGGCCCTTCATAGACGCCCTCGTCTGCCGCAACAGATCTGCCTCACCGAAAGCATTGTTCGCCGCGCCGGATGTGCTTCGCCGACGCCTTCGTCCACTGCACTGGACCCACTCCACGATCGCCATATTCAACTACACCGGCCTAGCTTTACTTACACCATCGCCTCATCAGGTTATTTCAATTTGTACTCCTTTGGTTTTTCTCGTCTTTACTGTACAACATTTCACTTACCACAGATCAGCATTCTTGCATGTCGACAGGCGCCGCAACCGAAGCACCGGAGCCGCTTCACCAACAGCGACAGCTGGCCCAATCTTAACCGTAATACGAGCACCATCGACGACACTTAGCTTTCACGTATGACCATGATGCCCATACATCGCCGAGAATCAGGTACTATTCTCCAACGGCCGGCGCCTACGTTCACTTTCTTAGCATAAGCACCGCACCTTCGAATTTCTTCAGGGCATCATTCATTTTTTTATGAGAGGCATGATTCTCTTGCACCTGTAGCCTGTAGGTCCAAACAAGTGGTAGTGAACAGGTTATATGTGCTAAATTACAAATCAGTGAACCTCTAGTTACAATGCTTTTGTTTTGTCCTAAGTATTACTGTACTACCTAGATATTACTGCCGCCTATTACTTCTTGCATGCTATATTTATGATAATGGTGTTGTTCTGATGTCACCTGTTGGTTACAAATATTGTACTGGACTGCTTCTATGTTCTATATGTTAAATTACACATCAACAAACTAGCTTGTAGTTCCGCTACTTTTGGTTCGTCTTAACCTACATTTTTCAATGCTAGCTATTACCGCACTGCTCCGAGCCTCTGTTCATAACTTTTTTGTGCGTTCTTGATCTTCCCAAGTTGCATGACTAATTTGTTGATTTTATTCGTTATGGAGCTGCCAACCGCATCAAGCAAAATGCTTTTTCTTTTGGGGCTGGCACCTCGACCAAGCATAAAAATAGAGTGAAGTACATATATTGTCCTGTAAGCGCACACCCTTCTTTCATTAGTTTATATGAACCATTGATGATCAATTTGAACTAGTGCATGTGATTAAAATTAGTTTTACCAAAATAGAGGGGGAGAATAAACTACAATGACTAGATTTGCATGCACGGGAAGCTGACAACATCTTCAAAGAACATTGCAACAGCAGCGAGCCTTCACAGTGACCTATGGTAAGCCAGTGTGTTTTAGTTACTGTGAAATGTCATGCATGTGGGATGCTTTCTTGGCTTGTGCCCTCAACCTGTAATCCTACAGAATAACAAATAGTTCAGTTGCCTGCTTTGTTGTATTGCATGATTCGAATGCTTGTTTCTTACTTGTTAGGCTATACCTGAGTTGGCCAATGTGTCAGTAGTGCCTGCCGTACTGTCCTAAAGAAATGCATGCCTACTTCATTTGACTCTTTAACTTTTCCTATGAACTCCATCACAAGACTGTGTTGCTAGTTTATACGAGGGCACACTGTTTAAGTGCTTTCTCAGGATATTTCAACTGTTTATATGCCTGGGCAACTTAAATATAGCGGTGGTACACTGGCTTTCATCTTACCATTTAATTTTGTTTTCTGCTGCTGCAATTTCCATCCATTTCAATATAGCTTGCCATGCTCGGCAATAATTTGTATGTAGTTTACCATGTAAGCTTACTGCCTGGATCATGCCATAACTATCTCTTACTCATGTCCAGCAGAAACCTTTCAGGATGCAGTTCAAACTAGGACACAATGTACACCCCCAAGATCTATTTGTGGAAGTAGTGCGCCATCCATGTTACCACATGGTAGCAGTTCAGAGGCAACCCCATTGGAGAGCACAGATATTATAGTTCTTGAGGCTCTACTAGAGGCAGAAAGAGAGGGTGTGGCTGCCATGAAAGAGGTAATCCCGATCTTGAAGCTGGAAATGATGCAATTAGCTGCATGCATTATGCAAGCAAACCAAGCAGTGGAGGAAGTAAGAAAGTTGCATTTGGAGACGGAGCAGGCCCTGCTGCTTCTGCTATCTGAAGCCCAGGGTAATCCCATTTCTTCTTTATATACCAGTTGAAATTGTCATTATATTTGTATACTTGCATGTTGTGTAATGTGTGTGAATGGATTATGATGTAAGACCCCTTATTTGTTGTCCATGTCTTGTAATGATATGTTTTTTTAAGCGAGGTAATCCTCGGTACTTGTATGAGTGGACATAAGTTCAACTATTTTTTGTGTGAGCAGATTGTGTTGGATGAAATAACAGTTTGGCTCAAAGTGGATTCAACCTTCTGAATTCTTGGATCATGGCAATTCTAAATCATATTCATATATGAAGGTGGAATAAATCTTTGTTGTGCTTTTGAAGATATATATCAGAAAACATAGAATGGTGTATAATGATTCCTATTCTAATACAAAATCGATTCGAATTTAGTTGTCAGGGTAAATGTAAACACCCCCTCCCTTGTCGACTGCCCGGAACCAGTGTTTGGGAGATGGAAATTACTGTCTACCCTTGACACTCACAACCTATCGGCCAGATTTCCAGTGGTCTCAATAGGGGTAGGTTTGTAACTTCACTCGGACGTGACATGACCACCTCTCACCCCATTCATACACGGTGGGCGCCAAATGTGGGCGCCAAAACACATTTGATCCAAGCTCATCCCAAAGGCTGTCTCTCTTCCTCCATTTCCCCATTCATACACGGTGGGCGCCAAAACATACTCTCCTTGGCCGAAATCGATCTCGGCAAATATTTTAAATAGGGGCAGGTTTGTAACTTCACTCATACGTGACACAACCGCCTGTCAGCCCCATTCATACACGGTGGGCGCCAACAGTGGGCGCCAAAACACCCTTTCCTCGGCCGAAATCGCTCTCGGCAAATATTCGGGAGATGTGAGATTACCGTCCTATCCCCAACCGACCAATATCGCTCTGATGTCTGAAATTTTAAATGGGGGCTAAGTTTGTAACTTTCCCTGCATTTGAGACAAGCGCGTCCCAAAGACATGGTTCCCCCCTCCTCTCTTGCTCCATTTCCCCATTCTTATTCCGTGGGCACCAAAACACCCTATGTCCGCCAGCCCAGCCTCCTCTGTCCGCCACCCCATCCACCGTCGTCCTCCTCCACCATGCCGGAGCAGGTACCCCGACGTCGTTGTCCATTAGAAGAGATCGACGTCTCTCATCCACCACGCCGGATCAGGATCCTTGCATCGCGTCCTCTCGCTTCATTCGTGCCATCGTCCACCTTGTCGGGGCCGCTCCTACGACCGTCTCGTCCACCGTGCCGGGACATATCCCCCGCCGCCACCGTCTGCCCTCCCGGATCTGCTTCCAAGCCACCGACAGCCATTGCAACCGCAGCACCCTCAACGTCTCAGCAGATGCCTACATGGCGCCGCAAGAGAGGCGGTACTCTTTCATATCTGCGCAAGTTATTTATCTCAGCCAGAAAATAGATCGCCACTGCTTTACTGTGATTTCTTGTCCATCACTTAAAATCTTACTTGATAGTTGAAAGCAAACATTGGTTGCGAATTAGCCTTTCTGCGGTTTGCACCTTCAGATCCGCCATGGCACGGTCAACAGTATACTCGCAATGCTTACGGTTTTCCCCTTTTATATTCCACTACCATCATCCTAAGTGCTTCGTGTCGTGCTAGCACTGCTCCTCAAACCATCAAGCTAAACAACATGCCACTCATAATTCCAAAGCTTAGTTCTTCAAATACGAATGTGATATGACTCTGATATTACCAAAACAGAGACACGTTTAATTGGTCAGCTAATGTTCCCACTTTAGTTTCAAAAAGCATGTGCACCACATATATAGAGACAACAGGGAATTGCCTTTCTTTATGCGGTATGGTTCATCATGGGCGGGCAACGAACATTGTATTGTCCAAAATCTGCTTGCTCTTCTTTAACATGTTCCTCTTCTGTTCTTCTTTAATAAGTATAGTAGAACAGTATGTTCCTTGTCCGGAAGAGCAGCAGGGACATTTGCGGTCGACAGGTCTATTGGGTCACTTCTGATGGATGCTTTCAACTCATCGAGTTGGTCTGCCATAATATCCAAGAAATGTTGGGAGCTGTGTTGCCTTTCAGAGTCTAGACTGATAGTAAGAG
The DNA here is from genome assembly GCA_039707655.1 of Elymus sibiricus. Taxonomy (NCBI): domain Eukaryota; kingdom Viridiplantae; phylum Streptophyta; class Magnoliopsida; order Poales; family Poaceae; genus Elymus; species Elymus sibiricus. The sequence continues at coordinate 194,326,058 of CM077664.1, read as the reverse complement.
TAGTGCGCCTTTAGTTGAAGAGAGCTGCCCCTGTAGGGGATCTGAAGCCCATATTTTCCAGCTAGTTCCACTTTCCCAATTTTACTCGTGATGCTTAGGGTTTTCCCCTTTTATCTACACTATGATCTGCGTGGGTGCTTTGTGTCGTACTAGCAGCACTCCACCCTTCAAGCTAAACAACACACCACTCATGATTCCAAAGCTTAGTTGTTCAAATACAAATGTGATATGATACTAATATTAGTTCACAGACACATATTTAATTCGTCAGCTAATGCTCCCACTTGAGTTTCCAAATGCATGTGGCCACATATATAGAGACAGCAGGGAATTGCATTTCTTTCTGCGCTCTGGTTCAACATGGGTGGGCAACGAACATTGTATAGAAAGAAGCGGAATCTCCATAATATGCTTCCTCTTCTATTCTTTAACATGTTCCTCTTCCGTTCTTCTTTAATAAGTACAATATGTTCCTTGTCAGGAAGGGGAGCAGTGACATCTGCAGTTGACAGGTCTATTGGGCCACTTTTGCTAGATGCTTTGAGCACTTCAAGTTGGTATGCCATAATATCCAGGAAATGCTGGGAGCTGTGTGGCCTTAGAGAGAGTAGACTGGTAGTAACAATAGTGCGCCTTCAATTGAATAGAGCTGGCCTCTAGGGGATTGAAAGGCTTTCGATTAGTAGCGGCAATACAACCCCATATTTTCCAGCCAGTTCCACTTTCCCGATTTATTTATGATGCTTATGGTTTCCCCCTTTTATGTACACTACGATCTGCCTAGCTGCTTTGTGTCATACTAGTAGCACTCCAACCTTCATGCTAAACTACATGCCACTCATAATTCCAAAGCTTAGTTGTTCAAATATGAATCTGATATGAAGCTGATATTACTAAAATAGAGACACGTTTAATTGGACAGCTAAATGGTCCTACTTTAGTTTCGAAATGCATGTGAGCCACATATAGAGAGACATGAAGGAATAGTATTTCTCTGTGCGCTCTGGTTCATCATGGGTGGGCAACAGTCATTGTATAGAAAGACTTGTAATATCTACAACCTGCTTGCTCTTCTGCTCTTCTTGAACATGTTCCTCTTCTCATCTTCTTTAATAAGTACAGTATATTCCTTGTTGGGAAGAGGAGCAGAGACATTTGCGGTCGACATGTCAGGTCGAGTTGTTCTTCCTTAGTACATTTTGAAGCTATCATCTGTGAAGTATCATTACTTCTGGAGCTCTCAACAGGGAGCCTATATTTTGATTAGTAGGCCACATTATATTAATGCACACACCAAATTACAGCACACATGGCATCTCTCAGAACAATTGCAAAGATAGCACATATGGGTTTACAGGGAGGCACTATTGGATTAGAATCCCCTATGCATTACAAAGATAATCTCGCTTATTTTTATGTTTTCATGCATGTCAGGTATTGAACATGATCATAATGAATATGAGAATGGGCGCACGAGAAGAATATTGCGGAATAATCCCGTGGCTAACAAACTTGGCATCAAGGGATTGAGATCGTGTCTGGATGCAATGGAACTCACATGCTCTCCATCTACAGATTTCATTTCAGAATATGATCCTAAAGATGATTCTGATCTAGATAGAGACCCAAGTCAATTAAGCTCTCCAGATGAGTTAGAGTCAGATGCCCTATCTTATTCACCCATCAAGGTGCTTGCTCTAACTTGGCAAGGTTGTATTAGTCGCACATATCTTGCATATGATGTCTTGCATTACTTCTACTTTGTTACACCACCATCTGCTTAGTTTACACATCATATATGAGAATATGCCATGCCTATCCATTTTCAGTACCTATTCCATGTGTCATCATACCATGTTTTTCCACTCAAATGTTGTTCTTTCGTAATAGATGTCCAAAAGGAAGAGGGTGATTGCAGATCCTGAAGGACTACAACCAAAGTATTTGGAAAAGGCAGTGATACCTGGTAAATCAGATAGCACCCCAGTTCTAGTGGCCATATCACCAGCCCCAGAAAACACAACCCCAACTCTAGCACACTTTACCCCTACTCCACTGGACATAGCACCAGCTTCACCACACAGGGCCCGCACTATAGAAAAAGGTATGCCAATTCCAGTTGCCATAGCACCAACTGTACCACAGAAAACCCCCACTCAAAAAAGTGTACGTACTCCACTGGCCAAAGCCCTATTAGAACTGCAGAGAGCCCAAATTCCTGCATACAGGAACCCCATTTCAGCTATTTTCGGTTTAAATTACAATTCTTTCATTGTTGTTAGGAACTTTGTGCGTATCTTCCCATCATGGGAAGATTATTGTCAAGACAGACACCAATTTTAAATCTTCCTCCGCAACTTACATGTAAGTAATGTTATTCATGCTAATTACTGCCTAGCTATCTGCTGAATCAACACAACAATCATTCCATATCTTTTAAATAGGCGAGGACCGATCTAAATAGTCGCGATGAGCAAAGCTTGGTTCTGCTTTTCAAGCGTGTGTTGTGGCAGTATCGTCACTACCTGAGGGTAACACACTTTGATTGCAAGCCTCAAAATGAAATTTCTGTAAAGTCTCCTGAAATATATTTACAAGATGCTGACTGGAATAAGCTTGTTACACACTGGTCTCGTGCCCAACGTCAGGTACTGACTATGATATCAAATCAAAATTTGAACTCCTACATTTCTGCATGTGCCTTACCATCTCTCTTGTATGAAAACTGCTTGCAGATGAATATCCATTCTCAAGGGATGGTAGTATCTCACAACAATACTGTGCACTGCATTGCTCTTGTCAGTACCTCTTGCCCTTTATCACCATACTTACACTCATTGTAGTTTGATTATGTAGCATCACTATGCATGTTAGCTTCCTTATCCACCGTTTGCTCGAAATTATAAGATCTATATTTACTCTTACATAAATGTAGAATAAACCCAATGGTTATGAAGTTCTGCATTGCTCTTGTAAGTACCTGTTGTCATGTACTCCCTCCATATCAAATTACTTGTTGCTCAATTGGATGTATTTAGAACTAAAATAGTGCTAGATACATCCATTTTAGTGATAAGTAATTCCGGAAGGAGGTAGTATTACTGTACTTACTTTGACTGATAGTTGATTGTCTAGCATTACTCTGCATCTTATCTGCCCTGCCCTCCATTTTCTCCAAATTATCAGATCTACATTTACTCTTACCAAAATGTTGAATAAAGCCAATGCCATTGCACAAGTTCAGGTCTACATTGCTCTTGTCAGTACCTTTTGCCTTGTAACACTGTACTTAATTGATAGCTATTTGATTATGTATCATCACGCTGCATATGAGCTTCATTATCCTCTATTTCTTCCAATATTATTAGATCTATATTTACTCTTTACAAAATTTAGAATAAAGGCAACGCTTATGAAGAAGTTCCTTTGGTGAATTTCTTGAATTATCCTTCCATCGACATGGAGAAGGGCTTTGTAGATCCCGTGTTAACTTGTAATGTAAGTCCATCCTTCTAAAGCCTTCAAAATTTGTTCTAGTATAGATTTGGATAGGCATCATTTCCTTCACTAATGTTTGGTTTGGTGTTTGCATCAGATTGCATGTTTGCAACAACTGCCAGTTTCAAATTATAGTTGTAAAAACATGCTCCTTATTCATACCATCCACATTAATCAGAACAGATCCAATGATTTTCTTTAGCCCTGCATGTATGCCTGTGTTCTAGATCTCTAATCCGGTGGTGTGGTGAAGCTGCCCATGCTTGCATCATCTCATTTCCTGCTTTGTCTTAACTGATTTTGCCGATGATTTGGACAATGCCATATTATGTTAATGCTATTTTAAATTGTATCTCTGAATTTGCCAATATAAAATGGGTTGGAATTGACAACACACTGACCATCATTGCTTATATATGTGTGAAACTTGTTATCTGTCTCCTTGTTTCTCTTTCAGAATAATATCTCCAACGACAGGCAGAACTGTAAGGAAGATAGTGAGCCAAACCTAGTGCTGGTACCTATCACTTATATTGCAGCGAAGAAGGTAAACCATCTTGAAGAGAGCGAGACGACCCCAAAGTCATGTCTTGATGAAGACAGTGAGTTCAAGCTACTCACCAGTGGCTGTGACACAAGCTCGGTGAAGTTGCTGCCTGAATCAGTTCGACTTCTTCAGTCTCAATTTCAAGCAGAAAGACTTGCTTCAGCTAAGCTCCCACTTGAAGTCCATTCTCTAATGAAGACCACAGAGGACAACCGTGTGTACTTTATTACTAAGCGGCTAGAGCTGGAGGATATATGGTTTAGACAACTGAGGTCTCATCAGCTTGCTCAGCTGCTTGAGCTACATTTCCTAGGTAGGGCTAACATTTCTTGAACTGTGTTGAAGTGTTGTCGGTTCTGTATATTATTTTGTCGGTGTGTTTATTTGTACTGGTGGCGATCTTTGATGCCCAGTATATATGTAATTTGCGGTCTGGTTGAGATTTATTATCACTGGTGGTGAACTTTGATGCCCAGTGGATGTAATATGCCGTGATTTCTTTATTGTATAGTCTAGATTTATTCTTAGTCAGTATACTGTAATTTAGGCCGAAAGTTTGAGCGGAGGTCAACGGCCCAAAACGTTATCGGTCTGTCAACGGTATATAAATAGAAATTACGCTTCACAAACGGGCCGGCCCTTTAGTCGCTATATATGGGTCGAGGCGTGGGCCTATAATCAGCTCGGGCCATTAGCAGGCTTGAACGTAAAGTAGTTTCGGGCCTTTAACAGGCCGAGTAAATCGCGGGCCTTAGTTGGGCCAGAAAATATCATGGGCTTTTAGCAGGCCAAAAAGTAGACTGGGCCGGAATTGTGCCGAACAATTCATGGGCCAACAACAGGCCAAAATGTACCTCGGCCCAAAATTGCCCCAATTATATGACGGGCCGTTAACAGGCCAAAATTTATCTCAGGCCTTGGTTGGCCCAATCACATGATGGGCTGTAAGTAGGACGGATTAAAAGCGGGCCATAATTAGGCCCAACCATATCACGGGCCTTGATAACCCACAAGTATAGGGGATCGCAACTGTTTTCACGGGTAGTATTTCACCCAGATTTATTGATTCGACACAAGGGGAGGCAAAGAATATTTGTGAGTATTAGCAGTTGAGTTTTCAATTCAACCACACCTGGAGAACTAAATATCTGCAGCAAAGTGTTTAGTAGCACAGTAGTATGATAGTTTCAATAGCAGTAGCAACGGTAGCAACAGTAACAGTAGCAGTTTTGTAGTGATTGTAACAGCAGCAGCAACGAAAGTAACTTAGCAAAGATCAATATGCGAAAAGCGTAGGCATTGGATCGGTGATGGATAATTATGTTGGATGACATTCATCATGTAACAGTCACAACCTAAGGCGATACACAATAGCTCCAATTCATCAATGTAATGTAGGCATGTATTCCGTATATAGTCATACGTGCTTATAGTAAGAACTTGCATGACATTTTTTGTCCTACCCTCCCGTGGCAGCGGGGTACTTAAGGAAACTAAGGGATATTAAGGCCTCCTTTTAATAGAGAACTGGATCAAAGCATTAGCACATAGTGAATACATGAACTCCACAAACTATGGTAATCACCGGAAAGAATCCCAATTATTGTCACCTTGGGGTATGCGGATCATGACACGTAACAGGTGCATATAAGTTGCAAGATAGGATCAAGAACTCAAATATATTCGTGAAAACATAAAGGTTCAGATCTGAAATCATGGCACCCGGGCCCTAGTGACAAGCATTAAGCATAGCAAAGTCATAGCAACATCAATCTCAGAACATAGTGGATACTAGGGATCAAAGCCCTAACAAATTGACTCGATTACATGGTAAATCTCATCCAACCCATCACCGTCCAGCAAGCCTATTAAGAAATTACTCACGCACAGCGGTGAGCATCATGAAATTGGTGATGGAGGATGGTTGATGATGACGACGGCGTCGAATCCCCCTCTCCGGAGCCCCGAACGGACTCCAGATCAGCCCTCCCAATAAAGAACAGGAGCTGGCAGCTGCTCCATATCGGAAAACACGATGATTCTTTCTCTCTGATTTTTCTCTCCATGAATAGGTACTTATAGCGTTGGGGTTAGGGCAAACGGAGCTACCAGGGGCCCACAAGCCTGCCAGGCGCGCCCTGGGGGGTGGACGCGCCCCACAGGCTTGTGGCGCCTGGTGGTCTCCCCTCTGGTGGATATTTGCACCAGTATTTTTTATATATTCTGAAATAATTCTCCGTAAATTTTCAGGCCCATCCGAGAACTTTTATTTCTGCACAAAAACAACACCATGGCAATTCTGCTGAAAACAGCGTCAGTCCGGGTTAGTTCCATTCAAATCATGCAAATTAGAGTCCAAAACTAGAGCAAAAGTGTTTGGAAAAGTTGATACGGTTGGGACGTATCAACTCACCCAAGCTTAACTCATTGCTTGTTCTCAAGCAATTCAGTTGACAAACTGAAAGTGATAAGTTTTGTTCTTGTTGTCTGTATATATACTTAACTAGCATCCAAGTTTTCAGCAAAGATTATGAACTAACCATATTGATGATAACACTTAGGTCTCACATTTACTCATGGCAATAACATAACCAACTAGTGAGCAATAATAAGATATCTCGGATGCCAACACTTTGTCAAAACAATCATGATATAATATGATAACATGGTATCTCGCTAGCCCTTTTTGAGACCGCAAAACATAAATGCAGAGTACCTCTGAGATTCAAGCAATGACTACACATTGTAATTCAGGGTAGAGGATATCCAGTCATGAGCACACCGAACATTAACTATACTCAATGCATAAAAATGACAATAGTGCTCTCCAATTGGTGCTTAAACAAGGGTGATGACTCAACAATAAAAGTAAAATAACATAAAAGTAAATGGATAGGCCTTTCGCAGAGGGAAGCATGGATTTGCAGCGGTGCTAGAGCTCGAAGCTTAAATTAGAGATGAAAATAATTTTGGGAGGTATGCTTTTCCTGTCAATGTCACGACCGAGAGTTTTCAATATCTTCCATGCTAAAAGCATTATAGGCGGTTCCCAAGCGGAAAGGTAAAGTTTACCCCCCCTCCACCGTACCAACACAAGCCATGGCTAGCCGAATTCACGGGTGCCCTCCATACCAACAACTTTTCAGGGGAGTTTGTTTGCATTATATGATTTCGATTTGAGCATAGGACTGGGCATCCCGATTACCATCCTCTCTCGTGCAATGACAAGTGAATAAACACTCATTTGAGAGTAACCCGCTTAGCATGGAAGATACTGACCGCCCCCTATCGCTCCATGAGCGGTATGGGCACACAAAACATATGTTCGTTTGAAAGTTTAGAGGTGGCACATGCAAATTTACTTGGAACGACAGAGTAATACCACATATAGGTAGATATAGTGGACTCATCTGGAATAACTTTGGTTTAAGGATTTGGATGCGCAAGCAGTATTCCCGCTTAGTACAGACAAAGGCTAGCAAATAGATTGAGAACCGACCAGCTAGAGAGCGAAAACGGTCATAGACAAGCATTGCGAATAATTAACATTGAACACGAGCATGAGTAGGATATCAACACCCTGAACATAAATATCATGGAGGCTATGTTGGTTTTGATTCAACTACATGTACGAACATGTGCCAAGTCAAGCCACTCGAATTACTCAGAGGAGGATACCATGCTAACATACTACATCACAACCATTTTAATGCATGTTGACACTCAAGATAAATCATTATCCACTCCTAGCTATTTAAGCATGGCACGAGCAACTATAATCTCTAATTGTCATCATAAATATGTTTACTCATAATAATGCTGAATCACAAATACTGAGCTAAACATATTTGCAAAGACAAAAACAAGAAGAATTCATACCAGCTTTTCTTCACCGCAATCACTTCATCAAATATCGTCATTATTGCCTTTCACTTGCATGACCGAATGATGTGATAATAATAAGAATGGTGCAAGTGTGCCGTGGACTAAGCTGGAATCTGCAAACATTTATTCAAAGGAGAAGACAAAGTAATAGTGGCTCTTTGTTAAATCAACAATAGCGCATATGAGGGCCTCTCAACATTTTCATCGTGGTCTTTCTCCCTACTACGACTCAACGAAAAGGAAAGAAATTCAGAGAAACACACTGAAATATTTTTGGAGTTTTTGGTTGTTCTGAAGGAAGTAAATTTAACGAAGGAAAATGAAAAACGAGAAAAACTATTTACACGGGAAAGCTCCCAACAAGTAAAAGAAGAAACGAGAAATCTTTTTGGGTTTTCTTTACTACTACGAATTAACTAGACAAGAAAGAAACTACAACTAATTTTTTTGGATTTTCGAAAGTTTTTCAAACACACAAGAAGAAAGCGAAAATAAAACTAACATGGATATACAATGAAAAAGGATGAACACCGACGACTGGAATGAGTGTGTGAACATGAATGTAATGTAGGTGAGAAATACGTACTCCCCCAAGCTTAGGCTTTTGGCCTAAGTTGGTCTACGGCCAGTCCTGGACTGGATAATGCCCAAGATGGTAGTTCGGGTTACACTGAAATGCAGCTACCACAGCTTGGCGAGCTGCCTCGTTAAGGCGCTCGGTCTCTGCCGCCCTCTCGTACTCCTCAGCCTCCTCCTCAAGTATGAAATGTCTATGTTTTCCATGGAAATCAAAGAAGGCAGGAGCAGGCAAAACAATATGGAAAACACGACGCCTGTTAAAGATTAGCCTGTATCTAAAAGGGGGGTAACCCCTCTCAAGGAACTGGTGGCATTCCATAGCATCGTAATCCAGAAAACTAGGTGGCAAAAGAGCGTTATTTTGTTTAATGGGCACACCAAGATAGGTAGCTAGGCGAGTGGCATAAATTCCACCAAAGAAATCACCAACTAAGGCATTATTATGTAAACGACGTGCAACAATGGCCCCCATGTTAAATTGTCTATCTCCCAGCACCGCACTCTTAAGAATGCTCAGGTCAGGGGCGGAAAGATGACTATGATCATGTTTACCATTAATGCATCTACCAATGAACAGAGCAAAATAATGAATGGCAGGAAAATGAATGCTCCCCATAGTAGCTTGTGTGATGCCTCTAGTCTCACCCCTAGTAATGTTCATGAGAAATTCATTGCAATCAGATTTACGGGGTTCAGTGCAACTCCCCCAGAATGGAATTTTGCATACTTCACTAAATTCTTCAACAGACATGCGAAAAGGATTTTCATATAGGTTGAAAATAACATCATGTGAAGTGCGTTGATATACATACTTGAATCTTCGCACAAAGGAGTCAGTGAGGTCATAGTACTGCGGGCACCTGTCTGCCAGGAACTCCGTGAGCTCGGCGTTACGCACGTACATAGCAAACTCTTCCTTGATGCCGGCTCGAATCATGAAGGCATCCGACGGCCAGTCGCACGGTAGCACCGCGGCCTCTCACGGTGGTTCGGTATCCGGCTCGCGTATTGCGGGCCTAAGAGCACTCTTGCTCGAGGAACCACCATAGAACATCTTCCTAAACATTTTCTTTTCTCTAAAAATTTTCTGAAATTTTTAGTGACTCAAAATAAAAGTGAACAAAACTCAATAAAATTGATAGCAACTACTCCTACAAGTATCTAGAGGCTATATCATGCATCAAAACTACTTTGGTCCATACAAATTCAACATGCAAGCTCACAAACATGGTCACCATAGTAGCAAAAATTTGCAAAGTATAAAGCAATAGAATAAAACTAATTGGAGCATTGGAAGAGTCACATACCAAGGAGTAATTCCTCAAAACAGTTTTGGAAACGGAGTTCCGAGCAAGGAGATCGAAAATCACAACAAAATGAGCAAGTTTGATTTTTTCTGGAGGAAGAAGAAGGAGATGGGTGGCTGGCATAAGTGAGTGGGTCCCTGTGGGACCCACAAGCCTGCTGGGCGCGCCCAGGGGGTTGGCGCCCCCTGTCGGCTTGTGGCTCACAGGTACACCCCCTGGGGTGTGTTCAGTGCCAAAAATTCTTAAATATTCTGGAAAAAAGCATACTAAATTTTCAAGGCATTCTAAGAACTTTTATTTTTGGGCCATTTTTTATTGCACGGAAAATTTAGAAAACAGGATAATCATGGCATTTTATTTTATTCTACTAAAAATAACAGAGGGTAAAAGGTGGGTACAGAAGGTTGTGCTTATTAAATTCATCGACCACATGCCCCTAAAAAAGAATCCATTAATAAGGTTGATCAAGTCTTATTAACAAACTATTTCCGGGTGACATGAAACCAAAGAATTTTCGTATAACACTAAGTTACCTTAATGGGGATATGCATCTCCCCAACAATAAGAATTTCATATTTCTTTTTGACTGTAGGAAGAGAAAATTTGAAACCTCCAATAGTGATTGTCGAAACTTTTTCAATACAATTGATACCATTCACCGAACTTGTTTCTTTGGGAAATAAACCGTATGCTCATTACCATTGACATGAAAAGTAACCTTGCTTTTGTTGCAATCAATAATATCCCTTGCAGTATTCAAAAAGGGTATACCAAGGATAATCGACATGTTGTCGTCCTCGGGCATATCAAGTATAACAAAGTCTGTCAAGATAGTAACATTTGCAACTACAACGGGAACATGCTATAGCAGTTGATTTATCAGCCATTTGTAAAGATATTTTAGTAGGTGTGAGCTTATTCAAATCAAGTCTTCTATATAAAGAGAAAGGCATAACACTAACACCGGCTCCTAAATCACATAAAGCAGTTTTAACATAACTTCTTTTAATGGAGCATGGTATAGTAGGTATTCCTGGATCTCCTAACTTCTTAGGTATTCCACCCTTAAAAGAATAATTAGCAAGCATGGCGGAAATTTCAGCTTCAGGTATTTTTCTTTTATTTGTGACAATATCTTTCATGTATTTAGCATATGGAGACATTTTCAACATATCAATCAAGCGAGTGCGCAAAAAGACAGGACGAAGCATTTCAACAAAGTGCTCAAAATCTTCATCATCCTTATTTTTGGATGGTTTAGTAGGGAAAGGCATAGGTGTTTGAACCCATGGTTCTCTCTCTTTTCCATGTTTTCTAGCAACAAAGTCTCTTTTATCATATCTTTTGTTCTTAGGATGTGGGTTATCAAGATCAAGAGCAGGTTATATTTCTACATCATTATCTGGTTGAGCATCAACATGAACATCATCATTATCATTGTCATTATCACTAGGTGTATGTTCATTACCAGATTGTGTCTCAGCATCAGAAATAGAAGCATCATTATGATTCTCAGGAGGTTTTTCTATCTCAGGTTCACTAGAAGCAGGCAAAGTTTTATCATTTTTCCTTTTCCTTTTCTTCTTAGATGGACTAGGTGCATCAATATTATTTCTTTGAGAATCTTGTTCAATTCTTTTAGGATGACCTTCAGGATATAGAGGATCCTGAGTCATGCTACCTCCTCTAGTAACAACTCTAACAACATGATCATTCTTTTTATTATTCATTTCATCAAGCAAATCATTTTGTGACTTAGCAATTTGTTCTAGCTGAGTCTGAACCATAGAAGCATGTTTACTCAAGCATTTAACATCATTAGCAGTTCTAAACATCAAATCACTCAAGCGTTCAATCTTGGTGGCATTTCGTTTTAGTTGATTGCTAACATACATATTGAAGTGTTCCTGTTTAATGATGTAATTATCAAACTCATACAGGCATTGACTAGCAGATTTGTTATACGGAATATTACCTTCATCAAATCTAGTGAGAGAATTTACCTCCACTACCTGTGTCGGGATGTCGAGCCCATGTATTTCTTCAATGGGCGGTAAATTCTTATCATCTTCAGTTTTAATACATTTTTCCTTCATAGATTTCTTAGCTTCTTGCATATCATCTGGACTAAGGAATAGAATACCTCTCTTCTTCGGAGTTGGCTTAGGTGGGGGTTCAGGAAGTGTCCAATCATCAGCATTTCTCAATATACTATTCAGTAGTACTTCAGCCTGTCCAACAGTTCGTTCCCTGAAAACACAACCAGCACAACTATCTAGGTAGTCCCTAGAAGCATCGGTTAGTCCATTATAAAAGATATCAAGTATTTCATTTTTCTTAAGTGGATGATCAGGCAAAGCATTAAGTAGTTGGAGAAGCCTCCCCCAAGCTTGAGGGAGATTCTCTTCTTCAATTTGCACAAAGTTAAATATTTCCTGTAAGGCAGCTTGTTTCTTATGAGCAGGAAAATATTTTTCAGAGAAGTAATATATCATATCCTGGGGACTACGCACACAACCAGGAGCAAGAGTATTAAACCATTTCTTAGCATAACCCTTTAATGATAAAGGAAACAACTTAAGAATATAGTAGTAACGATTTTTTTTCCTCATGAGAAAATAGGGTAGCAATATCATTCAACTTAGTAATGTGTGCTACAACAGTTTCAGTTTCATAACCATGAAAAGGATCAGATTCAACCAAAGTAATTAACTCAGGATCGATAGAGAATTCATAATCCTTATCAGTAAGAAATATGGGAGAAGTAGCAAACTTAGGATCATATTTCATTCTCTCCCTCATAGATTTTTCTTTCAATTCAGCAAGCAGTTTTCTAACCTCATCTCTATCATTACAAGCAAGAATTGCCCTAGCTGTCTCCCTATCAAAAACATAACCATCAGATGTCTTAGCTATTTCAACTCTAGTAGGAGAGCTAGGCAGAATAGGTGAATCATAATTTTCAAGAGTTTCAACATTTTCAGTTTCTTTAGCTTTAGCAATTTGTTCATCAAGAAATTCACCAAGTGGCACAGTATTATCAAGCATAGTACTAGTATCATCATAAGTATCATTCATAGCAGAAGTAGTATCATCAATGATTTGCGACATATCAGAATGAATAGCAGGTGGTGGTGTCGCAAGCCTACTCAAAATAGAAGGTGAATCAAGTGCAGAGTGTGATGGCAGTTCCTTACCTCCTCTAGTCATAGAGGGGACAATCTTAGTCTTAGCGTCTTTCAGATTCTTCATAGTGATCAACAGATATAAATCCCAAGTGACTCAACAAATAGAGCTATGGTCCCCAGCAACGGCGCCAGAAAAAGGTCTTGATAACCCACAAGTATAGGGGATCGCAACAGTTTTCACGGGTAGTATTTCACCCAGATTTATTGATTCGACACAAGGGGAGCCAAAGAATATTTGTGAGTATTAGCAGTTGAGTTGTCAATTCAACCACACCTGGAGAACTAAATATCCGCAGCAAAGAGTTTAGTAGCACAATAGTATGATAGTTTCAATAGCAGTAGTAACAGTAGCAACAGTAACAAAGACAGTAACAATAGCAGTTTTGTAGTGATTGTAACAGCAGCAGCAATGAAAGTAACTTAGCAAAGATCAATATGCGAAAAGCGTAGGCATTGGATCGGTGATGGATAATTATGTTGGATGACATTCATCATGTAACAGTCACAACCTAAGGCGATACACAATAGCTCCAATTCATCAATGTAATGTAGGCATGTATTCCGTATATAGTCATACGTGCTTATAGTAAGAACTTGCATGCCATCTTTTGTCCTACCCTCCCGTGGCAGCGGGGTCCTTAAGGAAACTAAGGGATATTAAGGCCTCCTTTTAATAGAGAACCGAAACAAAGCATTAGCACATATTGAATACATGAACTCCTCAAACTACGGTAATCACCGAAAACAATCCCAATTATTGTCACCTTGGGGTATGCGGATCATGACACATAACAGGTGCCTGGTAGCCCCCCTCTGGTACTTATCGCATTGGAGTTAGGGCAAACGGAGCTGCTAGGGGGGTGGGCGCGCCCCCCCAGGTTTGTGGCGCCTGGTAGCCCCCCTTTGGTGGATATTTGCGCCAGTATTTTTTATATATTCTGAAATAATTCTCCGTAAATTTTCAGGTCCATCCGAGAACTTTTATTTTTGCACAAAAACAACACCATGGCAATTCTGCTGAAAACAGCGTCAGTTCGGGCTAGTTCCATTCAAATCATGCAAATTAGAGTCCAAAACTAGAGCAAAAGTGTTTGGAAAAGTAGATACGTTTGGGATGTATCAGGCCTTTAACAGGCCGATAGTCAGGTTGGGCTAAAATTTATCCACGAAGACTACAGGTCGTTAAGAGGCCGAAAGTCCCTTCGGACCAGAAATGGGCCCAAATGCAGCACGGGTCGTTAAATGGCCGAAAGTGAAACTGGGCCAAAAACGGCCCAAATGCACCAAGGGTCGCTAACAGGCCGAAACAGTTATCGGGTCGAACTGGGTCAAACTAATCAACGGGCCTTTAACAGGCCGAAATGCAAATCGGGCCTTCAATGGGCCCAAAAGCATAGTGGACTGTCAATAGACCGGATCTGATATGGGTCGTAATTCGGCCCAAAACATGGCAGGCTGTTAACGGGTCGGCCCACTAGTATCTGACAAAATCTTGTGGGCCTTTGGCTGGGCCGGCCCGTTTAACTTGAATGGGCCACTGTTGGGTCGTGCCATGTGTCGACGTATCATAGGCATTTCTCGTCCAATGAATGGATGACATCTGTCGCAACACCGAGCTGACACGTGGTTCCGTTGGCAAATGAGAATTTTACACGTGGAAAATTGCCATTGGTCCGGGTTGTTAACGGGTTATCGAATCCAACCCCGCACCCGATAGCCTAATGGCGACCGTTACGGTGGATCCACATGTCGGTTACCCTTGATGAAAACACTTCCATGACCCGTCATTTATCGTCATGGAAGTGGACACTTCCCTAATGATAATTTGAGTATTGTCATGGAACACTTCTATGACAACACTGGTATGACTATCTTGATTCTGTCATAAAATCGTCACAGATGTACATGCATGACAGAAAACGTGACATACTGTGACAAACATGTGTCATCACGGAAGTGTTTTTTTGTAGTGCTCATCAAGCTCTACCTTCCTCCCACTCACTTTTTCGAGAGAAACTCCTTCACTAGAAAGGATCCATTCTTGGCAACAAAGATCTTACCCTCGGATCTGTGATAGAAGTTATACCCATGGTCTCTTTAGGGTATCCTGTGAAGACGCACTTCTCCGCTTTGGGTTCGAGCTTATCAGGCTGAAGCCTCTTGACATAAGTGTCGCATCCCCAAACTTTAAGAAACGACATCTTATGTTTCTTGCCAAACCATAATTCATGCGGTGTCATCTCAACGGATTTAGACGGTGCCATGTTAAAAGTGAATGCGGTTGTCTCTAGTGCATAACCCCAAAACGATAGTGGCAAATCGGCAAGAGACATCATAGAACGCACCATATCTAATAGAGTACGATTACGACGTTCAGGGACACCATTACGCTATGGTGTTCCAGGTGGCGTGAGTTGTGAAACAATTCCACATTGTCTTAAATGCATGCCAAACATGTAAATCAAATATTCACCTCCATAATCAGATCATAGAAATTTTATCTTCTTGTTGCGATGATTTTCTACTTCACTCTGAAACTCCTTGATCTTTGCAAATGTTTCAGAGTTGTGTTTCATGAAGTAAATATACCCATATCTACTTAAATCATCTGTGAAGGTTAGGAAAAAATGATATCCACCGTGTGCCTCAACACTCATTGGACCGCATACATCGGTATGTATTATTTCCAACAAGCCACTTGCCCGCTCCATTCTGCCAGAAAATGGGGTTTTAGTCATATTCCCATCAGGCATGGCTCGCATGTATCAAATGATTCAAAGTCAAGTGATTCCAAAAGTCCATCAGTATGGAGTTTCTTCATGCGCTTTACACCAATATGACCTAAGCGGTAGTGCCACAAGTATGTGGTACTATCATCATTAACTTTGCATCTTTTGGCATCAATATTATGAACATGTGTATCACTATGATCGAGATTCAACAAGAATAAACCATTCACATTGGGTGCTTGACCATAAAAGATATTATTCATATAAATATAACAACCATTATTCTCAGATTTAAATGAATAACCGTCTCGCAATAAACAAGATCCAGATATAATGCTCATGCTCAACGCAGGCACCAAATAACAATTATTGAGGTTTAAAACTAATCCCAAAGGTAGACATAGAGTGACCATGCCGACGGTGATCACATCAACCTTGGAGCCATTTCCAATGCGCATCGTCACCTCATCCTTAGCTTGTCTCCGTTTATTCCTCAGCTCCTGTTTCAAGTTACAAATATTAGCAACCGAACCAGTATCAAATACCCAGGCGCTACTACGAGCACTAGTAAGGTACGCATCAATAACATGTATATCAAATATACCTTTGTTGACGTTGCCAGCCTTCCTTACCAGCAAAATACTTAGGGCAGTATGATACGTCTCTAACGTATCTATAATTTATGTAGTATTCATGCCATGTTTATAACAATTTTATATGGTTTTAGTATGATTTGATTAGAACTAACCCGGACTGACGCTGTTTTCAGCAGAACTACCGTGGTGTTGTTTTTTGTGCAGAAATAAAAGTTCTCGGAATGGGCTGAAAATTTACGGTGATTTTTTATGGACCAAAAGAGACCTCCGAAGCTTCGAGGAAGGACCAGAAGCCTCACGAGGAAGCGACAAGCCTGGGGGCACGCCCTCCCCCCCAGGGCGTGCCTACCGAGCTTGTCGCTCCCTCGTGGGCCCCCTGGTGTGAATCGAACGCTGAAAAATCCTATGAATATAGAAAACCCCGAAAAGAAACCTAGAACTTCCACGCCGCAGCCGCAAGCCTCTGTACCGAAGCGATCTCATCCGGAGCCCTATTCCGGCACTCTGTCGGAGGGGGGGATCATCACCGGAGGCCATCTTCATCATCCCGGCGGTCTCCAAGACGAGGAGGGAGTAGTTCACCCTCGGGGCTGAGGGTATGTACCAGTAGCTATGTGTTTGATCTCTCTCTCTCTCTTTCGTGTTCTTGATTTGGCACGATCTTGATGTACCGCGAGCTTTGTTAATATAGTTGGATCATATGGTGTTTCTTCCCTCTCTATCTTCTTGTGATGAATTGAGTCTTTCCCTTTGAGGTTTCGTTATTGTCGGATTGAATACTTTGGATTTGAGAACACTTGATGCATGTCTTGTATGTGGATACCTGTGGTTACAATGGGGTATTCTATTGAGTTACTTGATGTACGTTTTGGTATTCAACTTGCGGATTCCCGTGGTGACATTGGGGTAATCTAGGCACATAGGTTGATACACGTTTTCATCTTACATTCTCCGATAGAAACTTTGGAGTGATTCTTTGTTGCACGTTGAGGGATTGTTATATGATTCAATTAAGTTAGCATTGTTGAGAGATTGCACTAGTGAAAGTATGAACCCTAGGCCTTGTTTCTAAGCATTTCAATACCATTTGTGCTCACTTTTACTACTTGCTACCTTGCTGTTTTTATTATTTCAGATTACAAAAATCTATATCTACTATCCATACTACACTTGTATCACCATCTCTTCGCCGAACTAGTGCACCTATACAATTTACCATTGTATTGGGTGTGTTGGGGACACAAGAGATTTTTTGTATTTGATTGCAGGGTTGTTTGAGAGAGACCATCTTCATCCTACGACTCCCATGGATTGATAAACCTTAGGTCATCCACTTGAGGGAAATTTGCTACTGTCCTACAAAACTCTACACTTGGAGGCCCAACAACGTCTACAAGAATAAAAGTTGCATTGTAGAGATCACAGTACCACTTCCAGTGGCCATTCCCCTTGCAATAGAAACACTCAGTCTCAGGTTTGGGTCCAGCCTTGGGTTTCTTGACGGGAGCGGCAACTGGCTTGCAATTCTTCTTGAAGTTCCCTTTCTTTCCCTTACCCTTCTTGAAACTGGTGGTCTTTTTGACCATCAACACTTGATGCTCTTTCTTGATTTCTACCTCCGCGGCCTTAAGCATTGCGAAAAGCTCAGGGATCGTCTTCTCCATCCCTTGCATGTTATAGTTCATCATGAAGCTCTTGTAGCTTGGTGGCAGTGACTGGAGAACCCTGTCAATCGCTACTTCAACCGGAAGATTAACTCCGAACTGTTTCAAGCGGTTGAAGTACCCAGACATTTTGAGTACGTGATCGCTAACGAAGCTGTTCTCCTCCATCTTACAGCTAAAGAACTTGTCGGAGGCGTCATACCTGTCCACACAGGCGTGAGCCTGAAATACCAATTTCAGCTCCTGGAACATCTCATATGCCCCGTGGTGCTCAAAACGCTTTTGGAGCCCCGGTTCTAAGCCGCAAAGCATGGCGCACTGAACTATCGTGTAGTGATCGTTTCTTGCATCAAGGACTTAAGCCTTCTGTGCAGCAGTGAGGATAATCCTCAGATTACAGACCCAGCCCACATAGTTGCTTCCATCATCTTTCAACTTTTCTTTCTCTAGGAACGCATTAAAATTCAGGGGAGCTACAGCGCGAGCCATTGATCTACAACATAATTTGCAAAGACATTTAGACTATGTTCATGATAATTGGTTCAACTAATCAAATTACTAATGAGCTCCCACTTAAATCAATATCCCTTAGGTTGTTTAAGTGATACATGATCCAAATCCACTAACCCAAGTCCGATCATCACGTGAGATGGGGTAGTTATCAATGGTGAACATCTCCATGTTGATCATATCTTCTATATGACTCATGTTCGACCTTTCGGTCCTCTGTGTTCCGAGGATATGTCTATACATGCTAGGCTCATCAAGTTTAACCCAAGTATTCCGCATGTGTTAAACTGGCTTACACCCATTGTATGCGAACGTAGAGTCTATCATACCCGATCATCACGAGGTGCTTCGAAACGACGAACTTTCACAACGGTGCATACTTAGGGAGAACACCTTTTATCTTGAAATTAAATGTGAGGAATCATCTTATAATGCTACCGTCATTCTAAGCAAAAATAAGATGCATAAAAGATAAACATCACATGCAATCAATATGTGACATGATATGGCCATTATCATCTTGGGCTTTTGATCTCCATCTCCAAAGCACCGGCATGATCTCCATCATCACCGGCATGGCACCGTGATCTCCATCATCTCCAAGGTGCCGTCATGTGGTTGTCTCCACCAACTACTGCTTCTACAACTATTGCTAACTCATAGCGATAAAGTAAAGCAATTACATGGCGTTTAATGATTGACACGTAGGTCATACAATAATTTAAGACCACCCTATGGCTCCTGCCGGTTGCCATACTCATCGACATGCAAGTCATGAACCAATTACAAAACATGATCATCTCATACATCAATATATATCTGTGGGATCGAGGAGATAGGTCTAGAGGGGGGTGAATAGACACTTAACCAACCAAAGTTGCAGATTTTAATTTCTCTTGGAACTTAGGCAGATTTTGGCACAAGTTAAGATCACTCCAATACTTTCTACACATGCATATCTAGAGATTGAGCAGCAGAAATAGTAAAGCATGCAAAAGTGTAGAATGTAAAGGGGTAGAGTATGGAAGATCAAACGCAATGAACACACGGTGGTTTTTGGCGTGGTTCCGATAGGTGGTGCTATCGTACGTCCACGTTGATGGAGACTTCAACCCACGAAGGGTAACGGCTGCGCGAGTCCATGGAGGGCTCCACCCACGAAGGGTCCACGAAGAAGCAACCTTGTCTATTCCACCATGGCCTATGTCCACGAAGGACTAGCCTCACTCGGGGTAGATCTTCACGAAGTAGGCGATCTCCTTGCCCTTACAAACTCCTTGGTTCAACTCCACATCATGTCGGAGGCTCCCAAGTGACACCTAACAAATCTAGGAGACACCACTCTCCAAAAGGTAATAGACGGTGTGTTGTTGATGAACTCCTTGCTCTTGTGCTTCAAATGATAGTCTTCCCAACACTCAAACAACTCCTCACAGATTTGGCTATGGTGGAAGAAGGATTTGAGTGGAAAGCAACTTGGGAAAGGCTAGAAATCAAGGTTCAAATGGTTGGAATGGAATGACTTGATCTCAACACATGAGTAGGTGGTTCTCTCTCAGAAAATGTATGGTGGAAGTGTAGGCACGTTCTGATGGCTCTCCTTACTGAGAAGGAAGTGGTGGAGGGGTATATATAGCCTCCACACAAAATCCAACCGTTACACACTTTGACCCAACTCGGTGGCACCGAAACCATAATCTCGGTAGGACCGAACTGTGTAAAAGATATGAACGTTAGGAATCTCGGTGGGACCGATTGGAACAACTCGGATGGACCGTAGTGCAATGGCTAGGGCAAACCTCGTCTCGGTGGCACCGATTGCATCAACTCGGTAAGACCGAAATGAAGCAATACGACAACAGAGAGTTGGCAAGCCATCTCGGTGAGACCGATTTGCAAAAACTCGTGGGACCGAAGTGAGTGCAAATGATTACAGAGAGTTGGCAAGGCCATCTCGGTGAGACCGAGATCCATATCGGTGGATCCGATTTGTTAGGGTTTTGGCAGTGGCTAAGTCCAGATGAACTCGGTGGCTCCGGATAGGAAATTTCGATGGGGCCGAGTTGGAATGTAGGTTTTGGACAAATTTGGATAGAGAGAGAGTGGTTGAGGGTTTTGCAACACTGTCACTAAGCACTTGAGCAAAAAGACCATTAAGCAACATTTCATCCCCTTTTAATAGTATTGGATTTCCTATGGACTTTATGTGATCTTGGATCACTAAACCAAAAATGTAGAGTCTTGATATTTTGCCAATCCTTGTCCTTAGCATTTTGAAGGGGTTCCACATCCTCTTGTCCCTGCCACGCCATTGTTGAACTTGTCTAAAATTCACTAGATAAAAGCATTAGTCCAACAACATGTATGTTGGCATAAATTACCAAAACCACCAAAGGGGCAAATGTGCTTTCAATCTCCCCCTTTTTGGTAATTGATGACAACATACATCAAAGCTTCAAATAAAGATTTAGCAGAAGTTTGTATGAAAGCTTTGAAGGAAACATGTAACATGTATAAGCTCCCCTGAACTCCCCCTGAAGATGTGCATATAACATAATGATATTACATGCGAAATATACATGCAACATGTATCTTGGCTATATGCATCAGAGCAACATATATATCATATAAGTGTCCACATGTCCATGATTGTCTCCTTGCAAACAATATATACTAGCAAGGGGTCAATCATGTACATGAGTGTGATGCATATACTTACCTTGAGATTCTTGATCAAGTACCTGAAGAGATACACTTGAGAAAATAGGGTTAGATAACACAAGATGACCTCTTCAAGAAAAATCACAAGATCAAAAAGAAACCAAGATTGGGATGACATGTAGAATAGAGTATCACTAAGTGAATACTTCTTTGAAGCAGACATGTCCCCAAAAGAAATAGTTGTCTCCCCTTAAAGAACTTCCACTCCCCCTGAATCTGACATTGGATATTGGGAGTAGGTAGGGTGAGAGAACTAAAGGAACTAGAATCATGTTTCTCCCCTCGAAGAAACATGTAACATTCTCTCCTCTTGTAAGGTGCATCTCTTTTGTAGTGGTAAGCTTTGATGTATTCCTCTCTCCCCCTTTGACAAAAATTTCCAAGAAGGGACTTCAAGGTTATTGATCAAGTGGGCTTGGTCCTTGAGAAACACATCTAGCCATCGAGTGGCTCTAGATGCAAGTAGAGGATAAGAATCATTGAGTGGAGCTGGAGCAGAAAAACTCAGGAAATATTTGACAGAAAACTCCTTAGAGCAGCAAAATCGGTGACACCGTGAAAGCGCAGGTAAACTCCCAGAGGGGGGTGAATGGGAGATTTTTCGAAATTCGTCAAACTCTGATGAATTTGACGAAGAACAGAGTGAAGTAATAGAAACGCAAGGGAAATTAAGACATCAGAGAATCAGAGTACATGCGAGCAGGATACATAACAATGAAGAACATGCAATCATACACTCATACAAGCATGAAGAATGCGAACTGAGGAAATAAAAGATAACATGATCAAATGCTTCAGTTCAAATTCGTTAGCGCATAGATCTCAAGTTCTTCAGCAGCGGAATAATGTAAGAGAGGGTGAGGAATTTGAAACCAGGTTGGCTTGGTGAAGACAATGATATTTGGTAGACCAGTTCCAGTTGCTGCATCAACTGTACATCTGGTTGAGGCGGCTGAGTCGCAACTCAGAGGACACTTAGTCCTCACCGTATTCCTCTTGAGCTAAGATCACTTAGACCTCGCCCAATCACTCGTGGTAAGTCTTCAAGGTAGACTTCCGAAACCTTCACAGACTTGTTCACCGGCACGCCACAATTACTCTTGGGTGCTCAGAACATGACGCCTAACCGTCTGGAGGAATGACAGTCCTCAAAGGTAACAAGCGTCGGATCACACAGATCAATCTCTTTAGTGATGCTCAATCACTTTGGCTCTGGTTGGGTTTTTCCTCACTTGGGTTCTCACAAAGTCGTCAGAGGAAGGGTTGCTCTCAAGTGACAAGTGTCAAGTTCTCTCGGAGCAGCCAACCAACAACTGGTTGGGGCGGCTATTTATAGCCAGGGGGCAACCCGACATAAAATGTCATAAATGCCCTTGACTGATTCGACCGTTGTTAGGATAAGGATCCACTCGACAGCTGGCACGCGGCGCAGCAATGGTCGGAATTTGAACTCTCAAATTCGTCGGGGCACTCAATTTCCTCACTTCTACGCAGATCGCACTGGCGAACTCCTAACTCCTCAGCCTGACCAAATTCGTCAGCGACCAGATGAACTTCGTCACTGTCGCTAGCAAATGCGTCAGCTGTGCTGGAGATTTCCAAAGGCTTCACTCGAAGCGGCTTGTGTATGGGTTTTAGTAAGTTTGAGAAGGTTTGAGCATCACTTTGGAAATGTGAAATATGTTTCACCTAGACCCCCTTTAACAGTACGGTTGTTCCTATGACTCAAATAAGAAGAAAAGAAACTACGAAAACCAAAGTCTTCAAGCTTCAAAGTCTTCACATCAATTTCTTCAAAGGCCGTACCAAGTTCATCATCAAATTCTTCACTTGAAGAAATCTATTTTTAGGGGTCGTCTTCCATGTGTTAAACCAAATCTTCAGGGACTCTGTCTCCTGTGTATACTCACAAACACATTAGTTCCTCAACCTATTTGTCTTCAATACTCCAAAACCACTAAGGGGGCACTTGATGCACTTACAATCTCCCCCTTTTTGGTGATTGATGACAAATTGGTTAGGCTTTCAACGGGAGTAAAAATAATTGATGTGTAAGTACAGAGTTTGAGGAAATTGGTTTCAAGATATTGAGGAACTCCCCCTGAAGATGTGCATATGAGGAATTTGCTTTGGATTGCAAATGCACATGGCAGGTTGAAGTTGTGGAGATCTCCCCCTATATCTTGGAATCCAATCATGCATGATCATAAGATACTTGAGGAATATGAATGCATGATGAAAATTGGAGTCTGACAAAATTGTGCATGCATGAGCAGATATATTTAGGATCAGGGCATGCATAATAACTGTAGCATAAGAGTCAGACAACCAACAGTGTTTAAGTTACAACTCATCAAAGAGCAAATCCAGCAAAGACCAAGAGTTGCAACTTAAGCAAAAACACAGCCCATAAATCGACCCGCTAAAGACTAACTCACACTTCTCCCCCTTTGTCATCAGATGACCAAAAGGAGACAAGGTGAGGACTAACGCCCCTGAAGAAAATCATCGCGATGAAGATTATGGAGCGCCAGCATTGTCGGGTTTGCGAGAAGCAGATGGACCAGTTGCATCATCTTCAACAGCTTCATTTTCATCAGTTCGGCACGATGAAGACTCTGATGATGGCATGAGGGGAGGAACTTGAACGTCCTTGAATTTCTTCCTTGGCGGATTCGCCCAGTTAAAGTTCATTTGGAAATCCATGTCTACAAGTTCTTCATCGGTCTTGAGATGTGAAAGAATGGCCCATGATCTGTCAAAGATCTCATGCAAATAGTAGCGGTTTTTGCGCACTGAGTTATGCGTCACTGTCATGTTGGCTTGAACGGCGGCAAACTGACGCTTAACCCATCTGTGATTTCTGTCCACTTTTTGGTGAAGACTGATGAGCAGCTCACGGTCTATCATAACACGTGGTGCTCCAGGTGAAGTTGTTGGCCTTGAAGCTTTTGCTGCTGTATCCTGGCTAGCAGATTCATCAGCATGGGAGCTGGAGATTGGTTGACGAAATTGTCCATCAAGGGGACGAATTCCTTCATCTACAGGTGTCTTGCCCTTGCCAGCAACTGAAGAAATAGTATTCTGAAGAATTTCAACTTCAGGCAAAAAGCTCAAGTGATTCTGACAGTCAGCCTCGTAATGAATAGCAGAACGGGATCTGATGAATCTCATGATCCACGGAGCGTATGGCTTCAGATCAAAAGGCGACTGTGCCACTGTGACCAAAGTCCTCAGAAAGAAATCATGAATGTTGATTGGAGTGCCATGAATAATATGGAACAGCAAGTTCTTCATTATTCCCACAACTTCTTCAGTGTTTGAGTTGTGACCCTTAATTGGACTGAGGGTTTTGGACAGAATGCGAAAAATGGTCTTGGGCACATATAGCAAATCCTTCACTAGGAAGGTTGTCCTTGGAGCATCTCCTTCAGCCATTGGCTTCATCAGTACTTGCATGAGGTGGTCAGGCAGTTCAGGTTCTTCATAAATTTTCTTTGCATCATCTTGGGGCGGATAAACTGGAAGAGCACGAAGAAGTTTTTCAATTAGTGCTTTATAGTGAGTGTCTTCACTCATCCATTCCAGTGCCCATGTTGCAATGTCTTCTGCCTCTCCAGAAAAATGAACTGTGGCATAGAACTGAAGTATGAGTTCTTCATTCCAGTCGCACACATCAGAGCAGAAACTAAGTAATCCTGCATCGTGAAGAACAGCCAGAACTGGCCGAAAGCACGGTAGTGACTCCATATCCACGTGAGGAATATGGCGATGAGGAAATACTTTCTTCTTATCAAATAGCAGTGAGGCGTAGAAGTTCATCTGCGTCCTTGTCCAGAATCGCAGACGCCTGATCTTGGCTGAGTCATATGGGGACTCACCTATGAAGAAATTCTTCTCTTCGAAGAATTTGGCGTTGTCGAACTGAGGCCGTTTGAGGGTTCTGCCTATCTTGGGCATTACTGACACTGGGTGCAGGTTATGCATTTTCTTGCGAACGTCAAATACTGGTCGTGGGGACCCAGTTGAATCATTTGGATCTGTTACAGCAAGAGACTTAGCAATTTCTTCAGCTGTAGCGGTAGGAACTGTATCTGTGTCTGCTGAAGGAATTGAGTCAGTACGCGGAGGGGATGTATTGATGACATCAATAGTGGGCTCATCATGAGCAGTTTCATCAACTGCTGCAGCTGGAATTTCCTCAGGTATGATCTGGAGGGGTGATGGTTGTTTCTCCTCAGAGCCCGTATGAACTTCTTCAGTGACGGCTGGTGATTGAGGCACTTGCGTCAGAGGTGTGGTGAGGGGCGAGTTTGGATGGAACGCTTCCCAAAAGTCATCAACGATTGGAGGTGTTGTAGCGCCGTCAATATCCACATCCTCTTCAGTTTCTTCACCATTTCCAGTTGAAGCAGTGACATGATCGTTAGTCATCGGAACCGGTGAGGGCTTTCGTGACGCGGCTTGGAGAAGTGAAGCATCAGCTTCCACTTCAATTTCTTCATCCACTAGCTCTGTGGTAGCAGCTGAGTGGGTATCTGTGTCATCTTCATCAGCCTGAGGAACCTCATAGTCCACCCCGTATGGAATAAGCTGAAGGTTTACAGGAGTAGGGGGCGCTGATGAGATTGGTATGGCATCAATAGGTCCTTCTGAAGACAATGATGTCGTCTTCATTTTCTTCACTAGTGCAGTACTGGTAGATTGAGCTGAAGCTTTTCTCTTCCTAGCTTCCTTCTCAGCAGCCTTCGTCTTCTTTACTTCTGATGCAGAAGGAAGAGTGATATGCTTCACTGATGGTGCTGCTGCTGAGGCATTTGATGGTACATTTTCTTCAGGCACGACTGATGCAGTCGCCCTGGCTGTTTCTTTAGGATCAACTTCTTCAGTTGCCCTGTCTTGAACTTGCGGAGATAAGGGCGCAGTCTCACTGGCCTGAGCAGGTGGAGGTGATGTTGAAGAACTTGTGGGTGGCACAGTACCAAACTTGGCGGCTTCGCGCTTGTTGTGGTCTTCAGCGGCCTGGTTGGTTGCAGTGATGAATCTGTCGCGCACACCACAGCAATGACTGGATTGTCTTTCAAATTCCTCAGACAGCTGTTGAATCTCAGCTTGCAAAGCCACAAGCTGCTGAGGGGAAATGGATAGCATGTTCTTCCGCAACTCTTTCTCTTTCTGTAGCTGTTGTTTCCTCACCAGCTTTGCTTGTGCAATTTTGTGTTTCTCATTCAAGATGAAGGCAGACCGCACATGACTTGGTCCAGGAGGTAGGTTCAAATCGTCAAGAGGTGTGTTTGGCTTTTTGCACCAGATGTCAATGAAGTCTAACAGCTTCTTGGGATCAAGCATCATTGGTACTGAAGAATTCTTTACAATTGCAGCTTGCTCTTGCCTTCTTCTGAGGTAATCTGCGAGCTCATCTTCGTCAGCTAGCCCGTGTTCATCAGCCTGAGGCACAACTGCCTTGCTCTTGGGACTTGGCCTAGGTCCACGACCAGCAGTAGCCTTTGTCTTCAGTGTGGGCAATGTTGATGACTGCCCACAAGCTGAGGCACTTGATGCAGCAATAGAGGCTAGTGCAAAGCCCTCGGTGCGCTGGCATGATGCGAGCACAACCGGAGTTGAAGATTTTGCTACGGCCGCTGAAGAACTTGTAGCAGGAGGAGGCGCTGAAGACTTTGAAACATTGGGAGCTGAAGCCTTTGGGCCAGATGGTTTTGGCTTGCTGGCAGGCTTCTTCTGCATGGCTTTCTTAGGTGCACTTGCACTGCCGCTGGCACCAGCTTCAGCTGAGGCCTTTGAGGCCTGGTTGAATTCTTCAACAGCTTTCTGGGCTTGCTTCTGTAGCTTTGCTTGTCGCTTGGCCCATTCTTTGGGGAATTCTTCACCCCTTCTGATACTTGTGGGATCAGCAACATGACCTGCAGCAAGCGGTGGCCTATTGCATGGAGGCGTCACAGCAAAGTCCTTCATGTATTTGGAGGTGACGTATTTGTAGTCTCTCCACTGATATGTCCAGTATCTCTTTATCTTTTGCAGTCGCGTCTTGCGCTATTCCTTAGTTTCCTTGCCATGAGTGTCTTCATCAGGTGTACAGTACCCTGCATATATTTCGTCAGGAATCTCAAAGGCAGGCTGTTCTTCTTTTCTCTTGCCTCCCTTCTGAGGCCTTTTCCCATCAGCCATTTTCTTCAGCTGAGGTTTTTGAACTTTTGAGGACTCTGAAGATGTTTGAAGATTTTCCTCAAGCAACGCTGCAAATGAATTAATTTGATGAGAACCTAGTGATTCGTCTGCAGACATTGTACCTATGAATAGAGTATAGTTGCGAGGAAATAGGGAAGAGTCACATGCGTTCTCAGAGATTTTTCAAAATAAACCAGGTGAAGAAATTGACCCTTATCGTCTTGACGCATTTCACTAAGTGTTCTTGACACAGATTCCCGAGTTGTATAGATTGAAGCAATTGCACAATTGAGGAATCTAGTTGTTAAGTGTGACTTAGATGCAAAAACTCAATACTAGCCAGAAGGAAGTGCTGAAGAATTAGAGAAGTGGTAAAAATAGCACTTGAAGACTTTTGTGGCAGAAATAAGATCAAACTGGGGTAGTAAAAATAAATTTTATTTACCCCAAGGATGAACTCGACGAACTGGACGACGAGGAGATGGAAATCGTCAGTTCAGATCTTCCGTGCCCTAACTTGGCGACGAAAGATGGCTACGGCGGCGGCGGAGGTGAAGAAATCCGTGGCCGGCGCGAGTACGACGGCGAAGAAGTCGAGGCAGTGAAGCTCTTCCTCTCCGGCGACGATGAATTCCAGCGGCGGCGCTAGGGTTTGAGATTGACAAGGGCGCGAGAGTGAAATGGTTTGAGGTTGACGGGGTCAAGCCTTTATATAGGCGCAGTAAAAACCAAGCGACCCGAAGAATTTGGACAGATAAGCCCCTGGCGTTTCGCATTTGAGTGACACGCGTCACACATGCATTTTCATCTTTATCCACGCGAGCGAAGCGCGGGATAACGTTGTTGGGGAACGTTGCATGGGAAACAAAAATTTTCCTACGCACACACAAGATCTATCCATGGTGATGAGCATCTACGAGAGGGAGAGTGAATCTACATACCCTTGTAGATCGCTAAGCGGAAGCGTTTAAGAAACGCGGTTGATGTAGTCGAACGTCTCCGCGATCCAAATCGCAAGTCGTCCCTCGATCTGATCACGAACTAGTGCCGAACGGACGGCACCTCCGCGTTCAACACACGTACGGCTTGATGACGCCTTCACCTCCTCGATCCAGCGAGCGATGGTGAAGTACTAGATGAGTTCCGGCAGCACGACGGCGTGGTGATGGTGGTGAGGAACAATCTCTGCAGGGCTTCGCCAAGCACTACGGAGATTATGACGGAGGAACTAGAGGGTTAGGGTTGCCGCACACGGCTTGGGGAAATCTTGATGTGTTCTGGGTGCTAGCCCTGCCCCTCTATTTATATGTTGAGCCCTGGGGTCGAAACTTGGAGAAAGAGCCTCCTCAAAGTCGGTTTGGCCCGCAAGGCAAGAGTCCTGCTCGGACTCCAGGACCAGACGCCAGGGTCCTCGGCGTCTGGCCCCAGATGCCAGGGTCCCTGGCGTCTGGCCCCTGGCCTCCGCAAAACTTCCTTTTGCACCTTCCTAAAGCCTCGTGGGCTTTACCCCTTGGCCCAAATAAAATGTTCTCGTACCCGAACATTTCGGGAAACATCCGGAACACCTTCCGGTGAATTCCGGAACCCTTCCGGAGACCAAACACTATTATCCCATATATCAATCTTTACCTCCGAACTATTCCAGAGCCCCTCATCATGTCCGGGATCTCATCCGGGACTCCGAACAACTTTCGGTCACCAACATAACAACTCAACTATACTTATATCGTCACCAAACGTTAAGTATGTAGACCCTGCGGGTTCGAGAACTATGTAGACATGACCGAGACACCTCTACGGTCAATAACCAATAGCGGGACCTGGATGCCCATATTGGCTCCTACATATTCTATGAAGATCTTTATCGGTCGAACCTCTATGTCAAGGATTCAGTTAATCCCGTATGCTGTTCCCTTTGTTCTTCGGTATGTTACTTGCCCGAGATTCGATCGTCGGTATCTCTATACCTAGTTCAATCTCGTTACCGGCAAGTCTCTTTACTCGTTCCGTAATACAAGATCTCGTGGCTAACACTTTAGTCACATTGCTTGCAAGGCTCATTGTGATGTTGTATTACCGAGTGGGCCCTGAGATACCTCTCCGTCACACGGAGTAACAAATCCCAGTCTTGATCCATGCCAACCCAACAGACATCCTCGGAGATACCTGTAGAGCACCTTTATAGTCACCCAGTTACGTTGCGACGTTTGATACACACAAGGTACTCCTCCGATGTCAGGGAGTTGCATGATCTCATGGTCATAGGAACAGATACTTGACATGCAGAAAACAATAGCAATAAGCTGACACGATCATATGCTACGTTTACAGTTTGGGTCTTGTCCATCACATCATTCTCCTAATGATGTGATCCCGTTATCAAATGACATCTCATGTCCATGGCTAGGAAACCTTCACCATCTTTTGATCAACGAGCTAGTTAACTAGAGGCATACTAGGGACACATTGTTGTCTATGTACCCACACATGTATTTGAGTTTCCAATCAATAAAATTATAGCATGGATAATAAACGATTATCACGAACAAGGAAATATGATAATAACTAAATTATTATTGCCTCTAGGGCATATTTCCAACAGTCTCCCACTTGCACTAGAGTCAATAATCTAGTTCACATCACCATGTGATTTACATTGTTCTAACACCCAATGAGTTCTGGGGTTCGATCATGCTTTGCATGTGAGAGAGGTCTTTAGTCAACGGGTCTGCGACATTCAGATCCGTGTGTACTTTGCAAATCTCTATGTCATACTGTAGACACTTCTACCACACTCCACTTGGAGCTATTCCAAATGGCTGCTCCACTATATGTATCCTGACTGCTACTCAGAGTCGTCCGGATAGGTGTCAAAGCTTGCATCGACGTAACCCTTTACGACGAACTCTTCATCACCTCCATAATTGAGAAATATTTCCTTAGTCCTCTAGTTACTAAGGATAATCTTGACCGCTGTCCAGTGATCCACTCCTGGATCACTCTTGTACCCCTTGACAGAATCATGGCAAGGCACACATCAGGTGCGGTACACAGCATGGCATACTATACGGAGCCTATGGATAAGGCATAGGGGATGACCTTCGTCCTTTCTCTTTCTTCTGCCGTGGTCGAGCTTTGAGTCTCACTCAACTCCACACCTTACAAATCAGGCAAGAACTCTTTCTTTGACTGATCCATTTTGAACTCTTTCAAAATCTTGTCAAGGTATGTACTCATTGAAAGTCTTATCAGACGTCTTGATCTATCTCTATAGATCTTGATGCCCAATATTTAAGTAGATTCATTCCAGGTCTTCCTTTGAAAAACTCCTTTCAAACGACCCTTTATGCTTTCCAGAAATTCTACATCATTTCCGATCAACAATATGTCAACCACATATACTTATCAGAAATTCTATAGTGCTCCCACTCACTCTATTGTAAATACAAGTTTCTCATAAACTTTGTATAGACATAAAAACTTTGATCACCTCATCAAAGTGTATATTCCAACTCCGAGATGCTTGCTCCAGTCCATAGAAGGATCGCTGGAGTTTGCATACATTTTAGCATCCTTAGGACTGACAAAACCTTCCGGTTGTATCACATACAACCTTTCCTTACGGATACCGTTAAGGAAACGATGTTTTGACATCCATCTGCCAGATTTCATAATTGAAAAATGCAGCAACTGCTAACATGATTCCAACAGACTTTAGCATCGCTACGGGTGAGAAAGTCTCATCGTAGTCAACTCCTTGAACTTGTGAAAAACCCTTTGCCACAAGTCGAGCTTTATAGACGGTGACATTACCGTCCACGTCCGTCTTCCTCTTAAAAAATCCATTTGTTCTGAATGGCCTTACGCCCTTCAGGTAATACTTCCAAAGCCCATACTTTGTTTTCTTACATGGATCCCATCTCGGATTTCATGGCCTCTAACCATTTCTCGGAATCCAGGCCCATCATCGCTTCTCCATAGCTCGTAGGTTCACCGTTGTTCAACAACATGACCTCTAAGACAGGGTTGCCGTACCACTCAGGAGCAGTACGCGTCCTTGTCGACCCACGAGGTTCGATAATAACTTGATCCGAAGTTTCATGATCATCATAATTAACTTCCTCTTCAACTAACGTAGGCTCCACAGAAACAACTTTCTGCGTTGCGCTACTCTTTGGTTGAAACAAAGGTTCAACAACCTCATCAAGTTCTATCTTCCTCCCACTCAATCTTTCGAAAGAAACTTTTTCTTGAGAAAGGACCCGTTTTAGCAACAAACACTTTGTGTTTGGATCTGAGATAGAAGGTTTACCCAACTGTTACGTTAGGGTATTCTATGAAGATGCATTTGTCCGCTTTGGGTTCGAGCTCATCAGGTTGAAAACCTTTTCCACATAAGCGTCGCAGCCCCAAACATTAAGAAATGACAGCTTAGGTTTCTGCCAAACCAAAATTCATACGGTGTCATCTCAATGGACTTAGATGGTGCCCCTTTTTAAAGTGAATGTAGTTGTCTCTAATGCATAACCCCAAAACGATAGTGGCAAATCGATAAGAGACATCATAGTACGCACCATATCCAATAGACCACGACTACGACGTTCGGACACACCATCACACTATGGTGTTCCAGGTGGCGTGAGTTGTGAAACAACTTCCACATTGTCTTAAGTTGTATACCAAACTCGTAACTCAGATATTTACCTCTACGATCATATCGTAGATATTTTATCTTCTTGTCACGATGATCTCAAACTTCACTCTGAATTTGTTTGAACTTTTCAAATGTTTCAGACTTGTGTTTCATTAAGTAAATATCCCCATATCTACTCAAATCATTAGTGAAGGTAGGAAAATAATGATATCCACCGCACGCTACAACACTCATTGGACCGAATACATCAACATGTATCATTTCCAATAAGTCACTTGCCCGCTCCATCATACCGGAAAACGGGGTCTTAGTCATCTTGCCCATGAGGCATGATCCGCATGTCTCAACCGATTTGAAATCGAATGAGTCCAAAGATCCATCAGCATGGAGTTTCTTCATGCGTTTTACACCAATATGACATTTAGCGGCAGTGCCACAAGTATGTGGTACTATCATTATTAACTTTGTATCTTTTGGCATCAATATTATGAACATGTGTATCACTACGATCAAGATTCAATAAACCATTCTCATTGGCTGCATGACCATTGAAGGTATTATTCATGTAAACGGAATAACCATTATTCTCTAACTTGAATGAATAACCGTATTGCAATAAACATGATCTAATCACGTTCATGCTCAACGCAAACACCAAATAACATTTATTTAGGTTCATCACTAATCCCAAAGGTAGAGAGAGCGCGCGATGGTGATCACATCAACCTTGGAAACACTTCCAACACTCATCGTCACCTCACCCTTAGCTAGCCTCCGTTTATTCCGTAGCTTTTATTTCGAGTTACTAACATTTAGCAACCGAACCGGTATCTAATACCCAGGTGCTACTAGGAGTACTAGTAAGGTACACATCAATAACACGTATATCAAATATACTTCTGTCGACGTTGCCAGCCTTCTTATCTACCAAGTATCTAGGGCAGTTCCGCTTCAGCGACCGTTCTCCTCATAATAGAAGCACTTAGTCTCGGGTTTGGGTTCAACCTTGGGTTTCTTCACTGGAGCAGCAACTGACTTGCCATCCATGAAGTTTCCCTCCTTGCCCTTGCCCTTCTCGAAACTAGTGGTTTCACTAACCATCAACACTTGATGCTCCTTCTTGATTTCTACCTTCGCGGTGTCAAACATTGCGAACAGCTCAGGGATCATTATTTCCATCTCTGGCCTTTTATAGTTCATCACGAAGCTCTAGCAGCTTAGTGACAGTGACTTGGAGAACTATATCAATCACTATCTTATCTGGAAGATCAACTCCCACTCGATTCAAGCGATTGTAGCACCCAGACAATCTGAGCACATGCTCAACGATTGAGCTATTCTCCATCATCTCGCAGGCAAAGAATCTTGTTGGAGGTCTCATACCTCCCAACACGGGCACGAGCCTGAGATCCCAATTTCAGCTCTTAGAACATCTCATATGTTTCGTGACGTTCAAAACGTTTTGGAGCCTCAATTCTAAGCCGTAATGCATGACGCACTGAACTATCAAGTAGTTATCAGAACGTGCCTGGCAGATGTTCACAACATCTACAGACGACGCTTGAGGGGGTGGCGCACCGAGCGGTGCATTAAGGACATAAGCCTTCTGTGCAGCATTGAGGACAATCCTCAGATCACGGACCCAGTCCGCATTATTGCTACCATCATCTTTCAAATCTATTTCTCTAGGAACATATAAAAATTCAAGGGAGCTACAACGCGAGCTAGTAATCTACAACATAATTTGCAAAGACATTTTGACTATGTTCATGATAATGAGTTTAGTTAATCATATTACTTAAAAACTCCCACTCAAATTGACATCCCTCCGGTCATTCGAGTGTCACATGATCCAAATCCACCAACTCAAGTCCGATCATCACGTGAGTTGAGGTGGTTTCAATGGTGAACATCTTCATGTTGATCATATCTACTATATGACTCATGTTCGACCTTTCGGTCTCTTGTGTTCCGAGGCCATGTCTGTACATGCTAGGCTCGTCAAGTTTAACCCGAGTGTTCCGCACGTGCAACATGGCTTACACCCGTTGTATGTGAACGTAGAGTCTATCACACCCGATCATCACGGCGTGTCTCGAAACGACGAACTTTCGCAATGGTGCACACTCGGGGAGAACACAATTTATCTTGAAATTTAAGTGAGGGATCACCTTATAATGCTACCGTCGTCCTAAGCAAAATAAGATGCATAAAAGGATTAACATCACATGCAAATCATAAGTGACATGATATGGCCATGAACTCGTGCTTTTGATCTCCATCTCCAAAGCACCGGCATGATCTCCATCGTCACCGGCATGACACCATGATCTCCATCATCTTGATCTCCATCAACGTGTCGCCATGAGGTTGTCGCGCCGACTGTTGCTTCCACGACTATAGCTAACGTTTAGCGATAAAGTAAAGCATTACATAGCGCTTAATGATTGACACGCAGGTCATACAATAATTAAAGACAACTCTATGGCTCCTGCCAGTTGCCGTACTCATCGACATGCAAGTCATGATATTCTATACAACACATGATCATCTCATACATCACATATATCTCATCATGTAATTGGCCATATCACATCACAACATACCCTGCAAAAACAAGTTAGACGTCCTCTAATTGTTGTTGCAAATTTTACGTGGCTGCTACGGGTTTGCAAGAACCGTTCTTACCTACGCAAAACCACAATGTGGTGTAGTGATTAATTCTTGATCTTCTAAAAGAACCCTCTTCATTGAAATTGATTCAACTAAAGTGAGAGAGACAGACACCCGCTAGCCATCTTTATGCAACGAAGTTACATGTCAGTTGAAGGAACCTGTCTCGCGTAAGCGTACGCGTAATGTCGGTCCGGGCCGCTTCATCTCACAATACCGCCGAATCAAGTATCAACTAGTAACGGCAAGCAATATGTATACACCCACGCCCATAACTCGTTTGTGTTCTACTCGAGATCTCATCTACGCATAGACCTAGCTCTGATACCACTGTTGGGGAACGTTGCATGGGAAACAAAAAATTTCCTACGCACACACAAGATCTATCCATGGTGATGAGCATCTACGAGAGGGAGAGTGAATCTACATACCCTTGTAGATCGCTAAGCGGAAGCGTTTAAGAAACGCGGTTGATGTAGTCGAACGTCTCCGCGATCCAAATCGTAAGTCGTCCCTCGATCCGATCACGAACTAGTGCCGAACGGACGGCACCTCCGCGTTCAACACACGTACGGCTTGATGACGCCTTCACCTCCTCGATCCAGCGAGCGATGGTGAAGTACTAGATGAGTTCCGGCAGCACGACGGCGTGGTGATGGTGGTGAGGAACAATCTCTGCAGGGCTTCGCCAAGCACTACGGAGATTATGACGGAGGAACTAGAGGGTTAGGGTTGCCGCACACGGCTTGGGGAAATCTTGATGTGTTTCGGGTGCTAGCCCTGCCCCTCTATTTATATGTTGAGCCCTGGGGTCGAAACTTGGAGAAAGAGCCTCCTCAAAGTCGGTTTGGCCCGCAAGGCAAGAGTCCTGCTCGGACTCCAGGACCAGACGCCAGGGTCCTCGGCGTCTGGCCCCAGACGTCAGGGTCCCTGGCGTCTGGCCCCTGGCCTCCGCAAAACTTCCTTTTGCACCTTCCTAAAGCCTCGTGGGCTTTACCCCTTGGCCCAAATAAAGTGTCCTCGTACCCGAACATTTCGGGAAACATCCGGAACCCCTTCCGGTGAATTCCGGAACCCTTCCGGAGACCAAACACTATTATCCCATATATCAATCTTTACCTCCGGACTATTCCAGAGCTCCTCATCATGTCCGGGATCTCATCCGGGACTCCGAACAACTTTCGGTCACCAACATAACAACTCAACTATACTTATATCGTCACCAAACGTTAAGTGTGTAGACTCTGCGGGTTCGAGAACTATGTAGACATGACCGAGACACCTCTACGGTCAATAACCAATAGCGGGACCTGGATGCCCATATTGGCTCCTACATATTCTACGAAGATCTTTATCGGTCGAACCTCTATGTCAAGGATTCAGTTAATCCCGTATGCTGTTCCCTTTGTTCTTCGGTATGTTACTTGCCCGAGATTCGATCGTCGGTATCTCTATACCTACTTCAATCTCGTTACCGGAAAGTCTCTTTACTCGTTCCGTAATACAAGATCTCGTGGCTAACACTTTAGTCACATTGCTTGCAAGGCTCATTGTGATGTTGTATTACCGAGTGGGCCCTGAGATACCTCTCCGTCACACGGAGTAACAAATCCCAGTCTTGATCCATGCCAACCCAACAGACATCCTCGGAGATACCTGTAGAGCACCTTTATAGTCACCCAGTTACGTTGCGACGTTTGATACACACAAGGTACTCCTCCGATGTCAGGGAGTTGCATGATCTCATGGTCATAGGAATAGATACTTGACATGCAGAAAACAATAGCAATAAACTGACACGATCATATGCTACGTTTACAGTTTGGGTCTTGTCCATCACATCATTCTCCTAATGATGTGATCCCGTTATCAAATGACATCTCATGTCCATGGCTAGGAAACCTTCACCATCTTTTGATCAACGAGCTAGTTAACTAGAGGCATACTAGGGACACAGTGTTGTCTATGTACCCACACATGTATTTGAGTTTCCAATCAATACAATTATAGCATGGATAATAAACGATTATCACGAACAAGGAAATATGATAATAACTAAATTATTATTGCCTCTAGGGCATATTTCCAACAAACGTTACTGTGGCAACCGCCAAAAAGATTAGAATATTTTTCAAAATGTGTTTGCAAATTCTTCAGCTGTCAAGGACACAGTGAAGACTTTGAACAGTGTCAAGTAGAACGCATATGAAGAATTTGTGAACAGAGTGGGTTGAGTTTAGCACAGAGGGGAGCGGGTCCGATCACATCCACATAGATGACAAACAAAACACGATTGAAGAATTAGCTATATGTGGATGCTGTAGAGGATATGAAAAACTCAAATGACTAGATATATAGGAATAGCACCAAAAGTAGTGAAGAAAGACCTCAAATGACGAATTTGAAAAGATTGACGAAATTGGAAATGACGAAAATCTCGAATTGAAGAACGTCAAAAGGAGAGGTGGTGGCGTTACCCACCGTATTAGAACTGTGATGATTTCAGACACCGCGTACAATTGTCGTAGGGTTCTGAGAATCAAGTTCTTCATTAATTTCTTCACACTTGGAGGGTTAGTCTTCATTGATTGAAGAAAAACATTACTTCGTGTGTTGTGCATCAAAGTCATCAAGAATGCATAAGCGTTAGGATGTGTGTCCATTTCAAAGGACATTCGAAGATTCTAAGATGTTTAGCTCACACCGCAACATGCAAAACCTTCTCTCATCCAAGGTCTTTGTGAAGATATGTGCAAGCTGGTCTTCAGTCTTCACGTGGTCAATGACGATGTCTCCCTTCAGCACATGATCACGAAGAAAATGGTGACGAATCTCAATATGCTTCGTCCTAGAGTGTTGCACTGGGTTGTGGGCGATCTTGATGGCGCTCTCATTATCGTAGAAGAGTGGCACTTTCTTCACGTTGATGCCATAGTCCTTGAGGGTTTGCTTCATCCATAGTAACTGTGAGCAGCAGGCGCCAGCAGCAATGTACTCAGCCTCGGCAGTAGATAGTGAAACGCAGTTCTGCTTCTTTGAGGACCAACATACAAGAGATCGTCCGAGGAAATGACATGTGCCTGATGTTGACTTGCGATCCACTCGGTCACCAGCATAATCAGAATCAGAATATCCAGCAAGATCAAGTGATGAGCCCTTGGGATACCATAATCCAAGCGTTGGGGTGTGAGCCAAATGTCGAAGAATTCGTTTCACAGCCTGGTGGTGTGATTCCTTCGGTGACGCTTGAAAGCGGGCACACATGCAAACGCTAAGCATAATGTCTGGCCTAGATGCACATAGGTAAAGCAGCAAACCAATGATGGAGCGATATACCTTCTGATCGAAATCTTTACCATTTTCGTCAGTGTTGAGTTGGCCATTTGTTGGCATTGGTATCTTGAGGCATTTGCAATCTTGCATTCCGAATTTCTTCAGGCAGTCTCTCAGGTATTTCTCCTGAGATATGAAGATGCCATTGGGTTGTTGACGAATTTGAAGCCCGAGGAAGAATTTCAACTCCCCCATCAAAGACATCTGATATTCTTCTTGCATCATATGAGCAAATTCATCACTGTATTTCTTGTTAGTGCAACCAAAGATAATATCATCAACATATATTTGGCATATGAATAGTTCACCATCATAAGATTTAGTAAAGAGAGTAGGGTCAAGTGAACCGGGCTTGAACCCCTTTTTCTTCAGGAATTCCTTCAGTGTATCAT
Organism: Elymus sibiricus; assembly: GCA_039707655.1. NCBI lineage: Eukaryota > Viridiplantae > Streptophyta > Magnoliopsida > Poales > Poaceae > Elymus > Elymus sibiricus. Next base: position 194,287,596 of record CM077664.1, on the reverse strand, counting down.
ACCAAGCCCTGGGGGCCTGCTTGAGGCCATAGAGAGCCTTGTTGAGTCTGAAGACTTTGTCAGGATGCTTTGGGTCCTCAAAACCTGGTGGTTGAGCAACATATACTTCTTCCTCAAGCTTACCATTGAGGAATGCACTTTTCACATCCATTTGATATAAGAGGATATCATGATGGTTAGCATATGCAAGCAATATTCGAATGGCTTCAAGCCTAGCAACAGGTGCAAATGTTTCATCGAAATCAATACCCTCAACCTGTGTGTAGCCTTGAGCTACAAGACGGGCCTTATTCCTCACCACTTGGCCATTTTCATCTTGTTTGTTGAGGTAGATCCACTTAGTGCCGATGACATTGTGCTTGCGTGGATCGGGACGTTTGACAAGCTCCCACACATTGTTGAGCTCGAATTGACGCAATTCATCTTGCATCGCTTGAATCCATTTAGGTTCCAGAAACGCTTCATCAACTTTGGTGGGCTCTGAAATAGAGACAAACGCGTAATGCCCACAAAAGTTAGCTAAATGTGAAGCTCTTGAGCGAGTGAGGGGATCAGGTGCATTGATGTTGTCGAGGATTTTCTCAATCTGCACTTCATTTGCCACTCGTGGATGTGCTGGACGAGGGCCTTGTTGTTGTTGTTGCCGTGCAGAATCCTCGGCATCATTTTCGTCAGAATGTTCATTTTCTTCACGGCGAGGAACGATCACTTCTTCATCAGCAGCTATCTCTTCACTGGGCATAATTTCACCAGTGCCCATCAGCTTGATAGATTCCTCAGGTGGCATTTCATCTAGCACAGGAGGCAGGTGCTCTCTTTGCGAGCCGTTAGTTTCATCGAACCGCACATCTACAGTTTCAACAACCTTGTGGTGGTAGGAGTTGAAGACCCTGTAGGTGTGCGAGTCCTTTCCGTAACCAAGCATAAAACCTTCATGTGCTTTCGGTGCAAATTTAGAATTTTGATGAGGATCTCTAATCCAACATTTAGCACCGAAGACTTTGAAATAACTCACATTGGGTTTCTTGTCAGTGAGGAGTTCATAAGAAGTCTTCTTGAGGAATTTGTGAAGATATACCCGGTTGATGATGTGGCATGCAGTGTCAATTGCTTCAGGCCAGAAGTGACAAGGAGTCTTGTATTCATCAAGCATAGTGCGCGCCATCTGGATGAGGGTTCTGTTCTTGCGCTCCACAACTCCATTCTGCTGAGGCGTGTAGGGAGCAGAGAGCTCATGAGTGATACCAAGTTCATCAAGATAGTCGTCGAGGCCTGTGTTCTTGAACTCAGTGCCATTGTCACTCCTGATGTGTTTGATCTTGAGACCATAATTCGTCATGGCCCGATTGGAGAATCGTCTGAAGACATTCTGAACTTCAGTCTTGTAGGTAATGATGTGCACCCAGGTGTAGCGAGAGTAATCATCAACAATGACGAATCCGTAGAGAGATGCTGCATTGGTTAGTGTGGCATAATGTGTAGGACCAAACAAATCCATATGAAGCAATTCAAAAGGACGAGTAGTGGTCATGATAGTCTTCGCCTGGTGGTTGGCTCTGGTCATCTTTCCAGACTCACAAGCGCCACAGAGGTGATCCTTCACGAATTTGACACCCTCGACGCCAATGATATGCTTCTTCTTGACGAGAGTGCTCAAATTCCTCATTCCAGCATGTCCAAGTCGTCGATGCCATAGCCAGCATTCTGAAGCTTTTGCCATTAGACATGTTGCGGGCTGAGGACCTGTAGAGAAATCTACAATATACAAGTCACCTCTCCTAAAGCCTTCGAAGACTTTGGATTTGTCAGATTCCAACAGCACAATGCATCTATATTTTCCAAAGATGACAATCATATCAAGATCACAAAGCATTGAGACAGACATGAGGTTGAATCCAAGGGACTCGACAAGCATCACCTTTTCCATGTGTCGATCCTTTGAAATGGCAACCTTACCTAGACCCAATACCTTGCTTTTTTCCTTTGTCAGCGTATGTGATATAGAACAGAGTGGGGGGGTGAATGGGAGATTTTTCGAAATTCGTCAAACTCTGATGAATTTGACGAAGAACAGAGTGAAGTAATAGAAACGCAAGGGAAATTAAGACATCACAGAATCAGAGTACATGCGAGCAGGATACATAACAATGAAGAACATGCAATCATACACTCATACAAGCATGAAGAATGCGAACTGAGGAAATAAAAGATAACATGATCAAATGCTTCAGTTCAAATTCGTTAGCGCATAGATCTCAAGTTCTTCAGCAGCGGAATAATGTAAGAGAGGGTGAGGAATTTGAAACCAGGTTGGCTTGGTGAAGACAATGATATTTGGTAGACCAGTTCCAGTTGCTGCATCAACTGTACATCTGGTTGAGGCGGCTGAGTCGCAACTCAGAGGACACTTAGTCCTCACCGTATTCCTCTTGAGCTAAGATCACTTAGACCTCGCCCAATCACTCGTGGTAAGTCTTCAAGGTAGACTTCCGAAACCTTCACAGACTTGTTCACCGGCACGCCACAATTACTCTTGGGTGCTCAGAACATGACGCCTAACCGTCTGGAGGAATGACAGTCCTCAAAGGTAACAAGCGTCGGATCACACAGATCAATCTCTTTAGTGATGCTCAATCACTTTGGCTCTGGTTGGGTTTTTCCTCACTTGGGTTCTCACAAAGTCGTCAGAGGAAGGGTTTCTCTCAAATGACAAGTGTCAAGTTCTCTCGGAGCAGCCAACCAAAAACTGGTTGGGGGCGGCTATTTATAGCCAGGGGGCAACCCGACATAAAATGTCATAAATGCCCTTGACTGATTCGACCGTTGTCAGGATAAGGATCCACTCGACAGCTGGCACGCGGCGCAGCAATGGTCGGAATTTGAACTCTCAAATTCGTCGGGGCACTCAATTTCCTCACTTCTAGGCAGATCGCACTGGCGAACTCCTAACTCCTCAGCTTGACCAAATTCGTCAGCGACCAGATGAACTTCGTCACTGTCGCTAGCAAATGCGTCAGCTATGCTGGAGATTTCCAAAGGCTTCACTCGAAGCGGCTTGTGTATGGGTTTTAGTAAGTTTGAGAAGGTTTGAGCATCACTTTGGAAATGTGAAATATATTTCACCTAGACCCCCTTTAACAGTACGGTTTTTCCTATGGCTCAAATAAGAAGAAAAGAAACTACAAAAACCAAAGTCTTCAAGCTTCAAAGTATTCACATCAATTTCTTCAAAGGCCGTACCAAGTTCATCATCAAATTCTTCACTTGAAGAAATCTATTTTTAGGGGTTGTCTTCCATGTGTTAAACCAAATCTTCAGGGACTCTGTCTCCTGTGTATACTCACAAACACATTAGTTCCTCAACCTATTTGTCTTCAATACTCCAAAACCACTAAAGGGGCACTTGATGCACTTACACACCGAGTTATAGCAATTCGGTGGAACCGAGTTTGATGCAATGGAACAATTTTTCAACTCAGCTCACTAGGCAAAGGAATTCTCACAAGGATTTGCAATGAATTTGCTGCGAATCTACCGAAAAGCAAAGAAACACAGAAAAGAAGCAAAGAAACGTCTAGATGAAGTTTTTTTTAAAGGAAACACTCTAGCAAGAAGAGAACAAACAAAAGAAACACTAGAGAACTTCATCTAGATGGGTCGGCGACTAGGTCACCGATGTTAGAGTATATTGACTTAGGAGTCAAGTGAGGACACTTGATCATAGGTCATACTCATCGTTTAAGCTCAAAATGGGGTTGCCATTTTTCCTTTAAGCATTTCAATGTATTCACATCTTGTTGAGTTGCTTTAGTTCATGTCTTTGAGTAAAGCTTCTCTAAGATGTGATAACTTATATTGGGATATGGTGGTGATGTCCATCGTGTAGTTGAACTTGAAGTGGATGCTTATGAGTTGAAGTTTGGAGCTATCCTTTCATGTGTAGTTCATCTTCCTACATGGGTTAGTTTTGCAAGGAACAACATGTATATCCAAAATGACAAGAATGAAGCATATCTCAAAAGTTTGTTAAAGGATATGTTTAGGTTGTCTTGTTCCTTGTTCCACTAACAATTGTTGATACTTGAGTTATGCAAGATTGCTCAAGATAAGAGTGAGATGCAATCTTGTGACATGAAGCTTGTCCAAGTACCTACAAAAGGTTAGATACAATACAAGGGAGCAAAAGGTCCAAGATATAAGATGATCATGAAAGTAGCATGTATTAGTCAAGAATGCTGATGCCCTTGTATGCATCCACATGAACCTCTAGTTCACGTTTGAAGCATCAATGATGTTCAATTCACTTCTCAAGTGACAAAACACTTTCTCATCAAGGGGTTTGGTAAAGATGTCCGCCAATTGTTTGTCGGTACAAACATGTTTAAGGTCAACGTCACCTTTCTCAACATGATCTCGAATGAAGTGGTGACGAACCTCAATATGCTTAGTTCGAGAATGTTGCACGGGATTGTGTGCTATCTTAATAACACTCTCATTGTCACATAGTAATGGTACATGTCTCACATGCACACCATAGTATTTAAGAGTTTGTGTCATCCATAGTAATTGAGCACAACATGATCCCGCGGCAATGTATTCAGCTTCGGCGGTAGATAGAGATACAGAGTTTTGTTTCTTGGAGGACCAAGACACAAGAGATCTACCAAGAAATTGACATGTACCCGAAGTGCATTTTCTGTCAACCTTGTCTCCGGCATAGTCCGAATCGGAGTAGCCAACAAGATTAAAAGAAGATCCTTTGGGATACCATATGCCAAAGTTTGGTGTATGTAACAAGTATATCACAATTCTTTTCACCGCCTTAAGGTGACACTCTATTGGTGCCGCTTGGTATCGTGCACACATGCACACACTTAGCATAATGTCGGGATGGGAGGCACATAGATATAGCAATGAACCAATCATAGATCGATAAACCTTTTGATCAACCGGTTTGCCATCCTTGGTCGAGTCAAGATGTCCACTCGTGGGCATGGGAGTTTTCATACCTTTACTCTCTTGCATGTTGAACTTCTTGAATAAGTCCTTGGTATACTTTGCTTGAGAAACAAAGGTACCTTCCCTAGTTTGCTTGATTTGCAAACCAAGAAAGAATTTGAGTTCACACATCATAGACATCTCGTACTTTTCCGATATCAACCTTCCAAACTTTTCACTAAAAGAGGCGTTAGTAGATCCAAAGATAATATCATCAACATAAATTTGGCATACAAATAATTCTCCATTAACCCTCTTAGTGAACAAAGTTGAATCGATCTTCCCAATTTCAAAACCTTTTTCAAGAAGGAACTTTGTCAAGCATTTGTACCAAGCTCTAGGGGCTTGTTTAAGACCATAAAGAGCTTTACGAAGTTTGTACACATGATTAGGTTTCTTGGGATTCACAAAGCCGGGAGGTTGTTTGACATACACTTCCTCCTCAATTTCACCATTTAAGAAAGCACTTTTAATATCCATTTGGTAAAGAGTGATATCATGGTGATTGGCATAAGCAAGTAAAATACGAATGGACTCAAGTCTTACAACGGGGGCATAGGTCTCACCATAGTCCATACCTTCGACTTGTCTGTAACCTTATGCTACGAGACGAGCCTTGTTGCGTACAACTTGTCCATCTTCATCTTGCTTATTCCGAAACACCCATTTGGTTCCAATGATGTTTTGCTCATCTTTAGGCTTCTCAACCAATTTCCAAACTTGGTTCCTCTCAAAGTTGTGTAGCTTCTCGTGCATTGCATTCACCCAATTGGGGTCCTTGAGAGCATCTTCCACCTTCAAAGGTTTAACACTAGAGATGAATGAGTAGTGCTCACAAAAGTTATCTAAATGAGTTTTAGAGCGAGTGATTCTCCCGGATTGGATATCTCCAAGTATTTGTTCGACGGGATGATTCTTGTCGACTCTTGCTCTAACTCGAGGTAGCTTTTGCTTGGGTTGTGGCGAGGCTTCCTCCTCCTCCTCATCATCTTCTTCTTCTTCGTTGATGTTGTCGTTGTTCGCTTGTGGAGGTGGAGAAGGAGGTTGAGGTGGATCATCTTGTTGCACTTCCTCATTCCCATCGTCTTGACGTGTTCCACTTGTGGATGCCTGCATATCAACTTGTCGTTCACCTTGATGTGAAGTTGGGGCTTCCACTTGAATGGATGAGGTACTCGCCTTTACTTCCACGGGGTGAATCTTGCCAATGGGCAAGTCTTGGATTGCTTCCGATGGCTCTTGATCTCCTACATCAAGTGGCAATTGCTCGACTTGCGAGCCGTTAGTCTCATCAAACTTCACATCTACCGTCTTTTCAACTTTTCGAGTGAAGTTGCTGTAGACACGGTAAGTGTGAGAGTTCGATCCATAACCAAGTAGGAAACCTTCATGAGATTTAGGAGCAAATTTTGAACGACGATGCTTATCAAGAATGTAACATTTTGAGCCAAATACTCGAAAGTATCCAACTTGTGGTTTGTTACCGGTGAGCAGTTCATACGCCGTTTTACCAAGAAGCTTGTGAAGGTAGAGTCGATTTGTTGCATGACAAGCTGTTTCAACCACTTCCGCCCAAAAGTGTTTTGGCGTCTTGTATTCATCAAGCATTGTTCTTGCCATCTCAATAAGGGTACGGTTCTTCCTCTCAACAACTCCATTTTGTTGAGGTGTGTACGTGGCCGAGAACTCATGTGAAATACCCTCCTCATCAAGAAAGGTGTCCACATTGGCGTTCTTGAACTCCGTTCCGTTGTCACTCTGAACCTTCTTGATCTTCACTTCAAATTGATTTTGGGCCTTTCTTTCGAAGTTCTTGAAGATCTTTTGTACCTGCGATTTGTCATCAAGAAAGAACACCCACATAAATCTGGAAAAGTCATCAACAATGACCAAACCGAAAGAGTTACCACCAAGACTCTTATAGGAGTTGGGACCAAAAAGATCCATATGAAGTAGCTTGAGTGGTCTCCATGTGGTCATAATGTTCTTCACAGGATGGCTTCCTCCAACTTGTTTTCCTGCTTGGCAAGCACTACAAAGTCGATCTTTGTCAAATATAACATCTTTCACTCCAAGAATGTGATCTCCTTTAACAAGTTTATCGAGGTTACGCATGCCAACATGTCCAAGTCTCCTATGCCATAACCAACCTTTAGAAGATTTAGCAATTAAACATGTACGAGGTTGGGCTCTCTTAGTGAAGTCAACAATATAGATCACCTCTACGAATGCCGGTAAAGACCATATTATGATTATCTTGACGAAACACTTGGCAATCTACTTTGGTAAATAGAACATTGAAACCAAAATTGGCTAGTCTAGATACGGAAAGAAGATTGTAACCAAGAGATTTGACAAGCATAACATTTTGTATGGAGCTATCATTGGATATGGCCACCTTACCAAGGCCAAGTACCTTACCCTTGGAGTTGTCTCCAAAAGTCACATACTTGCGTGGACCATCATTTTTAGCAAGCTCACGAAACATGTCTCTATCTCCGGTCATGTGATCGGTACATCCACTATCAACAATCCACTCTTTTCCTCTGGCCATGTAATCTCGAAGATTTGCCATAAGACTGAGATTCCTCATGGTCTTCTCAAATTCAATATCAAATTCTTCGTCCTCATCATAATAGCCATGCTCAACATCATCATCATCATGCGTGTGATCATCACCTAGGGCCATAGATTCATTAGTTTCATGATCATGACAATGTTCAAGTTTATGGATTCTAATGGCTTCCGTGATAATGTTAATAATAGTTCTAACATCTCCTTTAGCACGCATAAGATCACGAAGTTCAAACAAGCAATCATCAAACTTAGGATCATTAGGACTCATCTTATGAAAAGCAATAGTCTTATGAAGAATATTATCAAGACTCTTTAAAGAGTAATCAGGATATCGCCTTTCTAAGTCATGCCATAGAGTATAAGCACACTCAAAGTTTTGCATACAACTGTCGGGCCCATGGAACCCGGGGTATCTAGGCCCGTCTGCCTTTGGCCCAGGGCGCAACGCCTGGATTGGGCCCAACGGGCCGTCGCCGCCAAGCATCTCGCCAAGACCCCTCTTGAGGCCCTGGTCTCCTGAGGCCCCCTCCTCAGGGAGTAGCAGGCAACGCTCAGCACCACCATCAACGGCCTCGCGAGGTCCCCTCACGAGGCGGCTTCCCGAGTGGCCTCACGAGGCGGCTTCCCGAGGTGGCCTCACGAGGCCCCCTCCCGCAGGCGTTCGAGACGAAGGCCGTTCGGCGTGTCGCACGGTCTGGAGCCCATCACGTGGGTGACGTGCGCGGCGACGAGCAGTAGCAGAGGCCGCGCCAGCAGGCGCGGATGCAGATGGTTTCCTCTTTTGCGTTAGGGGAGCCGGGCCAGCTATCTACTCCCCAAAGCAACCCCAAAGGTTGCCCGATCGGCGAAGGAAGACCAAGACGGCGAGCGCGCAGGGCGGAGGTCACCGCCGAGCCCACCGGCGCGTCATGGATCATGCTTTGGCAGGCGAAGACCACCTTTAGTCAGGATAGCCTGAGAGCCTGTCCCCTTTCAAATTGGCCAAGTGTGGCAACCCTTCCCGCCTAAGTTTCCCGGGGGAAGAGGACCAAGACTGGCATAAAAGGGGCAGTGCTGCCACCTTGTAGAAGGATCCCATCGTCTTCAACCTTGTACGCGAGAACTCTCTCTCCGACAATAATCCCAACTACAAGCAGGAGTAGGGTCTTACACCGCAAGGTGGCCCGAACCTGGGTAAACCGCTGTGTCCACGCCCCGTCCTACGCTAGCGCGCTCTCGCCGCAGTCTCGCCGTAGCATAGCCGTGGTAGGAGAGGAAGTAGTAGAACGAGCTCACCCCAGTGTTCGAACCTTTGGGTCCCCGGAGCCCCACTTCCGACATTTGGCGTGCCAGGTAGGGGTGCGCTACTGTTCTTCTGCTCGACCCTCAGCTCCACCAGCCCCATGGCCAACGCTCGTCGCGAGCGCGCTGAGCGCAGGGCTGGCCGCGTGGCCCAGACAGGGCCGGTGGCCCGCGGTAATCGCCGTCGCCCCGACGCCGAGGCTGCCACCGCCACCGACCCAGCTGCCCGCGAGCAGCAGGCCTCCTCCCTGCACCCCTCCGTGCGGGCATACGGCCACACCACCACGGCCTCCTCCCTCGTGAACCGTGGGCCGCCGAACCCGCAGGCCGCGCTGCTCATGGCGCGCGAGCTGCTCCGCTACCGTCCTGATGACGCCGGCTACGACGCCTGGCTTGGTCACATCACCGAGCTCGTCAACGTCGCCGGGGACGCTCCGACGCCTTCTCACTCGCTCCACCCTCCACCGTCTCGTGCTGGGGACCTGGCGCACGGCGCTCCCCCGCCGCCTCCTCTGCGTGACGAGCACGCCGGTCCCCAGCGCGGCACGCGGGCTCGTGAGCCGTCCCGCGGCGCGTCTTCTCCGGACCACTGCGAGCCCAGCTGCCAGATCATCCACCGCGCGCCCCCCGACACGCGAGTGCTCCTCGAGCGCCAACGCCAGCGTCAGGACCAGGCCGTTCAAGACGTTGCAGCGGCCGGGCGTCAAAACCAGGCTGCCCTCGTCGGCGGCGTCCCCTCGAGAGGCGTGGGCTGCCGTGCCTTCACCCGCGAGCTGCGTCGCGTGGTTTGGCCCGCGAAGTTCAAGCCTGAGCTGCCTCCGCGCTACGACAGCACCCCCAACCCCACGGAGTTCCTCCAGCTCTACGCGCTGAGCGTCGAGGCGGCGAACAGGGACGACAAGGTCATGGCGAACTGGTTCCCCGTGGCCCTCAAGGACGGCCCGCGCTCCTGGCTCATGAACCTCCCCGAGGCTTCCATCTCGTTGTGGGCCGAGCTCTGCAGCCAGTTCATCGCCAACTTCAAGGGCACACAGGACCGCTCCCTCACCATCAACGACCTGCGGCATGTTCGACAGCGCCCAGACGAGACCCTCCTCAAGTACATCCAGCGCTTCAGTCAGGTGCGTAACAAGATCCCACGCGCTTCCGACGCGGCCGTCATCTCCGCATTCTCCACCGGCGTCACGGACATCAAGATGCGCGAGAAGCTCGCCATCAACGGCGAGCTCGACTCCGTGCTCGAGTTGCTCGACCTCGCCGATATGTGCGCCAAGGCTGAAGAAGGCCGCATCTTCGTCCACAACGACCCCGACGCGACGCTCGATGGCACCAAGGCCAAGAGCAAGGACATCAAGTGCAAGGGCCCTGCCGTGCTTGCGGCGGAGCCCGAGCAGAAGCGCGACCGCGACCTCGACGAGCCTAGGAAGGACAACCGGCCACTTTGCGCCTTTCACAACGTCTGCTCCCACAGCACCGAAGACTGCCATGAGCTCAAGTTGCTCCGCGACGAGCGCCAGAGCCGCCGAGACGACCGCAACGGCCGTGGCGCCGGCCGCGGAGGTGGCCGCAGCGGCAACCACTGATACAGCCGCAACAATGATAGCAACTACCGCCAGGGCTGGCGTGATCAGCCTCGTGAGGCGAATCCTCAGGCCACCTCGGAGGAATGACGTCAACCAGCCTGACGAGGGCGCTGGGGGCTACCAGGAGCCTCGCGCGGTCGTCTGCATCCTTGGTGGGTCCCAAGCCCCCTCATCCGTCCGCCACTTCAAGTAACTCTCTCGCGAGGTGTACGCCGCCCTCCCGAGGCCTGAGGTCGCGCGGCCCCTCAAGTGGTCGCAATACGCCATCACCTTCGACTCCAAGGACCACCCCAAGTCCACGGCCTCCACAGGCGCGCTCCCCATGCTGTGCACTCCCACCATCAGCAACGTCGCGGTCACCAAGACCCTCATCAATGGGGGTGCCGGCCTCAACGTGCTCTCCATCGAGACCTTTGAGACGCTCCAGGTGCCCTACGACCAGCTGATGCCGACCAGGCCCTTCTCCGGAGTGACTGATGGCTCCACCATTCCGCTGGGGCAGGTGCGCCTCCCCGTAACCTTCGGCACCCGCAAGAACTACCACACCGAGCTCATCGACTTCGACGTGGCGCACATCGGCCTGCCCTGTAATGCCATCTTGGGCTACCCAGCTCTCACCAAGTTCATGGCGGCCACTCATCACGCCTACAACGTCCTCAAGATGCCCGGCTGCAGCGGCATCATCACCGTCGCCTGCGACGAAAAGGATGCGGCCAGCACCCTCGAGCGCGCCTACAAGGCTGCCGCTGTTGCGCACCCAGCCGACGAGGACGCGGCCGAGCCTTCCGAGGCCGCGCCCGCGAAGAAGAAGCAGATGTTCTCTCAGGACCGCGCCGAGACAAAGAAGGTGTCGGTGGACGGCAGCGGCTCCGGCCCCGCCTTCACCATCGGCACAGGCCTCCCTCCCGCATAGGAAGGCGCGTTCGTCACCTTCCTTCGGGCAAACTCGGATGTTTTCGCCTGGAAAGCATCCGACTTGTCCGGTGTGCCGAGGGAGGTGATCGAGCACCACTTAGCGGTGTGCCCCAATGCACACCCGGTCAAGCAGAAAGCACGGCGCCAGGCGCCAGAGAAGCAAGAGTTCATCGTCAATGAAGTTCAGAAGCTCCAAGAAGCCGGAGTCGTTCGTGAGGTGCGCCATCATGGTCGCCTTCAAGTGGACTCCTGAGGCAGACGCCGCCTTTGAAGCCCTCAAGAGGTACCTCACGAGCCCGCCCATCATGGTCGCGCCGCGCTCTCGCGAGCCCTTGCACCTGTACTTGGCGCCCACCCCCCAGACGGCCAGCGCGGCATTGGTGGCGGTGCGGGAGGAGCGCATCTATGCCAAAGAAAAACCCTCGGCGCCCCTATAGACTCACGAGACCGCTGAGCCTCGCAAGCCCCCGGGGCCTCGCGAGCCTCCTGAGCCTCATGAGGCCGCCATCCCCCACAAGCCTTCTGAGCCTCGCGAGCCTCCCGAGCCTCGCGAGTCTCCCGAGCCTTCCGAGGCATTCGAGGAGCAAGCCGTCACAACAGCCACGCGCCTCGTCGAGCACCCCGTGTACTTCGTCAGCACTGTGCTAAGGGACGCGCGCGAGTGCTACCCCATGCAGCAAAAGCTTCTCCTCGCGCTCCTCGTCGCCTCCAGGAAGTTGCGCCACTACTTTTAGGGTCATCCCATCAAGGTCATTTCCTCGTACCCCTTGGAGCAAGTTCTGCGCAGCCCCAACGCCGCCGGCCGCGTCGCCGAGTGGAACATCGAGCTGCAAGCCTTCCAACTAGAGTTCTCCACCACCAGAGTCATCAAAGGCGCGGCTCTGGCCGACTTCGTGGTAGAATGGACGGACACGTACGAGGACGAGCATCGCGAGGCCCAGTCCCTCCTGCCAGGGGATGAGGCGCCTGGCGGATGGACCATGCACTTCGACGGCGCCTTCTCCCTACAGGGCGCGTGGGCTGGGGTCATGCTCACCTCGCCAACAGGAGACAGGCTCTACTACGCTATGCAGCTCTGCTTTAGGCACACCGACAAGGTCTCCAACAACATCGCAGAGTATGAGAGCCTCATCGCCGGCCTCAAGGCCGCGTTCGCCCTAGGCATCAAGCGTCTGACTATCAAGGGCGATTCGCAACTCCTCGTCAACTTCTCCAACAAAAGTTACAAGCCCAAGGACGAGCACATGGCCGCCTACCTGGAAGAGGTACGTAAACTTGAGAAGCGCTTTCTTGGCCTGGAACTGCAGCACATCCCCCGCGGCAGTAACAAAGAGGCCGACGACATCGCCAAACGAGCGTCACGTCACGAGCCCCAGAGCCCCGGCGTCTTTGAGGAAAGGCTCCTCAAGCCATCCGCCGCACCCCCAGCAGCGAGCACGGCGCTCCTTCGCGAGGAACTACCGCCCGCGCCACCCACGGGTGCGCCAGACTGCGGCCCGGCCTCAGGAGCCCGCCTGTTGCTGGCGCTCGAGCCTCAGGCAGACAGCTGGGCCGCGGAGCTCAAGGCTTACTTGCTTCGCGGCACCTTGCCGGAGGAGGACTCGGAAGCGGAGCACGTGGCCCGGCAGGCCACCGCCTACTGCATACAAGATGGCGAGCTGTACCGCAAGCACCCCAATGGCGTCTCGCGGCGGTGCATCTCTAAAGAGCAAGGGCGCGAGTTGCTGGTTGATATACATGGAGGAGACTGTGGCCACCACTCTTCATCACGCACCCTTGTTGGTAAGGTTTTCCGTAGCGGCTTCTACTGGCCGACTGCTCTACGTGACGCTACCGCACTGGTCCAAGCCTGCGAGGCCTGCCAATTCCACGCCAAGCAGATCCACCAGCCGACGTAGGGCCTCCAGACGATCCCCCTCTCATGGCCCTTCGCGGTCTGGGGGCTGGACATCCTGGGGCCTTTTCCTCGCGCGGCTGGTGGTTATCGCTACCTCTACGTCGCCATCGACAAGTTCACCAAGTGGGCGGAGGTCGAGCCGGTGCGCACCATCCCGGCAGGCTCCGCCGTCAAGTTCATCAAGGGCCTCGTGAGCCGCTTTGAAGTTCTCAATCGCATCATCACCGACAATGGCTCCCAGTTCACGAGCGGCCTCTTCAAGTCCTACTGCGCCAGCCTCGGCACGCAGATCTGCTACGACTCGGTGGCGCACCCGCGAAGCAATGGCCAGGCCGAGCGCGCCAACGCTGAGGTCCTCAAGGGCCTCAAGACAAGGAGCTTCAAGAAGAAACTTGAGGCCTGCGGCAAGGGCTGGCTCGACGAGCTGCAGTCCGTGCTATGGTCCATCCGCACGACGGCGAGCAAGCCTACTGGCGAGACACCCTTCTTCCTCGTCTACGGCGCTGAGGCGGTCCTCCCACTGGAGCTTAAGCACGGCTCCCCGCGAGTCCTTACCTTCGATGAGGCGCGCCAGGATGGCTCGCGGGAGACCGATCTGCTGCTCCTCGAGGAGGGCCGCTGTCAGGCCGCCCTTCGTGCTGCGAGGTACCAGCAGGCCTTGCGCCGCTACCACAGCCGCAACATCCGCCCTCGCACTCTCGAGGTCGGCGACCTCGTCCTGCGCAGGATCCTCTCCAGAGAGGGACTACACAAACTCTCACCTATGTGGGAAGGCCCTTTCAGGGTTACTCATGTCTCCAGGCCCAGCTCAGCCCGGCTGGAGACGGAGGACGGAGTTCCTGTGCCTAACGCCTGGAACATCCAACACCTCCGCAAGTTCTACCCGTGACCCTCACGAGTACGAACGAAATGGGGCTGTACACGCCCCGGAGCCTCTCATTGCGTTCGCCTGATGGGCCCGTGAGAGCTCCCGCCCACGCCCCAGTGGAAGCCCCATGCTCCGCGCTGGCGGAACGATCAACCCGCGATCATACCCACACCCCTGTGGAAGCCCCATGCTCCGCGCTGGCGGAACGATCGACCCGCGATCATACCCACACCCCTGTGGAAGCCCCATGCTCCGCGCTGGTGGAACAATCAACTGAGGGCGCCCTACGGGCTGCACCGGCCTCAAGATGACCCGTGCCGGACATGGCAGCACTCTTTTTCTCGTTTTGGTGTGTAATTGAGGGCGCCCCACGGGTTGCACCAACCTCAAGCTGACCCATGCCGGACACGGCAGCCGCATCTTTATTTGGTTATGTAATGGGTTGCTCTCTTGCCTCAGTAAATTTCCATTTCCTTATATGGAGTTTCGTTTTCACCTTGCCTCACGAGCCTCGCGCGCTCATGACGTCCCTCATGCGCCTCACGCGAGCAGGGGCTGGACACGGTGCCTGCGCTCGGGCCAGTCCCAGCAGCACTGAAAAATCCAAGCGACCGGGCTCTGGCTCGCGGGCCTGCACCGTGCACGCCACCCCACCAAGGTCCTTGGTGTCCTGTCTCCTTGCGTAATACCCATGAATGAACGGACGAACGCGCGTTGTTGTTGAGTGCTCTGCGTGCAGATATCTCAGGAGCAGGTTCCTGGAAGGATCTCGCGAGGTAGCACCCTCAGGACCTCAGGAGGCCAGCAGGCACCGCCTTGGGGACCAACCCTTGGCGGCCGTCCCAGCAGGAGACCTCGCGAGCGGAACCCTCACAAGACGTGCCCTGCAAGAGACGGCCCGCCATACTACCTCCTGGAGGGCTAAGTCTCCCGTCTCGCGAGCCACCCTCGCCGTCTCTCAAGCCTTTCCCTCCGATGGCCTCACGAGCGCCAGTGTTCCTCTTGGCGCAAGCCGCTTGTGCGTTAAAGGTGGGCTCCCTGAGCATCGCGCCTCAGGAACCCTCACTAGCTCCTGGTGCCCCTCGCCTCCTGGCCTTGCCCAGGCATCGTGACCTGACATACCAGCGACGGCTATGGCCGCTCAAGAGCTGGGCCCTGACAACGTAGAGCATCATGGCAAGCAAAAAGAGAAGAACATGCTTTAAGAGAAAGCCTCGCGAGGGCTCGAATGTCCATTATAGCAAGCATAAAGTATTTAACACCAGGGCATCGTCGTGACGCCCCCACGGGCCACATCGATCTAGCACAGGGTGACAAAGGGAAAAAGCACCCTAGGAGCTCGCGCCGTCGTCGTCTTCGCCGGCGCCGTTGCCGTCGGAGCTCTCGCCACTGCCGCAGGAGTACTTCCCGAGTAACGCGCTCACATAGCCTTCCACCGCCTTTGCGAGCCCATCACGAAGCTCCTCGGGGACTGAGGCTATCACCTTGTCAAAGTCGAAGTTGGGGTCGGAGTGGAGGAGGTGGCTGAAGACGCGAGTCGCCGCCAGGGAGAAGAGGCTGCGGCACTCCTCCTCCAGGATACCGTCCACCTCCTTGGCTCTGTCCTCAAGCCGTTCCACGAGCTTGGTGGAGAAGTCGATGTAGTCGGCGTCGCAGGACTCGCGGAGGGCCCCAAGCTTTCCCTGGCAGATGGAATTCAGGGCATCGTGGGCGCGGATCTCGAGGGAGTGGAGTGCCTTGACACGCTCGCGATGCTCCTGTTCCTTATCAACGGCGCCAGAGCCGGGCCACGGCGCGGCTCCCCAGCGGGTCTCCACCTCGGCGAGCGCTGCCTTCAGATCAGTGACCTCCATCCGGAGCCGCTCGCGTTCTGACTCGAAGGCGTCAGCGTCCTCTTGGACCTTCTTTTCTTTGGTCTCCAGTCGGGCGTTGGCGTCGGTGACGCACTTTGTGTGAGCCTCCTGGGCATCGGCCAGCTGGCGCCCCAGCGTCTCCAGACGCTCCTTCTCCATGGCCTGCTCGGCCGCCTCCTTCTCGTGAGTGGCAAGGGTGCCTTCCCGCGCGAGGAGCGACCGCGCCTGCTCGGCGTGTTGGTCTTGGAGCTCTTTCAGGAGGGTCTCCTCCTCTTCGCGGCGCACGGTGGCCGCTTCGGCCTCCTGGAGGGCTCTCGCGCGAGCCCCCTCCGCTTCGGCGGTGTCCCTCTCGCGCAATGCGCGAGCACGTTCGTCATGACGCCGGGTCGTACCGATGGCGACGCTGAGCCGGCGCCACCCGTCGGCAAGTTTCAGGCGCTCCTCGGCGAGGCGCGTCTCCGCGTCTTGGAAGTCCATGCCGAGCCGAGCGAGTGCGGCCTTGGTGTCGCGCAAGGCTTCAGGCCTGAGCAAGGCACGGTCACTCGCGAGGACCAGGGGCCAGTCCGGGCCAGGCCCTCTGGCACCCTCCGCTGCGACGGCGAGGGAGCCCTTGGCGCCTCTTGCCTGGGGCGGCGGGCTCGCCAGGCCGCCCCCCTCGTTCAGCCGCGGCGGTGCGCTACGGGGGCTCCCAGTGCCGGTCATGGCACACCCCGCGACTCCTTCCCCTGCGCACAAGGAGGCCCCCGGCGGAGGGGCAGATGCTTCGGCCTCCCTCATTGTCGCTTCCTTGCCCGCGGCAGGGCCAAGGGGGAGGGCGTCTCCGCCTCCTGAGGCTGCCTCCCAAGGCTCCCCCATTTCGGCCTCACAGGATGCGCCCGCGTGCGACCCTGGAGGAGCGACTGCCCCCTCCTCGATTTCCGTACACCCCGCTTCGGCGTCGGGACGGCGGGCGGCCTCTCCACGCCCTCCGGCACCGGCGGCGGGCATCGATGCCCCTGCGGGTTGGGGGTAACCCTCGCCTTCGTCGTCGTCTTCTTCTTCTTCTTCTGATCCGCGGCAGATCCCCTGCACGAATGGTGGCTCAGCTCCGAGCCGGGTAAAAGAGCAAGAATTAAGGACGCCGGCAAAAGGCAGAAGGCTTACTCGTCGCTGACGTGCCACTTCCTCTTCTTCTCCCCCGTAGACCGCTGGCTGGAGCTGCCCTCGCCGAGCATCGCCTCGGTGCCGCCGCTTGGGCCCCCAGGGCGTGCCGCGGTAGACCCGGACACGTCGTCACCCATCTCCGGGCCCTGGGCGGCTTCAGCCTCATGACGGGCCACAAGCGCTGGGGGCTCGCCTGCCCCCACGTCGGGATCCCCCGCCGCCGCGGGCGGGACACTCTCGGCGTCATCATCCTCGAGCTCGCAGATGAGCTGACGGCGAGCGCGTTGTGGCACCCGGCTGAGGTCGTCCTCCGTGGCCTTCTCCGAATCTCCGTTGCCGATGCTGCTTCCCGAATCCACCTCCACCACGAGGGGGTTGTCGCGGGGCCCGACGTGGCCCTCCTGCATGAGGTCCCACTGATCGAAGAGGGGCATCACCTTCACCATCTCCTCCTTCTCTGGATAGCGAAAAAGCGGGAGCGCCCCCTCCGGCGTTTCCACGGCAGGAGTATTGAGCAGAATCGCCAGGGCCCCGTCTAGCACGTCTGACCCCAGGCTGCCCGGCTTCAGCCTCATGCCGTCATCCCCGCAGGAGTACTCCCACATGGGGCGCGAGTGCTGCTAAAGTGGCACGGTGCGCCGCCGCAGGTACTCCCTGACAACCGCCGTCCCCGACAGTGCTACGGCCCGGTGAGCCGCCATCCGCTCAAGGACGGGCTCCATCCTCGGGTCGGCGAGCTTCTCGTGCCCCCACACGGCGATCTTCTCAGCCGTGTCCGTAGGGATCATCAGGAGCCGGTTGGTCTGGCGCGCGCTATAGACCCAGCGCTGCCGGTATCCTTCCACCTTCTTCGCAACCCTCAAGTTGATAATGCCATCCTCCATTCCCTTGATGGCAAGGAACGACGCGCATCCGGAGCGCTGGTCTGCCGCCGTTAGCCGCAGGCAGAAGAACTGGCGGAAGAGCTCCACAGATGGCCTCACGCCCACAAAGGCCTCGCAGTAAAAGGCGAACGTGGCCAGGAGGAAAATGGAGTTGGGTTGAAGATGAAGAGCATGAACCTGATAGTGGGCAAGTATAGCATAGAAGAAGTCCGAAAATGGCGGCACCAACCCTGCATACACGTTGTGGAGGAAGAAGGGATAGGCCGTCGCCCCAAGGTCGCGCGACCCCGGCCAGATTTGGGTCGCCTGGTTCTCGTTCTGGCCGCCGGCCACGAACGGAAGCACCCTGCCCAAACCTCCTTCGTCGTCGATGGTGGAGCGCTGCAGCGCCGCCCTAAGGACGGGCGTGCTTGGGGACGGGGTCACCTCCTTCCCCCTCTTGCCGGCGGGAGCCATCTGCGCGGCGGAGGCGCGGACCGGAAGCAAGAACAGGCGAAGCTCGAAGGGGGGTCGCGAGGAGCCGCGCGCGAGAAGGAAAGGCGCAGAGGGGTGGAGCGTGTGATGGAAGGCAATGATGGCCTCGCGCCGCCCGCGCCAGAATTTATGTCAGCGCGGCAGTTCCCGAGGCGTCGTGGGGAAGTGGGGGCGTCGCCCGTCACATCGTGCACCACGCGTCGCGCCTGGCCGCAGGCGGTTAGGGCCCGCGCCGTTTCGCCCCTCAGTAGGCGGGAACGTGCGCGCCGCGGGCCCGGGGGCTACTGTCGGGCCCATGGAACCCGGGGTATCCAGGCCCGTCTGCCTTTGGCCCAGGGCGCAACGCCTGGAATGGGCCCAACGGGCCGTCGCCGCCAAGCATCTCGCCAAGACCCCTCCTGAGGCCCTGGTCTCCTGAGGCCCCCTCCTCAGGGAGTAGCAGGCAACGCTCAGCACCACCATCAATGGCCTCGCAAGGTCCCCTCACGAGGTGGCTTCCCGAGTGGCCTCACGAGGCGGCTTCCCGAGGTGGACTCATGAGGCCCCCTCATGCAGGCGTTTGAGACGAAGGCCGTTCGGCGTGTCGCGCGGTTTGGAGCCCATCACGTGGGTGACGCGCGCGGCGACGAGTAGCAGCAGAGGCCGCGCCAGCAGGCGCGGATGCAGATGGTTTCATCTTTTGCGTTAGGGGAGCCGGGCCAGCTATCTACTCCCCAAAGCAACCCCAAAGGTTGCCCGATCGGCGAAGGAAGACCAAGACGGCGGGCGCGCAGGGCGGAGGTTATCACCGAGCCCACCGGCGCGTCATGGATCAGGCTTTGGCAGGCGAAGACCTCCTTTAGTCAGGATAGCCTGAGCGCCTGTCCCCTTTCAAATTGGCCAAGTGTGGCAACCCTTCCCGCCTAAGTTTCCCGGGGGAAGAGGACCAAGGCTGGCATAAAAGGGGTAGTGCTGCCACCTTGTAGAAGGATCCCATCGTCTTCAACCTTGTACGCGAGAACTCTCTCTCTGACAATAATCCCAACTACAAGCAGGAGTAGGGTCTTACACCGCAAGGTGGCCCGAACCTGGGTAAACCGCTGTGTCCACGCCCCGTCCTACGCTAGCGCGCTCTCGCCGCAGTCTCGCCGTAGCATAGCCATGGTAGGAGAGGAAGTAGTAGAACGAGCTCACCCCAGTGTTCGAACCTTTGGGTCCCCGGAGCCCCACTTCCGACAACAACCAAGCACAACTTTAGGTAATCCTCTAATGATAAGATTGACGGTCCTAAGATTACGAAGCATGTCAATTTCCTCTTCATGAGTAGGATGCAAGGGATCAATAGGGGGCACATAAGGATTGTGAATGTACTTGCTCAAGTTAAATTCATCAAAGATATCAAGCATTTCATCCTTCCAAAAGTTGTAATACTCCCCATTGAGAATAGGCACTCTACGTCTAAGACTCCCCAAAGTAGACACATCCATCTCCCTCCAATGGTGATGAAACCAAAGCAATGGAGACCAAAGCTCTGATACCAATTGTGGGATCGAGGATATAGGTCTAGAGGGGGGGTGAATAGACACTTAACCAACCAAAGTTGCAGATTTTAATTTCTCTTGGAACTTAGGCAGATTTTGGCACAAGTTAAGATCACTCCAATACTTTCTACACATGCATATCTAGAGATTGAGCAGCGGAAATAGTAAAGCATGCAAAAGTGCGGAATGTAAAGGGGAAGAGTATGGAAGATCAAACGCAATGAAGACACAGTGGTTTTTGGCGTGATTCCGATAGGTGGTGCTATCGTACGTCCACGTTGATGGAGACTTCAACCCACGAAGGGTAACGGCTGCGCGAGTCCACGGAGGGCTCCACCCATAAAGGGTCCACGAAGAAGCAACCTTGTCTATTCCACCATGGCCTATGTCCACGAAGGACTAGCCTCACTCGGGGTAGATCTTCACGAAGTAGGCGATCTCCTTTCCCTTACAAACTCCTTGGTTCAAGGCTCCCAAGTGACACCTAACCAATCTAGGAGACACCACTCTCCAAAAGATAATAGACGGTGTGTTGTTGATGAACTCATTGCTCTTGTGCTTCAAATGATAGTCTTCCCAACACTCAAACAACTCCTCACAGATTTGGCTATGGTAGAAGAAGGATTTGAGTGGAAAGCAACTTGGGAAAGGCTAGAAATCAAGGTTCAAATGGTTAGAATGGAATGACTTGATCTCAACACATGAGTAGGTGGTTCTCTCTCAGAAAATGTATGGTTGAAGTGTAGGCACGTTCTGATGGCTCTCCTTACTGAGAAGGAAGTGGTGGAGGGGTATATATAGCCTCCACACAAAATCCAACCGTTACACACTTTGACCCAACTCGGTGGCACCGAAACCATAATCTCAGTAGCACCGAACTGTGTAAAAGATATGAACGTTAGGAATCTCGGTGGGACCGATTGGAACAACTCGGATGGAGCGAAGTGCAATGGCTAGGGCAAACCTCGTCTCGGTGGCACCGATTGCATCAACTCGGTAAGACCGAAATGAAGCAATAAGGCAACAGAGAGTTGGCAAGCCATCTCGGTGAGACCGATTTGCAAAACTCGGTGGGACCGAAGTGAGTGCAAACGATTATAGAGAGTTGGCAAGGCCATCTCGGTGAGAACGAGATCCATATCGGTGGATCCGATTTGTTAGGGTTTTGGCAGTGGCTAAGTCCAGATGAACTCGGTGGCTCCGGATAGGAAATTTCACTGGGGCCGAGTTGGAATGTAGGTTTTGGATAAATTTGGATACAGAGAGTGGTTGAGGGTTTTGGAACACTGTCACTAAGCACTTGAGCAAAAAGACCATTAAGCAACACCTCATCCCCTTTTAATAGTATTGGCTTTCCTATGGACTCAATGTGATCTTGATCACTAAACCAAAAATGTAGAGTCTTGATCTTTTGCCAATCCTTGTCCTTAGCATTTTGTAGGGGTTCCACATCCTCTTGTCCCTGCCACGCCATTATTGAACTTGTCTGAAATTCACTAGTTAAAAGCATTAGTCCAACAACATGTATGTTGGCATAAATTACCAAAACCACCAAGGGGGCAAATGTGCTTTCAATATCAAATCACATCTTGGCCATACCACATCACATCACAAGCCCTACAAAAACAAGTTAGACGTCCTCTACTTTGTTGTTACAATTTTTACGTGGCGTCTAGGGGCAACTAATAAGAACAGTTCTTATCTACGCAAAGCCACAACGGTGATATACAAGTTGCCTTTTAACCTTATACAAGGACCGCCACTGTCAAATCAAATTCAACTAAAGTGGGAGAGAGAGAGACACCCGCCAGCCACTTTTTATGCAATACAAGTTGCATGTCAATCGTGGAACCGGTCTCTTGTGCGAGGAAAAGTTAAGTAGGTCCGGGCCGCTTCATCCCACAATACCGCCAAATCCAAAAATAACAAGGGAGGTAAGCAATCTGAACATCAACACCCACAACCAATTTGTGTTCTACTCGTGCATAACATCTACGCATAGACCTAGCTCTGATACCACTGTTGGGGAACGTTGCATGAAAAACAAAAACAAAATCCTACGAAACACCCAAGATCTATTCTATGGAGATGCTAGCAACAAGAGGGGAGTGTGTCTACATACCCTTTTAGACCGAAAGTATTAACGATCTAAAGATCGTGGTTGGTGTAGTCGTACTCCTTCGCGATCTAATCCGATCCGAGCACCGAACGAACGGCACCTCCGAGATATGCACATGTATGGCTCGGTGATGTCTCTGCCTTCTTGATCTAGAAAGCGAGGATGGAGAGGTAGATGGGATCTAGGCTAGCACGACGGCGTGATGGTGGTGGTGGCGGCAGAAATCCGGCAGGGCTTCGCCAAGCACGTACCGCAGAGGAGATGGGAGAAGTTGGGAGAGACGGCGGCCAAGGGTGGAATGGTGCTGCCCCCTCCGCCTCCCCACCTTTATATAGGCATGGGAGGGGCTGGTGGCTTGCCCTCCAAGCCCCTAGGGTCGTTGGCCAAGAGGGGAGGAAGGAAATCCCTCCTTTCCTTCCCCAACGATCGCTATCCCCCTTTTTTAGGGATCTTGATAAGATCCTATTCCTTATAGGGAGGATCTTGGTGCGCCCTGACCAGGGGTGTGGGGCCTTTCCCCTCTACCCACGTCCATGTGGGTCCCCCCATGCAGGTTGGCCCCACTCCGGAACCTTCTAGAACCATCCCGGTACAATACCGAAAAATCCCAAACATTTTCCGGAACCCTAAATATGACTTCCCATATATAAATCATTACCTCCGGACCATTCCGGAGCTCCTCATGATGCCCCGGATCCCACCTAAGACTCCGAACTACTTTCGTACTTCACCATACGAATATCCCAATACTACCCTAGCGTTACCGAACGTTAAGTGTGTGACCCTATGGGTTCGAGAACATGCAGACATGACCAAGACTCCTCTCTGATCAATAATCAATAGCGGGACCTGGATGCCCATATTGACTTCCACATATTCAACGAAGATCTTTATCAATTGAACCACGATGTCGAGGATTCAGTTAATCCCGTATGCAATTCCCTTTGTCCGACAATATGTTACTTGCCTGAGATTCGATCATCGGTATCTCCATACCTAGTTCAATCTTGTTACCGGCAAGTCTCTTTACTCATTCCGTAATACAAGATCCTCATGACGAAACTCATTAGTCACATGCTTGCAAGCCATTCATGATGTTGCATTACCGAGAGGGCCCAGAGATATCTCTCTGTCAGACGGAGTGACAAATCCCAGTCTCGATTCATGCAACCCAACAAACACTTTTTGAGATACCTATAGAGAACCTTTATAATCACCCAGTTACGAAGTGACATTTGATAACCCACAAAGTATTCTTCCAGCATTAGGGAGTGGCATGATCTCATGGTTTAAGGAACATATACTTAACATTAGGAAAGTGACACATCTCCAATGTATCTATAATTTTTTATTGTTCCATGCTGTTATATTATCAATCTTGGATGTTTTTATATGCATTTACAGCAATTATATATCATTTTTGGAGACTAACCTATTAACTTAGTGCCCAGTGCCAGTTGCTGTTTTCTGCCCTATATTTGTTTTACAGAAAATCAATACCAAACGAAGTCCAAATGCCACGAAACTTTTTGGAGATTTTTTTCTGGACAAGATAAACACTAGAAGCTTTGGGAGGAGGCCAGAAGCCCCAGGGGGTGCCCACGAGGCACCAGGGCGCGCCTGGGGGGGGCAGGCGCGCCCTGGTACCTCGTGGGGCCCACAGAGCTCCGTTTGACCTAATTCCTCCACTATAAATTCCCAAAAAATGAGAAACCCTCAGGGGAGTCCACGAAATACTTTTTACGCCACCACAACTTTCTTTTCTCAAGAGATCCCATCTGGGGTCCTTCTCCGGTAATCTGCCGGAGGGGGAAACGATCACGGAGGGGCTCTACATCAACCTTGCTGCCCTTCCGATGATGCGTGAGTAGTTTACGACAGACCTTCGGGTCCATAGTTAGTAGCTAGATGGCTTCTTCTCTCTTTTTGATCTTCAATACAATGTTCTCCTCTATGTTCTTGGAGTTCTATCCGATGTAATCACTTTTTGCGGTGTGTTTGTTGGGATCCGATGAATTGTGAGTTTATGATCAGATTATCCATGAATATATTTGAGTCTTCTATGATCTCTCTTATGCATGATTATTATAGCTTCGTATTTCTTCTCCGATCTATTGATTTGGTTTGGCCAACTAGATTGATTTATCTTGCCATGGGAAGAGATGCTTTGTAATGGGTTCGATCTTGCGGTCCTCAATCCCAGTGACAGAAAGGGACATGACACGTATGTATCATTGCTATTAAGGGTAAAAAGATGGGGTTTATTCATGCGTGAGTTTATCTTGTCTACATCATGTCATCGTTCTTAAGGCATTACTCCGTTCTTTATGGACTTAATACACTAGATGCATGCTGGATAGCGGTCGATGTGTGGAGTAATAGTCGTAGATGCAGGCAGGAGTCGGTCTACTTATCTTGGACGTGATGCCTATATACATGATCATTGCCTTGGATATCATCATGATTATTTGCTTTTCTATCAATTGCCCAACAGTAATTTGTCTACCCACCGTATGCTATTTTCTCGAGAGAAGCCTCTAGTGAAAACTATGACCCCCGGGTCTATATAAATCATATTGCTAAAACCCTAAAAATATTGCTGCCATTTTATTTTATTTATTTTATTTTGTATTTTTGTTTCAATCTATCTATCTATTACATACAATTTAATCTTGCAATTTACCACCGAGGGATTGACAACCCCTCGTTTGCGTTGGGTGCAAGGATTTGTTGTTTGTGTGCAGGTGCTGCTAACGAGGTGTTGCGTGATTCTCCTACTGGTTCGATAACCTTGGTTTCATAACTGAGGGAAATACTTATCTCTACTGTGCTGCATCATCCCTTCCTCTTCGGGGAAAATACCAACGCAAGCTACAAGTAGCAGAAAGCTATCGCAAATTGAACTAAGTGACACGATCAGATGCTAAGCTTATGGTTCGGTCTGTCCATCACATCATTCTCCTAATGATGTGATCCCGTTATCAAATGACAACTCATGTGCATGGTTAGGAAACCTTAACCATCTTTGATCAACGAGCTAGTCTAGTAGAGGCTCACTAGGGACACTGTATTGTTTATGTATCCACACATGTATTTAAGTTTCCGGTCAATATAATTATAGCAAGGTGTCGATGTACTAAAGTTTGGGTCTTTTAGTACCCCATACTTGTGCACGGACGGTTGTAGCCATACCAGCGGCAAGGCCTGCCGGAGAACAGCTGGAGACATATACCAAGGATATCAAGAAGGCATTCAAGCCGATGACCAAAAGGCAGAAGACCAAAGGCTGGGCTCCCGGCAAGATACTTGCCGGGAGGACTCGCGAAGGTCCGGCAAGGCTTCGCACCCGGCATGATCTCGCACCCGGCAAGATCCCACTGTACTGCCACCGCTCCAGCGCAGTGACCAGTCCGTCATTTAGGGCTTGTCCTCCTGGTTGCGTGTCATGGCACTGACCGCAGATGGGGTTAAGCGGTGCTGATGGGACGGGTCCTTTTTCCGTCCCCAAGAAAGTTAGGGACACCTAAGGGAGGCATTTAATGTGTTTGTCCTAATCCATCAGTGGTAATCATGTAACACTGTAGCAACTTTACACCTCTTGTATTCCTGTCTGCCACTGTTGGGGACCCCTTGGACGTATAAAAGGAGGCCCAAGGCGGAGCTACAGAGGGGGAGGACCTTCTGGCCCATTCTGCATGCGTAGCTGCTTCTTGAACGTATTGTTCATCGCAAGCGCTCCGTGTACTTGAGCTTAAGAACATCCACAATAAACAACAGCAGGAGTGGGGTTTTACGCTTCTCAGCGGCCCGAACCTGGGTAAAGATCCTTGCGTTGGTCGTTGGATCCGCTCTTTGTGCAAATCTTTTCCCCCACCGAACCGTAAAGGGATCCTCTCGATCCCATAGGTGTCGTACGCCGACACAAGGATAATAAAAATTTATCATGAATAAGGAAATATGATAATAACATGTTTATTATTACCTCTACGGCATATTTCTAACATTATATGTTTCAGTTCCTATTCTTATGTGAGCATCATTAAAATCATCATGCCTAGCTAAAAGGCATTAAAGAAAAGCGTTTGTTGGGAGACAATCCAATATTTATCCTTACTTTTTGTGTGTGTTTACATGATTGATGCTACTGTAGTAATCATGTTTAGTATCTTTTATTTTTAATAAAGTGCCAAGTTAAACCTTTAGAGTGATACGGATGCTTGTTTATTTGGTTCCGTGCAAAAACAGAAACTTTTGCGTCCAGTATATGAATAATCATTCTGTACTAGAACATGATCAATTGCTGAAATTTTTACAGATTATGTCTATGCAAATTGTCTATGTTACCTTAATTTTTTTTTTTAAAATGAGTGTTAGAAGTATGGATAATAATTTCTCGTTTACAGAC
This sequence comes from Elymus sibiricus, assembly GCA_039707655.1. Lineage (NCBI taxonomy): Eukaryota > Viridiplantae > Streptophyta > Magnoliopsida > Poales > Poaceae > Elymus > Elymus sibiricus. Next base: position 194,261,079 of record CM077664.1, on the reverse strand, counting down.
GGTTCTGTTTTTGACAGATTCTATTTTGTTTTCTTAGTTTGCTTGTTTTGGAGCTTCCATGGCTTATATTGTGGGATAGTGTTGGTGCAATACTTGCCCTATTGTGTTTTGGAGATTGTTGACAGAAATAGGTATGGACTGATTTGTTTCCTAGTGCATACAGAGAGAAATAGTCCATGCAGTATTGAAGAGAATGATGTCTCCGGTTTATAATTCGAAGAACTTCACCGAAGAATATCTACACCGCAGAGAAGAATGAGCTACATCTTGTGATGACTTGTAGACGAGAAGAATGAAGTGAAGGAATTGACCCCTCGAAAGTTTACTGCTGACGCGAAGCAATTGGTTCGGTGATTCTGTCCGAAGAAATTGACTGCAGTGATGGAAGACGAAGACGAGGTGAAGACGTAGCATTCTTTTCGTTGTTCCTCTTTCATTTACTTGAGTCATAGGACCTCCGTACTATTAAGAGGGGTATAGGTTCTCGAAGCTTAGATCCGCTATGATGCTTAGCCCAAACCTATGTGAGTCTGAGAGAAATCTCTTTATGCTTCGAATGATTACCTGCCAGCACGTAATGTTACCGTTGTGCTCAATTTCCGACCGTTGGACTCGTGTCGTTCGGCCATTGGTTGCTCCACATGTCCAGTTTGCTCTTTTCCCTTCAGGGAAGGCTGCGGCTATAAATAGCCACCCCGCTCCAACGTTGCCCGTTGGCTGCTCCGCTTAAGATTTCTGAGAAGATTGATTGAGCATCCCCTCTCCGAGTGATTTGAGTTTAAGATCCACCGAGAGAAAAATCAAGAGCCAAAACTTAGACAGTGGTTGAGCATCACAGTAGTTCTAAGTTAGAGTTCTTGTACCTATTACTCTTGAGAGCTGCGCACTCTCTAGACGGATAGGTGTCGGCTCGAGTGTCGAAGAGTAATTGTCGTCACCGAGCAAGATCTTCAGCAACCAAGAGTCGTTGTGGTTCGCGAAGAAGTCTGTCGAAGGTTTGGAGATCGCCGACAAGTATCTACCACGAGTGAAATCAACTGGAGTCTGATCAGCTCCGAGTTGAAGGAGAATACGGCGAGGAGAGTTTATCCTCTGTGTTAAATCACAACCCCTCCAACCAAACCTAGTCCTTTGGCAGAAGGGCGAACTGGTCTACCAAATTCTTCTGTCGCCATCGAGCACCACTGGTTTGCTTTACATCACTGCAATTCCTTCAGCAGTTTATATTCATGCTCTGTGCCGATAGTTGTAACTGATCAGTCTTAGTTCATCAATTGACTGTTGCATTCTCATCGTTCTTTTCCATCATCTCAGGTTAATCTATTTCACTTCGTAATTCTGTATGTCTACATAATTACATTCAGTGCCGAATCTATTCACCCTGTTACCACTTCCCGTGCATTTCCATCGTAGTCCATATATTGCTTTTCCTCACGCTACTGGATATGTTAGTATATTGCATTACCTTCATATCTATCTAACCTGTGTTCGAATGACTACTGACTTCCACATCGATAGATATACTCTTCTATAGCGAGCTAAATTGAATGCTATTCTACCGAACCTTATTTCCGCTGCTGTGTTTGGGATCAATTCAAAACATTCGCAAGAATTTTTGAATCTCCCATTCAACCCCCCCCCCCTCTAGTCGATATACTCCCGGTCCTAACAATTGGTATCAAAGCAGGTACTCCCTATCTCTGTTTATTAAAGGTCTAACAACCTTGGAGTTTTGAGTATGTCGTATGCAGGTAGATCCTCGCACTCTGAAAGTTTTCCTATCTTCGATGGAGATGATTATGTCTCCTGGAGAGAGCGAATGAAAATCAGACTTCAGGCCATCAATATTGAACTTTGGGAAATCGTAGAAAATGGATACACTGTTCAGCATCCTGATGCTCCTACTTCCAATGACGAAGCTATGATACGGTTGGATGCTCAAGCAAAAGATATTATCTGTGACAGCATCTCGAGAGATATTTTTATTCGGTTCCGAAAGCTTGACACTGCTAAGCAACTCTGGGATGCCTTCAAAGATGTTCATGAAGAATTCACTGCCAGAACAGATCAACACACAAATATGCTTCGTGCCATGTTTGCTGGTTTCAAAAGTCTTCGTAAAGAAAGTGCTATGGAACTCACCGATCGATTGACAAATATTGTTGAAAGACTTCATCAACGAGGAGTAACTGATATCACCGATAGAGATGTGGCAACAAGCTACTGAGCGCTCTTGATGCAACATTTGATCCAATCGTGACTGAAATCAAACAAAGACCAGACTATGAAGAACTTCACTACGTCGAAGTCATGACCCTGTTGTCTATTCACGAAGAAAAGATGGAAATTGAAAATGGACTTCAAGAATCTTCTTCGGAAAGCGAAGGGGAAATTCTTTCACACTATGGCAGTTCACAAGAAGAAGATATCGAGAATCAACACTCTATCACAAGAGAACTCGAAATGCTCACAGAAAGACTAAGTGACCTCAGAAGACAAAATCTATGTCTCACAAATGATGACGAAGTTGATTTGCCTGAATCTTCAAGAAGATTACCTCTGAAAGATATGAAGTGCTCCAAATGCAAACAACTCGGTCACTACATCGCGCACTGTCCTTGTTGGGAGCAAGATGAAAAACCAAGCAACAGATGGATTAATCTTCACTGCACTGGATTCACTCTAGTCGATCGTCACACTAAGCTCTTGAAGAAAAATGAATCTGATGCATCTTCTTCGACGAGACCAGTCACTGACGTGCAAACGAGAGCGACCATTGAATCTAATATGAAGAAAATATCGCAGCTGACTAGAGTATTTGCAGAAATGTATATGGAATCTGAAGATGGAACATCCGAATCCAAATTAGAAGACAAAGAGTTCTACAGAAGCCTAGGAAGAGGAAAAGCATTCGTCGCCTATGAATCATCCGAGAAGTCTCTCGAATCTGACACTGATGATAATGCTTCAAGTGATGATGAACCTATCGCATTCTGTCTCATGGCAAAAACCTCAAAGGATCAGGTATCAGCAAAGCACCAAATATCTATGATTGAATACATTGCCTATGCTAAACTCGTTAAGATTGCAAAATCTCAATAAGATGAGCTTGAAAAACTTGAGAGGAATCTCAGGAAAACCGAAGGATTACTGGTCGAAGAGATGGAGAAGAATCAAGACTTGACTGAAAAGCACGATGCTTTTTCTTCAACGATTGATGATCTTTCCGAACGATATGATTCTCTTACAGCCGACTACGAGAATTTACCAGATGAACTCCTTTGCAGGAATCAAGAACTCGAGTCACTGAAAGAGTCTTATACCGCACTCGTGAAAGAAAAAGCTTCTCTCTTCGCCGAGCAATCTAGCAATCTTTCTGATGATTTTGTGCCTCCTTGCTCAAAATGCCTAGAATGTAGCAATGCTGATTCAAATGATAAAATATCCAATGCTGCCATCGAGAATATTGCAAGTACTTCGAATGACATTTCTAACCCCTCTTCCGAGGAATTTGCAGCTATCTCTGATGAAAATTGCAGGCTAAAGAACTTGCTTGAGACAGGAATGCTAAAAAGTCTCAGAGGACATCAAACACTATGTGATGTGCTCAAGAAGTCAATACTGCACGGAAATCCCCAAAAAGAAGGGTTGGGTTTCAAAAGGAAACTCAACGTTGATGGAACCTACTGGACTCCCGAGCAATATCCTCGAACAAGTTGGGTTCTAGCTAAGATCAAAACTCTCGAACCTGCGCTCCTAACTGGATATGACACTCCCTTTCCAGTTGTTTCTGACGAGTCTGATGACTCAAACTACAAACTCTTCAAACAACAGAATGGTAAGGTTTTCGCTCGGTATGTTGGGACTAACTGCAGGTCTGGCTCACCCAAGAAGCAGATCTGGGTGAAGAAGTGCACCATTGAAAATTTATCTGTCACTGCCAACCTGAATATGCAGAGTAATTCTCCTCGAGGAAATAATAATCCCTCGCAGTATGGCACTGCAACTTCCTCGAACAGACATCACCTAACTTTCGACAAAAGGAGTACATGTGTATCTCCTCGAATCATTATGCTCATGTCTCTGGGAACAATTTCAATGCTTACTCATATGATTATTCTCGAGATGCATAGGTGAACTACGGAAACCAACGAAGGAACGTCCCTGCTCAGTCAAGGCAAATGAGGTCTGCACTGCCCGCACAAGTGTGGGTTGCGAGAAAGAACTAACCCATCTTGCAGGAATTCTATCTTAGGGATTCTTTCCGGTTATCCTTTGCCCTGAGATCTATACTGTTGGTGTTGGTTCTTTGTGTTTATCTATTCTCTGTTTGATTGTTTGTCTTCAAGTTGCCGTGTTTGTGTTTCGTCCGATGCACAACTCACTCATAGCTCCTCGTTTGGTGTTTCTTCTCATTTGGCTGAGTGTTTTTTTTTCAGACCCTTTTATCCCTCTATTCTTTCTCTTCCAAATCTTTGCTGTCCGTCGTAAGCATGCAATTTGATCTGAAGAAGATCTCTCTCTGACGTCCTTGGTCGCGAAAGAAATCTACTTCGAACTTTTATCCACTTTTGGCGTTCAGCCCTTCAAAACCTTTCGACCTTCCACTCTCTTCCCGAGTTTATCGCAGAAAACGGTTGCCACGTGCCCACGATCTACTCTATCGTGATCATGTCCGTCGAATGCGGAACGTCCCGCAACTGTGGGCCGTAGATTTAGGAGAGGAGGTTCTGCTCTCCTGCTATATATACCCCTCGTCGCGCCTTCTTCCTCATCCGCACAAACCCTCGTTTCACCCGCACCCGACCCGAACTCGAAGCAACTCCGGCAAGAAGCTCCACCGTGCAACTCCGGTGAAGTCTCGTCGCAGCTGATCACGCCGGTGCGGTAATCCATGCTCCCGCATTGTCATAGTTGATCTAAGTTGCCAAGTTAGGGCGTTTAGATCCGGAACTGCTCCTTTCCATCTCTCTGTTCTTAGGACAGTTCTTACCGATGCAATTTTCTTTGATTTATTTCACTGCGGTTGATCTGTAGGAATCACTAGAAGTTGACTGGTACGGTTTGTAGATCTTCCTCGTACTGGTTTTCCCCCTCTAGGGTTCATGTGAAATTGCCTGAAAGATTAGATAGTTTTCAACCTGCCTAGAACTTATCTGTGGCTAGCTTGTAAAATCTATCAATGATATCTTTCTGTTTTATCATATGTTCCTTGTCGGACTCCCTCAAAATCGTTTTCGTTCAAAATCCTTCTGTGCATGCTTATGACCCTACCTCTGTTTTTCCCTCGCATCTATTCTATTTCACAGGTTGGCCATGGCACAGAGTTCAGAAGAGCATTCAGATTCTGAAGGATATCTGCCTCAGTTTCCACCAAGGTCTGAACGAATGAGAATGACTAGAGGAGGAAAATCCTCAAAGCCACCCAAGGCTCCGAAGAAGAGAAAAGAATCCGTGTCCGAAGGAGATACTGAATTCCCTCAGTTCACAGTCAGCCTGAGGATGAATTGGTCACTGACGCTCTAACCATCTTCTCCGTTGCAAATCCCAAAAAGGGCGGTCGTGGCAGAGAAAAGAACACCACTGCAGAAATGTCTGATCCTGACAGTTACAGAACTCCACCTGAAGGAGAATCAATGACAGATCGCAACAACAGGCTACAGAGGATTCGCCGCCACTGGGCTGGAAAATGGTACAGATATGAAAATGTTCGCGAGAAGTACCAGATCTTATTTGCCTTCACTCCACCATGGAATGACTGCATTGCTGAAAATTGCATTGGCCCTGATGATGAAAAAGTCAGACCCCCGCCGCCAGCAGATGCTCATCCCGACTCTCTTAAAACTATCGCTGATTTTCCCGAGGAAATAGCTAAGAGGGCGAAGGCCAAAGCCAAGCGTGAAGCTAGAGAAGCTAAGAAGAATCAAGTTGAAGCGAAAAATGTCGTGCTGACCCAGCAAGACGTACAGAAGAAAAAGGAATGTGCATCAGCTTCAAAGGAAAGCAAATCTGAGAAATCAGTTTCCCCTCGTGCACCACGAAAGAAAACTCTTGTCAAGAGAATCAAGAAGGCAGCTCCTGACTCATCTGATGAGTCGTCTAGAGAAGATACCCCGAATGAAATTCCATTGTATGATCATCTTGCCATTCTCAACAAGCCTTCCAAGAGCCCCTCTCCAGTGAAAGATTTATCCTCTACGAGGAAATCACCCAGGCATGCACCTATTCTGTCCACCAATAAACCTTCGGGTTCTGCTGCTCCGAAAATTTGACAAGCACAACAGCGAAGAGAAAGCTGCTATCTGAAGAACAAGCAGATGTAGCCGCCAACAAGACCAAGCTCACTATTCCTGCTTCCACAGAGGAACAAAAGTATGACTTCAATTTCATGATCGATGTGATTGACAATGATGCATATGATGCAAAAGCCGATGATGTGAGCGGTCTGGGACTTCCTGATGATGTTGCCGAAATGGTAACGAAGCATTTCATTGAGCTGAGGAAAATCTCCAAGAAGCTGAACAAAGCTGTCAAAGACAAGCAAGCTGTCGAGAAGCTGAGAAATGAGGCCAAGACTGAATCCGAAAGGAAAAAGATGAACAAAGAAATTGTTGAACTCACCAAGGCCTTCAGTGTCTTGCGCAATGAGAAAATTGAGTGGCACTCACGTTTGCACATGGAAGTATCACAACTGTGTGACAGGAGAAACGAGGAGATTGACCGCAAGGCAGATCTTGCTCGAAGAAGAATTCAAGAGGAAAAACGTCAGAAGGCTAGGGCAAGAGTGAGCAAACCGAAAGCTAACAAAGACCGCCGTCTTCAGAATGTCACTGGTGATCCTGCTCCACTGGATTCCCATGTACCCTTGCAGCTGGTTCCCCCTTCTCCACCTCACGAGGATGGACACTTGTAGCAAGCTGGTACTGACCAGGTTATCATTCCGGTGCCAGTAGCCCAAGAGCAACATGAAGTTGTTGATATATTCCTTGAAAAGACTAATGAGGGAAATGCACCTCCCACGCAGCAATCCCCAGTTGACAAAGTTGATGAGGAAATTGAAGTTGAAAAGGCAGATCCATCGCCGCCAAGAACATTGCAAGCAGAGCCCTCCGAACCAAATAAGGAAGAGAATGACAAGATTAAGGGGGAGCTCAGTATTTCCCGAGAGAAAACACCCCCGATCACATCATCTGGTGCCCCTACCCAGATGGATGTTGATCCTGCTCCTCTTACCACTGCACCACAGATGGTAGAGGAACAAAAGAAATCTGATGAGCCGATGGCTCGAGAAGAAACTATCCAACCAGTTGTACCTCATGCAACCGAGAAAGAGGTTGTCACACCTCCCGCCGAAGAATGTGCAAGGAAAGAAAAGGCCCTTGTGCCCGAAAGTCAGAAAGATGCCGAAGGAGTTCCGGCAAGCAAGAATAGTGGTCAGACAAGTTCCTCGAAGCCACCAGCAAGAGAAAAATCAAGAAAGCCTCATGCTCCTCTCAAGCCTATTGAGGAAGGTGTGCCTACGCCTGATGATGTTCGGACCCAGTCTATGGCCGATGAAGAACCACTGAGAAATCCGTTGGAAACCTTCCCGTTGTTTCCTGTCGATGATGGCCCAAACGGTCCAGCTTTCAATAAGCAATTTCATCGATCGAAACTTGCATTCTTTGGGACCAGCCCATATGAAGGAGAAAGAACCTCTTTGTCACCAAGATTCTGGACAAAAGAACATGCCATGTATTATGCTCGTATTTTGTATAGCAAGAATCGCATATTCAAGCACAAGATTCTGGATTTCGCTGAGCTCGAAAGTTTACCTTGCTTCCATCACACCATCGAGCAGATTGAACAGGTCTTCCTGAAGAGTTTTCTTCGTTTCAATCATGGCTGGAATCGTGAAGTTATTCTTCAGTTCTACGCTACTCTTTATATCTCAGGAGATCTTGCAAACAACAGTACTTGGGTCCTCGAATGGATGAACGAGGATGAAAAGATCAAATGCTCGGCAGACCAGTTTTTGGCACTACTAAATCTACCTCGGTGTAATTTGATGCCTCACGTGAACACAGACTGCACTATTGGGATGTATCCGTAGCTGAACTCCATATGCTGATGGACCCCAAGCTCGTTGGCGATGAATGTACCGAAGCAAATCCGAAGAATCTGGCCTATGAGAACAAAGTGCTATTCTATATCCTATGCAACTCTCTTACGCCTACGAACAGACCAGAAACCATTCATGGCATCGTGGCAAATGCTCTTCAAGCAATAGCTCATGGCATTCGGTTTGACATTCCGGATCTATTCATTCGCAACATGGCCTATGCAGCTGATAGCCCTCAAGTCTTGAAGCCTTATGCACCATGGATCATGTTCGCCATTGAGCAACTTCTCGAGAAAAAGTTTTTCTGCCCATTTGTCCCGAAAGTGTTCATGCCACCAGTCCGAGACACTCTCCTGTTTGTAAAAGACATCGGCAAAGGGAAGACACCCATTGATGCTGCTGCCTCTGCCTCTGCTAGAGCACCGAAGGTCAAGAAGGTCACAATAGAAATCCCTCATGAAGAAAATCCCTCACTATACGAGATTTGTCTTCGCACTCAGCAAGCCCTGGAGAGTCACATTAAGCTCGACCGCACAGAAAAAGTGGAAATGATGACTGAGATCAATCTGCTTCACAATTATGCTCATCAAGCACTGCTATATGAGAAAGAACAGAAGAAGCGCTCGTGGACCCTTTTGCGCAAGCATTATTCTCGCAAACAACTGTCAGCCAAGGGAATCGAGAAAGATTATGATCATCTGGAGCTGTTTGAAGTTCCTCGCATCCGAAGGCAAACCCCAGTACTTCCTCAACGCTCTGACTCCACAGACCTGCTGTTTATTGAACCCGATGAGCAACTTGAAGACACAGCAGGCACATACATATACAAGCCAGATGCACCTCGCAATGCAACTCCCGAAGCTGATCCCGAAGCCCGTGTCCCGTGTTGCGTCTCCAACTCCTGCTTCGGCTTCGACCATCGCTCGTTCTGCTTCGCCGAACAGCTCGAGTTCTGGGGATTCTTCGGATGAGTAGTTCCTCGCATGCATTCTCTTACCTTTTTTGACACTTGTTGACAAAAAGGGGGAGAAGAACATCGAGAGATAGTAAAGCAGGCTATTTGCAGGGTGTTTCCATTCGCCATTTGCTTTTCTTTCGAACAATTTGCTATTGGTCGTTGAACTTTTGGTCATTGAACTGTTGGTCGTGGAACTTTATCTCACTCTCACCGCCTGTGGTGAAGGTTACGGCATCGTCATGTACCGTTAATAACCCCTGCATTGCTATATTTTCTTACAGTTATTTGTTTGCAGGTGCTATCGAATGCTTACTTCCGTGAAATGATTATCCTCGATATTTATCCTTCGTGCAAGGTTAAGTGAAAGCCTTTCAAGGAGGATTGGAATTCATGTCTCTCGAAAAGAGGGATCTTACTCCTTGAAACTACATATATCTTACTCCTATGCTCATCTTTCACTATCTAACGATGCAGGAGAAGAGAAGTCGCTTCTGAGTAAAATTGTTCGTGATTCAAAAGAAAATTCATTCTGTCTATCTGACAAGCTGTTTTCACCTCGCATATGTCTATGGGATCATCTTTGTTGCAGGAAAACATCGTCTGAAGCATATCCACTCCGAGCAATATACTTGTGACTCTTTTGCTCTGATTATTCCTCGAAAATCTAATTTGCAGGGAATCTATACCTCGGGTGGAATTAAACTGTGTTCTGAGAAAATCTTCATGGCGTATCCTTTGCCACAATGTTTTTCAAATTTTCATCACTATCTAACTAAATCCTTGTCAAAGGTTGTGTGTGGCAGGAAATACCTCAGACATCGTCGAGTGTATTGGATGAAACTACGAATGAGATCATCTGCCAATATCACTCATACGAAGATTCACCTCGCTACCTTCTGTATTATCTCCTATGATCACTCCAATCAGAATGATGCATATCTTCAGGGGGAGCGTGTTTTATCTTCGTATTTATCTCTCGTCTCTCACCTTCTTTCACATTCCATTTCATTCTTTTATCTATCTTTCGATGTGTCCTGTTTTGTCAACAATCGTCCAAAAAGGGGGAGATTGTTGGTGCAATACTTGCCTATTGTATTTTGGAGGTTGTTGACAGAAACAGGTATGGACTGATTTGTTTGCTAGTGCATACAGAGAGAAATAGTCCATGCAGTATTGAAGAGAATGTTGTCTCCGGTTTATAATTTGAAGAACTTCACCGAAGAATATCTACACCACAGAGAAGAATGAGCTACATCTTGTGATGACATGTAGACGAGAAGAATGAAGTGAAGGAATTGACCCCTCGAAAGTTTATTGCTGACGCGAAGCAATTGGTTCGGTGATTCTGTCCGAAGAAATTGACTGCAGCGATGGAAGACGAAGACGAAGTGAAGACGTAGCATTCTTTTCGTTGTTCCTCTTTCATTTACTTGAGTCATAGGACCTCCGTACTATTAAGAGGGGTATAGGTTCTCGAAGCTTAGATCCGCTGTGATGCTTAGCCCAAACCTATGCGAGTCTGAGAGAAATCTCTTTATGCTTCGAATGATTACCTGCCAGCAGAAGACATTGTTCTTCGTCGTTGTAGGAGATATCTTTCGAACTGAAGAGTTAGCATTACTTGCTCCGCACGTAATGTTACCGTTGTGCTCAATTTCCGACCGTTGGACTCGTGTCGTTCGGCCATTGGCTGCTCCACATGTCCAATTTGGTCTTTTCCCTTCAGGGAAGGCTGCGGCCACCCCGCTCCAACGTTGCCCGTTGGCTGCTCCGCTTAAGATTTCTGAGAAGATTGATTGAGCATCCCCTCTCCGAGTGATTTGAGTTTAAGATCCATCGAGAGAAAAATCAAGAGCCAAAACTTAGACAGTGGTTGAGCATCACAGTAGTTCTGAGTTAGAGTTCTTGTACCTATTACTCTTGAGAGTTGCGCACTCTCTAGACGGATAGGTGTCGGCTCAAGTGTCGAAGAGTAATTGTCGTCACCGAGCAAGATCTTCAGCAACCAAGAGTCGTTGTGGTTCGCGAAGAAGTCTGTCGAAGGTTTGGAGATCGCCGACAAGTATCTACCACGAGTGAAATCAACTGGAGTCTGATCAGCTCCGAGTTGAAGGAGAATAGGGTGAGGAGAGTTTATCCTCTATGTTAAATCACAACCCCTCCATCCAGACGTAGTCCTTTGGCAAAAGGGCAAACTGGTCTACCAAATTCTTTGTCTCCCATTCATCCCCCCTCTGGTCGATATAATCTCGGTCCTAACAGATAGAAATTGTGGAAATGATAGAATACACTAGGCATTATGTGGGAAAAATTATGAATCTTGTCTTGACAGTAACTAAGTGAATGATTTATTTTTATTATACTAACGCATCTCACGAAGTTCTGTTTAGTTTTATGTGATTGAAGTTTTCAAGTTTTGGGTGATATACCGATATGAGGAGAATAAGGAGTGGCAAGACCCCAAGCTTGGTGATGCCCAAGGCACTCCAAGGTAATATTCAAGGCTGACTCAAGCGTCCAAGCTTGGGGATGCCCCGAGAGGCATCCCCTCTTTCATCTTCAATATGTCGGTATACCTCACTCGAAACTGTATTCTAATACCTCACATAATATGTGTTTTACTTGGAGTCTAATTTAATTTTATTTGGTCTTTGCTTGTTGTTATTCATAGTCATGCTTTGTATTTCAATAAAAACTGTCAAGTATAGCCTTTACCATGCTAAGTTTGAAGTTTATGAGTTGTTGTTTGAAAACAGAAAGTTTGCTGTTATGTCCTGAATATTCCTGAATAGTCAGAACAAGATTAAATCTTGAAATTTTTACGCAGTAAGCATGCATGAGTTCTCTGTCACGTGGTATTTTTTCAGATTTTTTGGAGTTAAATAAGAATGAATTTTCATTCACCTTTACAGACTATTCTGTTCAGACAGATTACCATTATATTTGCATTGTTTGCATATGTTTGCTTGTTTAATGTTTCTATTAATGGATAGGAGCATTAACTATGAAGAGACATTTAGTATGAAATGTTTAATTATCATTTTAGTAATTTGGTACAGTAGAGATGTAAAGGTTTTGAATTTATTTATACTAACTTATCTCATGAGTTCTTGTTAAGTTTTGTGTGGATGAAGTTTTTAAGACTTAGGGAAAACTGTGATATGGGAGGAATTAAGGAGACACAAGAGTTCAAGCTTGGGGATGCCCAAGGATCCCCAAGTTAATATTCCAAGAAGTCTCAAGCATCTAAGCTTGTGGATGCCCCGGTAGGCATCCCACCACTCTTCATCAATAACTATCGGTTAGTCTCGGTTGAGCCTAAGTTTTTATTTGTTCACATAATATGTGTTATTCTTGGAGTGCCCTTTTATTTTTGTTTTGTTTTCTGTTTTGATATAATCCTTGGATCTGAAATTTTGATTTGAATAGAGTCTTTAGATAGCTACCTATTTACTTAGCTAGTCTTTGTTCTTCACTAATATCTTTTGGAGTAGTTTACCATTCACTCTTGTTCTTCACTTATATCCTAAGAGTAAATTGTTGAATGAATTGCATATCATAAATCTAAAATTATACATGTTCCATATGCTTAGTAGTAGTTTCACTTTGGGTTTAGAAATTAAAATCTATTCAAATTTGACAATCACAATATTGGTCATACAAGCAATTCATGAAAGATTAGTATAAGGAAGAGAAATTTCACATACAAATATATTATCTTGGACATCTTTTATGATTGTGAATACCCATTAATTATTTTCAAACTTGATCAAATAAGTTGAAGTTGGACAAGGAAGACAACGTAAGGAGTTATGTTTGCATATATTTGCATAGAAGTTATATTGTTATGGATTCTCCAACATGCGGTGCTTGTTTATAATCTTTGCTAGCCAAAAATTTATGTACTAAGCGGGAATACTGCTTGTGCATCCAAAATTCTTGAGCCAAGTTTCTTCCACGAGTGTCCACCATTATAGATGGTATTTCACTGCCATTCCAAGTAAATTTGCATGTGCCACCTCTAAAATCTTCAAATGAACTTTGTTTTTGTGTGCCCGTACTGCTCATGGAGCGATGGGGTAGTCAATATCTTACATGCTAAGTGTGTTTTACTCGCCGACGGGAGTTTATTCACTTGTCAAATTTGAGGGAGATTGGTAAAAAGGATGCCCAGTCCTGAATTATTTATGAAAATACTCCTCCTGGAAAATTGAAAGTTGGCAGGAACCCGTGGATTCAGCTAGCCATGGTTTGTATTAATATGGTGGAGGGGGAGTAATTTTTTTTTGCATGGGAACCGCCATTAATGTGTTTAGCATGGAATATATTGAAAACTTTGTCGTTAAACCATTGACAGGAAAAGTACACCTCTCAAATGAAATTATCTTTGTTTTAAGCAATGAGCTCTGGCACATTAGCAAATCCATGCTTCCCTCTGTGAAGGGCATATCTATTACTTTTCATGTTGAGTCAACTTCTTATTCCAACCTCAATTATTCTCCACCTGGCAAGCTGATGAGTGATATTTTTACACTTATCTACCTTAGTTTAAACCGAGATATTTCATTTAAAAAGAGATATTCGCTCCGATATTACCACTAATGACTAATGAATGCAAATGATTCCACAAATCCTTTCTTTGATGTGTTTCCACAGCAAAATGGGCTAAAAGGGAAGAAATCACGTGTGCAAATGAAAAGGAAGGAAAATGAAGAAAGAAGAAATCAACAGGAGGCGTGTCTGCGAAGACAACACAAAAGACAGCATTCCATACGGGTGTCGAGGCAACGAACCTGACAATGAGTACTAGGGGTACAAACGATGGGCAGAGCCTAGCTACGGCGCAAGCGTATCACTCGGATTTAGCGAGTTCGGGCCCCTCTCGGAGAGGTAATAACCCTACGTCTCGTGCCTGGAGGCTTGTGTTTTCTCTTGGCGTATAGGATTACAAGGAGTGCTGAACCCTTGCCATGGAGCTGAGGGGAGGCTTATATAGAGTGCGTCTCGGCCCATCAATGCCACGTCGCAAGGGAGATGAATGTACATTAGTGCTGCAGTTACTGGTAACTGCAGCTTTAACTATACTTAAATGCCAACGTAAAGCTACTCGACCGTTACGGCTCCCACATCGTCTGTACGTCCTCTCTTGTCCGAGCGACTCAGGTATGGCCGACTGGTGGGAGGCGTCCGAGTGTCGTTGATGCATCCGAGTGGATAGTCGATATTGCGCATCCGAATGCGCCTGTGGTCCGAAGACCCACCAATGATGGTGTGGGGCCCTAGGTGGGCCCTAGATGTCAGGTCTATGACCCTACCCTTAGTAGGTGACCCCATCATTAGCCCCCGAATCGGTTGAGGTTTCGTGCGACGAGTAGGATGAACTCTTGTTCCGGACGAGTGCTTCAGAGGCACTCTAGGTCTGTCGTCAAGTGTTAACCTGTCATTTCCTGAACAAAATCATAGCGGATTCTGGACTAAACGGATTTTCGACTGATCGGATCATGGTGATTGCTCGGTAAAATTCGGTGGCATTCATGTGTCTCTCGGTAGAGATAGACTAGAGGTCCGCCAGAGGACATGCCATGCAACCCGAGTGATGATACCGGTGCGCAGACTGATTCTCTAGGGAGATGCTGCTCATTATCCAGGGGGGACGCCAGTGCAGGCCATCTCTGAGTCCAAATTCATGAGACCCGTGCCTTGGATCCTAGAAGAAGGGCCAAGTCAACCCGCGGAGGGGCGCCGAGCTCATCCCATAGCAATCCTGAAGGTGACTTCAGTCGGGTGTTTTACGTGTCTGAGTGCATGATGACCTGCGGAGGCGGTCGGCCAGACCGACGAGAGTTCTTTAGGAAAGGACCGGAGGGGAATCAATCGGATTGAGTTGCACCTGAAATCTCGGGATTCAAAATCATGCATGCGCGCGCGCAACCGGTTGTGCCGTGGCTAGTGGCGGAAGTGGGGCATGACGCCTCAATTTCCGCCCCAAAAGCCGCCATGTGCCCCGTGATTCCTATGCGTGAGAGCGTCGTGGGTGTCGTCCGATCCAGAGATCTGCGGCCACGATTCCATGCAGAGATTTTGACCGCGGTATAAAATTTGCGCGAGTTAGGGTAATCCCTAGATCCCCTTTCTCCTTCGCTCTCTCTGCTTTCCCTCTCCACCCGTTTCCCACTCCGCGCACCCAAGCACTCGAGCCCATGGCGAGGCTAGTGAAAGCGATTAAGGTGGGGAAGGGCGCATCATCAAGCGGCGGTCTGCCGACGGGTCGCGTCCAGGGAGACTGGATCCCGTCGCGGGTGGCGGAGGAGCGGTTGCAGGAGCTGGAGGCCGAGAGGCTGATTTCGGCTAGCGGCTGGAGATTGCCAGAGGCAGACAAGGTGGAGCCGGTGCCGCGTGCCGACGAGCGAGTCCTCGTCATCACACATGTGGAGCGAGGTTTTTCGATGCCCCCGCATCCCTTTTTCCGTGAGTTTCTGGGTTTCTTCGGGGTGCAACTTGACCACCTGCCGCCGAATGTCGTAGTTTATCTGTCTACTTTTGTCTCGTTGTGTGATAATTTCATCGGGTGCTATCCCCACTGGGGGCTGTTCAAGCACATCTTCACGTGTCGGTCGATGACCATGAAGAAAGACTCACCGAGCGGGGCGAAGACCAACGTGACCCAGCAGTGCGGCGGACTAGGCATCCAGCTCAGGGCCACAGTGCCTTCCCTAAGTTGAGCTTCCCTGACTCCATCAAGGGCTGGCAGGACAGTTGGTTCTACTGCAGGGATGTGCCAAGTGAAGGGCTTCCGACTGGTCTTCCGCCATACTCGGCAGTGAGGGTCGCTGCTCCGCCGTCCCTCACAGTAGCTAAGGAGGAGAAGGTGGATGTAGGGATCTTGGTAGATGCCCTGCTAGGAGTAGTAAGAGCTGGGGTCGACGGGATGGATCTGCTGGAGGCATTCCTTAGTCAGCGAATCCAGCCTTTGCAGGACAGGGAATATCCCATGTGGATGTATCAGGGGCCGAGTGACCCCACCCGAGTGCACCCCGACAACCTGACGGAGAAGACCGTCGAGGAGAAGATCAAGGCGATCACCTCTACGCATGACAATCCGCGCGGAGCCAGGAAGATACCTCCGTACGATCTGGACCACCAGCCTATTGATGTAAGTTTGCATCTCAGCCGAGTGACTTGCTGTAAAGATCTCCCTGTGTTTTATTTTGAACTTGCTTTGTGTTTTTCACTCGGCAGAGTTTCCAGAAGATGATCTCACAGATTCCGAGTGTCGACCACGCCCCGGAGGACGTGACGAGCGACACCGAGCGCCAGAACCGCAAGGATGAAGAGGAATAAGTGGAGGTGGACGACGACGACGACACGGAGACCAAGGAGGGTGAAGAGGCGGAGTCTTTGCCGTCCGAGGAAGATCCCAGGGAGCCCCGCACCAAGGCACACCATGATCTGAGTGTCCGCATGGGCGGCGCTCAGGCACCGAGTGGCTCGAGGCCAGCTGCTGCAGCCCCTGTTACCCGCGGGTCAAAGCGCGGGCGAGCCGGGTCAGCCGAGCCGGTCGAGAAGCCGCTCAAGCAGCCCAAGGTCATTGCCACCAAACCTCGGAAGGCCGCTCTGCCAAGGATTAAGATGCTGGTGTCGGTGGCATCGACGTGAGTACTGGAAGCCAAACTCCTTCATTTTGTAATCTGTGTTGATTGATTGCCGAATATCTTTGTGACTGCAGCAATGAGACGTCGACTACTTCGCCGGGCCCAAATGCCCCCGAGAAGGGACAGCCTGAGGCCGAAGCCGCGGACGCCGCCACGTCCAAAGGTACCGACTAGTCTGTCTGAGTTATAATTCGAGTGTTTGCTTGACTCATGTGTTGGTTTCTGGATGATTGCAGCCCCGAGTGAAGTTATCCAGCTTGACGACGACGACACGGCCGATCTGCCGAACCCAGAGGCCAGCGAGAAGGCCCCGCCTGGCAGCAATGTCATCATGCAAGAGGCCACCGGCAGCCTAGTGGATCGGGTCTCACCGGCGAAGGTCTTCACCAGGACCGCTTCTCTAGTGAAGGGAACTACCAAGATTGCTTCCATGCCTCCACCAGCGCTGACTCCAAGCCCTGCCCCAGTCACCCTCTTCGCGCTGCAAAGGGTCTCTGAGAACCAAGTGGGGGCAAGCAAGGAGGCTCTGATCCAAGTCAAGGTGAGGAACAGTCGGCTGAAGGAGGTGTACGATGCCAGTGAGGCCTTGGAGACCAATGTTCGAGTAAGTGCCATAGTAAGTTCTTGTTTCCACTCGAAATTTCGAGGACAAGGCTGACAACCGCTTCTGGAAGAGTGTTGGCCTTCAAGGTTGGCAACCGCTTCTGGAAGAGTGTTGGCCTTGGTTTTCCTCAGCAAGAAGTTTTTCTGTGTTTTCCAGTGGGTTTGCATGGGGCTCACCCACTGGGTGGGCGTTTTCCATTCTAGTGAGGGCATGCTGAGTGCACCCACTGGGTGTAGTCCCCGAGGCTACCGTCGACTAGATTCAGTCGGCGGTAGTCTTAGGTTTGCTTTCTTAATTTTCATCCACTTGGATCCGATCGGATCGGCCCGAGTCGATTTTGTTCCAGTGGGGGCACACTGAGTGCACCCACTGGGTGTAGTCCCCGAGACTGCTGTCGACTGGAATCAGTCGGCGGTAGTCTCTAGAACTTGTAGCATTTTTCGTGCTGAGCACGATTGCCAATCGTTTTTTTATATAGTGGGGGCACGCTGAGTGCACCCAGTGGGTGTAGTCCCCGAGACTGCCGTCGATTGTTGGCAATCGGCGGGAGTCTTTACAGAAGTAACACACCCGCACTCAGAGTGTGATTCCTCACTTGGCAGACCAAGGGGATTTCTTCGTAGATTTTAAGTGCGAAAAAGTTCTGACTATGAACTACTCATGAATCAGAGTCTGCGCTCGAGCAGAACAAGTAGTCGTGTGTTCACTTTGCTTTATGGCCGACTGATTGT
Source organism: Elymus sibiricus (assembly GCA_039707655.1). Classification (NCBI taxonomy): domain Eukaryota; kingdom Viridiplantae; phylum Streptophyta; class Magnoliopsida; order Poales; family Poaceae; genus Elymus; species Elymus sibiricus. The sequence goes on along the minus strand of CM077664.1, from coordinate 194,243,033 downwards.
CTTGTCATTTTGTAACAGAGGGCCTGCGAGCTTGGAGCCCACTATGCTGCCCTGGAGAAGGAGGTGCTGCAACTCCGACTGGATCTGGATGCCGAAAGGCATAAGAGCGAATGCCTCGCTCAGGAGAAGCTCACCCTGGGAGGTAAGTCTTGCTTTCCGAGTGCCCATTCAAATTTTTCTGCCTTTGATTCAAGTGAGCTCGCTTTAGTAGATGTTTGCACTGAAAACGCGGAACTTGTAAAGAGGCTCAGGACTTCTATTTCTTTAGACACCATGAAGCAGGCCCTGGAGGACAAGGACACCAAGGTGGTGGAGGCGTGGAAGAATGTGAACGCCAAGACCAAGGCAGCCGAAGACAAACTGAAGTCAGTCGGCGAGCTTGAGGAGGAGAACAAGACTTTGAAGATCGCCGCTGAGACAGCAAAGAATGAGATCGCTGAGCTGAAGAAGCACTATGCCGAGTGGGAGACCAAATGCAACACTTAGGCGAATGCCTTAGAGGAGAAGAAGAAACTGAATGACCAGATCACCGAGCTCCTCAAAAAGAAAGCTGAGCTCAAGTAGTATGTCTAGGAGTTCGGCGATGAGATGTGCAAGAAGTTGGAAGGTATGCCGCCCCGACCGAGTGGTTCTTTCTTGTTTTAAGGTCTCTGGAGACTCTAATTTTCCGTCTGTTTCTTCATGGAGATTTCTGCCTTGACGTCGAGATGGAGACTGACAGGATCAAGAAGGAGTTGAATCCCTCGAGGCTGCTTCTCAAGGATAGCGTAGCACTGGTGATCCTCCGACTGGACGAGCGCATGGACAATGCTGTCGCCTACATCGACCGCCTGAAGATCATCATGGAGAAGATCGATGCGGAGCTGTTCCTGGAGGAGACACTCGCGAAGGATCTTGAATCGCTGATGTCCAGACTGAAGGCCATCCCTAGTCGAGTACAGTCATGGAAGAAGTCTGCGGCTCGGTGCGGAGCGGATGTGGCGTTGTCACTCGTTCGCATCCACTTCAAGGATGTGAACGAAGAACGATTGAAGTCTCTCCAGGTCGCCAACACAAAGAAGCTCAAGTTTGAGGACTTCATGGAAACGTTCATCGAGGCCGCCACCCGGATCGCAGATGGCATCGATCTGGATACCTTCATCGACCCGGCGAGTCCCGCACAAAACGCGTGAAAAAATTTAAGTGCTGAGTGAATTTGCCTCGGTATGCCGAGTGGTTGCTGTAACCGTTAAACTCTGATGAGCCTGGGCTCGCGCACTTTATTTTGTTTCGAACGGATCAAAGTTTCAGTCGGATATTTGAATCCTTGCTTTGTTTATTTGCTAGTGCAATCTTTTAACTTAGGCGAAGGCTTGTTCGCAGCTAAGCCTCCGAGTGAAGAGGAAGCTCTCACTCGGATATGTTTTTAACTTAGGCGAAAGCTGGTTCGCCGCTAAGCCCCCGAGTGAAGAGGAAGCTCTCACTTGGATATGTTTTTAACTTAGGCAAAAGATGGTTCGCAGCTAAGCCCCTGAGTGAAGAGGAAGCTCTCACTCAGAGATGTTTTTTAACTTAGGCGAAAGCTGGTTCGCAGCTAAGCCCCCGAGTGAAGAGGAAGCTCTCACTTGGAGATGTTTTTTAACTTAGGCGAAAACTGGTTCGCAGCTAAGCCCCCGAGTGAAGAGGAAGCTCTCACTCGGAGATGTTTTTTAACTTAGGCGAAAGCTGGTTCGCAGCTAAGCCCCCGAGTGAAGAGGAAGCTCTCACTCGGAGATGTTTTTTAACTTACGTGAAAGCTGGTTCGGAGCTAAGCCCCCGAGTGACGAGGAAGCTCTCACTGGGAGATGTTTTTTAACTTAGGCGAAAGCTAGTTCGCGGCTAAGTGTACCCGCCGGGGGTGATCTAGATTCCGAGTGATAATGTCACCGGAGTGAGCTGTAGCATGTAGCCAAATTCGATGTTACACAGGAAAAGTAAGACTTTTATTCATCGGATGTCACTCGGAAAACCATTACAATGTTTATTTCAATCTAAGTGTAGAATTTGCGGAGCAGGTCCGCATTCCAAGCTCTAGGCTCTTCTATGCCTTTGCTGAAGTTGTAGAGTCGATACGCTCCATTGTTCAGGACCTTTGAAACTGCAAAGGGCCCTTGCCATGAAGGGGCCAGCTTGTGGGGCTTCTGTTGATCTAGTCGGAGGACCAGATCACCTTCTTGAAAGGCCCGCCCTCTGGCTTGCCTGTCATGATAGCGGCGCAGATCTTGCTGATAAGCAGTCGACCTGATGAATGCTAGTTGGCGCTCTTCCTCCAGGAGGTCGAGGCCGTCCTGACATGCTTCTTCAGCTTCTGCTTCCGAGTACAGTTCCACTCGGAGGGGGGGGGGTTGTGAAGTAAATCACTCGGCAAGACACCTTCTAAGTCGTACACCATGAAGAAAGGAGTGCGGTTCGTGGATCGATTCGGGGTCGTCCACAGGCCCCAGAGGATAGCTGGCAACTCAGTGACCCAAGCTCCAGCAGCATGTTTCAGATCACGCATGAGGCGCGGCTTCAGGCCTTGAAGTATCATCCCATTCGCCCGTTCAGCTTGTCCATTCGACTGCGGATGAGCCACGGAGGCATAATCCACCCGAGTGCCTTGAGAGAAGCAAAACTCACGAAACTCGTCCGAGTCAAAGTTTGACCCATTGTCAGTGATAATGTTGTGTGGGACTCCGAACCTGAAGACTATCTCTTTGATGAACTTGATGGCCGTAGTCGAGTCCAGCTTCTTGATGGGCTTTGCTTCGATCCACTTGGTGAACTTGTCCACTGCCACCAACAAATGAGTGAACCCGTTGGTGCCAGTCCGTAGAGGCCCGACCATGTCCAGCCCCCAGATGGCAAACGGCCATGTGAGTGGAATTTTCTTCAACCCGGACACTGGTTTGTGCGACTGGTTTGCCTAGAACTAGCATCCCAACACACTGCTCAACTATGTCTCTGGCTGCTTCATTGGCGCGGGGCCAATAGAAGCCTGCCCGAAACACTTTAGCGATCAGCGTCCGAGAGGACGCGTGGTGTCCGCAGGTTCCCGAGTGAATCTCCTGCAAGATCTGCTGCCCTTCTTCGGGTGAAATGCAACGCTAAGTGACTCCGGAGGAACTCTTCTTGTACAACTAATCCCCCATGATGGTGAAGGCCTTTGACCGGCGGACGATCTGGTGGGCTTCCACTTCATCGTCAGGGAGCTCCTGCCTGAGCAGGTATGCTATGTATGGCTTGGTCCACTCGAGTATGATAACCAGTACTTCGTGCACCAAATCGATCACCGCTGGAATGTCAACTTTAGTCGGATTGGACGGTCCGACCGACTGTGGGGGCTCCTCCACAAAGGGGTCTTCTTTGATCGTTGGGGAGTGTAGGTGCTTGAGGAACACGTCTTTGGGTACTTCTCTCCGGGTGGAGCCAATCTTGGCCAAGTCATCAGCAGCTTGATTCTTGAGACGAGGCACGTGATGCAACTCCAACCCTTCAAAGTCCTCCAGTTTTCTGACTGCATTGCAGTATCCTGTCATGGCTGGGCTACGGATGTCCCACTCCATCATCACTTGGTTCACCACAAGATCCGAGTCACCATAGACCATCAGTTGGCGGATGCCGAGTGAGATAGCCATTCGTAATCCATATAGGAGGGTGAAAGAACATGTGCTGCCCCCATGTTTGGTTTTGGTAATTGATGACAATCCCTATGGACTAATGGTTGCCTTGAGTTATATTTGAAGGATTTGTCCATAGGCTTTGCTTGTAGACCATTTGTTGGTCTCAAGGTGATTTGAAGAAGAATATGTGTTGACCAAGGGGTTATTCATGGAGTTATCCAAAGATTGGTCATGTAAGAGATGAGCCTATTGCAAGCATGTCTTGAAGAAGAAGATTGTGTGAACATTCATGTGTACCTTCAAGACATCATCCTAATGAAGAGAGTGGAAATATTCAAGGTTGATCAAGACTAAATATGAAGAGTGATTCACGTTGATCAACACACAAAGCGTAGGAGATGTACCGAGTGGGATCAAGTGATCTCACGATATGGTAAGCATTGTCCATTACGCTTTGTGTACTAACCCATGTTCTATGCGAGAGTTCTTTGTGGGATTAGATTTGTTTCCATGGGCGTGCATCAAAAAAAGATATCATACAACCCATGGAGGATGACATCAAGTGGTGATCGTCATCAAGATTTGTGGTGTGCGAGTTCAAGTGGAGCATCACGAAGAGATCATGCTTGAAGCTTGCCGTCCATTGTGGTGACAATGGACTTGTGAAGATGTGCCGAAGACTGGCTCACCCATAGTGGAGTATGGGGGAGCAATCAACTAGTCTTCATCGAGCCAACGCAATCAAAAAAAGTGGTCCAACTTGAGGAGGTCAAGATCGTCATCATCTAGCTCAAGTGGACTATGTGCAAGGCAAAGGTTTCCCCTTGATAGGTTTTCTAGTTTACCGGTCTCATGGTGGTAGTTTGGAGACTGGGTTGTAGGATCGATTGCCATACTATCAAGGGGGGCTCTCGTATGAGTAGCTTGATCATATCTTTCGTAGAGAGCTCAAACCATTGCATCCTTGCATCATCTTTCTTGGTTCTTATTTGGTTTTTCTCTGTGTGAGTTTTAGAGCTTATGGTCATCTTCATGACAAGCTGAAGTTCATCGAGAACGGGTTTCGTTTGCTTCTTCTAGTATGTTCTCATTGTTGGGGTTTTTGCCGGATCATCAGTGATAGAGGTTTCACATCTCTATATCATAAGCATATCTCTACTGCCACTTCTTATTATGTCGTTGTTGGATACTACTCATCGCCATCTATCCAACGAGCTTGAGTTTGCCGGATTCGGAGTTCATATGTAGAAGTTGTGGCAGTTCTGGTTTTCCTGCTTCCATCTATTTGCTTGGGCCTCTTTGAAGCTCTCTAGCGGTAGTACCGCCCTGGGTAGCGGTAGTACCGCTTGCGTGGTACTTCCGCGATTCCAGTGTCGCGGGCACTACCGCTTGTTTTCAGCTTCTGGACTCGCTTTCGCTTCAACAGCAGTAGGGCAGTAGTTGGACACGGTAGTACCGTTTCGGACGGTAGTACCGCACCTGCCCTGCGGTAGTACCGCTCAGTGCAGTAGTACCGCGCTGCTCTACTCTACTGCCGCGGTTTCACCTGTACTCGCAACACCTAGCGGTAGTACCGCTGGTGGGAGCGGTAGTACCGCTCCGGCGGCACTACCGCCTTCTTGAGTTTCTCAGTTGCACATTACGGCTGAAACTACCGTGCCAGCGGAAGTACCGCTCGCCCGAGCAGTACTACCTCTTATGCATGGGCTGAAGGCATAACGGTTAGTTTTTCCCCCTCCTATAAAAGGGGGTCTTCTTCCCCAATGGTTATCTATCTATTGAGCTCGTGTTCTTCCCCCATTCTTGACCTTCTTCGAGCTTGCTATCTCTCAATCCCTCCAATGATTCTTGCTAGTTCTTGAGGGAAAAGAGAGAGGAGACCTAGATCTACGTTTCCACCAATCACTTTCTCCTCTATGTGAGGGGAACCCCTTGGATCTAGATCTTGGAGTTCTTCGTGTTCTCTTCTTCGTTCTTCCTCTCATTTTCCTCCCTAGCATTAGTTGCTTTGGTGGGATTTGGGAGAGAAGGACTTGGGCACTCCGTGTGCCCTTGCCATTGCATTTGGTGCATCGGTTTGAGTTCTCCACGGTGATACGTGGAAGTGAAAGTTGAGAAGCTTGTTACTCTTGGGTGTTTCGGAATCCTAGAGCTTGTTCCTCTTGGGTGCCTTCGTGCCCTAGACGGTTGGTGTTTTTGGAGCTCAATCATTGTGGTGTAAAGCTCCGGGCAAGCGTCGGGGTCTCCAATTAGGTTGTGGAGATCGCCCCGAGCAATTTGACGGGTACCGGTGACCGCCCCCAAGGGTTGCCAAAGTGTACGGGTCCGGTGACCGCCCCGAAGGGTTGCCATTTGTACGGGTTCGGTGACCGCCCTCAAGGGTCCCTTAGTGGAATCACTGCATCTTGCATTGTGCGAGGGCGTGAGGAGATTACGGTGGCCCTAGTGGCTTCTTGGGGAGCATTGTGCCTCCACACCGCTCCAAACGGAGATTAGCATCCGCAAGGGTGTGAACTTGGGGATACATCGTCGTCTCCGCGTGCCTCAGTTATCTCTTACCCGAGCCCTTTACTTATGCACTTTACTTTGTGATAGCCATAGTGTTTCATGTTATATCTTGCTATCACTTAGTTGTTTATCTTGCTTAGCATAATTTGTAGGTGCACATAGGTGAGCCTAGTCATTTTAGGTTTCGTGCTTGACAAATTAAACGCTAGTTTTAATTCCACATTTGTTCAAGCCTAAACCATAATTATTTTAAAGCGCCTATTCACCCCCCCCCATCTAGGCGACATCCACGATCTTTCAGAGGGCCTCGTACTCGGCTTCGTTGTTGGAAGAATCAAAGTGGATCTGCATCACATAGTTGAGTCGGTCTCCTTTTGGAGAGATTGGGACTACTCCAGCCCCCGAGCCGTGAAGCATCTTAGAGCCATCAAAGAACATGGTCCAGTGCTCGGGGAGGCTCAGGACCGGCTGCTGTTGTTCCGTCCACTCGCCCAGAAAATCCACCAGTGCCTAGGACTTGATAGCTTTCTTGGCTTCGAACTTGATGTCTAGAGGAAGGAGTTCAATAGCCCATTTGGCCACTCGGCCTGTTGCATCTCTGTTGTTCATAATCTCAAACAGTGGAGCGTCGCTGACCACTGTGACCGAGTGTTCTTGAAAATAGTGAGCCACCTTCTTTGTAGTTAGGTATATGTCGTAGATCAGCTTCTGATAGTGCGGGTATCTCTACTTCGAAGGGGTCAACACTTCTGATATGTAGTAGACATGGCGCTGCAGCTTGAGGGCTTTGCCCTGTTCCTCTCGCTCCACAGTGAGCACGGTGCTAACCACTTGATTAGTGGCTGCGATGTACAAGAGCAAAGGCTCTCGGCTGCCTGGAGCAGCAAGCACCGGCTGGGTGGAAACAGAGCTTTAAGTTCGTGGAACGCAACCTGAGCTTCATTTGTCCATTCAAATTTGTCTGATTTTTTCATGATTCAGTAAAGCGGCAGGGCTTTTTCATCGAGTCATGAAATGAATCTACTCAGGGCTGCCAGACAGCCCGTGAGTCTCTGTACGTCCACTTGGTAATCTGTATGGCACTCGGTAATCTTCCAACCAAGTCTCTGGCTTCGATTCGCCTGTGAATTTGCTGATCCCAGTCGCCAATCTGAAGTTGGCAGGAATGTCAGCAGCCCGAATGTACCTGCTGAAACACTCGGGTCCTGATGAGGAGGATCCACTCGGACGATCTCTGTCTTGGTCCTCATGGTTTGCCCTGTTCCTGTCGACCAAGTTCGGTTCAGTGGCACTATGACTCGATCCAGCCGATGGAGGATGTTGTCATTATTAAGTCACATTCTTACTCATTGCAATAAGAGTAATAACGCATGATGGACACATAACAACTATCTCCATATTGTCACATACGAGTCACTAGTGCAATAACATGATGAGCATTAGCAGGTAATGTAAATAGCAAGTTCAAACTAGCATGAGTTTAATTATTTCTAGCACAGGCATATTCATTAATTAAACATGTAAGAATAACACAGAGCAACGCTTTAGGGCATATATCAGATGGTCGGCTTGCCTGGGGGTCGATGGGTTCACCGGAGAGAAGTGCGATCACCTCGCGGAAAAATTCGTCGGAGAAAATTCCCTCTCGGAGGGGCTGAATATAGGGCAGGGGCAAAATGGTCATTTTTAGAATGTGTCAACATTATGAAAGTGACCTCATCGGAACGAGCTCGACGAGTAGAGAACATGGGCTTTGGAATCACCTGAATCGGAGTCACGGTTAAAAAGTTGTGGCCGTTCATTCGTTAGGCCGAAAACACACAAAAATATGTTCATTTTTGCCTTTATCGGACGAACGACCGCAAATTAGCAATTTCGGCCCTGGGCTGGAGAAGGAAAGCGCCTTTTCTAGAAATAAGTTCGGTAGATGAAAGCGTATTCCGGCCCGAGGCTGCGGCTGATTACGCTTTCACAAAAGGAAAGCGCATTTCGGGAGGGGCGCCTCCACTTATCCGACGTGGCGGGGCAGGGCCGAGCTACTGCCGCTGACTGGTGGGTCCCATCTTCTTTCTCTCTCCTCCCTCCATCTCCTTCCTCCTCCTCCCGATAGAGAGCCGCAGAGGGCTTCGGCCTTGCCGGCGACGGCGACTGGAGGCCACGGCGGGCTTGGGCACCGCCGGGGATGGATGCGCCGCTCTAGGCCGCACCCGTGGGTGGTGGAGAGGGCACCAGGGGTGGCCGGAGTTGGCCGTGGCAACGGTGGCCGAGGGCGGCGGCTCCGAGGCGAGGGAGGTGCTCCGACGGTGGAATTGGCTGGGAGAGGGCGTGGGGGTGACCGCCGTGGAGTGGAGAGTCCAGTGGGGAGCTCGGGAGAACAGGAGAAGGCCGGAGTGGCACGAATTTGAGAAGAGGGCGGCGGTGGCCATGGGCAGAGCTCGCCGGAATTTGAGCACCAGAAGGTGAGGCCGCTTGGGGCTGGGCTTGGAGGGGTTCCAGGGAGGGAGAGGGAAGTGGTGTGAGCTCGAGGGAGGCCCAGGCTGGCTATTTATAGCCGGGGCGACGGAGGGGATAGGCTCGGCCGCCGTGGCGACCTTAGCCATGCACTGGCTCTCGCGGCAAGCTGGCGAGCGAAGGGTGGTGCCGACCTGACGTCCTACAGAGCGACCTGACGCAATGGCACGGGGAGGAAGAGGCCACCGAGGAAGAGGACTACGGCCGGGGACACGTACGCGTACGGCGGCGCTTGTCGTCGTCCGGCGAGGGCGCAAACAGAGGGGGAACCTGCTGGAGAGGGGGCATGCGGCCGTTGCGGAGCCATTGGACATGCCCAGACGAGCCATGGCCGGCTGGAGCTCGCTATCCGTCGCGGTTCATCGCGCAGAGCGCCATTTTGGCGTGGCCACCGTGTGGTCACCACGTGTCCAGGATATTAAATAGCCCTGGGACCTTGTCAAACAGATGCACCAGAGGTCAGTGAATTGACCTGTGGGGGTGTCGTGGTGAAATCACGGCAGATGCCATGAGATGGCTAAAAGTGGGGGGCTGCGTGAGGACGTCGGTGGGTTCCGGAAGCGAGGTTGGCACGCGCATGCGAGAGGCACAAGACGTACCCAGGTTCGGGGCCCTCCGGGGAGGTAACACCCCTAGTCCTGCCGAATGGGTTGATAGGCTCAGAGGCCACAATGGTTACAATGGTGCTCCTGGAGCTGTTTGAGTGGAGGAGGCAGAAGGAGCTAAGTCTCCGTTCGGCCTCTCCTGTGTGTGTGTATGCGTCGGGGAAGAAGGAGTGAACTGACTGAACTAAATCGAACTGAACCCCTCTGCATGGAGGCCTCCTGGGGGGTCTTATAGCTCGACCCCCAAGGATTACATGGGTAAACTACGCGCGCCGGGACCCGGACGTCGGCGTCTGGAGCCGGCTGCGGGCCTGCCGGCTGCGGCGCCCGAGGGCGGCGCAACACTGTGGCCCGTCGCTTCGAGCGTCATGGAGTGGACGGGGCGTGCGCGCTTCTGCAGAGGCGTACAGGAGTGGTCGGCACGTGCGCGCTTCTGCCGAGGTGTGCAGGAGTAGACGGCGCGTGCGCGCTCTGCAGAGGCGTGCCGGAGTAGGCGGCTTCGTGGGGGGCTGCACTGGCGCGCTGGTGCTGACACCTGCCGTCGCGTCAACTGGGTTGGCAGCTTTTCCGGCGCACCCTCCCGAGACGGATTGCACTGTAGCCATGTTCTCCCCTCGTGGGGGGCTGTCTTGTCGCCAGACGCGATGGGACGGCCGCCGACCTATCGCCAGCCGGCTAGCGGCCAGCCGGACCCGGCCCAGGGTCGGGCCTAGCCGGCTAGCGCCGAGGAGCCGGTCGGTTTGCCAGCCGGCGGGGAGGGGCACGGGCAGCCCCGATGTCTTTTTAAAAAGGGGCTCCGGGTTCGCTCGCCTACCCGGGGGTCATCCCCCCGACAGTAGTCCCCGAAGCTATGAAGGATCGCCGGCTCCAAGCGGGAGAGGCTTTGCAGCTTCTTCCCCCCCCCCCCCCCCCCCGAAGGAGTGCGGTAACGTGACGAGATTGTGCCGGCTTGAGGTTGCCATCTGCCGGCTTCCGGGAGCCGGCTTGAGGTACTCAGTTTCGCCGGAGCCTGGGCGGCTTGGCCGGCTGGTCCCGCCGGTATGGGGGAGCGTGCCAGTCGCCAGACGAAATCTTGCCACGTGCAGCCCAGCGGCCGAAGAGGCCTGCCAGGCCACGCACGCGACGAGACGTCGTGGTGGGCTGGGTCCCGCTGGACCGCAGTCTCGGCCTGCGTGCGGGATTCACTGCGGCCGCACGCGCCTGTTGGGGTTCCTGGGGCAGTTAAGGCGCGTCTTAACGTGCCCGTGTATTGCGGGGGAGTGGGGATCGTGGGCACAATCGATCCCACTCCCCCACGCTCGTGCGCGGTCTATAAATGGGAGGGGAAGAGGAGAGGCCGAGGCACTCGCTTCTCTGCCCCCGCCCGTCGCCTTGGTTCCGCCTCCCCTTCTTCCTTCTCACGCACACCGCTGCCGCTCGCCATCGCCCGCGCACCGTTGCCCGCCAGGCTCACCATCGTTGCCCGCCAGGCTCGCCACCGCATCGCGCTGCGACTCGCACGGCCGTCGCCTTCTCGCTCTGCTACTGCTTTCTTTCTCCCTCCTCTGTGCTTCTCCCGCTCTCACCAATGGCGCCGCCGAAGGGCTCGTGGGAGGGGTCGGTGGTCACCGATGACGACATCGAGTATCTTCGCCGCACGAGGCGGCTGCCACCGGCGGCGCAGGTGCAGGCGCGCGCGCCCGGCGAGGAGACGGCGCCGGAACCGCGGAATGGCGAGGTGGTGGTGTTCTACACCCACTTCCTCCGCGGTCTCGGGCTCCCGGCGAGCGTCTTCTTCAGGCGCTTCCTCACCTTCTTCGGCCTCCAGCTGCACCACCTGGGGCCGAACGCCATTCTGCAGCTCGCCGGCTTCGCAACGCTGTGCGAGGGTTACGTCGGCATCCTCCCGTACGTGGAGCTGTGGTGCCGGCTGTTCTACCTCAAGCAGCAAGGAGCGGCAGCCGGCGTCATGGCCGAGTGCGGGGCGGCCGTGGAGGTGACCCGGACGGTGGGCCCTTTCCCGAAGCTGCCGCTCGAGGAGTCCGCCAAAAAGTGGCAGAAATCTTTCTTCTACGTGAAGAACGTGAACCCGGCCAACGACCGGATCAACCTCCCTCCATTCGCCGATGCGCCCCCGGCTGAGAAGCTGAACTGGGGGCACAACCTGAAGAGCCCCTCCGCGGAGATCTTGGGGATCTGTAGCCGGATCAAGGAGATGACGGACCGCGAGGGGCTCACCGCTGTGGACCTCATCGCCGCCTTCATCGGTCGCCGGGTGCTGCCGCTGCAGAGGCGGCCGCACCGGATCTGCGACATGAGCGGCCGGCGCGACCCCTGCCGGCTGTCGACGAAGAAGCTGACGGCAGAGGAGATCGCCGTGCGCGTCAATGACGTCTCTACTGCCGGGCTCAAGGTGAAGGAGTGGCAGTTCGGCAAGGAGCCGTACAGCTGGGACGACCCGGCGCCGGCGGTAAGTCTCTGGTCCTTATTCTTCGCCGCGTCCGCCCTTCTCATGCGCCCTGACGCCCTGGGACGGCTGCAGCGCTTCCCGAGCCAGCTAGTGAATGACGGCCCGAGTCCCATGGTTCTGCAGCCGAACCGGGCCGAGTCATACCCGGAGGACGACGAGGCCGGCAACGCAGGAGCCGAAGGCGGCGAGGAGCATCCGGCGGACGCGGAAGCCGGCGGCTCCGTTCAAACCGGTACATCTCTGATCCCGGATGTTTTGCGTGAGTGGCCGGATGACGACGAAGATGACGAGGACGGGACGGGTGGTGCAGCTCCTCAGGGCGCGGAGGCGGGTGACGGGGCCGCCCCCAGGGGGCGACAGAAGAGGGCGTCCGGGGAGCCGGCTGACTTGAGCCGGCCGCACGGGAAGCAGCCGGTCGAGGCGCGGCCAGCTGCGAAGCGCCCGGCTGCGGCGCAGGCGGGCACCCTGAAGAGGTCCGCCAAGAAGGCGCGCCGGATGGCGCCGCCGGCGGGCCCGACGCGAGCGGTTCCCGTGGCCATAGGGTAAGTTTCTTTTTTGCGGTTGGAGTTGCCGCTTTATTTGCCGTTGTTGCCATTCTTTCTTTTCTTTTCTTCTTCTTCATCTCTCTCGCGCGACGTCCAGGAGCGCGCTCGAGCTGGCGGAGGCTGCCATGGCAGCGGCGGCCGCGGAGGAGGCCGACCGGCGACGGGGTCGAAGCGGCACGGGGGAGAGCGAGGCGGGGGAGACCCCCGAAGAGGTGCTCGCGGCCCGCCAAGCCGGCTCCGCCTTGGAGGACGCCCAGCGGGACGCCTGGAGGGCCCGGGCCGAGGCCGAGAAGGAGATGGCCAAGGCGTCGGCCAAGGCGTGGAGCGCCGCCGTGGCCGAGGTCGTGGCGAGGCGAGCGCGGGTCGCGGAGGAGACCGCGTGGCCGGAGTGGACGGCGTCATCGCCACCGCCATCGCCGGTCGCGGAGCATCGCTCCAAGACGGTGCACGATCCGGCCCGCCGGGCGGAGGTGGATGCTCGTGCGGCCGCCGAGGAAGCCGTCGGTCACGGGGGGTCCGGCAGCCACGAGCCGGAGGCCAACCCAGCGGCCGACCAGGAGGTGCCGCCGGCTATAGACCCGGTCGACGGAGCCGGAGGCGGAGGCGGAGGGGACCACGAGCCGGAGGCCGCGCCGGGCGGAGGAACGTCGCCGCTAAGGACGGAGACCGCGCCGGAGAGCTCGCGCGCCCTGGTGACGACGGAACCGCGGGCCGCGGGGCTTGGACTCGAATCGAGGCCGGCCGGCAGTGGAACCAGCGTCGGGTCCGCCGTTCAGCCGCAGCGGACCTGGGCGGCGAGCTCCAGCGAGGCGACGAGCGGCGCCCCCCGGAGCGAGCTGGACGCGGCGGTGGACTCTCTGCGGCTGCAGATTGCCAACCACCATAGCCAGTGGCAGAGCTTCGCCCAGGCGGAGAGCGGCCGGCTGCGCCAGTTGGAGTAGACCTTCGCGGTGAGCTCTTTTGCTTTTCAGGCCTTCTTGCATTTTGTTTTTTCTTTTCGACCGGCCTGGTCGCTTTCCAGTGGGGGCGCGTCAGCGCACCCACTGGGTGTAGCCCCCGAGGCCCGGGCCGGCTGCGTAGCAGGCGGGTCGGGGCTTCTCAGGCGTCCGTGTTTTGACTGTCTTCTTTGCAGTCCATCTACGACCAGCGGGTGGCGGCATACAACCGCCTCCTGGGCCGGTACCGCGTGGACAGGGACTAGCTGGCGGCCAAGGAGGGGGAACTTCGCCAGGTCCAAGGTACTGCTTCCAACTTCTTTCTTGCGTTCTTCCAGTGGGGGCGCGCCAGCGCTCCCACTGGGTGTAGCCCCCGAGATCCGGGCTGGTTTGCGCAGCAGTCGGGTCGGATCTTCTTTGCTTTCTTGTCCGGCTTCTGACCGGAATCCGGGTCCGGATGCGCAGCCGCAGCAGTTGACTCGGCGGAGATGGAGACGCTCTGACGCCAACTGGCGGAAGCCGGCCAGCTCCGTGACCAGGCGGCCGCGGAGCGCGACCGGCTGCAGGAGGAGGCGGCCCGGGCTGTCCGGGAGAGGGACGAAGCCGCCGCCGCCCATAAAGCCGAGCTGGACCGGCTTGCCGAAGAACGCTGCCAAGCGGTGGCGCGGTAGGTGGAGGCAGCGAAGAAGGCTGCCGAGGAGGTCAGCCAGCTCCAGGCAGACCGCGACCGCAGCGCCAACGCGCTGGCGGCGAGGGAGCGGGAGGCGCTGCAAGATGCGCTCTACATCGACGAGCTCCTCACGCGTAAGTGCTTTCGCTTTCGTCTTTTTGGTTCTTTCTGTTTTCCGCCCTTTGGCGTCTTGGTCAATCTTCCCCCCCCCCCCCCTTCTCTTCCAGGGTTCTTCCCCGAGACCCAAGGGTCGGCCGAAAAGGCGGTGGCCGCCCATCGGCAGGAGCAGATTGCGGCGGGGGCCGCTATCGAGGAATACGCCGCCTGGTCGGTGGCGGAGATCACTGTGGCCGCCAAGGCTCGCCTGGAGGCGGTGGAGCGCCAGATGAACCGGCTGTTCGAAGCCGGCTTGTCGATGGTGGCCGCGTTGTGGCCGGGTGCGGTGGCGCCGAGCAGCGTGAGCCGGCTGGCGCGTTGGCTGGAGGCCGGCGCGGCGCGACTCAACGCTTGGAGGGCTTCCGCAGCACGAGCCGGCACGGAAATGGCGCTCGGGGTCGTGCTGTCGTGGTATCCCACCATCCGCCTGGACCAACTGCGCGCTCGGAGAGCTGGGGCGGAGGCGGACTTGGCGGAGCGGGAGACGGCGATCGCCGTGCGGGCTAGTGACATCGCGTCGTTCGCTCCGTACGGCGACTTCATGCCGGAGCGGGCGCCGGACAGCGCGCAGCTCCCCGCCGACGACTTCGGCCTAGAGCTCGAGGACCCGGAAGGCAGCTCGGCCGAGACGATCGCCGACGCGGACGACGATGCTGGTGATTTGGACGACACCGCCACCACGGAGAACCCGGCGCCGAGCGACGCCGACGAAGCCGCAGCCTAGGGCATTTTTTTATTTTTTCCTGTTTCTTTTGAACTCGGAGTTTTTGTTAGCCGGCAGATCCACCAACTGGGGGGTGTAAGTTTAATGTAATGAACTTATTGGCCGCGGGCCTTGCTGTATATGTGGATGCGTGCTTGTTTCTCGTGTGCTTGCGCCTGCCGTGTGGCAGTTTCGCTTTTGTTCTTTTCCCTTAGCCGTTTTCCTGTTTGCTTCCGCCTTCGTCCTTCTCCCCGCTAGACGGACAGCCGGGAGCTGGTCTGTAGCTGGGACGGGGAGCCGGACTCAGAAGAAAGTGCCTAGTACTTGGGCCTTGGGATTTGAGCGCAAGCGAAACACCCACTGGGCCGGCTGGCTGCGGCCGGCGACGCCGGCTGGAGCGCAGCCGGTCTGTGCGGCAAAGCGTGAAGCGAGAGGGGCCGGGATGGCTGTTCGTACTTAACCGTTTTTCGCGTGCGGATGCTTGCAGCCTTTGGCCCTTGCCAGCCTTGAACAGCCGGGAGCCGGTCTGTGGCTTATGGCAGAGAGGGCTTCGGCGGTACGCACGTTACAGATCGGGTTGAGGAGAACGCGGCGCGGGCTAGCCGGCGAGCCCCGGAGCCCCTGAACCGGCCATGCCGACCCAGAGGGAGGGAGGCGAATGCGGTAAAGTGCGAAAAAAAAAGTCGGTAGAGATGAAAAGGTAGCCCCCGAGCGTCGTTCGGGGGACCTGCTGCTTTCATTAACTTCAAAAGGGGTAGTGATACATACATACATGGCTCAACTGTAAAACGGACGGAGGAGCTCCGCGTTCCAGGGGCGTTCCATCTCTTCGCCAGAGGCGTCTCTCTTGCGCTTGCTTCGCTTTTGCGCGTCGATGAGGTAGTACGCGTTGTTGCGCAAGGCCTTGCTGATGATGAAGGGACCCTCCCATGGGGAGGACAGCTTGTGTTGGCCGGCTGTTCGCTGGATCAGCCGGAGCACGAGGTGGCCCTCGCGGAAAGCGAGGGGCTTGATCTTCTTGCTGTGGTAGTGGCGTAGGCTCTGCTGGTAGATGGCTGACAGGCTGAGGGCCAGCAGGCGCGCCTCCTCGAGCAGGTCGACGCCGTCTTCGCGTGCTGCCGCGGCTTCCACTTCCGTGTACAGGGTGACGCGAGGTGAGTCAAACTCGATATCCGTGGGGATGATCGCCTCGGCCCCGTAGACGAGGAAGAATGGAGTGAAGCCGGTTGAGCGGTTGGGGGTGGTCCAGAGACTCCATAGGACGGCCGGCAGCTCGTCGATCCAGCTGCCGGGTGAACGTACGAGCGACTCGACGAGTCGCGGCTTGATGCCGGCCAAGATGAGGCCGTTTGCCCGCTCCGCCTGGCCGTTGGACTGAGGGTGGGCGACGGAGGCCAGGTCGAGCCGGATGCCGGAGACGGAGCAGTAGCGTGCTAGCGCGCCTTTGGCGAAGTTGGTTCCGTTGTCGGTGATGATGCTATTGGGGACGCCGTAGCGGACAGCGATGTCGGTGATGAACTTGACGGCCGTGGGGCCGTCGAGTTTCTTGATCGGTCTTGCTTCGACCCACTTGGTGAACTTATCGACGGCTACCAGAAGGTGCGTCATGCCGCCCCGGGCGGTTTTGAAGGGTCCCACCATGTCGAGGCCCCAGACGGCAAAGGGCCACGCGATGGGGATTGTTTGGAGCGCCGAAGCCGGCTGGTGGCTCTGGGCCTTGAAGCGCTGGCAGCCTTTGCACTTCAGAACCAGCTCCTCGGCGTCCTTCAGCGCAGTCGGCCAGTAGAAGCCGTGGCGGAATGCTTTAGCCACCAGGGACCGGGAGGCGGCGTGGTGCCCGCACTCGCCCTGGTGGATATCGAGCAAGATCTCGAGACCCTTGGCCGTCTAGACGCATCGCTGGAAAACGCCGGTTGTGCTGCGCTTGACGAGCTCGCGGTTGATGATGCTGTAGGCGGAAGCCCGGCGTTGCACCTGCCGAGCCTCGACCTCGTTCGCCGGGAGCTCGCCGTTCGCTAGGAACGCGAGGATTGGTTGAGCCCAAGACAGCACCTCCAGCACCGTGAGGACGGCCATTTGCGCGGGTTCGGCCAGGTCGGGGGGCTGCGAGCTGGAGCCAGCAGCCCCCGAGCCGGAGCAGGCAGCCCCCGAGCCGGAGCCGGCAGCCCCCGGGGCCGGGCGAAGGGCTGTTGGGTCGGCCGGGACGAAGATGGACTCCGAATCCGGAGACGGCTTGATGGATGGCTTGCGCAGGTGCTCGAGGGAGACGCCGGTTGGGATTGCTTGCCGGCTGGAACCAAGCTTGGCTAGAGTATCGGCCGCCTCATTCTCATTGCGGGGGACGTGGAGGAACTCGCAGCCGTCGAAGTTGCCGGTCATCTGTTGGACCAGGTTGCGGTAGCTGGCCATGTTGGAGTCCCTGGCATCCCACTCGCCGGAGACTTGCTGGACCACCAGATCGGAGTCGCCGAAGCAGAGGATGCGCCGGATGCCGATTTCTTTGGCCAGCCGGAGGCCGTGGACGATGGCTTCATACTCGGCGACGTTGTTGGAGGCGGCGAAGTGGATTTGCAGCGCGTAGCGCAGCCGGTCGCCCTTGGGGGAGGAGAGCACGATGCCGGCTCCCAAGCCGGACGCCATCTTCGAGCCGTCGAAGTGCATGCGCCAGTGTGTTGCGTCGGGAGCCGGTGGCAAGTACTGGGTCTCCGCCCAATCGACGAGGAAGTCGGCCAACGCCTGCAACTTGATGGCGGTGCGAGGCTCGTAGAGGATGGTGTGGCCGGCTAGCTCGATGGCCCACTTGGCGATCCGGCCAGAGGCATCCCGGCAGCCCATGATCTCGCCGAGGGGGGCCGTGCTCACCACTGTGATGGCGTGCTCTTGGAAGTACTGCCGGAGCTTCTTGTCGGCCAGGTAGACGCCGTAGCACATCTTTTGATAGTGGGGGTAGTTCTGCTTGGAGGTGGAGAGAACATCGCTTAGGTAGTACACAGGGCGCTGGACCGGTTGTGCCTTGCCTTCCTCGGGGCGCTCCACTACCAGCACTACGCTGACCACGCGGGTGGTCGCCGCGATGTACATCAGGAGCGGCTCCTTCTCAGCCGGCGCGGCCAAGATGGGTGTGGTAGAGAGCATGCGCTTGAGGTCGCGAAAAGCTTCGTCTGCCTGGTCGGACCACTCGAACGGTGTCGTCTTCTTCATCAGCTGATATAGGGGCAGGGCTCTCTCCCCCAGCCGGCTGACGAACCGGCTGAGAGAGGCCAAGCAGCCGGTGAACTTCTGGACATCGTGCAGCCGGGCCGGCTTGCGCATGCGGTCGATGGCCTTGATCTTCTCTGGGTTGGCCTCGATGCCGCGCCCCGAGACGAGGAAACCAAGGAGCTGGCCAGCCGGCATGCCGAAGACGTATTTCTCCGGGTTGAGCTTGATCTGGTACTGGCATAGGTTTGCGAACGTCTCCCTGAGATCCTCAAGGAGGGTGAGGTGCTACTTGGTCTTCACCACAATGTCGTCGACGTAGACGTGCACATTCCGGCCGATTTGCGGCAGGAGGCATTTCTGCATGCAGCGTTGGAAGGTGGCTCCGGCGTTCTTCAAGCCGAACGACATGGTGATGTAGCAATACGCCCCGAAGGGGGTGATGAAGGACGTCTTGAGGGCATCTGCCGGGTCCAGCTTGATCTGGTGGTAGCCGGAGTAAGCGTCCAGGAAGGACAGGAGCTCGCAGCCGGCCGTGGAGTCGATGACTTGGTCAATACGGGGAAGGGCAAATGGGTCCTTGGGGCAGGCCTTGTTCAGGCTGGTGTAGTCAATACACATGCGCCAAGTGCCGTTCTTCTTCAGGACGAGGACCGGGTTGGCCAGCCACTCGGGGTGGAATACCTCCATGATGAACCCGGCTCTGAGCAGCCGGGTGATCTCTTCGCCAATGGTTCTTCGCTTCTCTTCAGAGAAGCGGCGTAGTGGCTGTCGGACCGGCTTGGCATCCGGCCGGACGTGGAGTTTGTGCTCGGCGTACTTCCTCGGAACACCCGGCATGTCCTTGGGGGACCACGCGAAGATATCCCGATTCTCACGGAGGAAGTCGACGAGCTCGCCTTCCTATTTGCTGTCAAGGCCGGAGCCCACGACGACGTATTCGCTGGAGTCGGGGTTGGACGGGTCGAGCGAGACCTTCCTCATGCCCTTGGCCGGCTTGAAGGACCCGTCGTCGGCCGGCTGCTTGAGCTGAGCTGGCATGACCGGCTGCTCGCCAGCCAGCGCGACAAGGCGGTCGAGCTGGCGCCTTTCCTCGGCGATGACCAGCGACTCGGCCAGCTTGGAGCCGGCTTTGGCGCACTCCAGGGATTTTTTGTAGTCGCCGGTGATGGTGATGATGCCCTTGGGACCCGGCAGCTTCATCTTGAGGTAGGCGTAGTGCGGAACCGCCATGAACTTGGCCATGGCGGGCCGGCCCAAAAGTGCGTGGTAGGGACTGGCGAGGTTGACCACTTCGAACCAGATCGGCTCTCGGCGGAAATGCGCGCTGGTGCCGAACAGCACGTCCAGCCGCACCCGGCCGATGGGGAGAACGAGGCGCCTGGCACGATGCCGTGGAACACCGTCTGGGTTGGCCGCAGCTGGCCCTCCTCGATGCCGAGCTTGACCATGGTGTCGCGGTAGAGGATATTGATGTTGCTGCCGCCGTCGATCAGCACCCGCGAAAAGTGGCAGGTGCGCTTCTCAGCGACGAAGGTGGGGTCGAGGACGAGCGCGTAGCCACCCGGCGTGGGCATCACAGCCGGGTGATCCTCCCGGGTCCAGCTGACAGGACGGTCGGACCAGTGCATGTACTGGGGGACCGGGGGGGCGACGGCGTTCACCTCGTGCTGGTACTTGTGTTTGCTGTGCCTGTCGTCGCCTTCGCTGGTGAAGACGACATAGGCCGCGTCCTGCTGCGGATAGGGGTCGTTGGCGAGGGCACCGGCTGCCAGAGGCGGCGGAGGAGGCGGAAGCGGCGGCTGCTGCGGGCCGGCTCCGGGTGGCGGGGGTGGAAGGTTGCCCTTCAACAGACGCTGGGTGAAGCTGCACTGCCGGAGCGTGTGCGTCGACGGCTTCGCGCCGCTGTGGTTCTTGCAGGGGGCGTCGTGCATCTGCTCGAAAGACAGCTTGGGCTGCCAGGTGGCCTTGCCGGTGCGCGGACGCTGGCCGGCTGCTTGTTCGGCATGCCTCTCCCCTTCCACCGCGGCTACTTGCTGGTTGCTATAGCGAGGAGCCGGCTGCTCGGCCTTCCGCTTGTTGTTGTTGTGGTTGTCTTGCCGGCGCTGGCTGGTTTCGCCCACCGGCTTCGAGGTGGCCGGCTGGACCGAGACCGGCTTGCCATCAGTGTCGACTGTAATCTTCACACGCATCACGGAGTCGGCCGTGGCGTACTTGTCCGCCACCGCCATGAGCTCCGCCAGGGTGTTCGGCTCGTCGCACATCAGGCGGTGCTTGAGCAGGGTGCCGTCTCGGCACCCGTCGACGAAGTACTAGATGGCTTGCACCTCGTGGACGCCTTCGCAAGAGTTGCGCAACTCGGTCCACCGCGTGAGGAAGTCGCGGAGGGGCTCGCCCGGGTTCTGAACGCACATGGAGAGCTGGCGAGGCCGACCAGGACGCTTGTACGTGCTGGTGAAGTTGCGCACGAATGCATCTTCGAAGTCTAGCCAGGAATTGATGCTGCCGGCCCTCAGGCTGTTAAGCCACGTCCGAGCCGAGTCGAGCAGCATGAGGGGAACGTAGCGGACCGCCACGCGCCGGTTGCCGCCGGCGATGCCGACAGCCATGGTGTAGTCGGTTAGCCAGTCCTCCAGCTTGGAGACGCCGCTGTACTTGGGGGAGTCGCGGGGCAGCGAGAAGCCTCTGGGGAAGGGCTCCTCGCGGATGCGGGGACCGAAGCACGCCGGACCGACAGAGCTCTCCTCCTCGAGAAGCGCGGACCGCGCCAGTCGGTCGATGCGGTGGCGGGCGTCGGTTTCGTCGTTGGGCTCACGGGGACCCAGCCGGCTTGCGACGGGGCCACGTGGCACCGCGCCGGCGGAAGCCGGCCGGGGTTATCGAGGCGGCGGGAGAGGAGGTTCCGGCCGCTGGGTACGGCTGTCACCGGCAGCCTTGTTGGCAACGCCATCGCCAGTGGCCGCGACGCAGTTGTGCCGGCTCCGGCTTGCCCGGTGCCGGCCAGAGCCGCGACTCGTCGAGCCAGCAGGGGAAGACGCCTGCTACGTGTCCCGAAGAGCCCTCTCTGGGTCTCGGGTTTTGCCTGAGGTCGAGGCGGACGGCTGGGCCGGGTCAAAACGCTGCTGCTACTCGTTCGCCGCGGTGATGAGGTCGCGGATGCGCTGCTGCTGCTGCAGCAGCTCCTCGCCCGCCAGGAACTCGAGATCCGCCATGGCCGCCTGCGCCTAGTGCGCGGCCGATTGCACCCCCACGGATTCGCACCTCCGCAACCCGGCTGGGCTCAGCAGCGGTCGGTGTGAAGCCGTGGGCGCTATCGTACTCTCGCTGGTCGGACTCCAGCCGGCGTCGCGTTGCCGCGAGCTCCGTGGCCTCGAACAGCAAATGCTCACGGTCCTCATTGAGCTGAGCCGCCGTGTCAGCGTCGGGCGTGATGGGAGCCCGCAGGCTCCGGATCGTCTCGTGGAGCGGGTCGGTGCGGCGATGAGGGGCCGCAGCCGCGGCAGCGGCGGCCGCGGCAGCCTTCTCCTTGGCGCGCGGGGAGCCGGAACTGGTGCCGATGGTTAGCACCTCCGCACGAACGCAGAGGTTCGCGCCGTCGTCGGAGGCGGCGCAGCCAATGGGGACGGGCGAATCGGTGAAGCTGTGTACCTTGCCAGGAAACACGTCGGGGACGAGCGCGATGAAGACGCGCAGCGCCGAATGGGACGACGAAGCAGCCTACGGGGCAGGCGGCGTTCGCGTCTGATACGGCGCCGCAGCCGGCCGGGTTGGCCGTGCGAGGCGCACGGACCAAACCGTGCACGATGCGCTCACCGGAGCTGGTGAAGGGCCTCGTCCGGAACTTGACTCCGGTCGACGCCGCAAGCAGCCCCACGGTGGGCGCCAACTGTCGTGGTGAAATCACGGCAGATGCCATGAGATGGCTAAAAGTGGGGGGCTGCGTGAGGACGCCGGTGGGTTCCGGAAGCGAGGTTGGCACGCGCATGCGAGAGGCAGAAGACGTACCCAGGTTCGGGGCCCTTCGGGGAGGTAACACCCCTAGTCCTGCCGAATTGGTTGATAGGCTCAGAGGCCACAATGGTTACAATGGTGCTCCTGGAGTTGTTTGAGTGGAGGAGGCAGAAGGAGCTATGTCTCCGTTCGGCCTCTCCTGTGTGTGTGTATGCGTCGGGGAAGAAGGAGTGAACTGACTGAACTAAATCGAACTGAACCCCTTTGCATGGAGGCCTCCTGGGGGGTCTTATAGCTCGACCCCCCAGGGTTACATGGGTAAACTACGCGCGCCGGGACCCGGACGTCGGCGTCTGGAGCCGGCTGCGGCGCCCGAGGGCGGCGCGACACTGTGGCCCGTCGCTTCGAGCGTCACGGAGTGGACGGGGCATGCGTGCTTCTGCAGAGGCGTACATGAGTGGTCGGCACGTGCGCGCTTCTGCCAAGGCGTGCAGGAGCAGACGGCGCGTGCGCGCTCTGCAGAGGCATGCCGGAGTAGGCGGCTTCGCGGGGGGCTGCACTGGCGCGCTGGTGCTGACACCGGCCGT
Source organism: Elymus sibiricus (assembly GCA_039707655.1). Taxonomy (NCBI): domain Eukaryota; kingdom Viridiplantae; phylum Streptophyta; class Magnoliopsida; order Poales; family Poaceae; genus Elymus; species Elymus sibiricus. The sequence goes on along the minus strand of CM077664.1, from coordinate 194,220,595 downwards.
CGCGTCAACTGGGTTGGCAGCTTTGCCGGCGCGCCCTCCCGAGACGGATTGCACTATAGCCATGTTCTCCCCTCGTGGGGGGGCTGTCTTGTCGCCGGACGCGATGGGACGGCCGCCGACCTATCGCCAGCCGGCTAGCGGCCAGCCGGACCCGGCCCAGGGCCGGGCCTAGCCGGCTAGCGCCGAGGAGGCGGCCGGTTCGCCAGCCGGCGGGGAGGGGCACGGGCAGCCCCGATGTCTTTTTAAAAACGGGCTCCGGGTTCGCTCGCCTACCCGGGGGTCATCCCCCCGACAGAGGGTTTGGATAGAGATGGGGGACAAGAGTTGACTGATTTGAGCTCACAATGGTTCTGACATGAAACTTGGATGGACTCTTGTGGAGAAATAGATGAGGTGTTTGAGCTGGACCTTTGTCACAGTGAAATGTGTTAGGAAGGTGCAGATGCTGGAGAAATTTGAAGTCATTTGGATCTAGTTTGCATATACTTCCTTCACAATACAATATTTGGTCCAGAAACTAGTTTTTGATGCTGGGGTTAAATGGCTCAATAAAATGAGCTGGATTTTGGTGTAGAGAGGTGGTTTGGGTGGGAGAATATACTGGTAAAATTTCATACCATTTGGATGCTCCTACATGGTACTTCCTTCACAGTGCTTTTCTCTGGACAGAAATTAGATGGAATTTTTGGGAGAAATTGGTTTGGCAAAATGATATGAATTTTTGCATGCTCACATAATATAGGGAATGTGAGGTCCTGGATTAATTTCAAGGATTTTGAAGCAACATAAAATATAGTTGCTTCACAACCTCAAAATGGGTCTAGAAAAAAGAACTGGATGATGCTCTCAAACTTTGAACTATGGAACTTGGGTTCTTGATGGAAATGGTGAAGATATGGATACGAGAAGCTCCACAAATTATTTGGGATTTTTCCTGGCTACCAAAATGGTAGTTCCTTTGGAAAGTGCCCAAGGTGCAATATTGGCTTTAAATAGGAAAATGCAATTTCCAATATTTAATTATGGCCAATATTTTTCTGAGAGCTCAATATGATCACAAATAATTTCTTCACAAGTTTTCATGAGCTTTGGAGATGGATAGATATTTTCCTGGATTTAATTCCTTTAAACAGCAGAAAAAGGAATTAATTTTAAATGAAAAATATTGCAAATGACTTGGCAATATTTTTGCATATCCAGGGTTTATAGATGTGGGATGATCACTGGGAAAAGTTTGAGAGGCAACAGATCAAAGGAAATTAGGGTTCCTTTGTAATGAAAGAAATTAGGGTTTCCCTTCCGGTAACTCGGAGGGTAGGGTTTCGGTGGCAAAACCCTAAGAATATAGTTTAGGTGGCCAAGTTGGGTTGAAGAGAATCTCTGGTCTGATAGGGAAGGCAAGGCTGAATGACCATCTTCATATACCCAAGAGCGAGGGAAAATCCAATAACACCGAAAAAAAAGACGGGAGTCCAATCCCATGAAGGAAAAAAACAAGGAGCGAAAACCAGGGTGTCACAAACCTACCCCCCTTAAGAAAATCTCATCCTCAATATTTCTGGGCTTACCTCCCGACTAAGGGCGGACATACCTGTATGTGGCTTGAATCCATCAGCTGTCTTGTCTTTGTCGGTTCACTGGCCTTTTAACTGCCTCTTCTAATGGCTCAGGTGTTGTCTTTTAACACAGCTACCTTGAATCCTTCTCTTTCCTGTCAGGTGTACCTTTTGTCCTGGAGCATGTCACAAGCTTGAGCATTGTATTGTAACATCTTCAATTCTTTCGGGGTTGCTTCACGATCCGGTTCCATGCCATCCTCGAAGAAATCACCTTGCAAGCCAACATGAACAACAGCCCAAACGGCGGGGTTATGACCAAGAATATGCATTTTCATCTTATGTTTCCAACTAGCAAAGTTTGTACCATCAAAATATGGACCTCTATGGTGATAGTTACCCTCACTAGACGCCATACTCTCCTAGGTATTGAAACCAAGGCTATGATCACCAAAGCAATGGAAATCAAGGCTTACGGAGACCAAAGCTCTGATACCACTTGTAGGATCGAAAGTATGTCTAGAGGGGGGTGATTAGACTACTTGACCAAATAAAAACCTAACCTTTTCCCAATTTTAGAAGTAGGCAGATTTTAGCAAGCATACAAGTCAAGCATCACCCGACACATGCAATTCTAAGAGTGTAGCAGCGGAAAATAAACAATTGCATATGTAAGTAAAGGAGGGGATCGGAGATTTCAACCGCAATGAAGACATGGCGGTTTTTGGCGTGGTTCCGATAGGTGGTGCTATCGTACGTCCACGTTGATGGAGACTTCAACCCACGAAGGGTAACGGCTGCGCGAGTCCACGAAGGGTCCACGAAGAAGCAACCTTGTCTATTCCACCATGGCTTACGTCCACGAAGGACTAGCCTCACTTGGGTAGATCTTCACAAAGTAGGCGATATCCTTGCCCTTACAAACTCCTTGGTTCAACTCCACATCATGTCGGAGTGACACCTAACCAATCTAGGAGACACCACTCTCCAAAAGGTAATAGACGGTGTGTTATTGATGAACTCCTTGCTCTTATGCTTCAAATGATAGTCTCCCCAACACTCAAACAACTCCTCACAGATTTGGCTATGGTGGAAGAAGGATTTGAGTGGAAAGCAACTTGGGAAAGGCTAGAAATCAAGGTTCAAATGGTTGGATTGGAATGACTTGATCTCAACACATGAGTAGGTGGTTCTCTCTCAGAAAATGTATGGTGGAAGTGTAGGCACGTTCTGATGGCTCTCCTTACTGAGAAGGAAGTGATGGAGGGGTATATATAGCCTCCACACAAAATCCAACCGTTACACACTTTTGACCCAACTCGGTGGCACCGATTCAAAAATCTCGGTGGCACCGAACTGTGTAAAAGATATGAACATTAGGAATCTCGGTGGGACCGATTGGAACAACTCGGATAGACCGAAGTGCAATGGCTAGGGCAAACCTCGTCTCGGTGGCACCGATTGCATCAACTCGGTGAGACCGAAGTGAAGCAATAAGGCAACAGAGAGTTGGCAAGCCATCTCGGTGAGACCGATTTGCAAAACTCGGTGGGACCGAAGTAAGTGCAAATGATTACAGAGAGTTGGCAAGGCCATTTCAGTGAGACCGAGATCCATATCGGTGGATCCGATTTGTTAGGGTTTTGGCAGTGGCTAAGTCCAGATGAACTCGGTGGCTCCGGATAGGAAATTTCAGTGGGGCCGAGTTGGAATGTAGGTTTTGGACATATTTGGATGGAGAAAGTGGTTGAGGGTTTTGGAACACTGTCACTAAGCACTTGAGCAAAAAGACCATTAAGCAACACCTCATCCCCTTTTAATAGTACTGGCTTTCCTATGGACTCAATGTGATCTTGGATCACTAAACCAAAAATGTAGAGTCTTGATCTTTTGCCAATCCTTGTCCTTAGCATTTTGAGGGGTCCACATCTCTAGTCCTTGCCATGCCAATCATTGAACGTCCTGAAATCTTTAACTTGAATGGACATTAGTTCAATGAGATATATGTTGTTATGAATTACCAAAACCACCAAGGGAGCAAATGTGCTTTCAATCTCCCCCTTTTTGGCAATTGATGACAACATATAGATCAAAGCTTCGACAAATGATTAAATGAATGAAATACATCGTCGCTTTGAGAAGTATGTGATAAGCAAGAGCTCCCCCTAAATTTGTGCATTACTAAAAGTTTGCGTTTGAATGCAAATGCACAATCGATTAGGATCATGGGTCACTCTTCCATGTCACATACAACTTGGTGGAGCACGCAAAATGATATGAATGGAATAATAGGCACGCATCACCAACACAAGTGAATGATCATACAAGATAATGATAAGCAAGAGCATCACATAGGGCATAGTATGATCAATCACATCAAGTAGTAGCTCACAATCATAACGATCAAAGTACTCACAGACATAGTATCAAGCACACACATCAAAACAAAGTACCATAAAGAAAATAGTAGCAAAAGAACTCGAGAAAAATCCAACGAGCAAAGTAAAGCAAGACTCTCTCTCTCGAAGCTAAGATCTATACAAATTCTCCCCCTTTGGCAACAAGTACCAAAAAGCTCAAATAGGTATAGGACTAATACGGCACTCTAGGCACGATCCTCGGAAGCTCCTAAAGGGGATCTTCGGCTGGCAGCTCCGGTGTGCGTAGATGGCGTCGAGAGAAGTGCATCCGCGAAGGCTTCAGCTGATGTCTGTTGGGCTGGTGGAGTGGAGACCGTAGGTGGCACTGTAGCAGCAGCAGCAGGTGCAGAGACTGTGGTCCTCGGATCCACAACTGGCACTGCAGCAGACCTGGCTGCCCTGGGCACTGTCTGGAATCTCTCCGTAGTGGGTCTGTCATCTCCACTATCATCTGAAGCGGCTGCCTTGGCTGCATCAACATCGTCCTTCAGCTTCTCCACTATAGTCTGGACCTCAGTGATCTTGACATCTAGATCATGAATCTTCGTCTCGACTATCCGCTCTAAGCTAGCCTGGTTCTGGGTGAGGTTGGCCAGACTTCGCTCAATCCTCAGGGTGGCTTCTAGCAGATAAGTCATTTGGTCAGTCTTAGACTTGAGGTTGGCAATGGGAGCATTGGGAGCAGATGTCTCCTTCGCTACTTTTGCTTCCTTGGCTACTCGAATCTTCTCTTGTGCTTGAGCAGACGTGGGATGCGAAGGATCCATCACAATGACATTGTCCTCAAACTCTGGACGCAGTGGGAGATGCTCACGATCAAGAAGATAAGTGCTCATTCCAACCTTGGAATTGATGAGCATCTGGATGTGTGGAGCATATCCGCAAGATCTCTTCTGATCAGCAGCTGTCCTCTTGATGGTTTCTACAATCAAGCTCATCACCTTGAACTTCTGAGGTGTGTCAAAGAGGTGCAGCAGGTTGATGGAGTGGCCACGTATCATCTTATCATCTCCTGACTTGGGCAACAGAGTGTACCGCAAGATAGTGTTTGTGGTGGCCAAACCAGGCAGCAGGTGCTTCACTGATCCTAGCTTGTGTGTCTCGATGTCCTTCTCTGGAATCGCTGTGTACATATTGGACATGGAGTTGTGGTCCATCTTGAGCTTGGCATAGATATCAACATCATCATCTTCTTCTTCTGGAGCACCAAGAAGAGTAGCCCACTCAGAGATGGTCGACTGGTACCTGAAACCCTCAGTCAACCACACAATCCTGCCATCAGGATAGAAATGAGCTGTGGAGTAGAATTGCATGATCATCTCATCATTCCACTTTGTCAACTTCTGTCCAACAAACTCATCAACACCAGCAATCCGGAAACTCTCATGAACATGGGGGAAATAATCCTCATTGGCATCAATGTACTTCTAATCCACCCATCGCATGTCGTTGACAATTGGCTTCTTATCAAGCAGAACTGTCTCATAGAAGTCTTGCTGCTCTCTGGTCTGGAAGCGGTAGTCACAAGTTGTTCTCCTCCTGGCGGCATAGGGATCTGACAGTCTCCACTGACGCAGTCCTTTGTCCTTCCTTAGCATCATATTCTCTGCAACCGGGTGTGCATTATCATGGTCTGGAATCTTGGGCTTCAATTTCCTGAGCACTAGTGGCTCCTCATCAACATGGGCTTCAGGCACCAGGGCCTTGTTCTTTTCACTAGCAGAAATGTTTCTGGTCGACCTCTTGGGTGCTGGAGCTTTTGGTTTGGACTTTGTGGGGGCAGCAGTCCTAATAGCATCTGACATGAGCTTCTAAGCTTTTGCAGGGGGTGCATTAGCTGCTGGCTCCTCCTCTTCCTCTGAATCACTCCTCATGGAGGGTTTTCCAAGCACATGAGCAGTAGTTTTCCTTGCTCTCTTCTTCTTTCCTCCTGCAGCTGTTTCTGTGTCACTTGGCTCTTCAAGTGTAAATTGCATAGTTTTCTTGGGAACTTTCTTCACAGCAGTTTTATCTTTGGCAGCAGTTGGCTTGGTGCTATATTCCTTAGCAAGCACAAGTCTCTTCTTCTTTGTTGCTGCTTCACTAGCAACACAGTCCTCATCCTCACTGTCTGAGGTTCTCTTCTTCCTGGTTCTTGTTGCAGCCTTTGGAAGATCTGGAGAGCTTCTCTCTCCCTCATAAAAGCTTTCTACAGGGCTAGAGCCTGTGCTGAGATCTGTGTGCTGCAATGACATGTTCTGGCTATCGCTGGCATCAGACATCTTGCAAAGCTGACCCTGTGAATAGATGGGTATGGGCAGGGTAGATGAGTCATCACAAAAAGCAGAAGTTTTTCATAAAAATTGAGTTCAACTGTTAGTTTCAAGTTTTCATAGAAGGCATTTCGGATGGACCGAGTTGATCATCTCGGTGATACCGAAGCACTCAACAGAAACTTTACACGCCATTTCGGTCAGACCGAGATGGGGTTCGGTGATTCCGAGATGCTAGTGTTTCACAGAGATTTTACTTTCGGTCTCACCGATTCGTACAACTCGGTGGCACCGAGACGTACTAGTGCTATGGCCTAGGGCCAAATCGGTGACTCCGAAAATTTCTAATCGGTCGGTCCGAGATGCGTTCGGCGGAAACTTAAACCTCGAAATTTTACTCAAATCTAATCTATGGACATTGAAGTGTAATGGGAGTTCTCAATCCGTGGCAAGAATCATGGCAATCCTATCATGCATTGAATCAGAAATTGGAGCACGAAAGGGGTCGAATCTCACCCTAACTTGGTGGAGATCCTCTACGGCGGCAACGGCGGAGTAGATTGCCGTTGACGGCGGCAGAATCTGGCGGCGAGGGCACGCTGGAGACGAAGGCGACGATCCGGAGACCTGGGCGACGACAGCAACGGGGTGCCGGAACGAGAGGGTTTGAGAAATTTCAACCGTTCGGGCCCGTGAGATATATATACCCGTATGATGTCGGTGGCTCCGAGTTGGACAACTCGGTGGCACCGATATGTGTAACTGCAAGCAGGTTAGCACATCGGTGGCACCGAAATGGTTCAACTCGGTGACACCGAGATGAAAACCTAGATCAATCTAAATGATTTCGGTTGGACCGAGTTTGAGTGAATTGGTTCGGCCGAAATCATGTAGAAGGTTTTAGAGGTTCAGCCCTTTCAGATCGATGGCTCCGAGTGCTCCTCACCCGGAGGGTCCGAAAATGACTTGTTCAATTTTTGTGATGTAGCAAGAATAGAATTTGAGACAAGAAAGCATAGATAGCTAGAGAAGGTACTTAGGCATTCTTGTACATCCACTTGGCCAGAAAAACCAAGACAATCAAAACAACAAATGGATGTCCTTGAATGATGAAAACATGCAAACCAACATGCTCACACAATAAGATAGCAAATGAAATATGTGTCAAACATGCACAACCAATTCTAGCATCTATCAAGCAATGGCGATGACTGGGTCATCTATATATGAGTATATTGACTTAGGAGCCAAATGAGAACATTTGATCATAGGTCATACTCATCGTTTAAGCACAAGTGGGGTTGCCACTTTTACATAAAGCATTGATGTGTTCACACAATTAGAGTTGCTTTAGCTCAATTGTTTAGAGCAAAGCTCCCCCTGGATGTGATATCCCCCCTAAGAGGGATGAACTAACCTTGGGTTTTGTCGATGATGACTTCATGTAGATGTTGAAGATGTGGATGCTCAATGTTGATGTAGACCATCAAGAGTTGGGAGCAATCCTTTGGAGTTTTGTGCTTTCAATACCTACATGGGTTAGTCCCACACAAGGAACATACAAGGATATCCATAGACATAGAGTGAAATACACATATATGATGTCCATGAATGCATTGAATACCTCGTCCCTTGCCTTACCAACAAGAGAGTTTGTGACTCCATGTACCAGTGCAAAATGTGGAAGTTGGTTGCACAAGTTCTTGCCATAATGAATATGAGTGAAGTTTGTTGGCGGAGTCACCCTCAAGAACTCTCTAGTTCTTCTTCTTTGGACCCACATCAACTTGATGGGAATCCTTGGAGTTGTAGTAGCACTTGATGAAGTAGAACTTGATGAAGTCTTGGGAACCCACTTGACCAAGGCTTGAGGAGCTTCTTCAAATGAATCAATCTCTTCTTGAAGCTTGTCCTTGCCTTTTAGCTTGTGGTCTTGTGGTGGAAGATCCTCTTGAGCTTGTGTTCCCTTGAAGGAAGTAGGATCATACTTCTCTTGTTGAGGAACAAACTTCGTCTTGGGGTATTGATCTTCTTCCCACTCAACTCCATTGGCATTGAACTTTCGTTCAAAACCAACACCTTGGTTCTTCCAGTGCCTTCCTTGCTTGCGTACAATTTCCTCAAATTGCTTACTCCCGGCAAGACTCTTGTATACACCTTTTTCTATAATTCCTTTCAATAGCATATTTTCTTGCTCAAGTGTAACTTGGCTAAGAGAATCATTAGTGGAATCAATAGAACTACTAGAAGCAACAACATTGGATTTAGCATTGTTATTGTTACTACTAGAGGTAGAACCCTTTTTACCCTTGTTGCTAGTTTGCTTAGGTTTAACTTGTGGCATAAAGGTAGACAAGAGTAAACGCTTGGCAAGATATGAAGAAATCTTCTTTCGAAGATCGTCATTGATAGCTTTAAGAAACTCATGCTCTTGCTCTAAATTTAGCTTCTCGAAGCGTAGCTTCTCATGAGTTCTTAGAAGTTCTCTATGATCCTCTTGAGTTGCTTCATGAGCTAACTTAAGAGCATTTAGTTCTTTAGTTAGACGCTCAATCTCCTTCATAGCATTGTCACTCGTTTCCTCTTGACTATCATGATTACTAGTATTTTCATTATAGCTCACATCACTTGCCTTATCAACAAGTAAATCATCATCACCAAGCAAATCATCTTCATCACTATTGAAATCAAGATACTCGGGGTGTGATACCTTGGGGCCTTTTGCCATGAAGCATCTTCCAATTCCTTCATTTGGTGAGTCAAATAGATCATGGGAGTTGGATGACACAAGAGCAAGTCCGGCAACACCTTCATCTTGACTATAGTCGGAGTTGGAGTGATAACTTCTCTCGGAGTGGTTGTCGGAGTTGGAGCCGGAAACCCATTCACCAACATGAGCTTGATGTCTTCTTCTTGTGTAGCTCTTGGATGACTTGTCCTTCCTCTCCGAATCCTTCCTTCTTCGAGAGTGTCTTCGTTCATAACGATCATCTCTACTCCTTCTCTCCTTATGAGGTGATTCATCACTTCTATGTCTTCCTCTTGGTGATTCGTCTCTTTTCTTGTAGGGAGCCGTACACTCATTGGAATAGTGTTCGGGTTTTCCACAATTGTAGCAATTACGGTCACGACTTGATGATCTTCTCTCATAGTGTCTTGAACTAGAGATTCTTTCTTTCCCTTTGTTCTTCTAGAACTTGTTGAATCTTTTCACCATTAGGCTTATCTCTTCATTGGATACTAGCTTGTCACTTGGAGTTGTTGGATCATCGGTTGAGGCTTTGTAAGCACCACTTGATTTGTTGTGTAGCTCCTCTTTGTCCTTGAGTGACATTTCATGAGCAACAATCCTTCCAATGACTTCCGTGGGCTTGAGATCTTTGTAATTTGGCATCATTTGGATCAATGTGCAAATGATATAATATTTTCCATCGAAAGCTCTAAGTATCTTCTTGATGATGAATTTGTCGATCATCTCTTCACTTCCTAAGCCGGCAATCTCATTTGTGATGAGAGCAAGCCTAGAGTACATTTCTGCGACTCCTTCACCATCCTTCATCTTGAACTTGTCAAGTTGACTTTGAAGCACATCCAACTTAGATTCCTTGACGGACTCTGTACCCTCATGCATATCAACCAAAGTATCCCAAATTTCCTTTGCATTCTCGAGGCGGTTGATTTTGTTGAATTCCTCGGGACACAAACTGTTGAAGAGAATGTCACAAACTTGAGCATTGTATTGCAACATCTTCAATTCTTCCGGAGATGCTTCACGATCCGGTTCCTTGCCATCCTCGAAGAAATCACCTTGCAAGCCAACACGAACAACAGCCCAAACGGCGGGGTTAGGACCAAGAATATGCATTTTCATCTTATGTTTCCAACTAGCAAAGTTTGTACCATCAAAATACGGACCTCTACGGTGATAGTTACCCTCACTAGATGCCATACTCTCCTAGGTTGTGAAACCAAGGCTATGATCACCAAAGCAATGGAAATCAAGGCTTACGAAGACCAAAGCTCTGATACCACTTGTAGGATCGAAAGTATGTCTAGAGGGGGGGTGATTAGACTACTTGACCAAATAAAAACCTAACCTTTTCCCAATTTTAGAAGTAGGCAGATTTTAGCAAGCATACAAGTCAAGCATCACCCTACACATGCAATTCTAAGAGTGTAGCAGCGGAAAATAAACAATTGCATATGTAAGTAAAGGAGGGGATCGGAGATTTCAAACGCAATGAAGACACGGTGGTTTTTGGCGCGGTTCCGATAGGTGGTGCTATCGTACGTCCACGTTGATGGAGACTTCAACCCATGAAGGGTAACGGCTGCGCGAGTCCACGGAGGGCTCCACCCACGAAGGGTCCGCGAAGAAGCAACCTTGTCTATTCCACCATGGCTTACGTCCACGATGGACTAGCCTCACTCGGGTAGATCTTCATGAAGTAGGTGATCTTCTTGCCCTTACAAACTCCTTGGTTCAACTCCACATCATGTCGGAGGCTCCCAAGTGACACCTAACCAATCTAGGAGACACCACTCTCCAAAAGGTAATAGACGGTGTGTTGTTGATGAACTCCTTGCTCTTGTGTTTCAAATGATAGTCTCCCCAACACTCAAACAACTCCTCACAGATTTGGCTATGGTGGAAGAAGGATTTGAGTGGAAAGCAACTTGGGAAAGGCTAGAAATCAAGGTTCAAATGGTTGGATTGGAATGACTTGATCTCAACACATGAGTAGGTGGTTCTCTCTCAGAAAATGTATGGTGGAAGTGTAGGCACGTTCTGATGGCTCTCCTTACTGAGAAGGAAGTGGTGGAGGGGTATATATAGCCTCCACACAAAATCCAACCGTTACACACTTTTGACCCAACTCGGTGGCACCGATTCAGAAATCTCGGTGGCACCAAACTGTGTAAAAGATATGAACGTTAGGAATCTCGGTGGGACCAACTGGAACAACTCGGATGGACCGAAGTGCAATGGCTAGGGCAAACCTCATCTCGGTGGCACTGATTGCATCAACTCGGTGAGACCAAAGTGAAGCAATAAGGCAACAGAGAGTTGGCAAGCCATCTCGGTGAGACCGATTTGCAAAACTCGGTGGGACCGAAGTAAGTGCAAGTGATTACAGAGAGTTGGCAAGGCCATCTTGGTGAGACCGAGATCCATATCGGTGGATCCGATTTGTTAGGGTTTTGGCGGTGGCTATGTCCAGATGAACTCGGTGGCTCCGGATAGGAAATTTCGGTGGGGCCGAGTTGGAATGTAGGTTTTGGACATATTTGGATGGAGAAAGTGGTTGAGAGTTTTGGAACACTGTCACTAAGCACTTGAGCAAAAAGACCATTAAGCAACACCTCATCCCTTTTTAATAGTATTGGCTTTCCTATGGACTCAATGTGATCTTGGATCACTAAACCAAAAATGTAGAGTCTTGATCTTTTGCCAATCCTTGTCCTTAGCATTTTGAGGGGTCCACATCTCTAGTCCTTGCCATGCCAATCATTGAACGTCCTGAAATCTTTAACTTGAATGGACATTAGTTCAATGAGATATATGTTGTTATGAATTACCAAAACCACCAACGGAGCAAATGTGCTTTCACTGCAGTAACGGGCTGAGGAAGATTGGAGCGTCGTACTCCAGAAGATTTCCCCCTAGTGGCGTAGCAAGGAAGATTGGGAGTCTTGCGTTGTAAGCTCCTTCCGATAGCTGGCGAAGGAAGGCTGGATCGCTTATACTAGAAGCCTTTCAGTGTGATATGCAGTCGGACCTGTGGCCGATTCTGGCTTCCTTTCAAAGTATTCGGAATTTACCCATAGCGGAGCCAAAACTTGGCATAGGCCATACCTTGTCTGAAGATATTCCGTTGGTCATGCATACCGCTTGTCCTTCTGCTGGTCTGATCCTTGTTGCTGTAGAGGCTGCACAACTAATGCAGACTTCATGTTGGTGACTAATCTGGATGTGTGCCGATAGTAAGCAGTTGGCAGATAATTCCATTTGATTTGGCTGAGCTCCCGGGTATTTGGAATTCTCATTGATTCTGGATAGTCGTGGACTTATCCATATGTCTCGCAAACCTTATTCACAGGGCCCAGAAAATTTTGTATATGCACCGGTAAATTCCAAAATATGTTTTGAAATGTGTATCCACATACCAGAGTGTTGTTGTTGCTCTCGGCACCTCCACATTCTCGAAATATGTCTTCTGTGGGTAATAAATGATTCTTGGGTCCAGTGAGAAAAGACTCAAGATTCACCCTACCGACCGAAATAATCCTTGTATCGAGGATGGAATAATCATTTGTTCCTTAGGTGTAATCTATTCTGCGGCAAACTCCCTTAGGTAGATTCTGGCCTTATCTATTGCACGCAGATTCTGCTTCTAGCCCATCCTCTATTCTTGATAGATCCGGTGTTGCTGTTCTGACTATCGGGCAGTTGGCTTGGCTTGGCTCTTACTGAATTTGGATTATTGGGTATTATCCAGGTTGTATGCTGGTCTTCTTAGGCAGCTCTTGCGGATGGATCCAGTCGGAGCAAAAGAACGGAACCGACAAAAGAAGCAAAACCGTGAAAAACCAAAAGGCAAATAAAGCTCAAATCTTGCGGACCTTACACATGTGGCCGAAGATTCACTAGTATAACTATTATAGTGCCCTAGATGCACCTCTTAAGGATATAGAAGCAAAACCACACAACGCTCCTGGTAGCAATTGGTGTCAAGCTCCTACTATTTCCTTAGGGAACATCAAACTCGACGCACGACCATAGCCAAAGTGGCTTAGTCAACGATCCTCGGGTTATCGGGAAAAGATGGAATTTATAAGCGTTTCCCAAAGGAAACTAGATTTGAGAAGAGAAATGCCATGGTTAGCAAGCAAGGTGGGGATATCTGGTTTACCTAGGGGTTCAGGGTTCACGGGTCGTTGCCGGGTGCGTACATTTCCCACCGGAGGCAAAGGCCACAAGAGTTGGGGTCTGATGGAGCCAAAAACCTATGAGGATGCCTTATGATCAATAGTACCTGTGCCTGCTTGGCAAAGATGGCTGAAATCCATCTGGGCCTTCTATTGAGCAAGAGGCAATGAAGTCTGGCTAGGGTAACCTACAGTCAGCCTAGCTCTGATACCATCCGTTGTGGCGCCCCGCCTGAATACCACTGTAGCCAGACGGTTGCCGCACACACCAGCCCAGGAAATCACTCTGGCATGCGCATTTACAACAACTATCATGAACACAGGCATTTCTATTAATGGATATATAAGTCTTACATGATATTTTACAAGGGTGATGGCAGCGGAAAAGCTCTATCTAAGGCAGCATGGTCTTGGTGCGGCTCCAATCCACATGGATCTAACTGGGTTACTCTTCTAGCTCGCGAACGCTCTGGCTCTTCGACGGATCCTTAGGTGAACCTGGCCACATTGAAGGCCGCTGAGTACTTTTGAATGTACTCGCAAGCAAACCAAACCAACATATACACCAAGCAAAGCAATCCATGGCATTCAAGCATGCACTCGTTATCTTAACAGTATTAACTATCATGTTATGGCAGGATTACCTAGCAGGATTAATCACCTAGCAGTATTAATCATCATGTCATAGTAGGATTATCTAGCATGATAACTATTGGAGTAAATACAATAAGGCAAAACATATCAAGTAAATAATCCATACTCCGGATATGCTCACGATCCAAATCTGATCCAAACTTTGCGGTCATCCGACCGCTCATCTAATAGCCATCGCATGGCTAGCATTCATACCCCTGACATCATCTGATGTCCATGCATCTGTACTGCAAGTCTGACAAACCTTATCTTGCCCTGGTTTGTTCTTGGTAACAACATTATGTAGTTTATTCCTCCAGACTCGACACAGACCAAATAGTGTGACCTAGTACGAACTGTGTCCCATGACCGAGGACGCGGCTATTCGAATAGATTTACACTCTGCAGAGGTTGCGCACTTTACCCACACCATGGAGCTCCTGGTCTCGTACTTTAGTACATGTTCCCATTCGGGTGGACCGGTGCTGCTCCAACAAAACTTGTCTATTGCCCGGCACTCTTACGACCCCACCGACAATCATACCCCTTCTGGGTCAAGTCCTGGGTGGCCCCTGTGTCACTCCTGACACCTGCCACCGTCGTGGCCAAACAAAACTGTCCCAAACGGGGACCTGAGCTCAATAACCAAAACGGGCTCACAAGATTATCGCCGCCTACCGGGCCAGGGTTGCACGCACGCATAAGCTTCCCTCTTTGGAGGTACCGATAAGAGGCAGGACAATAGACCAAGTTAGGGCCTTCCCATAAAGGCAAATGTGGCTGTACTCATAAGCTCGGTTCAATGGCACTATGACTCGATCCAGCCGACGAAGGATGTTGTCATTATTAAGTCACATTCTTAATCATTGCAATAACAGTAATAACGCATGATGGACACATAACAACTATCTCCATATTGTCACATATGAGTCACTAGTGCAATAACATGATGAGCATTAGCAGGTAATGTAAATAGCAAGTTCAAACTAGCAGGAGTTTAATTATTTCTAGCACAGGCATATTCATTAATTAAACATGCAAGAATAACATAGATCAACACTTTAGGGCATATATCAGATGGTCGGCTTGCCTGGGGGTCGATGGGTTCACCGGAGAGAAGTGCGATCACCTCGCGGAAAAATTCACCGGAGAAGATTCCCTCTCGGAGGGGCTGAATATATAGGGCAGGGGCAAAATGGTCATTTTCAGAATGTGTCAACATTATGAAAGTGACCTCATCGGAACAAGCTTGACTAGTAGAGAACGTAGGCTTTGGAATCACCTGAATCGGAGTCACGGTTAAAAAGTTGTGGCCGTTCGTTCGTTAGGCCGAAAACAAACAAAAATATGTTCTTTTTTGCCTTTATCGGATGAACGACCGCAAATTAGCAATTTCGGCGCTGGGCTGGAGAAGGAAAGCGCCTTTTCTGGAAATACGCGTTCGGTAGATGAAAACGTATTCCGGCCCGAGGTTGCGGCTGATTACGCTTTCACAAAAGGAAAGCGCATTTCGGGAGGGGCGCCTCCACTTATCTGACGTGGCGGGGCGGGGCCGAGCTACTGCCGCTGACTGGTGGGTCCCATCTTCTTTCTCTCTCCTCACTCCTTCTCCTTCCTCCTCCTCCCGACAGAGAGCAGCAGAGGGCTTCGGCCTTGCTGGCACCGGCGACTGGAGGCCACGGCGGGCTTGGGCACCGCCAGGGATGGATGCGCCACTCCACCCCGCGCCCGTGGGTGGTGGAGAGGGCGCCGGGGGTGGCCGGAGTTGGCCGCGGCAACGGTGGCCGAGGGAAGCGGCTTCGCGGTGAGGGAGGTGCTCCGACGATGGAATTGGCCAGGACAGGGCGTGGGGGTGACCGCCGTGGAGTGGAGAGTCCAGTGGGGAGCTCGAGGGAAGAGGAGAAGGCCGGAGTGGCACGAATTTGAGAAGAGGGCGGCGGCGGCCATGGGCGGAGCTCGCCGGAATTCCAGCACCAGAAGGTGCGGCCGCTTGGGGCTGGGCTTGGAGGGGTTCCAGGGAGGGAGAAGGAAGTGGTGTGAGCTCGAGGAAGGCCCAGGCTGGCTATTTATAGCCGGGGAGACAGAGGGGATAGGCTCGGCCGCCGTGGCGACCTTAGCCACGCACTGGCTCTCCCGGCAAGCTGGCGAGCAAAGGGTGGTGCCGACCTGATGTCCTACAGAGCGACCTGACGCAACGCACGGGGAGGAAGAGGCCACCGAGGAAGAGGACGACGGCCGGGGACACGTACGCGTACGGCGGCGCTTGTCGTCGTCCGGCAAGGGCGCAAACGGAGGGGGAACCTGCTGGAGAGGGGGCACGCGGCCGTTTCGGAGCCATTGGACATGCCCAGACAAGCCATGGCCGGCTAGAGCTCGCTGTCCGTCGCGGTTCATCGCGCAGAGCGCCGTTTTGGCATGGTCACCACGGTCACTGCGTGTCTAGGGCATTAAATGGCCCTGGGACCTTGTCAAACAGATGCACCAGAGGTCAGTGAATTGACCTGTGAGGGTTTGGATAGAGATGGGGGACAAGAGTTGACTGATTTGAGCTCACAATGGTTCTGACATGAAACTTGGATGGACTCTTGTGGACAAATAGATGAGGTGTTTGAGCTGGACCTTTGTCACAGTGAAATGTGTTAGGAAGGTGCAGATGCTGGAGAAATTTGAAGTCATTTGGACCTAGTTTGCATATACTTCCTTCACAATGCAATATTTGGTCCAGAAACTAGGTTTTGATGCTGGGGTTAAATGGCTCAATAAAATGAGTTGAATTTTGGTGTAGAGAGGTGGTTTGGGTGGGAGAATGTACTGGTAAAATTTCATACCATTTGGATGCTCCTACATTGCTTCACAGTGCTTTTCTCTAGACAGAAATCAGATAGGATTTTTGGGAGAAATTGGCTCGGCAAAATGATATGAATTTTTGCATGCTCACATCATATAGGGAATGTGAGGTCCTGGATTAATTTCAAGAATTTTGAAGCAATATAAAATATAGTTGCTTCACAACCTCAAAATGGGTCCAGAAACAAGAACTGGATGATGCTCTCAAACTGAACTGTGGAACTTGGGTTCTTGATGGAAATGGTGAAGATATGGATAGGAGAAGCTCCACAAATTATTTGGGATTTTTCCTGGCTACCAAAATGGTAGTTCCTTTGGAAAGTGCCCAAGGTGCAATATTGGCTTTAAATAGGAAAATGCAATTTCCATTATTTAATTATGGAAAATATTTTATGAGAGCTCAATATGATCACAAAGAATTTCTCCACAAGTTTTCATGAGCTTTGGAGATGTATAGATATTTTCCTGGATTTAATTCCTTTAAACAGCAGAAAAAGGAATTAATTTTAAATGAAAAATATTGCAAATGACTTGGCAATATTTTTGCATATCCAGGGTTTATAGATGTGGGATGATCACTGGGAAAAGTTTGAGAGGCAACAGATCAAAGGAAATTTGGGTTACTTTGTAACGGAAGAAATTAGGGTTTCCCTTCCGGTAACTCGAAGGGTAGGATTTCGGTGGCAAAACCCTGAGAATATAGTTTAGGTGGCCAAGTTGGGTTGAAGAGAATCTCTGGTCTGATAGGGAAGGCAAGGCTAAATGACCATCTTCATATACCCAAGAGTGAGGGAAAATCCAATAACACCGAAAAAAAGACGGGAGTCCAATCCCGCGAAGGAAAAAAAAACAAGGAGACACCCCGGCCATAAGAACTTCCGCCGTGGAGCCATTGCTCTCACACTCGGATTCGTCCAAAACCCCCTCAGGCATGGCGGGGAATAGGTCGAGGACGGACTCGTCGGACTCGAGCACTGACACTTGTGCAGCTGCGGCCTAGAGGTCCATAGCGTGCTTGACCCAGCGCTGGAGCTGTGAACGTCCGGAGCGCTTGCGACGGCGTCCGGCTGGAAGGAGGGGTGCCGTCTGGTATGGGACCGACGGCTGTCGGAGAAGGACCCCGTAGGATGCTGCGTGGAAGTGCGCCGCGCCTCGGACGGGCAATGACTCCACATCCAACGGGGCTTCCTGGAGCCACGCCGAATCATCGGCGACGAAGCTGAGAGCACCGAATTGGATCTCGCCGCCAAAAACCATTATGATGATGATGAAAATCCCACTTGCGTTGGAAATCGCTAGATGCACTGCCCCGTGGTGGGTGCCAACTGTCGAGGCAACGAACCTGACAATGAGTACTAGGGGTACGAACGATGGGTAGAGCCTAGCTACGGTGCAAGCGTATCACTCGGATTTAGCGAGTTCGGGCCCCTCTTGGAGAGGTAATAACCCTACGTCTCATGCCCGGAGGCTTATGTTTTCTCTTGGGTTATAGGATTACAAGGAGTGTTGAACCCCTGCCATGGAGCTGAGGGGAGCCTTATATAGATTACACCTCGGCCCATCAATGCCATGTCGCAAGGGAGATGAATGTACATTAGTGCTGCAGTTACTGGTAACAGCAGCTTTAACTACACTTAAATGCCAACATAAAGCTACTCGATCGTTACGGCTCCCACGTCGTCTGTATGTCTTCTCTTGTTCGAGTGACTCCGGTATGGTCGACTGGTGGGAGGCGTCCGAGTGTCATTGATGCATCCGAGTGGATAGTCGATATTGCACATCCGAATGCTCCTGTGGTCCGGAGACCCACCAATGATGGTGTGGGGCCCTAGGTGGGCCCTGGATGTCAGGTCTATGACCCTACCCTTAGTAGGTGACCCCGTCAACGGGCGTGAGCGCCCGTATGGCATGGAAACCGAGGCAGATCGTCCACCTGAACAACTTTTATAAAGGGGACCCCATCGAAATATCAACGGGGGGAGTGTCGATAGAAGCGAGAACATCATCATCTTCATCTTCATCCACAAACCCTAGCCGCCGCAATTTCCATCTCCACAGCCACCATCACCACCATACTGCTTTCTCATCTAGTTCATACTTGTAATCGTGCATCGCACAAGGCATCTAATGGGGTCCTGTACCGGGGGTGGCAACACCAAGGAGCCCGGCCTCATCAACTATAAGGGGTCCTGTAGGCCCATGGCGAGATGCTAACCCTAGGAGACCAGAAGACCTTCTTGACGCCAAAGACTAGAGGGCGGTGGCGCCCCAGATCGCATCCTACATGTAAAACCTAAACCTCTCCTGTCTATATAAAGGGAGGTCTAGGGTTTCCCCTAATCCATATATCCTCAGATAGGAGAAACTCTCGGTAGCAACATCATACACCATTGTAACCCCACGCACGAGGTATCCCTTCATTATGAATAACCAAAACAAGCAGGACGTAGGGTATTACTCTCTGGAAGCCCGAACCTAGATAAACCCCTCATGTGACCTCCGATCCATGACTTCTAGCTACGCTTGGACCCCTACCGAGGGATCTGACGGAAATCTGCTCCATCAGTTGGCGCCAGGCACGGACGGCACTGGCTAGGGACCGATCATGGGTCGAATCTTTTTCTACCTCCGGCAGCCTCTCACCGGGGGAAAGTCTAACCTTGGGCTCTCTGACGTTCACCGCGAACGATGCGGGCCGGGTCGACATCAACCCACCGGTTTACCCCACACATGTGGTCTACATCGGCAACGTCGCTTTCATCACCGACACACACGGCAACCTCCGGGTATGCTTGCCACCTGTCCGGCGTAACGGCACCCCGATCACGGCGACCCCAGCTGCCGACCTCGCCGATCGCTTTCCATTCGGGCTGAAGAACACGAGGGATGCATACCAGAACGAGCTCCATCGGCGCCTTCAGAAGAACGTGCAGCTCGTCGCCATGGTGTGCGACAACTACCACATCGACCACACACCCGAAGATTGTTTCCTGGACGAAACGACCTCAGATTGCAGCGTCGACACTGCAGATCTGTTATCACTGTCTGACCATGAGGACGCAGACGGTGAACCGACCTCAGTAGAGAAGGTCGAAGCTGAAAATGATGGGATCTCACCGGCTGTAATCAGATCTCCAGGAGCGGAGTACGAAGGCCATGGTGAAGAGCGAGACACCGAAGAATCCCGTGACCAGCAAGAACAGAGGACGGTGCCGAACCATACGTCCCGCAGCCGATCTTCCTGCACAAAGTGATGCTCGTAGAAACAGAGGTCGAAAAGAGTGACAGCACGCCACGCTCAACCACCACGACGGTGGAAAAATCCGCGAAGAACCCGAGCCCAACTACCCAGAAGGGCGGCCCACCCCAGTCCTAGGAGGACGAGCTTCGCAAGATCCTTACGCCCGGAGCCGTGAGCTACGCACTATCCAAAGCAGCCTCAGCAAAGGAGCGAGCAACGCAGGACAGCACCAGGCGGCCACGACATGACAACCGCCAAGAAAACACAGAGGCCGCCAAATGAAAGAGCGACGAGGAGGCCTCCAACGAGGACGGGCTGGCAGGCTCCCTATAGTAGCCGAGAGCATACAGGAAGCAGTCTTGTTGGTGAACAAACTACGAACTGCACCCATGGACCCCGAAATCCTTGCCGACCTCATCAAAGTTGTTCACAGGACTGCCAAACTCCAAGAGAAACAAATATCCCGTGCAACGGGTGCACGAAAATTGCCCAACGAGGACCCAGCACCAGAAGGCTGGGAAGAAGATGATGTCAAGAGGTACGACGAGATGGTCAACGTCGATGACCTCTGACACACGATACAGGCTGTGAGGGCAAGACGACCGAAAGGATCCGTTCACAGTCGCCTAGGCCACCGACCGGATCTCCGTGACCATCTGCGAGCCCTGGCCATGGAGAGCCGTGGACTGGACTATGAAGCCCCGATCCCCCGTCTAACGTCCGGCGTCGCGCCCCGCGTGCTTTGGCTACGAGGTCAACACGCACCAGTTCCCGCAACCATTAATCGTGAGCGGAGTCGAAAAGTACTCAGGTGACACCAAACCCGACGTCTGGCTCAGTGACTACTTGACATCCGTTGAGCTAGCACACGGCGATATTGGGAACGACCTCCGCCACATCCCGTTATGCCTATCAGGATCAGCGCGGTCATGGTTGAACGGGCTCCCACCAAACTCCATCCACAACTGGGCAGATTTCGAGCACGAGTTCCTCAACAACTTCGAGGGGACGTACCACCGGCCGGGAACTCCGGTAGACCTCTACAACATAACACAAGGAACAGAAGAACCGCTGCGCGACTTCATTGCACATTGGCTCAGGAAGAAGAACATGATACCAAACATTTCCGACGGCACAGCTATCAAAGCATTTGTCGACGAAGCGCTGGACCCAATGCTGAGACACAAGATCGGCAGAAAGAGGGCGCAAGGACAATTGCCCGACGTGGCATCTCTCCTGACAATCACAAACATCTTCGCCAGAGGCGAGGAGGCAGCCCGCGCCGGTCGTCACCAGAAGCAACTAGAGGAACCGGAAAACACCCAAGGCAAGACATGCCGCACAACACGCGGCCAAAACCATGGGCTTAAACGAAAAGATAGGACATCGGCGGAAATGACCGGGCAGGAGCCTGACACGCAAGGTAGCAAGAAAGCCAAATACGAATGCCGGCCAAAGCATGTGTCCCGCACGTATGAGGCGATCATGAGCGGCCCCTACAAGTACCACAGCCATGGAGCATACAAGGCGTTACACTCCATGCGCGAGTGTCACCTAAATGAGCAGCTCACCCAAGAGAAGAATGCAAGGGACAGAGACGGCTCCGACAACTAAGATGATCATAGAACACGCGCGACCTCAAAGAGACCTCCAAAATGAGGCCGGAAGGACAAAGTGATACGTCTCCAACGTATCTATAATTTATGAAGTATTCATGCCATGTTTGTTATAGTTTTGTATGATTTTGGTGCAATTTTATATGGCTTTTATATGATTTTTATGGACTAACATTTTGACCTAGTGCCCAGTGCCAGTTGTTGTTTTCTACTTGTTTTTGGTTTTCAGAAAATCCATATCAAATGAAGTCCAAATGCAGCGAAACTTTTTGATGATTTTTTCTGGAAGAAAACCGACCCAGGAAGCTTCGGGGGAGCAGCAGAAGACCCACAAGGGCCCCAGAAGCCACCAGGGCGCGCCACCCCCCCAGGCGCGCCCTGGTGCCTCGTGGGCCCCCTGTGGCACCTCTTTGCGTGATTCCAACGCTGAAAAATCCTATATATTCAAAAAAAACCGAAAGTTAACCTAGATGAGTTTTTACGCCGCCGCAAGCCTCTGTACCAAGGAGATCCCATCTGGAGCCCTTTTTCGGCACCCTGCCGAAGGGGGGAATCATCACCGGAGGCCATCTTCATCATCCCGGCGGTCTCCATGATGAGGAGGGAGTAGTTCACCCTCGACGCTAGGGGTATGTACTAGTAGCTATGTGTTTGATCTCTCTCTCGTGTTCTTGATATGGCACGATCTTGATGTATCGCGAGCTTTGTTAATGTAGTTGGATCATATGGTGTTTCTTCCCTCTCTATCTTTGTTGTGATGAATCGAATCTTTTCCCTTTGAGGTTTCGTTATTGTCGGATTGAATATTTCAGATTTGAGAACACTTGATGTATGTCTTGCATATGAACACCCGTGGTGACAATGGGGTATTATATTGATTCACTTGATATATGTTTTGGCACTCAACTCGCGGATTCACGAGGTGACAATGGGGTAATCTATGCATAGGGGTTGATGCACGTTTTCATTATCTTTTCTCCGATAGAAACTTTGGGGTGCTCCTTGAAGTTCTTTGTGTGGATTGAATATTATGATTATGAAGTTGTTTGATGCATATCGTATAATCAACTCACGGATACTTGTGGTGACATTGGAGTATCTAGGTGACATTAGAGTTGGTTGATGTGTATCATATGGTGTTATTTTAGTACGAACTCTAGGGCTGTTTGTGACACTTATAGGAATGGCTCAATAGATCGATCGGAAAGGATAACTTTGAGCTGGTTTCATACTCTACAAACAATTTCTATCTTATGTTCTCCGCGAATAGGAATTTTGGAGTGATTCTTTGTCGCACGTTGAGGGATTGTTATATGATCCAATTATGTTAGCAGTGTTGAGAGATTGCACTAGTGAAAGTATGAACCCTAGGCCTTGTTTTCAAGCATTGCAATACCGTTTGTGCTCACTTTTGTTACTTGCTACCTTGCTGTTTTTTTATTTTCAGATTATAAAAACTTATATCTACTATCCATACTACACTTGTATCACCATCTCTTCGCCGAACTAGTGCACCTATACAATATACCATTGTATTGGGTGTGTTGGGGACACAAGAGATTTCTTGTATTTGATTGCAGGGTTGTTTGAGAGAGACCATCTTCATCCTACGCCTCCCACGGATTGATAAACCTTAGGTCATCCACTTGAGGGAAAATTGCTACTGTCCTACAAAACTCTGCGCTTGGAGGCCCAACACGAGTCTACAAGAATAAGTTGTGTAGTAGAGATCAAGCTCTTTTGTGGCGCCGTTGCCGGGGAGGTGAGTGCTTGAAGGTATATCTTTCGATCTTGCAATTGAATCTTTCTGTTTCTTGTTTTATCACTAGTTTGGTTTTATAAAAGAAAAGTACAAAAAAATGGAATTGAGATTGCCTCATATTATTCATCTTTATAATGTCTTTCTTGAAAATGATGGATCGGAAAATTGTGCTCAATTGATAGAAGAAGAATTCAATAAAATGTTTGTCATAAAATCTTTGAATGATGAGCATGATTGCAATGTTGTTAGTATGAATTCTATGAATATCCAAAATACTAGTGATGATTGCACTAGTCATGACAAAAATGTTTCTTATAAGCATGTCAATTTTTGTGGAGTGCATAAAGTTTGTGAAGACATGCCTTATAGGGATGATAGATTTTGTAAGAAGCATTAATATGATAGAACCAATTTTTTGCTCAAAGTGATAGATAAATTTGCTACGAAATTATGCTCTCTTTATCCCATTACTTGTGAACTTTGCAATAAGGTTGGTCATCTTAATTTTTAATGAATACTTTTTCATGATCAAATCATGGCCAAATATTGCAATAACTTGACCGCCCTTGAACTATATAATGAGCTTTATCTATTTTTGGGGTGTGAGGAATTGTCACATAAAAATAGTCGGTTTGAAGTATTCATTCTCACGGATGACATTGAAACTAATCTAAAGGAAATCTATACGTTTTGTGTGGTAAATTGCAATGAGAATGCTTATATAGCCAACTATAGAAAAATAGGAAAACAAATAGAATATAAAAGAAATACTAATGGAAGGGTAAAGATTCCCCCTTTCCCTCCTATTTTCTCTCATGATGAAATAGGTAACGAGGAGGAGCTTCCTATCCAACCAATCTCTTCAATAAGAAGCTCGGAAGAATTAAATAAACCCACACATAATGTGGTAAAGAAAAAGAAAATAAGGAAAAGTAGAGGTAAAGAGGTATCTCTCCCAAATAATGTTGCTCCTATTATTGTTGTACCTCACGAGAATGAATCAAAAATAATTGTGGAAGATGATACACTTGATGATGATTTTGTTATGCCTATTGCTTGTTGTGATGATTATGATTGGGAAGATAATGATACTTCTTCCGATCTTGAAAATCTTTATGGCACCAACTTGGAGGAATATGATAATAATTGTTATACTATTGGTGCTATTCATACTATTGATGATAATAGTGATAATGCTAATGATATGCAAACCAACAAGCTTGGGGATGCTATGTTTGATTGGAATGATATGTTTGAAAATTTATTTGCTGCAAATAATGTTTGCCCTAAGCTTGGGGATGCTATGCTTAATGAAAATGATCTTTTTATTCCCCCTACTTTTGATGAGCAAATTTATTATGATGATGACATGCCTCCTATCTATGATGATTATTGTGATGATACTTATGTTATGAAAAAAGTGATGATTATTATTATAATACTTGTTATAATTATGAAAATCCTTTTACTGAATATCACTCTTTTAATGTGGAAACAATTTATAGTATTCGAGTTTCATACGATACTCCCACTATTATGAACGAGAAGAAAATTGCTTATGTGGAGAGTAGTAAAAATTCTATGCTTATGTATCATGACAAGAATGCTTTGTGTGATGGATATATTGTTGAATTTCTTCATGATGCTACTTAAAAATATTATGAGAGAGGATCATATGCTTGTAGGTGTTGCAATAATATCAAGTTTCCTCTCTATGTGTTGAAAGTTTTGAAGTTATGCTTGTTTTGCCTTCCTATGCTAGTTGATTCTTGCTCCCATAAACTATTTGCTCACAAAATCCCTATGCATAGGAAGTGGGTTAGGCTTAAATGTGCTAGTCATATGCTTCATGATGCTCTCTTTGTGTTTCAATTCTTTACTTTTATGCGAGCATCATTGAAATCATCATGCCTAGCTAAAAAGGCATTAAAGAAAAGCGCTTGTTGGGAGACAACCAAATATTTATACCTACTGTTTTTGTGTGTTCACATGATTAAGATACTGTAGTAATAATTTTTATATGTTTTCTTTCAATAATGTGACAAGTAAAGCCTTTGGGATAGTGTGGATGCTTGTTGATTTGATTCTGTGCAAAAACAGAAACTTTTGCGTCCAGTGCTGGAATTTCTATTCTGTACTGGGCATGAGAAAATTCTGAAATTTTTACACAGTATTGGGTTACAAATTTTTTACGTTTTCCTAATTTTTCAGAATTTTTGGAGGTACAGAAGTATGGTTTTTAAATCGCTCACTACATGCTGTTCTGTTTTTGACAGATTCTGTTTTTGGTGCATAGTTTGCTTGTTTTAGTGTTTCCATAGCTTATATTGAGTAATATAAATTGTGTAAATGATAGAATACAGTAGGTATTATGTGAGAACAATTATGAATCTTGTCTTGACAGTACCTAAGTGGATGATTTATTTTTATCATACTAACCTATCTCACAAGTTCCGTTAAGTTTTGTGTGATTGAAGTTTTCAAGTTTTGGGTGAGATATCGATATGAGGAGAATAAGGAGTGGCAATACCCTAATCTTGGGGATGCCCAAGTCACCCCAAGGTAATACTCAAGGAATACTCAAGCGTCTAAGCTTGGGGATGCCCCGGAAGGCATCCCCTCTTTCGTCTTCAACATTATCGGTAACCTCACTTGGAGCTATATTTTTATTCGTCACATAATATGAGTTTTGCTTGGAGTGTCATTTTCTTCTGTTGATATTTACTTGCTGTTATCAATAATCATGTTTTGTATCTTTTAGTTCAATAAAATGCCAATTATAGCCTTTACCATGCTCAGTTTGCAAGTCCATGTGTTTCTGTTTGAAAATAGAAAGTTTTCTGTTATATCCAGAATATTCCTGAATAGTCAGAACATGATAAAAATCTGAAATTTTTACACAGTAAGCATGCATGAGTTATCTGTCACGTGGTAATTTTTCAGAATTTTTGAAGTTAGGTAAGTATGAATTTTAAATCCCCCTTTACAGACTGTTCTGTTTTGGCAGATTGCTGTTATAGTTGCATTGTTTGCATATGTGTGCTTGTTTAATGTTTCTATTTGTGGATAGGAGTATTAAATATGCAGAGGCATTTAGTAGGAAATGTTTAATTATAATTTTTGTGATTTTCTACAGTAGATAATGTTAAGGTTTTGAGTTGATTTATACTAACTTATCTCACGAGTTCTTGTTGAGTTTTGTGTGGATGAAGTTTTTAAAGATTTAGGAGAAGCCATGATATGAGAGGAATTAAGGAGACACGAGAGCTCAAGCTTGGGGATGCCCAAGGCACCCCAAGATAACATTCCAAGAAGTCTCAAGCAACTAAGCTTGGGGATGCCTCGGTTGGCATCCCACCTTTCTTCATCAACACCTATCGGTTAGCCTAAGTTTTTACTTCTTCACATGATATGTGCTATTCTTGGAGTGTCCTTTTATTTTCATTTTGTTTGATGTTTTAATAAAATTATCAAGATCTGAAATCTTTATTTGGAGAGAGTCTTCACATAGCTACTTAATTGTTGGACTACTCATTGTTCTTCACTTATATCTTTCTGGGGTAGTTTGTCATTTACTCTTGTGCTTCACTTATATCCCATGAGTAAATTGTTAAATGAATTGAATATCATAAAGTTGAAATTATATGTGCTTCATATGCTTGTATCATGTCTAGTAGTAGTTTCACATTTGGGTTAGAAAGTGAAATTTATTGAAGCTTGACAATCACAATATTGGTCATACAAGCAATTCATGAATGATTAGTATAAGGAAGAGAACTTTCACATATAAATATATTATCTTGGACATCTTTTATGATTGTGAATACCCATTAATTATTTTCAAACTTGAGCAAATTAGTTGAAGTTGGACAAGGAAGACAACGTAATGAGTTATGTTTAGGTATATTTGCATAGAAGTTATATTGTTATGGATCCTCCAACATGTGGTGCTTGCTTAGGATCTTTTGCTAGCCAAAAATTCGTACTAAGTAGAGATACTACTTGTGCATCCCAAAACCCTTAAACCCAGTTTCTTGCCATGAGTGTCCACCATACCTACCTATGGATTGAATAAGATCCTTCAAGTAAGTTTTCATCGGTGCAAAAAGCAATAAAAATTGCTCCTAAAATATGTATGATCTTTTATTGCAAGGGAAAATAAGCGTTGTACGAACTTGTGATGGTAAAGAAATAAAAGCGACGGACTGCATAATAAAGGTTGCTATCACAAGGGGCAATATAACGTGACGTTCCTTTGCATTAAGGGCTTGTGCATCCAAAAATAAAAAGCGCATGACAACCTCTGCTTCCCTCTGTGAAGGGCCTATCTTTTACTTTTATGTATCTACTTTTATGTATTTACCTTTATGCAAGAGGCAATAAGTATTCATTCTCATTTCAACCTTAATTATTCTCTAGTTGGCAAGCATCATGTGGTGGGGAAAGATCCAGGCACATATGGCCAGTCAAATATATTTGATCATGAATTATTATTGTTGACAATTATCTCTATGATAAATAAGTTGGGAGGCGAAACACTAACCCCCTATCTTTCTCTGTGTTCGATGGATGCCATTTGTTCTAAAAATGTGCTTTGAGTACTAGCAATTATAGAAGACTATATGATAATTGAGTATGTGGAGCTCTTACTTAGACTTTGTTGAAATTAAGTTGAATTGCAATTGTTTGGTGACTAAGAACATAGGATGTTAAGTTTCAAGAGATTGCATTGTTTGAACCATAACATGTGAATTGATTGCTACTTTATCATGATGAGTTTTATGAGAAAGAGTTGTTGTTATGATGCTAGGAAAAGTGATTGAAATTATCATTGATCAAACTTATGCACTATGCTAGCATTCACACTTCATAAATTATTTATTTTATCATTTACCTACTCAAGGACGAGCAGGAATTAAGCTTGGGGATGCTGATACGTCTCCAACATATCTATAATTCATGAAGTATTCATGCCATGTTTATTAAAGTTTTGTATGATTTTGGTGCACTTTTATATGGCTTTTATATGATTTTTATGGACTAACATATTAACCTAGTGCCCAGTGCCAATTGCTGTTTTTTGCTTGTTTTTGGTTTTCCAAAAAATCCATATCAAATGAAGTCCAAATGCAGCAAAACTTTTTGACGATTTTTTCTGGAAGGAAACAGACCCAGGAAGCTTTGGGGGAGCAGCAAAAGACCCCAGGGGCCCCACAAGCCATGAGGGTGCGCCACCCCCCCACCCCCCAGGCGCGCCCTGGTGCCTCGTGGGCCCCCTGTGGCACCTCTACGTGATTCCAACGCTGAAAAATCCTATATATTCAGAAACCCCCGAAAGTTAACCTAGATAAGTTTTTACGCCGCCGCAAGCCTCTATACCAAGGAGATCCCATCTGGAGCCCTTTTCCGGCACCCTGCCAGAGGAGGGAATCATCACCGGAGGCCATCTTCATCATCCCGGCGGTCTCCATGACGAGGAGGGAGTAGTTCACCCTCGAGGCTAGGGGTATGTACTAGTAGCTATGTGTTTGATCTCTCTCTCGTGTTCTTGATATGGCACGATCTTGATGTATCGCAAGCTTTGTTAATATAGTTGGATCATATGGTGTTTGTTCCCTCTCTATCTTTGTTGTGATGAATCGAATCTTTTCCCTTTGAGGTTTCGTTATTATCGGATTGAATATTGGGATAATTAATTTTATGCCCCTAGTTGTGTCCCACTCGTGTGTTTTACCCCTAATTTCAGAAACTCACCTGTTCAGTCCAAGCCACTTTGCAATTCTTATGCTTTTGCCCTTTGACCCTTTGACCATCAATTTGAAAAATTCATAACAAATTCATACTAACTCAGAAAAATTCAAATAAGATATCAAAATGTTCAGAAAAACATCACCTATATGTGCATGTCATTTTCATTCTTGACAAAAGTGTTGGAAAGTCCCCATCTCAGTTTTAGCTCATATGATCTTAGCATGAACAGTAAAATCTAAAAAAATTCTAAAAATTCTAAATTTTTTTGGTGGTAAACATTGACGAATGTTTTGAGTGCTTGCCAAGTTTCATAAGGGAATGACATTCGTGGAAGTCATGGCAAAAAAAAAAATCAATGCTCCAAAATTTCATTTTTTTGCCACGACTTCCACGAATGTCATTCCATTATGAAACTTGGCAAGCACTCAAAACATTGGTCAATGTTTGCCACCAAAAAAATTTAGATTTTTTTGAATTTTTTTAGATTTTACTGTTCATGCTAAGATCATATGAGCTAAAACTATGATGGGGACTTTCCAACACTTTTGTCAAGAATGAAAATGACATGCACATATAGGTGATGTTTTTTTGAACATTTCGATATCTTATTTGAATTTTTCTGAGTTAGTATGAATTGGTTATGAATTTTTCAAATTGATGGTCAAAGGGTCAAAGGGCAAAAGCATAAGAATTGCAAAGTGGCTTGGACTGAACAGGTGAGTTTCTGAAATTAGGGGTAAAACACACGAGTGGGACACAACTAGGGGCATAAAATTAATTATCCCTTGAATATTTCAGATTTGAGAACACTTGATGTATGTCTTGCATATGAATACCCGTGGTGACAGTGGGGTATTATATTGATTCACTTGATATATGTTTTGGCACTCAACTCGCGGATTCCCGAGGTGACAATGGGGAAATCTATGCATAGGGGTTGATGCATGTTTTCATTATCTTTTCTCCGATAGAAACTTTGGGGTGCTCCTTGAAGTTCTTTGTGTGGATTGAATATTATGATTATGAAGTTGTTTGATGCATATCGTATAATCAACTCACGGATACTTGTGGTGACATTGGAGTATCTAGGTGACATTAGAGTTGGTTGATGTGTATCATATGGTGTTATTTTAGTACGAACTCTAGGGCTGTTTGTGACACTTATAGGAATGGCTCAATAGATCGATCGGAAAGGATAACTTTGAGGTGGTTTCGTACCCTACAAATAATTTCTATCTTATGTTCTCTGCGAATAGGAAATTTGGAGTGATTCTTTGTCGCACGTTGAGGGATTGTTATATGATCCAATTATGTTAGCACTGTTGAGAGATTGCACTAGTGAAAGTATGAACCCTAGGCCTTGTTTTCAAGCATTGCAATACCGTTTGTGCTCACTTTTGTTACTTGCTACCTTGCTGTTTTTTTATTTTCAGAATATAAAAACTTATATCTACTATCCATACAACACTTGTATCACC
Source organism: Elymus sibiricus (assembly GCA_039707655.1). Taxonomy (NCBI): domain Eukaryota; kingdom Viridiplantae; phylum Streptophyta; class Magnoliopsida; order Poales; family Poaceae; genus Elymus; species Elymus sibiricus. Next base: position 194,190,109 of record CM077664.1, on the reverse strand, counting down.
ATCTCTTCGCCGAACTAGTGCACCTATACAATATACCATTGTATTGGGTGTGTTGGGGACACAAGAGATTTCTTGTATTTGACTGCAGGGTTGTTTGAGAGAGACCATCTTCATCCTATGCCTCCCACAGATTGATAAACCTTAGGTCATCCACTTGAGGGAAAATTGCTACTGTCCTACAAAACTCTACGCTTGGAGGCCCAACACGAGTCTACAAGAATAAGTTGTGTAGTAGACATCACAAAGTAGACACACATACGATGGTAATGATCTTCCGAGACCCGGTGTCTAAACGAGCTCAGAAACAAATGCTGCGGGAGGTCTACGCCCTCGTCCCAAGAGTGCCACAGCTATTAGACTAGTCAAACCACACGATCTCCTTCAGGCTCAACGACCATCCAGACTACATCCCAAGCCCAGGGAGGAATGCACTGGTCATCGACCCTATAATAGGGGGCTGCCAGCTATCTAAAGTACTCATGGACGGCGGCTCCGGCCTCAACATCATGTACGTAGCAACACTGCAGAAGATGGGCCTCCCCATAACAGGTCTCTGACCTTTGCCCACACACTTCCACGGCATCGTCCCTGGGAAGAAGGCAGAACCACTTGGCCAAATCACTTTGGAGGTCATCTTTGGAAAACAGGACAACTTCTAGGCTGAGAAACTATGCTTTGAGGTAGTCCCATTCTAAGGGGGATATCACGCCCTCCTAGGGAGGCCGGCATTCGTCAAGTTCATGGCAATACCATGCTATGCCTACATGAAGCTCAAGATGCCCGGCCCTAACAAGGTCATCACAGTCTCCAGCGATACCAAAAACGCACATGAAGCAGAGGTTGCCCACGTAGAACAGGAAGAGGCCGACCTCGCAGAAGACAAAGAGGAGTGCGCAGACCTCTCCTCTGAGTAGTTCAAGAAGAAAAGGAGCGGTAGCCCAGCCGCTACCGCTCAGGAGCCCCCGACAGATCCCTCATGCTCCAACTGGCATGAAGCAGAAGCAAGGAGCTAGGAGGCCGAAAGCAAAAAAACAACGAAGGAGAACGACTCGAACCGCAGCACAAATGCAGGCTACGTCAATCCTTTCACTCTTTTACATTCAATATCTTAGATTTGTTTTATGAACAAACTATTCCACAAACAGCAATAACAACTTGTACTACCCTCTGGCTTGATATATAAAGAATTGAAGTGATGGCGTTATAATCTCACCTTAGCGCCCTAATCTACTCAAACTTTCTATCCATGCCCCATGGTACTACCAAGCATATTGTATTGACCGCGCCGTGTTGAGATCTGAGGGGAGTCAGAGAGATCCTTCTATGAGATGGGTTTGGGGGCTGCATCGGTTATCGTAATGCCCCGGCCCCCATAGGAGTTGTATCCAATGGCCACTCAAATCACGCTCGGGGGATGTATCACAGTACAACCCACATCGGGACCTCCCTAACCCGGGGGCCTCCCTTGTGGATTGGCTTACGCCAACCCCTCTCTTTCGCCTTTAAGTTCCGCAATGCGTATATCCTAACAAGCTGAGAATACTACCCTAGCTAAAAGGTCTGCAGCGATTCACGATCGTTCTGCGCTTTGCCGAGCTCCAACTTGGGCCTCCCACAAACACGTTAACGCTTTCGGCGCAACGGGGTCGCATTTCTCCATAGCTAACTTGGATGCTTGTCCAACTTAGGCAAGAGACAAACATATAACACAACCCAAAGATGATATATGCAATACAGTAACGATGTTTAAACATTACAAAAGGCCTACTGGCCATCACCACCACCTAAGCAACGCTTCAGAATTTCTTCCAGCTTGCAGGCATCCGCGACGTACTCGGCCTCCACCCCAACCTCCACAGAAGAGGGCTCCGGGGGTGGACACTTAGTCATGCCATGGACGAGGAGACCAAGGTCGACATGAGGCAGATGCACCCTCACACTGGCCAGCACCCGCATGGCGCCTTCATACGCCGCGGAGTACTGCCAGTCCAGCAGCTGATCGGGGGCCTTCTCCAACAGCTTGATGACGCCGTCCAGGGTGTCGTCGAGGCCCTCCTCGCTGTGATAGAGTGTCCCGCACACCGTGCCCAACTCGTTGCGCATCCGTTGCGTGAGCTCCGTAATGTGCTGAAGACGCCTTACTGGATCCGCATGGGCGACATCCGAGAGGGGCACTAGAAAACAAAACGATGCGTCAAATAGTCATCAAGGCTATGTAAAAGTGACACAGCAAAGAAAATAACAAAGCTTACGCAGAGCAGCGACCTCCAGGTCTTGAAGCCGCTTCACCTGGTCTTCCGCCGGGGACCGAGCCTCGCTGGCCTGCTGGGCGGAGGCCTCCTTCTGCTTTAGAGAATCCGCCTACTTCAGCAGCTCCGCATCCTTGACGGCCAGTGCGCTCTCAAGGTCGGCTACTTTCTACCGGTACCCCTTGAGCTTGTCGGCCGCAACACCAACCACGGTCTGGAGCTTGCCACGCGACCTCTCTGACTCGGACAAATCCCGTTGCAAGGTCGCGGCCTCCTCCGCAGCTGCATAATCCAGACAAACATCAGTCACCCAACACAAAAAAGGGGGGAAGCACCTGACACGATCAGGTACAGCCCGATGACTCACAGATGGATCCGGCAGGCGCCGCTGACAAGTGCGCGATCTCCTGCCATTGGACCTCCAGCTGATGCTTGAGGTCGATGACCTCACCCTCCAGAGTCACCACCTTCTCTATGAGGCAAATTGTCAGGAAGTCTACATAAACAAAACAACAAGCCCGAACGGGAGTCCGGAAGCGACGTCCCGTCCGGCCTCGGGGGCTACTGGCTACCCTACACCAATCAAATTACAAGGGCATCACCTGGCAGCTGGCCTCCGCAAGGACGATGAGTCCATCCATCTGGGTGCTCAAGACCTCCCATGCGCCAGTCATCACAGTGACAAGCGCTGAAGAGGGAGCGGGGGCTGCAGCGGTAGTGGGTCGGCTCAGTTCGACCTCCCCTCCACGGGCAAGCACGGTCTCCGCATCAACAGCCTTGCCAGAAGCTGGTGCGGCACCGACAACGGCGGGGAGCCCGGAAAGAACCTCCGCGACTACAAGATAGAAGCCAGAGGGTGAAAAGAATGCCCAAAGCACAGAGTACAGCTATCAAGCACACTTACCAGTAACGAGCGGGGCAATCTCCAGAGGAATCATCGGATGGCCTCGGCTTGATCGCCTCTACAGCATCCGAGGCCGGGGCATCCGAGGTCACAAGCACCCTACAAAAAGACACAACTCAGGCCCCAAACGGAAGCCCGAGCCATGGCAACTTATCACAAGGTCTCCGTCAACATACTTTGTAGCCACGGCGACCTTCCGCCTCTTGGCCGCAGGCGTGGCCAGCGGCACCTTCAGCTTCGGAGAGGCCGGAGCCCCACGGGGTCGGCAAACCTTAGGGCGCGCCGGCACGGCCTCGGAAGGGCCGCCTTTGAGGGAAGCCCGCTTGGCCACCTTCTTGGTAGCCGCAGGCTCTCTCAGGCTCCCATGAGCCACTGGCTCTCCTCGTCCTCTGTGACGGAGGACGGAGACGAGACATCGCCTGGTGCGGCATCTTCATCTGGGACCCCGCTATCCGCCCCTCCGTCCGTAGAAGAAGCGGCCTTCTTCCCTTTCCGACAAGGAGGAGGAGGGCGCTCAGGGGCAAGCTGAAGGAGCGCCTGCATCTCCGGAGTCAGGTCCTACCCAGGGAGTGTAGGCTCCAAAAGCAGAGCAGCGAACCCCGCAAACTGTTGCTACGGTCAAGGCGATCGACGTCAGAGACAAATATCCAACCTCTCCTTCAAAGAAAAAAGCAAAGTCAGAAGAGCCTACCTCCTTAGGCGGAGCCGCGCGGCTGAAAGGCTTGACCCGGACCTCCATGGGCACCTTGTCAGCCTCCAACCCCGTCAGTTGAGCAAGGCGGCGGCGAAGCTCCGCCTCCGAGAGGTCGCCACGGGAGGCCCGGGCGGGATCGGTCGGCCCGCTGTAATCACTCAACAGCGTTGCATGGACCTGCAGGGGGAATGGACCTCCACCCAGGTCCGCGTGATCTGGAGGCCGGTTAGACCGCCGTCTTTCAGGGACGAGGTCACCTCCAAGAGAAGCTCCGTACTCTCAGAGACGCAGGTGGGCGATTCCCAAGAGACCAGCCACGTTGGAGATCCCCCAGAGAAGGCTGGCAGGTCGACCTCCAGGCCAAACACATAAAACCATTTCTTCTGCCAAACCCCCATCGACCTGGGGAGATTCATGGGAAAGAAGGATGAATGGGGGTGTAGCTGAATGCTGACCCGGCCGATGTCACGCACGGAGCTGCCGCTCACCTGACTCTTGACGCAGAAGAAGCGTCGGAAGAGGTCGAAATGGGGGGCGGCCCCGAGAAAGCATTCGCAGAATGTGATGAAATTCGCGATGTGGAGGATGCTGGTAGGGTTGAGAAGATGGAGCTGGACACCAAGAAAGAAGAGAAGTCCCCGCACGAAAGGGTGCAGGGGGAAGCCGAGGCCTCGTCCGAAGAAGTTCAAATGTAGGACGCGCGCGCCCTCAGGTGGCACAGGGAACCTCTCCATTGAGAGGGGGATGTGGTACCTAAGGTCGAAAGGGAATGAACCTCCCGCTATCAGTTTCTGGACCTCCCCGTTAGAGATGACGGAACAAGCCCACCGGCTGAAGAAGGCTTCGGCGCTAGGCCGCGCGGCGGCGCCATCACCGGAATTCTCCACCTTCCGCTTCTACTCCGTGTCGCGGGTCGCCCGCACGCTAACAACACTAGCCGCGGAGCCTGGCCGGCCCATCTCTTGTCGCTCGGACAGGGCGGGCCCGAAGACAATGAACGTCACTATGGCGGCGGAGAGGAGGCGCCAGGAAGAAGAAGAGCAGGGGAGCAGAGGCGTGAAGCAGCGAATGAAGGTGAAATGACGCCTCGCGACCCCACTACTCTTATGACCCCTCACAGATGGACCGGGAATCAAGGCGTCTCCGCGCGCCACGCGTCCCATGACCCATGGGCGGTTCCCTGCTACTTGTAGCTTGCGTTGGTATTTTCCCCGAAGAGGAAGGGATGATGCAGCACAGTAGAGGTAAGTATTTCCCTCAGTTATGAAACCAAGGTTATCAATCCAGTAGGAGAATCACGCAACACCTCGTTAGCAGTACCTGCACACAAACAACAAATCCTTGCACCCAACGCAAACGAGGGGTTGTCAATCCCTCGGCGGTAAGTTGCAAGATTAAATTGTATGTGATAGATAGATAGATAGAAACAAAAATACAAAATAAAATAAATAAAGAAAAATTGCAGCAAGGTATTTTTAGGGTTTTTAATATATGATTTAGATAGACCCGAGGGTCATAGTTTTCACTAGAGGTTTCTCTCAAGAAAATAGCATACAGTGGGTAGACAAATTACTGTTGGGCAATTGATAGAAAAGCAAATAATCATGACGATATCTAAGGCAATGATCATGTATATAGGCATCACATCCGAGACAAGTAGACCGACTCCTGCCTGCATCTACTACTATTACTCCACACATCGACCGCTATCCAGCATGCATCTAGTGTATTAAGTCCATAAAGAACAGAGTAACGTCTTAAGCAAGATGACATGATGTAGACAAAGTAAACTCACGCATGAATAAACCCCATCTTTTTACCCTTAATAGCAACGATACATATGTGTCATGTCCCTTTCTGTCACTGGGATTGAGCACCGCAAGATCGAACCCATTACAAAGCACCTCTTCCCATGGCAAGATAAATCAATCTAGTTGGCCAAACCAAATCAATAGATCGGAGAAGAAATACGAAGCTATAATAATCATGCATAAAAGAGATTAGAGAAGACTCAAATAATATTCATGGATAATCTGATCATAAACTCACAATTCATCGGATCCCAACAAACACACCGCAAAAAGTGATTACATCGGATAGAACTCCAAGAACATCGAGGAGAACATTGTATTGAAGATCAAAAAGAGAGAAGAAGCCATCTAGCTACTAACTATGGACCCGAAGGTCTGTGGTAAACTACTCACGCATCATCGAAAGGGCAGCAAGGTTGATGTAGAGCCCCTTCGTGATCGATTCCCCCTCCGGCGGAGTGCCGGAAAAGGTCTCCAGATGGGATCTCTCGAGAACAGAAACTTGCGGCGGCGGAAAAAGTATTTCATGGACTCCTCTGTAGGTTTCCCGATTTTTGGGAATTTATAGTGGTGGAATTAGGTCAAAAGGGGCAGAGGTGAGCCCACGAGGCACCAGGGTGCGCCTGCCCCCCCCCCTCCCAAGGCGCGCCCTGGTGGCTTGTGGCCACCTCCTGGGTCTTCTGGCCTCCTCCCGAAGCTTCTAGTGTTTGTTATGTCCAGAAAAAAATCTCCAAAAAGTTTCGTGGCATTTGGACTTCGTTTGGTATTGATATTCTGTAAAACCAAAAACAGGCAGAAAACAGCAACTGGCACTGGGCACTAAGTTAATTGGTTAGTCCCAAAAAATGATATATAATTGTTGTAAATGTATATAAAAACATCCAAGATTGATAATATAACAGCATGGAACAATAAAAAATTATAGATACGTTGGAGACGTATCAGCATCCCCAAGCTTAATTCCTGCTCGTCCTCGAGTAGGTTAATGATAAAAACAAATTTTTTGATGTGGAATGCTGCCTATCATATTCATCACATTTTCTTTTGTAGCATGGACATTGGACTTGAATGATTCAAAGCAATAGTCTATAATATCAAGCAATCATGTCTTTCAAAATATCAACGCTAAAGAAAGTTATCCCTAGCCCATTATGCTCAATCATTGATCCATTCATGAAACACACTCAAATATTAGCTACAAACAATGCACAAGTATGACAATAGTGCTCTCTAGTTGGTGCTTTATAAGAGAAGATGGAGACTCAAAATAAAAATAAAAATTGCATAAAAGTAAATAGATAGGCCCTTCGCAGAGGGAAGCAGAGATTTGCTAATGTGCCAGAGCTCAAAGCTTAAATTAGAGAGATGAAAAAAAATTGAGAGGCATGCTTTTCCTGTCAACGAAAACGACCGAGAATTCCCAATATCTTCCATGCTAGACTCATCATAGGCGGTTCCCAAACAGAAAGTAAAGTTTATTTCCTTTCCACCATTCTTTCACAATCCATGACTAGCCGTATCCATGGGTGCCCTCCATACCAACACTTTCCAAGGAATTTTGTTGTTATTAATTTTTGATTCATTGTGGGACTGGGCATCCCTATTACCAGCCACTCTCTCGTGCAATCACAAGTGAATAAACACTCATCGTGAGAATAACACACCTAGCATGGAAAATATTGGCCACCCCTGCGGCTTCATGAGCGGTACGGGCACACAAAACGGAAAAATTATTTTGAAAATTAGAGTTGGCACACGCAAATTTACTTGGAACGGCATGGAAATACCGCATATAGGTAGATATAGTGGACTCATTTGGCACAACTTGGGTTTAAGGAGTTTGGATGCACAGGCAGTATTTCCGCTTAGTACAAATGAAGGCTAGCAAATAGATTGAGAAGCAACCAACCAAAAAGCGAAAACGGTCATAAACATGCATTGAACATAACTAACACCGAATAATGCACCATAAGTAGGATATAATTTCTTTGCATAACTATTGACTTAATGTGCATGCATAGGGAATCACAAACCTTAACACTAATATTCTTACTAAATCACAATTACTCACTAACATGACTCACATATTATCATCTCCATATCGCAAAACTATTGCAAGGAATCACACTTATCATATCCAATGATCTACATGAAAGTTTTTATTATATCCCTCTTGAATATTCATCACTTTGGGACCAAATTCATATCTTGTGCAAATTACCATTACTATTATCAACTCTCAAAAAGATTTAAGTGAAGCACGAGAGTGCAAATATTTCTTCAAAATTTTCATCTTATCAACTCTCAAAATAATATAAGTGAAGCATGAGAGTTTATTTCTTCAAAATATAGCCACCACCGTGCTCAAAAAGATTTAAGTGAAGCACTAGAGCAACTGTCTAGCTCAAAAAATTTAAGGGAAGCACATAGAGTATTCTAACAAATTATGATGATCGTGTGGCTCTCTCAAATTGGTGTGTCCATCAAAGATGATTGTGACAAACTAAAAATCAAACAAATCAAAGACTCATATAATACAAGACGCTCCAAGCAAAACTCATATCATGTGACGAATAAAAATATAGCTCCAAGTAAAATTACCGATGGTTGGTAGAAGAAAGAGGGGATGCCTTCCGAGGCATCCCCAAGCTTAGACGCTTGAGTCTTCCTTGAATATTACCTTGGGGTGCCTCATGCATCCCCAAGCTTAGGCTCTTGCCACTCCTTATTCCTTCATCCATCGTGATCTCACCCAAAACTTGAAAACTTCAATCACACAAAACTCAACAAAACCTTCGTGAGATCCGTTAGTATAACAAAATAAATCACTACTTTAAGTACTGTTGCAAACTCATTCTATTTTATTTTTGCATTATACCTACTGTATTCTAACTTCTCCATGGCTTATACCCCCCGATACAATCCATAGTTTCATCAAAATAGGCAAGCAAAGCATCAAAAACAGAATCTGTTAAAAACAGAATAGTCTGTAGCAATCTATTTAAAATATATACTTCTGTAACTCCAAAAATTCTGAAAAATTATAAAAACGTGGGAAATTCATATACGAATACTGTGTAAAAATTTCAGATTTTTTTGACGCTCCAGTACAGAACCAAAATTCCAGCACTGGATGCAAAACTTTCTGTTTTCCAAACAGCATCAATTATACTATCTTCCAAATCATCCTAAAGGCTTTACTTGACACAAACACCAATTAAAAACACAAAAACACAATCATAACAGTAGCATAAATGTGAAAACACAAAATAACAGAAACAAAAGATAAAAATTTATTTTATTCATTGGGTTGCCTCCCAACAAGCTCTTTCTTTATAACCATTAAGATGGGCTTGAGATTTAAATGATGCTCACATGAAAGATAAAAGTTGAAACACAAAGAGAGGATCATAATTCATGTGATAAACACATTTAACTCTAACATACTTCCTATGCATAGGCATTTTATAAGAGAACAAATTATCAAGACAAGAATAACCTAGCATATGCAAGGAAGGAGAAAGAAACAATAGCAATCTCAACATGAAGAGAGGTAATTTAGTAACATAAAAATTTCTACAACCATATTTTCCTCTCTCATAATAATTACATGTAGGATCATATTCAAATTCAACAATATAGCTATCATATAAAAAAATCTTTATGATCCACATGCATAAAGTTTTTATAATCTTTCAAAATAGTGGGATTATTTTTAGCTAAAGTTGACACTCTTCCGAACCCAATTTCAATATTATCACAAGCATATTCATCATGAGGTTTAAATAAATTTTCAAGATCATAAGAATCATTATCACCCCAATCATGATCATTGCAATAAGTAGTGGACATGACAAAATTATCATCCCCAAGCTTGTGGTTTTGCATATTATTAGCACAATTGACATTAATAGAATTTACAATAAAATCATTACAATCATGCTTTTCATTCAAGGAGCTATCATGAATTACTTTATAAATTTCTTCTTTCAACACTTCATCACAATTTTCAGATTCATGATTTTCAAGCAAAACTTCATAGAGATAATCAAGTGCACTTAACTCACTAGCAATTTGTTCATCATAATTAGATCTTTTGAAAAGATTAGCTAGTAGATGAGGATCAATATCAATAGATTTTTTTAGCAAGCAAATAGGAAGCACCTGGCAACATAAGCAAACAAGCAAATAAAATTTTTGTGTTTTTGTAAAATTGTTTTAGAAGTGGGGGAGATGAAAATGAGAGGCAAATAAAATAAATGCAAGGAGATGAGATTTTATGCAAAGGTACTTGATAGATGTTGATGATGTCTCCCCGGCAACGGCGCCAGAAATTCTTCCTGCTACTTGTAGCTTGCGTTGGTATTTTCCCCGAAGAGGAAGGGATGATGCAGCACAGTAGAGGTAAGTATTTCCCTCAGTTATGAAACCAAGGTTATCAATCCAGTAGGAGAATCACGCAACACCTCGTTAGCAGTACCTGCACACAAACAACAAATCCTTGCACCCAACGCAAACGAAGGGTTGTCAATCCCTCGGCGGTAAGTTGCAAGATTAAATTGTATGTGATAGATAGATAGATTGAAACAAAAATACAAAATAAAATAAATAAAGAAAAATTGCAGCAAGGTATTTTTAGGGTTTTTAATATATGATTTAGATAGACCCGGGGGCCATAGTTTTCACTAGAGGCTTCTCTCAAGAAAATAGCATACGGTGGGTAGACAAATTACTGTTAGGCAATTGATAGAAAAGCAAATAATCATGACGATATCCAAGGCAATGATCATGTATATAGGCATCATGTCCGAGACAAGTAGACCGACTCCTGCCTGCATCTACTACTATTACTCCACACATCGACCGCTATTCAGCATGCATCTAGTGTATTAAGTCCATAAAGAACGGAGTAACGCCTTAAGCAAGATGACATGATGTAGACAAAGTAAACTCACACATGAATAAACCCCATCTTTTTACCCTTAATAGCAACGATACATACGTGTCATGTCCCTTTCTGTCACTGGGATTGAGCACCGCAAGATCGAACCCATTACAAAGCACCTCTTCCCATGGCAAGATAAATCAATCTAGTTGGCCAAACCAAATCAATAGATCAGAGAAGAAATACGAAGCTATAATAATCATGCATAAAAGAGATCAGAGAAGACTCAAATAATATTCATGGATAATCTGATCATAAACTTACAATTCATCGGATCCCAACAAACACACTGCAAAAAGTGATTACATCGGATAGAACTCCAAGAACATCGAGGAGAACATTGTATTGAAGATCAAAAAGAGAGAAGAAGCCATCTAGCTACTAACTATGGACCCGAAGGTCTGTGGTAAACTACTCACGCATCATTGGAAGGGCAGCAAGGTTGATGTAGAGCCCCTCCGTGATCGATTCCCCCTCCGGCGGAGTGCCGGAAAAGGCCTCCAGATGGGATCTCTCGAGAACAGAAACTTGCGGCGGCGGAAAAAGTATTTCGTGGACTCCTCTGTAGGTTTCCCGATTTTTTGGAATTTATAGTGGTGGAATTAGGTCAAAAGGGGCAGAGGTGGGCCCACGAGGCACCAGGGCGCGCCTGCCCCCCCCCCCCAGGCAACCTGCCCACCGCTGCTGGCGTAACGGTTTGGATAAAGAATGGTGGACCCCTCCGCCTGTCAAACCAAAGTCAGGGAGGGTGTCTGACGGTCATGGTCGCGTTGACTAGGCGACAACCGCAAGAAGCAAGCATCTGACCTCCTTCAAGCCATCCAGACGATGACATCACAGGCGGGCTCCGGGAAGGTGAAGCGACGAAGGAGCCCGCCGGAGGTCTCGCGACCTTCGCTGCGACCTCTGCCACGCTCGGGGGCTACTGACGGGGTCCTGTACCGGGGGTGGCCAACACCAAGGAGCCCGGCCTCGCCAACTATAAGTGGGCCCAGCAGGCCCATGGCGAGATGCTAACCCTAGGAGACCAGAAGACCTTCTTGACGCCCAATACTAGAGGGCAACGGCGCCCCAGATCGCATCCTACGTGTAAAACCTAAACCTCTCCTGTCTATATAAAGGGAGGTCTAGGGTTTCCCCTGATCCATTTATCCTCGGATAGGAGAAACTCTCGGTAGCAACATCATACACCATTGTAACCCCTCGCACGAGGTATCCCTCCATTATGAATAACCAAAACCAGCAGGACATAGGGTATTACTCTCCGAAGGCTCGAACCTGGATAAACCCCTTGTGTGACCTCCGATCCATGACTTCCAGCTGCACTTGGACCCCTACCGAGGGATCTGACGGAAATCTGCTCCGTCATCCATTGTAAGACATATTTGCAATAAAAATCTTCAAGATGTGTTCTTCAATGTTTTCTTCTCGCGGTCTGATCTCCATGTGTGAGTAGTTCGGTAAGGTATGGGTTGAGGCATAGGCCTTGCAACCCTCTGTATTTGTTAGGGGATCAATGGAAGGGCTTTGAATTAACATCTCGTATGTGTGAAATAAAATTGTTCCGTAGATGTCTCTTGTCTTGTCCACGATCTTCATCCCTGCAGGTACCCAGGATCATGGAGATCGAGTCACAGTGAGGCTAGGATCAAGGAGAATGTGAAGTGTTATACAGAACATCGGTGACAGTAAAGTTTAGTAGGGTAACACTAATCCAATCCTTGGGGATTCATGAGGTGTAGTCATTAAACGCCCAAAGCTCTTGTCTAATTTTATTATCTTAATTATCGAGGCAACCCCGCGCGACGGATAGGGCATGCGGTAGGACAACTGATTCTTGATGCGGGACTCGTGCCGGTCAAGATGTTATTTGGACACATCCCCCACTTCGGTTCGTAACAAGCACATCTCAATGGGTGACTTCCAGCGCACAAATTAAGATCATATCTGGTCCCAACACAAATACATGGTTGTAAGCATTAAGACCTCATACCCGTACCTCTTTTTGTTATAAGTGTTTGAATCACGGTTTGCTTGATTGATCCGGTCAAAAGCTTTAATTGATCCTTTAACATTAGCTTGCTAGAGACCATCGCTTCAAGGGAATCTTCCTCTCGTGGGTTCGATAACCCAGGGTCACCTCTAGGGAAATAGGTGCGGGATACACTTTTTTGTTCCATTACCGAATCACTAAAAGGAGGTATCACAAGCATCGTGTGGTGGGGAAAGATCCAGGCACATATATCCAGTCAAATATATTTGATCATGAATTATTACTTTTGACAATTATCTCTATGATAAGTAAGTTGGGAGGCGAAACATTAAGCCCCTATCTTCTTCTGTGTCTGATGGATGCTGTTTGTTCTAAAAATATGCTTTGAGTACTAGCAATCATAGAAAACTATATGATAACTGAGTATGTGGAGCTCTAACTTAGACTTTTCCAAAAATAATATGACTTGTAATCGGTTGGTGAGTAAGAACATAGGTTGTTAAGTTTCAAAAGAGTGCTTTGTTTAAACCATAACATGTGAATTAATTGCTATTTTATCATGATGGGTTTTATGAGAAAGAGTTACTATTTATGATGCTAGGAAAAGTGATTGAAATTATCATTGATCAAAATTGTGCACTATTCTAGCATTCACACTTCATAAATTATTTCTTTTATCATTTACCTACTCGAGGACGAGCATGAACTATGCTTTGGGATGCTGATACGTCTCCTACGTATCTGTAACTTATGAAGTATTCATGCCATGTTTACAATAATTTTATATGGTTTTGGTGCACTTTTATATTATTTTTATGGACTAACTTATTAATCCAGTGCCCTGTGCCAGTTCCTGTTTTTTGCATGTTTTTTGTTTCTCAGAAAAACCATACCAACCGAAGTCCATACGCGATAAAAATTTACGGAGATTTTTTATGGAATACATGTGATTTTTGGGAGAAAGAATCAACGCAAGACAGTGCCCGAGAACCCCACAAGGCACCAGGGCGCACCCCTGCCTTGTGGGCACCTCGTAGGTCGGTTGGAGCCCTTCTTTCGCCGCAAGAAAGCTAATTTCCGGAGAAAATTTCCCTCAAAATTTCAGCCCAATCGAAGTTACGGATCTCCGACTATTAAAGAAACGGTAAAAGGCCAGAAAACAGTAGCGAGAAACAAAAGACAACAGAGAGATCCAATCTAAGGGAGAGCTCCCTCTCTCCCCGGAGGGCCAAGGAAGAAGAAGAAGGAGGGGGCCCCTTCCCCCTCTCCTCCGGTGGAGTCGGGACGCCGCCGGGGACATCTTCTCCATCACCATCACCACCAACTTCTTCTCTGTTCTCATGGTGATGTGTGAGTAGTTCATCCTCGAGGCTGAGAGTATGTACTAGTAGCTATGTGTTCGATCTCTCTCTCTCTCTCTCTCTCTCTCTCTCTCTCTCTCTCTCTCTCTCGTGTTTTTGATTTGGCACGATCTTGATGTATCATGAGCTTTGTTAATATAGTTGGATCATATGAAGTTCTTCCCCTCTATCTTTGTTGTGATGAATTGAGTCTTGCTCTTTGAAGTTTCCTATGTTGGATTAAATACTTTGGATTTGAGATCATTTGATGTATGTCTCACTCGTGGATACCCTGAAAGTGATCGTCTTCAACGACGACGGTGTTGAGGTGGTGACCAAGTGAAAGAAGCACGACAACGCCTTTGCCGCGAACGTCTAGAGAGCTCTCTATTGCATGTTTATTTGGTCTAAGACTGCTTGTTGGTCTGGTTTAAGACTATGTCGTGCTGGTTTGGTTTAAGATTGCGCTTTTTTAGTAAGTTTCGTACTATGTTAAACTTGTTCTTATGCTATTTATGTGTGTCTCTGGTTTGTTTTGCCACCTCGAGAGATTACCAGACAACATGTGTTGCATGTAACCAAACAGCCTGACCCGTGTTTCCCCCTAAACAAGCCCGCAACCAAACATCATGCATTCTGTTTTGTCGCATCCAGGCTAGAGGGTATGCAGGCAACCAAACAACATGCAGATGGTGGTTTTTACCTTGCATATGCTCAACCAGGCTGACCTGGGACAACTACGCAAGGGGGCAAAAAACGTTGCGAGCAACCAAATGCGTCCTTATTGAAGGCATTATTTAGGATTTCATTATTTTCCGTCTAATTTAGTCACATATCATAGGTTTTGTGATAGTAATTGTGAAGATTCTACAGCGGGGCTGATTCATTTTGGATGGCCCTTTTTATTTTTCTGCAAACCAATTTGTTTTGGCATCAATGCTAGACTTCGCCTGACACCATTGAACAATCAATAATACTAGAAGAGTTGTGTGTGCTTTGTTACGCCGTTCGTTTTGTTGGGTTTCTTAAAAAAAATCACTCTGCTTCAAAATATAAGGTGTATTACTTTTTTGAGAAGTTAAGCCTTTTAAGTTTGATCAAATTTGTAGAGAAATATATCAAATCGGTACTTTTAGATTCATCACGAAATGAATTTCCATACTTTTTTGTTTAATATTGTGGATGTCGATATTTTTTCTCTGAACTTGGTCAAAGTTAAAGAAATTTGACTTTGTAAAAAACTAATACCCCTTATATTTTATAACTGATGAAATATTTAGTTTGGCGGGTGGGGGAGATGATAGTGTGTTTTATTTTTATTTATAATGCGGTGATTTGGTGGGTCTTTCGTGGTGTGATTCTGTGTTATCCATTAACCAACCTATATTTATATGGGGAAATTTATGTGTCGGTGGTTGCACGTACTATATTGATGGTACAATATCACATGGTGGTGCTTCTTTTTTCTAGGTGGTGGGAGGGTGTGCGGGATTGATATGTTTTTATAGGTCGGTTACTGCTGATTGATTTGAAAAATCGTTGGCCCAGTCAAAATCGTAAACCAAATAAAAAATGAATACCTCAATTGAATGAAAGAGCTTCAAATTTTGGGAACATAGTGAATTAAAAGAATTGAATGGGAGAGCTTGAAAAATTGTTAACCCGGTCAAAATCGGATGACCCAGTTCTAAATTGAATCCTCAATTAATTATGAGGCCTTAAAATTAGGAAGCATAGTGTATGACTAGAAGGGTTGGGCGCGCTTTGCTGCGTCGTTGATGTTGTTGGGTTTCTTAAAAAAAATCACTCTGTTTCAAAATATAAGGTGTATTATTTTTTTGAAAATTCAAACCTTTTAAATTTGATCAAATTTGTAGACATATATATCAAATCCGTAATACCAAATCAGTATGTTTAGATTCATCATGAAATGAATTTCCATACTTATTTTGTTTAATATTATGGATGTCGATATTTTTGCTGTGAACTTGGTCAAAGTTAAAGAAACTTGACTTTCCAAAAAACTAATACCCCTTATATTTTGGAACTGATGGAATATTTAGTTTGGCAGGTGGGGGAGATGATAGAGTGTGTATTATTTTTATTTATAGTGCGGTGATTTGGTGGGCCTTTCGTGGTGTGATTCTGTGTTATCCGCTAACCAACCTATATTTATGTGGGAATTTTTTTGTGTCAGTGGTTGCATGTACTATATTGGTGTTACAATATCACATGGTGACTCTTCTTTTTTATAGGTGGTGGGAGGGCGCGCATGATTGATATGTTTTTATAGGCCGGTTGCTGCTGATTGATTTGAAAAATCGTTGGCCCGATCAAAATCGTAAACCAAATCCAAATTGAATACCTCAATTGAATGAAAGAGCTTCAAACTTAGGGAATATAGTGAATTAAAAAAATTGAATGGGAGCTTGAGAAATTGTTGGCCCGGTGAAAATCAGATGACCCAATTCTAAATTGACCTCAATTAATTGTGAGGCCTTAAAATTTGAAAGCATAGTGTATAGTACAAAAGAATTGAATAACAGAGCTTTGAGAAATTGTTGACCCGGTCAAAATCGGGTGACCCAATTCTAATTGAAGACATCAATTAAATGTGGGCTCTTTAAAACTAAGTAGTTTAGTGTTATAGAGGATATAAAAGAATTGAATGACGGAGCTTTGAAAAATTGTTGACCCGATCAAAATCGGGTCATCCAATTCTAATTGAAGACCTTAATTAATTGTGGGCTCTTTAAAACTAGGAAGCTTAATGTTATAGAAGATATTACCGTGAGCACCAACTCATCGTTTGACATACGGAGGCCAAGTATCAGCGCCCTTTCGGGGGAAAAGTACAGTGCATTTTGTTATTAAAGAGAAAAAGCAACTGGACGGGTGGATTATGCCGGGCGTGCATGGGCATGTCTGGATGCTTCCTGTTGACATAGGAATGATGAAAAGACGGAAAGCTTAATACAGTAGCTGCTAGTGGCACGCGTCGCCTTACTTGATTCTCCTTGGACGGGGGGTACTTAACCGACGATACTTCCAGCGCAAACCATTCTCCCGGATCGATTCCTTGGCTTTCCCCACCCCTCCCTTCCATAATCCCTCCATTTAACCCCCTCCGTTTGCTTCGCTCTGCCTGCCTCATCCTCGTGGTTAAGCTGCTTCTCGCCATCAGCTGGGAGAGACATCTCGAGCAGAGCAGCAGCAGGAGCCACAGCTTCAGCCTTCAGGTACGTACGCTGATACGGCTGTTCTCCCACTGGCAGAGCTGATGTACATGTTTGACACTAGCAGTACGGGGCTACATGCTCGTCGGTGAGATGTTTTCTTTCCCTCCTCGTTCTGCAGGTCGCACACATATACGCGGCGCGTCGGAGGACCAGCCGGCAAGATGCAGATGGTACTGATAATCTCGCTGCCCCTCGTGGCGCTGGTGGTGATCATCGCCATCATCCTCTGCATCGTCTGCCGTTAACCAGGCAGCTAGCTCGCGCGCGGCTCGCCGGATGTTGCGTCATGTAGCCTCGTAGTGTTGTTGCTGCGTCTGTCTCATACTGTCGTCGTGTGTTTTATCTGCAGCTCTGCTCTCGGTGTGTGAGATCTTTATCCCATTTTATCCTACTAGCTTCTCGGCGTCAAATGTATACTACTATTGATTGATCCATGTGTGTGAGGTGCGTGTGTGTGTGCGGGCGTCAGTACATACTGCCGTGTAATGTAAGCTCTTGACTTGTCGCAAAAAAAAAAGGTAAGCTCCTGACGAATTCTTCAGATATTGGCCACGCTTCTTTCCGCAGAGTGTGATCGCCGCGTCCGTCTTTCGTTTGCGCTCACGCGTGGTCGTCCAACCAGAGGCACGCACGTGGTGCGCCGTCCACCAGACGCGGACATCTCTCTGACATCTGGGCCCGGACGTGGCGCCGGAGTCCTCGGTTCACACTCGCGAGCCACACGTCACGCGTTTTTCCGCTTCTACTTTCTTCCTTTCTTCTCCACTCCACTCTTCTCTGCCTGATTGGTGATTATTTTAGCCCACGCACCGGCACCCCCACCACTTGACCCGTCGCCAAGCTCCACTGCTCCGTTCCTCCCCTCCGTCTCCCTCCCAAGGCTCTCGTCTCCAACAGATCGAGGAGGCCAGGAGCACCAGCAAGATCAGCGGCTCGATTGGGCAGGTAATACCACTAGATAATTCGTATGCTGTCCCTGTCAAATCTTGTTTTTTGTTTTTGGATTTATTCTTGAGTGAGCTCCAAGACTCGCGCACGGGTGACTCCTCTGTTGACTGGCTCCTAGAGTGATCCAGTCTCAATACTGCTCCGTGGCTTTGTAATAGCAAATAAAAGTACTAATTATCTAGCTCGAATTAGACCAACCAGCTGCTGCTTAGGACTGAGTAGTAGCATGACTGATTTCTCGAGGGGGGAAGGGGACTAGCAGTTGTTCTAATTCAGTCAAATCCGAGGGAGTTTCACCAATTATAATGGATCAGGAACCTATAGTCTATCACCTACATCACCTACAATCTTCTGTTCTAGAGAGCTTTACTTAGCCAGGTTTAACCCATGCGGAAGGACGCAACTCCAACGAGGAATCGAATCAATCGTTTCACTGATAATTGTCTAATTGATGTGGTCATTCAAGGGAATTAGATCCCCCCACCTTTGATAATAATAAAGGGGGTGGCTTTGCCTTTGCTGAGCATCCAAGCCTCGAACAAGCGAAGATCGAGGCAGATGCTTGACAAGTTACAAGCAATCCTTACAAGATTTGGTGCGGCTCAGGAAATATGAATTCCAAGTTCTTTGCAAATTTGAACTAAAACCACGATACTTATTTTGGATCGGAGGGAGTAACTCATTCCTGTTTGAATCTTTTTGCACGATTAGAGGGTCTGACCCACAGTTGGAGCATCAGATCCACAGGCTGTAGAACAGCAGGTCAGGGAGAGAGATAGACTGGAAAAGCAATGGCATAGCATTTTGATATTGCTTTGCTTTCCCACCCCTCTTGAGAGTTGAGAATAGCACTTTTCTGTTGCTCGACGTGAAAAGCCAAGAATGGAAGATTAAACTTCGGATCGGTTGTGTGTGCAGGCAAGCAGCGGATGGAGTTCGTGCTGATCATATCCCTGCCGCTCCTCATCCTGATCCTCATCATCGCGGTCGTCCTCTGCATCGTCTGCCGCTAGCCACATGCCGACGCCAAAAACACTCGTCTCTGCTCAGTCCGCTGTGACTATGATCGCACCATATGCCGTGTTAATCAATCCAATATTACGTCATGACTCGACATAGAAAAGAAAAGAAAAAGCTCCTCTCCACCACCATTTCTATTTTTCTGTTCTGTCACTGTGGTGTGATTAGCTGGCTATAGCTTTATTGGCTTTCCTGATGGCAACAAAAGCATCGATCCCGTGTGTGTGTCGATGCGCAATGCATATCATATGATATATGTGGCTGTAAAAAAGAACAAATTCCGTTCCTGCTCTGATTGATTCGGGGAGGTTGAATACCTGAAAGTTCTTCTCGTTCTGCCGAGTTGTTCGAGATCAGAATGTTGCAGCCTTGCAGGTTCAGGAGACTGATTTACCCTGACCAACTTTCAGGTTGCGAATCTCCTATGTGCCGTGCTCCCAGTTCATACTGTCTTCTACTTTGTACCATTTGTCGCGCCGCCCCACGAGAAAAGGCGCCCGTTTTCTTTGCGAAGAAACGTAACGCGAGGCCAGCCGAATCTGACAGAGTGGAATGACGCCTTCTGCCCAGTCCCCACGCATTCTGTGTGTTCCAGTCTGCATGTTTCTTGGCTGAGCCGAAAGAGCTTGGGAAGCGTGAAGAGCTCAAATAAAACTCGCCTTACAAATTTCAGGACAAATCAGGTGTTTTTTTTTTTTTTGAAACAAGGCAAAAGATTTGCGGTTTTCATTAATTAAGGAGAGGAGTTTGTTACACATGAGCCGCAAAGCAGCAAAAGCTTGAACGAATGACCCTCGTGGCATTACATTACTCAAATGCTTAGCCCCCGCAATGGCGCGAAGAGACACTTCATCTTTGATGTTCTGTATAATGATCGCCACGGGTTCCTAAGTACGCGCGCATTCCTTTCTTTTCAAAGTTTCCATCCAACAAGAAGCAGAAGAGAAGACAGAGCTTTCACAGGTTGAGCATTTGATTTGACCGTGTCAAACTGATGCCAAAGAGTTGTTGAGATATGAAGATCAAGCCAGGAGAACACCTCATTCCAAACACGGATAGAGTACGACACTTGAAGAGAAGGTGGGCTGTAGATTCTTGCACTTGGTTACATAGCGGGCATCGGTCACAGTTTGGCCATCCTTGACGTTGAAGTCTATCCGCCGTACATATCTTGTTCTGAGTGACTAGTGAAGCGAAGAATTTGCGCTAGGGGAAGGGCAAGCCTTCGAGACTGTGGCTTGTGAGCTGGATCGGGTGAGCCCAACAAACTGGGCCATATAGGTGGATTTAGCGGAGTAGTTTCCATCCTTGGTGAGCTTCCACATAATGGTATGCTTGATGCCCGGTTGGACAATGACGTTCGCAAGCTTCTCCAAAAGAGTCGTGAATTGTTGGATGTGCTCAAGCGTGAGGCCTCTTTGGGTATCAGTCTGCGTTATCCAATGTCCATCCCTCAGAGACATGGCAACAGAGCCTCCTTTCTTGCGGGATATCTCAAAAATCTTAGGTGCAATGTTTTTGGTCTGAGACCCTCAAGCCAAGAGGACTCCCAAAATTTTGCCTTGGTTCCATCATCGACCATCATCTTAGTGGCTGTCGCGAATAGGTCACGATCATCATCAGTGCATGGCGTCCCCAGCCCTCACCATGCCTTTGGTGGGTCATCCTAGTCGAGCCAAAGCCATCGTAGCCGGGGAGCAGTGGCAAACTTCCCAAGACCTCCAAATTCCTTCGGCTTGCAAACTTGTTCCCAATTGACTTTGCACTTGCCACCAATCACCTTGTCAGCTCCAGCCCAAAGATAGGCCTGCCTCAACCTATCAATCTATTTCAGTACCTCAGCCGGAAGGTCCAGCGGTGTAATGTGGTAGATGCCCACCGCCGTAAGGACCGATTTGACCAAGGTCATGCGACCCGAGATAGCGACATGCTTTTCACTCCAAGGTGCCAATTTACCGGTGGCGTTGTCTCCAAGATGTTTCAAGTGAATCCTCTTTAACCTTTTGACAGCGAGAGGGAGGCCAATGTAACGAATAGGGAAGGAGGTATGGCACGCTGGGAAGGACTGAAGAATATCATCAAGATCAACGCTGCCAAATCGGATGGGAGCAACAATACTCTTTGCATAGTTTGTGATGAGGCCGGTGGACTCGTCGAAGGATGCGAGCATGGTGGCGAGAAATTGAACGTCCTCCTTGAAGGGGGCACAAAAAAGGCAGCGTCGTCGGCGTAGAGTGAGGCACGAATCCTCGTGTGCCTCCCTACAAGGGGGTGAAGCTTTGAGAAGTGGCCTTGTTGAGGACATGGTGCAGCTGCAGGTCAATGGCGAGCATGAAAAGCAAGGGGGACATTGGGTGACCCGGCCGAAGCCCACGATCATGCTTGATCAGATGACTGGCAATTCCATTGAGCAAGACTCTTGAGGACGCTGAAGAGAGAAGTGCCGAGATCCAATCGCGGAAGCGGGTAGGGAAGCCATGGTGACTCAACATTTCCATCAAGTAGCCCCATCTAACTGAGTCAAATGCCTTCTTAATGTCAAGCTTGAAGAGGAGCATGGGTTTCCTTGGTGCGATGGAATCTTCTAGCCAAATTTCACATGAAGTTGCCATGTATGCTTCTCTTCTTGGCTTGATGAGCTTGGCCACAACATGAATAAGACTAATTGGTCTGAAGTCAAAGATTTCCACGGCGTTGTTCTTCTTAGGGATGAGAGCAATATTTGATGTGTTGAGCCAGTGCAACTCCACCACGTGGATGTTCAAGAATTTATTAATCACAAGCATGATGTCATCCTTAATAATATCCCAGCAACTCTTGGAGCTTTGTCACTAGGGAGGGCAAGACAAGTGAGCTGGTTTTGTAGGGATGTACACTAGTCTTATATGCTGGGCAATCTTGTCCAGACATCCAAACA
The DNA here is from genome assembly GCA_039707655.1 of Elymus sibiricus. Classification (NCBI taxonomy): domain Eukaryota; kingdom Viridiplantae; phylum Streptophyta; class Magnoliopsida; order Poales; family Poaceae; genus Elymus; species Elymus sibiricus. The sequence continues at coordinate 194,168,049 of CM077664.1, read as the reverse complement.
TAATCAGGAGGAATAATTGTCATGGAGGTGCGCACATGAGCAAGCAGTTGCAATGCCATGACCAACTTGTTCAGACAGGGTAGAAACTTCCATGCCAACCTTACATGGTTAGGGGCAAAGAAAAAGATGCTCTCGTAAGATTATACAAGCCCACATCAGATGAAAATGGGAGGACTTATCTAGCTAATGGTCTTTTACACAGAAACATCATCTATGAGTAGACAAACCTTTTCAACAACTCAAACCTATGCTATGTATGGCCATAGAAGGCCCCTTTCCGCGCACCAGCTCACGCCACTTTCAAAACCAACATCTGAACAGATCACTCCGAGTGACAGGTTTCCTACCTCCATTTCTTTCATGAGTTTCGTCACGCCATCACTTTACACGGGAAACCTTGGAGATCGACAAGCAGAGATGCAAAAACCTAGATGGCTAACAAGCTACAGGCCTGCAACAAAGTGAACGAATATGATTAATTGGAGAACCTTTGAAGTATTACGGAGGTTACTGTTAACATATGAATGTTTTTCTTCCATGTATCTGGTACTCAAGAGTAAAGAATTGTGTTCATACTGGAGCTGATCAAAATCCTGGTGCGTCGTTTATCACTTTGTTAGACGTCATTTTTTACAGCAAACGGAAATGAACAGAATGAAGGTAGGCGGTGCTGTAGCAAGGTAAGCATAACTGTAACAGTAACACCATAAACAAAAAATCAAAGCATTCATAGCACAGATAAGTTATTTCAAGGAACAATTGTGCACCATCATTTGTGTTGCTAGATGGGTAGACAGACAAGAGGAATTGGGAGAATGGGAACAGGAGTAACAAAACATTTTTGTTAGCAGACCACCAAAGAGCCCATTGCTAACATCTAGAAAAAAGAACACAGTTTAAAGAGGTTACAGATCATGCTTGTTTAACATAAGGAGGCTACAGACTCAATCATGAATCCATTTTTTTCCAGATTCTCTTACAGATGGGATATAAAATTTATCCCCAGCAGAATAAATAAGTCAATACTCCTACATAATGCCAGCGGAGCATTTATTCATGAAGAAGGTTGTTTTGCATTTGAAAGAAAAGATAGAATTCCCTATGCTTGTTCACGGTAAAATTTTACTCAGAAATCACAATGTTGCCTTCGAAAAGTCAAGCTTTGCAGAGGACAAAATCAAGCTGTTTACATCATCTGAGTCACAGCATCCTTTTCCCTATCAAAGGCAAGGGCCTTTCGCAATCTCACATAATGTACATGCGAAGCAATGTTTTAACTGTTTATTTTCTTTGTGTAAATTATTAGCTAAAGAAATAATCAATATCGTTTTTTCGACAACCATTTTATCTTGGAACCCCTAAGTCCATTTATATTCTAAAAATCAGGAGCGAAACAAGATTTTAGATTTGAGATGCATACCACCTAAGAAACTGGTATAGAAACTCAATTTTGTTGAAATTACTTCAATGTCAAACATTTAGGTTCAGGACTTCAGACCAATAGCCTAAAAGACACCAAGATCAAAAGAAGGCTTGAAAATTACGTGAGTGGCAATGCAGGAGAGCAAGCACAAAAGTGCAGGTCTGAAAAATGAAGCATGAAGACACGTTAAATACTCCCTCCGTCCCAAAAAGGTTGTCTCAAAATTGTCCAAATTTGGATGTATGTGGACACTATTTAGTGTTTAGATACATCCAAATTTGGATGTATGTGGACACTATTTAGTGTTTAGATACATCCAAATTTGGACAACTTTGAGACAACCTTTTCGGGACGGAGGGAGTAGTTGTTTGCTAGCTACTGCAGCCCATGGTTCAGTAAGCATCAAAGTGGTACCTAATTGGAAAAAATTTAAGCTTCTGTCGCAACAGAACAATATGAACACTAAGAAGAATAACGAGTGAGTTCGCTTATCCGGTTATCCTTGTAAGCCCAAATGGGTTTTCTCAAAACATGAGGCCTTGTTTGGTAGCCGGGGATCCCGACCTCTTCCCTGAGCGAGAAAACCATGCGTGCTTTCTACCCTGGTTTTGCTCCACACGCATTTGGTGCCAAGGGGAGGGGATATTCCCTATCCGATCCACGCCCATTCCCCGGGTAACAAACCCACGTCTCCTTACATCGGGAGAATTCTCCCCGCTTGTCTGGCAATCGCTTCCCTCCGGCGACGTCATGGCATCCTCCACTATCCCCAGGCCGATGCGGTGTCCCCCCTCCACCTCACCAGGCCGACAACAAATCCTTCATCCAACTCCAAGGCCGTCAAATGGCCAGCGGCTCCTCCGGCATCACGTACGCCGGGGCCGCCGACTACCGGTACGCCTCCCGCACCACCTGCATCTCCTGTATCGTCTCTTCCGTCGCCAGAGGCTGGCCCCCATTGCCGTTCTTCCCATCGTTCCCTTCGCCGTTCTTGGCCATAGGCAGCGCAGCGACGGGCGGGGGCACAGCGGCCTTCTCCTTGGCGGAGGCGCCACCGCCGCCTTCTCCTTGTCCTCCTTCTGCAGCGCCTCCCTCATGCTGCTCCGAGGCTGTGGCAATGGCTGCTCCGACATTGCTCCCACTCCCCTTCTTTAATCAGTAGCAGGGGCAACGGCCGGCTAGCTACCAGGTGAGAGAGAGCGAGCGAGCGGCCGCTGCAGCTACCAGTGAGTGTGTGAAGAAGATAGGATACTATCCCTGACTCCTCGTTTCTCACAAATAGTGAAGCGAATTTTCCACGGGGTTTTCAATTTACCAAGAATTTTCTAGCCAGGGCGTCTTATTCCTGGAATTATCTCCCTTAGCAACCAAACAAGGCCGGAGTGTCGCACAGAGCACATAGATGCCTAGTTAATATGAGGTTTAGCAGTTTATTTCATGATAATGTTTATAAGAATGCTTTCATAAAGCGAAGGGCCCAAACAAATCAGGAAACACATATAGTCAGAATCAACAGTTACATATTAAAGTAGTATTGGTCTACTGGAAGAAAAGGGGGGAAAAACAATCCGAATCCACCAAAAGTTTGCAGCACAGATTCATTATCATCCACTATCCCATATAAAATAATAAAATCTAAGTTCATCAATATGTCGAACCCATATACCGGTATTCAGGCAAGCTCTCCAACGGTTAATCAGGTTGAAGCCCCAAAACCCACTGGCCACTGAATTAGTGTGGATCAGTAAAGAGCATCCTACGTGCTACATATCGACACTATCACAATGTTAATTCCAACATGTCAGCCAGCTCGCCTAGTAGCCACAATCCTGCAGATTTGTCACAAATCACCCCCGTAACCAGGCATTCAGACAGACTTTGTCATACAGCCAAACAAGCAATCCTTGAAACCACAATCCATCATAACAATTGCAGCCAATGATGAGTAAAAGGAGGGAGATGAAAGAGCAAGGAAGAAGGGCCTTACACCCAGGCAGCCACTGCGGGCCTGCGGCTGCTGTCTAGTGTTTCTTGCTCCGCGCAGGGTGCTTGGACCCGTCGGTGGCGAGCCTGTAGATCCAGTAGCCCTGCCACAGCACACAAAACACCCAAGTTTAGCCCCAACAATCCGGCCAGCGCTCACTCGGAGGAGTGGCTCCGGTCAAAGGGGGGGTTGTTTGAGTTGAGGGCAGAGGAGGGGGCGTACGAGGGCGAGGACGTGCGCGGCGATGAGGACGACGACGACGAGGGGCACGGCGTCGAAGAGGAGCCAGGGACGAAGCGCCGGCGCGACGGCGGCGCCGCGCGCCATGGCGATGCGGCGGGCGAGAGCGCCGGGGTGGCGGAGGCCGAGGGCCGGGTCGGGCACCGCCGGGGTGGCGGAGGCCATTCAGATTCGGGCTGGCGGGGTCGGAGCTCTCACCTCGTTTTTCTCGCTCGCTCGTCGCGTGACTCCTCTGTCTACCCGGCTCGCTGTCGCTGGTGCTGCTGTTTTTGTGGGGATCCCTCCTGCCCTGCTCCTTCACCTCGCTGCGTGGCGTTGCACGGCCGGGATGGGAAGGCGGTGGTTGGATCGGACTCGGAGCGGGGATGGATCCTTTTCCCTTCTTTTACTGCGCGGCGCGGCGATGAGACGGGAGAGGCGCCAACAACCTGACGCCTTTTTTTTTCCAGGTGCACCTAAAGCGGGCCGCGCCGCACGGATGCACGGCGTACCAATGGAAAGGAGTCACGCGACGAGACCAGGACGCCCGCGCCGTGGAGTGCAACCGACGTTAGACGTTAATGGCCGTGGGGCGGCGCGGCGGCGGCGGTCTCGAGCCCGGGCCGAAATGCCCTCATCATATTTTCTTCAGGGCATCGCCAACGCAGACGCACGCGGACATAACATCCGTCCGCGGATCACAGAACCAGTCCACAAACACTGATGCGAAAACCGGTCATCTAAAGTTATTCATTATATGTCCATTAGTAAAGAGCAAATTGAAATTTCAAATACGTCCGATCCATAGCGCGCCGGATCACATCATCGGCCGGCCACTGGGTGGGCTCCGAGTCATCCACCTGTCCGTCCTCATAGCAACCTCCTCCTTCGCCTCCCTCGTGGATGATGTCGAACATCTCCCTGTTCGCGTCGTCGTACGCCTGCTCTACCACTGTAGGCATACCAGAGAACAGCGTGTAGGTACCCATCGCTCCGCGCTCGTCGTCCGTGTCCGGACAAGCTGCGGCAATGAGCACTCCGAGAAAAGCAGCGGCGCCGCGTTAATGTCCATCGCGTTAATGTCGATGATGAAAGGCTCTTGCCCGGTGGCGGTTGTCGTGCACTGCTTACCGAGCTGCTTGGCGGCGTAGAAGTATAGAGCCTTGTAATGCTCCGGCCATGGCGACGTCTGCATGGTCGGCTACAGCTGCGGGGCACCGCGGCCCAGGCCCCGACCTCCACCACGTCCGCGACCAGCACGCCCACAACCACGTCCGCCACCACCACGCCCTTCGCCGGCCTTCTGCTTCTTGAGCATTTCCGCTTTTGCGACCATCGCTTTGACGTGGCGATTTTGCCGTGTCGCCGAGTTGATCTTCCGGACAAGAAAAGCCTCGGTCGATGGCAGCTCTCACACATTTGATGACTCGATTTTGCGCAGGTGAGGACAGCTGGTTGACTCATAGAAGCAACCACAATGGCGACCCAGGCACCTCCGAGGTGCGCGATGGAAACGGTAAACCTCGGCGCAATAAAAATAACAAGCGATGTAATAGAAGGAATAACAGCGACGCCGAGGAGGGTGTATATAATGCCGGATTCAGCAACCAACGCGGTGGCAGCAAACGGAAGCCCTTTCAAGGGAATAGAGATGACCCGTCAACGTTGGACAAGATATTGGATAAACCATGTGCTATCCATGGCACCCCAGACAAACTTGCTACTCACTCTAACCAGAATTGCTAGGTGATCAAGTAAGCTGGAAAAATAGCAGCCGAGAATCAAGGCGGAAGCCAACCTCGTAACAAGACGATAACCATCCTGGGCCGAATAATGGCGGCCAGAAACAATTCCCTCCCAAAGTCAAGGAGTGAACATGATATATGCTACCCACATCACTAAGAAGGAGAGGAAACGCGCGCTTCGAGAAGTCTATGCCATAGAGCCAGCAGCGCCGACATACAACCCGTGGTCGGAAGTCCCAATCACCTTTGACCGAAGATACCATCTGAGAAGCATCTGTCATGGAGGCACTACGGCTCTGGTACTCGATCCCATAGTGGACGGTTTCAATTTGACCCGAGTCCTTATGGACGGGGGTAGTAGTCTCAATCTGATATACGCCGACACCGTCAAGAAAATGCATATTGATCCGGCAAGAATCAGGCCCAGTACTACCACTTTCAAGGGTATCATACCGGGAATTGAGACACAGTGCTCGGGCAGCGTGACCTTAGACGTTGTCTTCGGCACACCCGATAACTTTCGCAGCGAAGAGTTAACCTTCGATATCATGCCCTTCCAAAGTGGTTATCACGCACTCCTCAGGCGAACTACCTTCGCTCGATTTCACGCCGTCCCCCGTTACGCTTATCTAAAGCTTAAAATGCCAGGGCCGAACGGTGTCATCATAGTCAATGGGAACACGGAATGCTCCCTCTAAACAGAGGAGCAGACCGCGGCCTTTGCGGCGGAGGTACAAGCGGCCACGGAAGCATCAAGGGTCCAAGCCGCGTCAGGTGGCTGATGGCCTGCAAGTGCACATGGTTTAGTTGTAGCTTTTTCGAAGTAAGAGTATCGATCCCACAGGGAGCATAGGAACCAAACTTTTGCCTCTTGTAGTGAATTATGTGTTTTTGTGCCTGCAGATAATTATAGACTTAAAGCAAAGTGAGAGCGGATATAAATTGATATTGAGTAGTGGAATAACTTTGTAATGAAATAACATAAAAGTAAATGAAGAGCAATGATTAAACTGACGGATTAAACAACAGAATTAAAAGGCGTTCTCAGGGAGTCCGGAATCCCCATTGGTATGTTTCTAGCGCACCTATGCATAGGCATGGTATGGAATGGATACTTGAGCCACTGTTGACGATTATGCTGGGCGGAGCCAGGTACAGTACACGTTCTACTCGTGGTAGACTTCGTGTCACGCACGCCACCATCATAGTCTCCCCCTGAGGGTTACAACTCATGATAATTAAGGGTTACCCCGTGGACGCGGCCTCTCTAAGGGTTCTCCGCAATTCCCCGGTCAATTGCAAAGGTTAGGAGTAGTAGGCTGTTACTGTCACCTCGAATTACCTCCACAACCTAGCCCTTTACAACGACAGTGATATACTTCGTGGTCATAAGGCACAAATGCTGAGTGGGGCCCCTTCACAACATTCACGAAGTTATTAAACTAAGCATTCAACAGAGGATCTTATATCCATAATAACGGTTCAGATCCTACAAATACCAAGGTTCATCCATATCCCTGAGAACTAGGGGTCTACTCACACAAGGGGACAACAATCATCATGGCGAAAGTAATGGCACACATGGATGAATGATTCAAATTTTACACAAGAGAATCCACTAGGGTTCTTGATGTTGCAGATGATAAGGATGTGGATGATGATGATGATGATGACAGTGGCGATGATGTTGTATCTCCCCCGTGCGTGGTAGAGAAGACCCCCCCTCCCTTCTTCTCCTTGCCAATCCCTCCTCTGGATGAACTCCGGAGGCTAGGGTTCTGCCTTCTGGAAGAGTTTCTGGTGTCTCTGTGCGTCTGATCCATGATCCGATTCGACGGAGTGGAAATAGTTGATCTAGCGGTGGCGGCTGCACTCCATACGACCGCTCATACGGGCGCGCGCGGTCGTATGGAACGTCGTCTTTTGCCCTGGAAGCGTGGCGACAACTGTTTCTTTGGCCTTCTTGCTTGGTCCTTTTATGGCGGGGGATTATCACCTTAAATACGTGATTCCACTACCATTTCTGAGGATTTCTTCCATTATATGATAATTGGTCCAAAAGACGTTATCTGAGGGATTATCAACAAAAAGAAGTGCGCGAACGCGGTAAAATTCCACAAAGCCTACTATGTAGGCACAAAATACTTAGTAAAATCATCACATAAATTGGACTCATCAGCGACCAAAGCCACATCAAGCACTCAAGAAGTATAAACTTCTCCTCGGAGCAAAACATTGGTAGCCCTAAATAGGGATACGCGCTCCACCATCCACCTTACCTGGGCGAGGTCTATGTTCCTCGCGTACACAACTTCGCGTTGAAAATTCCATGGGTGGTGGTGGAGCACAAAACAACAAAGCACAGTTCATATAAAACCGACGTGCCTCTCAGGGCCCCGAGCAATCAATCCGTGTTCTGCCTTAAAGCATAGGCGGCTGGACCGGGGGCTGGCTAACAGCTTTAAGCTGATCTCAATAAACCTCTGTTATTTTTCGCTCTTTGAAGCGATTGCCATTCAAGTGCTTTCCATAACACCAAAAAGGTGACATTATAGGCAAAGATGATTTTCCTTGGATTAGACGAGGAACCGCTGATCGACGGCACGGAGGACGCGCGTCAACAAGTCAATGAAGGATGTCAGATCAGTTGATCGGAGTTCGGTGCACTACCCCCTCAAATATCTTTTCTATTAATTTTTGTATCTTTTAAGTTATATTTAGCTCGGATTGTCGGGTTTGATCCCTTTTCAATGAATAAATAGAAGGCCAAACTGGTCGGGCCACGAATACACTCATGGTGCATCCTTTTCTCTTTTCGTTCCTAATCCGAGCATAACCCTCGCGATACAAACAAATAGACGCATTTAAAGCATCAATCACCTTAACGGGGAGATATAAATGAAGCCGCCCCCCATGCAGCATCCGAGGTACTCTAGAAAGTCTTTGGGCCTACGTCCTCGGTACTTCGCACTATATGCATCAATTTCGAGTTGGGTCTTTGGTCAATAGCTGGATTGCCCGGCTCCTGTGCTTACCCCTTACGTTTCCGATCTATTCGGCTAAGGGCGTAAAGGGAGCACCATTGCGATTGTTACTTCTGGTTCAACCGGTCAAGTACCTCAGTTGGAGAAAACCGAAAGCTGACTGTCACAACAATCGTAAATTGGTCGGCGAACCGAAGGCAGTGTTAAACTATCCACGGCCGATAGCGGTTGTCCGTATAAAACGAAGGGTCTCCTTTTCTTTAAGAAGGCCGAAGTATGGGTGGTTCGACCTCAGACGATCCGAGGATCCGACATATACCGGGGGCTATTAACTTGCTCCCACCATAATGCTTCTAAGACTAAGTATATGTTGATATGTCTCCAACGTATCTATAATTTTTGATTGTTCCATGCTATTATAGTATCAATCTTGGATGTTTTATATGCAATTATATGCTATTTTATATCATTTTTTGGGACTAACCTATTAACCTAGTGCCCAGTGCCAGTTGCTGTTTTCTGCCTGTTTTTGGTTTTTCAGGAAATCAGTACCAAACGGAGTCCAAACGCTACGAAACTTTTTGACGATTTTTTTGGGACAAAAGAGACCCTAGAAGCTTCGGGAGGAGGCCAGAAGCCTCACTAGGAAGTCACAAGGCAACAGGGCGCGACCCGAGGGGGCGCGCCCTAATGCCTTGTGGGCCCCTCGTGGCTCCTTTTGACCTAATTCCACCTCTATAAATTCTCAAATATTGAGAAACCAACAGAGAGCCCCACGAAATAACTTTTCCGCCGCCGCAAGCTTCTGTTCTTTCGCGATCCCATTTGGAGGCCTTTTCCGGCACCCTACCGGAGGGGGAATCGATCACGGAGGGCTTCTACATCAACCTTGCTGCCCCTCCGATGATGCCTGAGTAGTTTACCACAGACCTAGGGGTCCATAGCTAGTAGCTAGATGGATTCTTCTCTCTCTTTGATCTTCAATACAATGTTCTCCTCGATCTCCTTGGAGTTCTATTCGATGTAATCTTCTTTTGCGGTGTGTTTGTTGGGATCCGATGAATTGTGGGTTTATGATCAGATTATTCATGAGAAATATTTGAGTCTTTTCTGAATTTTTTTATGCATGATTGTTATAGCTTTGTATTTCTCTCCAATCTATCCGTTTGGTTTGGCCAACTAGATTGATTTATCTTGCAATGGGAGAGGTGCTTTGTGATGGGTTCAATCTTGCAATGTTCTATATCCCAGTGACAAAGTAGGGGACAAGACACGTATTTGTATTGTCGTCATTAAGGATAAAACGACGGGGTTTATTCATATTGATTGGGTTTGCTTTGTCTACATCATGTCATATTGCTTAAGGCGTTACTATGTTTTTATTAACTTAATACCCTAGATGCATGCTGGATAGCGGTCGATGGGTGGAGTAATAGTAGTAGATGCAGACAGGAGTCGGTCTACCTGTCTCGGATGTGATGCCTATATACATGATCATTGCCTTGAATATTGTCATAACTATGCGCTTTTCTATCAATTGCCCAATAGTAATTTGTTTACCCACCGTATGCTATGTGTTCGAGAGAGAAGCCTCTAGTGAAACCTATGGCCCCCGGGTCTACTTTTATCATATATAAAATCCAAAAATACCTTGTTGCAATTTTATTTCCTTTATTTTATTTTGCAATTTACTTTATCTATCTATCACTATCAGAATTAATCCTTGCAAATAACGAGTTCAAGGGGATTGCCAACCCTCTTGCCCGCGTTGGGTGCAAGTATTTGCTTGTTGTGTGTGTAGGTGTTGTTCGCGAGGTTCTGCGTGGTTCTCCTACTGGATTGATACCTTGGTTCTCACTGAGGGAAATACTTATCTCTACTGTGCTGCATCACCCCTCCTCTTCGGGGAAATCCCAACGCAGTTTACAAGTAGCAGGAAGAATTTCTGGCCCCGTTGCCGAGGAGACATCACCAAAACCTATCAAGTACCTTCGCATAAACTATCATCTACTTGCTCTACTTTTATTTGCCTTTTTATTTGCATTTGCCTCTCGTTTTCATCTCCCCACTTCTCATAAAATTTACATAAACACAAAAAAAAAATTGATTGTTTGCTCGTTTGCTTGCTTCGCCACTATGGCTAGTTCTTCAATTGTTTCTTGCACACCTGAAAATGAAGTTTTAAATTTTAAGCAAAGGGGAGGAGAGAGTTTAAAATATGCTAGGCATAGGATTTGCGATGCTCAAAATAGGTCAACTCGTAAGCAATCCACCACCGTTCTCCTTCGCAATTTTTATGTGGGTATCACTACTTGGTATCGTTTTGTGCTAGACACTATTACTGGAGGGAATTTCTTAAGTAGTCACCCTATGGATGCTTTCAATACTATGGGTAATTTAGTGGGATCACCACCTATTACGATTAATGAAACAACATTGACTTTGGAACATGTTATGCAAAGGTTAGAAGCTATTGAAAATAAAATGCCTACTATTGAACATATTGAGAACCTAGACAAAAAGGTCCATAATCACATTACTCAATTCGGTTCTAAGGTAGGAAATACATTAAAAATGTTAAAGGAAAAGGAACCAATAATTAATGAAAGGGTAGAACAAAGTCCCGCTAGAATCGATAAGTTGGAAGAAATTATTAATAACTTGGGCTCCGCCTTTTCTTCCGTTAAAACTATTGATAGGACTCCTCCTACTAAAAATTGCAAATTTATGTATGTTCTTAAGAGTAAGGGGGCTTCATCTAGTAAGGGAAACGAGGATTTAAAAATGATTAGTGTGCATCCAATCTTCATCAATGTAATAAAAAAGCCTATCTATGAAAGCAAATTTCTTAACTTTGTGCCTAGGAGTGTGATGATAAAAAATTCCTATGCTAAACCTCCTAGGAAGAGTGGATGTATAATTTAGGATTTAGAAACTAAGGATGATAATACTTGAAACAATGCATTATGCCTAGCTAGGGGCATAAAACAATAGCGCTTGTTGGGAGGCAACCCAATATTTATCTTTATTGCAATTTTTCTTTTTCTTGTGTCACAAAATTTTAGCTTCTGTTATGATTATGTTTTTATCTTTTAATTAGTGCTTGTGCCAAGTAATGCCTTTAGGATGATGTGGATGATAGTATAATTGATGCTGCTTGAAAAACAAAAAGTTTTGCGCCCAGTGCTGGATTTTTGGTTCTGTACTGGAACGTCAGAAAAATCTGAAATTTTTACACAGTGTTGGTATATGAATTGTTTACGTTTTACTAATTTTTCAGAATTTTTGGAGTTACATAAGTATAGATTTTAAATAGATCCTTACAGACTATTCTGTTTTAGATAGATTCTGTTTTTTTGTTGCATAGTTTGCTTATTTTGATGAATCTATGGATTGCATCGGGGGGTATAAGTCATGGAGAAGTTGGAGTACAGTAGCATTATGCCAAGATTAAATATGAATCAATTTATAACAGTACCTAAAGTTTAAGATTTATTTGTTATACTAACGGATCTCATGAGGTTTCTGTTGAGTTTTGTGTGCTGAAGTTTTCAAGTTTTGGGTGAGATCACGATGGATTAAGGAATAAGGAGCGGCAAGACCCTAAGATTGGGGATGCCCAAGGCACCCCAAGGTAATATTCAAGGAAGACCCAAGCGTCTAAGCTTGAGGATGCCCCGGATGGCATCCCCTCTTTCGTCTACAATCTATCGGTATATCACTTGGAGCTATATTTTTATTCATCACATGATATGTGTTTTACTTGGAGCGTCTTGTGCCATAGTTTTCTTTTATTTGTTTTTTTAGTTTGCCACAATCATCTTTGCTAATAACACTTTTTGAGAGGGACACACATTTATCGTGATTTGTTAGAATACTCTATGCGCTTCACTTATATCTTTTGAGCTAGGCAGTTGCTCTAGTGCTTCACTTATATCTTTTAGAGCACGACGGTGGTTATATTTTAAAGAAATAGTTGCACTCTCATGCTTCACTTAAATCTTTTTGAGAGTCTAATAAATAGTAATGGCAATTTGCATGGGTTATAAGAATGGTCCTGATATGATGAGGTATTCAAGGGGGATATAATAAAAACTTTCATGTAGATCACTAAATATGAAGTGTATGGTTAATTTTATAAATGTCGTAATATGAAAGGATATAGGTTCATGATCATTGGTTAGTAGAAATATCGGTATTAAAGTTTGTTATTAACTACTCATCTAAGTATTGGTCATGGCATGGTGAGGAAGTTCGAGCATTTATAGGTCTGAAATGAAATCCTTGAGTGCTGTTACGATCAGGGGCGCGCGATGGTTAACTCCTACCAACCTCCCTCCTAGGGGCATGCGGTTAGTACTTTGCTTCGAGGGCTAATAGGCTTTCACAATAAGTATGTGAGTTCTTTATGACTAATGTGAGTCCATGGATTATATGCACTCCTATCTTTCCGCAATTTGCTAGCCTCTTCGGTACCGTGCCTTGCCCTTTCTCACCTCGAGAGTTGGTGCAAACTTTGCCGGTGCATCCAAACCCCGTGATATGATACGCTCTTTCACACATAAGCCTCCTTTTACCTTCCTCAAAACAGCCACCATACCTACCTATTATGGCATTTCCATAGCCATTCCGAGATATATTGCCATGCAACTTCCACCGTTCATCATTTTTTATACATGTTACGCTAGATCATTGCACATCCTGGTACACTGCCAGAGGCATTCATATAGAGTCATATTGTTCTAGTATCGAGTTGTAATATTGAGTTGTAAGTAAATAAAAGTGTGATGATCATCATTATTAGAGCATTGTCCCAGTGAGGAAAGGATGATGGAGACTGTGATTCCCCCACAAGTCGGGATGAGGCTCCAGACAAAAAAAAGAGGCCAAAAAGAGCCCAGCAAAAAAAAGTGAGAGAAAAAGAGAGAAGGGGCAATGTTACTATCCTTTTCCACACTTGTGCTTCAGAGTAGCACCATGTTTTTCATATAGGGAGTTTCCTGAGTTGTCACTTTCATATACTAGTGGGAATTTTTCATTATAGAACTTGGCTTGTATATTCCGATGATGGGCTTCCTCAAATGCCCGAGGTCTTCATGAGCAAGCAAGTTGGATGCACACCCACTTAGTTTTTAGTTTGAGCTTTCATACACTTATAGCTCTTAGTGCATCCGTTGCATGGCAATCCCTACTCCTCGCATTGATATCGATTAATGGGCATCTCCATAGCCCGTTGATCCGCCGAGTTGATGCGAGACTTTCTTCTTCTCCTTTTACCATTATTGATCCCTATCACCGCATTCTATTCCACCTAGTGCTATGTCCATGGCTCACGCTCATGTATTGCGTGGGAGTTGAAAATGCTGAAGCGTGTTAGAAGTACGATCCAATTGCCTGGTTTAACACCGGGGTGCTCATGATATATATATTTGCGGTGAAGATAGAGTCATGCCATTGCTAATATGAGAAAGTGAGTTGGGATAACACTCGTTAAGGATCGTATATTTTGAAAGTTTAATGATTATGCTTGTTATGTTATTATTATGTTGATATTGTTAATTCATCGCTTCACAATATTTATGTCATAAAAGAGATTACATGATAGACATGTTAGGTAGCATTCCACATCAAAAATTCTGTTTTTATCATTTGCCTACTCGAGGACGAGCAGGAATTAAGCTTGGGGATGCTGATACGTCTCCAACGTATCTATAATTTTTGATTGTTCCATGCTATTATAGTATTAATATTGGATGTTTTATATGCAATTATATGCTATTTTATATCATTTTTTGGGACTAACCTATTAACCTAGTGCCCAGTGCCAGTTGCTGTTTTCTGCCTGTTTTTGGTTTTTCAGGAAATCAGTACCAAACGGAGTCCAAACGCTATGAAACTTTTTGATGATTTTTTTCTGGACAAAAGAGACCCTAGAAGTTTCAGGATGAGGCCAGAAGCCTCACGTGGAAGTCACAAGGCGCGCGGCCCCAGGGGGGCGCCCTGATGCCTTGTGGGCCCCTCGTGGCTCCTTTTGACCTAATTCCACCTCTATAAATTCTCAAATATTGGGAAACCAACAAAGAGCCCCATGAAATAACTTTTCCGCTGCCGCAAGCTTCTGTTCTTTCACGATCCCATCTGGAGGCCTTTTTCGGCACCCTGTCAGAGGGGGAATCGATCACGGAGGGCTTCTACATCAACCTTGTTGCCCCTCCGATGATGTCTGAGTAGTTTACCACAGACCTACGGGCACTACTGCAGGCGACCGCTAACGCGACACATGAATCAGAGACCCTGCGACCAAACTGTGTGCGATGCATGAATCGCAAACGGTGTCATAAAAAAACCGTCCCCAATAAGACGAACTATTTGCGATGCTGGAGACATAAAAAACGATTCAGATTAGAGATGCATGTGCGATACGTGGCATATAGTTGATCCATACGAACTATTTGCGATAAGCCAGAACAACAAACACGGTCAGCTAGTTCCTGGTGTGTGCGATACACGGCATACAGTTCACTCGGATGAACTGTTTGTGATTACGGAACACAACATAAACGGCCAGGCAGATCAAGGTGTGTGCGATATACGGCATGCGGTTCACTCGGATAAACTGTTTGCGATTACCCAACACAACAGACGCATTTGGTACTCGTCCTCAGCAAGCAACTGGTCCATAGTGTGGATGGAGCTCTCCACCGAGACCGGCTCATTGGTGTACACCACCGAGAGGTCCTTCCCCCTCATGTGGGTGTCCACTACGTGAGGCGTGGTGAACTGCCGCCCGTCGTCGTCGTCAGCCGCTGGGAGCACCATTGGAGCCGGGTGCGCCATTGGTGCCGCTGGATATCCTCTCTGTATGTGTCGTCGTGGGTGTGCTTATTGTCGTGGGGCGCGAGAGATGAAGGTAAATGGCCGCGGGAATAAATGAGGGCCAGGCGGCCGGGATTCTCGGCACGTCCGCAAGGCAGTTTTTGCCGCACGTAACTGCGTCGTGGCGCCGCGTCCGGTGTAACCGCATGCATAAGGCACCCCAAACGTACATGATCGTGCGCCAGCCCGAAACGCTTGCAGCGCGCGCGGAGGGACACGGACAGAGCGCGCGGAGGGACGCGAGCAGAGCGCGCGCGGCGGGACACGAGCAGAGCGCTCCGCGGCTGCCTCAACCGCGAGCAACCACACACATAGAGCAGTTGAACACGCAGGGAATGGCCGTCTACAAGCCGGCCGACAGTTGCGAGCCGGCGGCGTGATGTGAAACTACGTCGCGTTCCACATCACACAGTGGGCGAACAATCGTTCACGACGGTGCGTAGAGAGCGGCCATGTGCTATGTAATTAAATCGCAAACGTTTTTTTATTAACCGTTTGTGTACGTGTCATTTCGTCCTCCTCTCGCACGTCTTGTCATCACGCTGCCACAGAAGGCTTCGAGCGCAAGCTTGAGCACCGCACAGGCGTTCTTTTGGCCAAACGTTAGCTCGAAGAGGCGCCAATGAATCGTCGGTGAGCCCATTCCCGCACAACCACGCAGGTTCCCGCACAAGCTTCCCGTCCGACTCGGCGAAATCCCAAAAAAAACCAATGCTTACCGGCCTGCTATATAAACAGTCACGGCCGGCGAGTCAGCATCGCATTTTCCCCTCCCTCTCCGTAGCTTATCTCGTCTGCTTCTCCCACCATCACCAATGGCACGGGTCCGTCGTCGTCGCTCAGCCACTCCACCGTCGTTTGAGGACAGCTCCAACTGGGAGGCTACATCGCGGCGGCGGCACAGTCCCCGGTGGCGTGTACTGCCCGTGGCGTCCCTGTTGGGTGTGCGCACAACACCCGCCACACGCTCCGCCGCCGCTGCCCGACGGCAGCTGTTGCCGACAGCCATTGCCGCCACCCCACCGTCGGCCGCCGTGGCTGCCACACCACCAAAGCCCGCCAGGGCCATCGCCCGCTCCGCCACCACGGCCCAAAGGCGGGTGGTGGCCGTCTTCGCCGCCACCCCACCGTTGGCCGCCGTGGCCATCACCCGCTCCGCCACCCCACCATCGGCCGCCGTGGCCGCCTCCCCACCGTCGACCGCCGGGGTCATCACCCGCTCCGCCACCGCGGCCCGAAGGCGGGATGTGGAGGCCCGCACGAGCATCAACGACCTTGTCGCGCGCTACATCGAGTTCCTGCGGGAGGAGGAGGAGCGCCTGGTCGAGCACGCAAAGCGTCTTACCACCGCCGCAGTGGCGCGGAATCCGGAGATATACGAGGAGTCCCGCCGCTTCGAGAGGGATCGTCTAGAGTGGCAGAGGGCGTTCGAGCAGGGCATCGCTAAAGGTGCAGTAGTGGCAGGCGCCGGATTCCGCTTCTCCAACTCGTCAGTAGGCTCCTCCTCCTCGTCCTCTTACTGAGCGCGCTCTGTAGAGGTGAGGCTGCTGGAAGTAGTACAAAGCCCCTCCGTAGTAGTAGTATTTAGGGGCTATTTTGTTCAGTTCATCTGACTATAGATATGGTTGAACTGTACTACGTACTTAAATTTAGCTAGTATATATAGTTGAACTAGCTATTTCAGTACGTGGTTGGCAACAATTGGGTAAAAGTTTGTTCGGTTCAGCTGTCGAGTTGAACTGTTTGTATAAAGAACGACTGCTTAATCTATGAATGAAATCTATGCTTACCGAATTTCATTTGCAAAAATTACAGTACTAGTGATTTTTAGCTGCAAAATTTGACAAATGGCAGTGTTTTTTCTTCTGAGGATCACAAATGGCAGTGTTACTAGGTTGACAAATGACAATGTTACTAGTTTGACAAATGACAATGTTACTAGATTGACAAATGACAATGTTACTAGTTTGACAAATGGCAATGTTACTAGATTGACAAATGCCAATTTTTCCATTTTGACAAATGGCAATTATACCCAATATAACAGATGTAAATCTTACCACATTGTTTGTACGTCGTTGCACACGGGTCATCATGCAAAATCGTTTGCGATGAAGAGATGCACAATACCTGCGTGCCACATTTTCCCTTGGCTTAGCTGCGAAGGAACCCAGCTCTCGCTTTGCATACGGGTGTTCAGTCTGAAACGTTTGTGATAAAGAGATGCATAAAACCTGCGCGCCACATTTTTCCCTTGGCTTAGCTGTGAAGGAACCCATCTCTCGCTTTGCATATGGGTGTTCAGTCTGAAAACGTTTGCGATGAGTGTTTTATTCAGAGAAAGACGTTGATGTTTTTTTTTACTTTGGTAAGTCTGTACATTCAGAGAAAAAATGCTAAGTTGATCAAAACCATAGATTTCATTCAGTGACACTGTGGTTTTACATTCATACGATCGGGATACAATATTAAACAAAAAAACTAATTGCAGCGGCGGCGGCGGCGTGCTGCGCCGGTGTTGTCGTCGTCCGGGACGCCGTTGTTCAAGTCTTCAAGCCATCCCAGAATGCTATGGACTTCCAAATCCAAGAGCCGTTCGTCGCGCGATCGATGGGCGTGGCGCGGGGGGACGGCGACTCGCGGTGCTACGAGGTAGCGGTTGACGGCGGCGTCCCATGACGCTGAGGGGGGCGCGGCGGGTGTAGGCGCGCGCACGGGCACGGTCGTGGCTGGTGCAGGAAAGCGCACGGGGAGTGGCGCCGCGGTGGGTGCTAGGGCGCGCACGAGCACAGGCGGGGGCGCTGGCGCTGGTACGTACACGAGCTCGTGTGGGTCCGCGGGGACCTCGCTGATGCCCGCGGCTTCTAGCTCTGTGATGGTGCTCGGCGGCCAGCCCGTCAATGCCACGGGGATGGTCGCTGGCACGGGCGCGGGGGCAGCATCCGCCGCGGCCAGCTCGTTCAGGGCCATGTCCCTGAGGTCCCATTCCTCCTTATTTTCTATCTCCTCCGGCTCGGAGTCAACTTCACCAAACCAGAAGACTAGTGGCAGATGATCCTTGTGCGCCATGGAGTAGGTGGAGCTCTGGAAGATAGGATTCGTGCGAGAGGGGAATGGGAGGCGAAGAGAGATCAGTAAGGCCGCCTATTAAACAGTGGCTCGGGCGCCATTAATGGAGAAGTTGAGAGCGAGGCGGGCGGTGATGAAGGTCAAAGGGCTCACTTCCCGGTGAGCCTGCGCGGCGTACTGCTCGCACGCCTCCCAGTGAGCCTGCGTAGCGGAGGACTGGTCGCATGCCTTCCGGTCAGCCTGCGCAGCGCAGGACTGGTCGCACGCCTTCCGGTCAGCCTACGCCGTGGACTTCACTCGCACGCCTCCCGTCTACTCAAACAGCTGCCCGGACGGCACCTCCTTACCATTAAAAAGGTGGGACGCGTGGCGGCACATAAATGGTCAGTAGAACAGCCATGATTGAAATAATACTGTACAACCGTTTGTGATGATAACGTGACAGCTATTTGTTGGCTGGTAATGTGTGCGCCTTCTCTCATATTGGACAAATTTTTTACCACAGCATGTTGGTGCCATTCCATGACACCATGCCAAGTCTCATGAATTTCAGATGAGTTTTGGATTTACTAGAATTTCAAAACCAAGTTCTCAAGTTTGCGGCCGAGCCACGAAGAGCCTAGGTGTTTGAAATTCATTCCCATTTCTTGCATGGGACCTAAACATGCAACCAAGGACACATATATAATTTTTCAACCCATTTTGGTGCACAGGAGCATGTGCATGTAGTTCAAATTTGAATTATGCACATAAAATGCCGAGAAAACTCAGTTAAAGTATAAAAATGTCCAAACGAACCACGAATAATTCCAAAATTTAACACGACACTCCTATTGGTCTATGTTACCTCTAGAAAAAAAATCAAGGCAAGAAGAGGCAACGAATGTCGTTTCGTCCACAAAGGTGACACGTTCCCTACCGGAACCATGAGGTTTCTTGTGCGAAGCTCTGGTTTGTCAGAAGCTTATACCAAAACCTGCCCCAAATGGGACAAAATTTTTACCACAACATGTTGGTGTCATTCCATGATAGCATGCCAAGTTTCATGAATTTCAGACGAGTTTTGGATTTACTAGAATTTCAAAACCAAGTATTTCAGCGTTTGCGGCCGAGCCACGATGCCGAGGTGTTTGATATTCATTCCCATTTCTTGCATGGGACCTAAACATGCACCCAAGGACACACATATGATTTTTCAACCCATTTTGGTGCACCGGAGCATGTGCATGTAGTTCAAATTTGAATTATGCACATAAAATGCCTAGAAAACTCAGTTAATCTATAAAAATGTCAAAACGAACCCTGAATAATTCCAAATTTTAACACGACACTCCTGTTGGTCTATGTTGCCTCTAGAAAAAAAATGAAGGCAAGAAGAGGCAACGAATGTCGTTTCGTCCACAAAGGTGACAAGTTCCCCACCGGAACCATGAGGCTTCTTGTGAGAAGCTCTAGTTTGTGAGAAGCTTATACCCAAACCTGCCCCAAATGGGAATTTTTTTACCACAACATGTTGATGCCATTCCATGATAGCATGTCAAGTTTCATGAATTTTTGACGAGTTTTGGATTTACTAGAATTTTAAAACCAAGTATCTCAACGTTTACGGTGGAGCCACGATGCCGAGGTGTCCGAAATTCATTCCCATTTCTTGCAGAGGACCTAAGCCTGCACCCAAGGACACATATATGATTTTTCAACCCATTTTGGTGCACCGGAGGATGTGCCTGTAGTTCAAATTTGAATTATGCACATAAAATGCCTGTAATACTCAGTTAATGTATAAAAATGTCCAAACAAACCCCGAATAATTCCAAAATTTAACACGACACTCCTATTGGTCTATGTTACCTCTAGAAAAAAAATCAAGGCAAGAAGAGGCAACGAATGTCGTTTCATCCACAAAGGTGACACGTTCCCTACCGGAACCATGAGTCTTCTTGTGAGAAGCTCTGGTTCGTGAGAAGCTTATACCAAAACCTGCCCCAAATGGGACAAAAAATTTACCACAGCATGTTGGTGCCATTCCATGATAGCATGCCAAGTTTCATGAATTTTAGACGAGTTTTGGATTTACTAGAATTTCAAAACCAAGTATCTCAGCGTTTGCGGCCGAGCCACGATGCCGAGGTGTTTGAAATTCATTCCCATTTCTTGCATGGGACCTAAGCATGCACCCAAGGACACACATATGATTTTTTCAATCCATTTTGGTGCACCGGAGCATGTGCATGTAGTTCAAATTTGATATATGCACATAAAATGCCTAGCAAACTCAGTTAATGTATAAAAATGTCCAAACGAACCCTGAATTATTCCAAATTTTAACATGACACTCGTATAGTTTTATGTTCACTACAGACAAATGTTCTAGCAATTCAAACACCATCCTTTGCCGCTGTGACCCAATTCTGTATTTCAAATCAAGACGAAAAATGAAGTACATCACACACAGTTTATTATCACCAACCGTGTGAGATGCAGTACAAAATATCTTGGTGCACCGTCATATATGGCTTACGCGAGAAGGTTCGTCGGCTACAGTCCATAGCCGACATGTCAAGCAAACTAGCCCCCCAAATATCATTTCACTGTTCAATCATCGCCGGTCAAAGATGGGGACGTGGACCCACGTCGTGAGGGCAACTTCGGCGGCCCAATCCGGCGAGAGCGCGGCCGCAACCGCCATGAGCGTGCTCACAACCTGCGTGAGCGCGGCCGCAATCTGCGACCGGGCGGCTGCGGCAGCCAAAACGGCCGCTACTGCAGCTCAGATGGCGGCAGCAACATCTGTGACGGGGATAGCAAATGGCGAGAGCGGGACAGCAGCTGTCCGTTCCGCGGCGGCCGCCTTAGCCCTGATGGAGGCCACCCGTGCCCATGTCGAGGCCGGCCACGCCCAGCTCCTGGCAGTCACCTCACAAATCACACGAATCTTCTCCGACAACGATGGGACAACCCATGTCCGAAGACTTGGCAATCGCCGAGAGCGTTCGAGCAGCCGTCCATTCGTTCACGGCATACCTTGCCGCGATGGAGCCTGTCCAAGCCCAGACCGCGGCCACCCACGCCCAGCTCGTGGCGGCCTTTTCCAAAGAGATGGCGGACGCGGATGGCGAGATGCTTGCCTAGTATGGTGCGATGGATGCCATGGAGCCCCTTCCCTAGGAGATCGTCGGGCGCGAGCTGAACATGGAGGAGGCGGCGAAGATCGACGAGCGCCAGGCGGAGTAGTAGTCTTTGTTTAGAGCACTGGTCTTTTGTTAGAGTAATGTTTAGGTCAGCTAGCTCTGTTTAATTGCTGGGTGTGCTGTAGGCTCTTTTGTGTACCCAAATTATGCAATGACGTGGATGACCACTGTAACCAGGGAAATTCGAACCAAAATTTGCACGTTCAAACTCATCACACACGGGATAAGCCATATGAATCGTTTGTGATGTTCAGATATTGTACACAGTGCTGAATAAGGGACCGTGTCTGATGACACTTTGCGCGCCAGTTTTTCGCTGCACGAAGCAAAAAAAATTGGCATCCGCGGAAATATCTACCTCCCATGCCGCCCTCCTCCTTACGAAAAGCCACATTTCCCCTGTTTCCGCCTTCCATTCCAAGTTCAAACCTTCACTGCTTGCTTGCAGCGCCGCCGCCTTGCCGGCGACGCTCCTTCTTGCTGCTCGGCCTCGTCGATCTAGTCAGGTAATCCACACCCGACCCCCATCCTCCACCTCCTTCTACATCCCACATGCCCCGACCGCCGGCGCGACACCTTCCACCCAAATCACCGACCCATCCTCCAAATAAGCGCCGCCCTAAGCCATGGTGCACGCAGTACAGCCAGGAGCTCAAGGAGCATCTTGCAGCGGAGAAGCAAATCGCGGCCGCACGCGCGGATGAGGTCGCGATGGCTGCCATGCGTGCCGACCCCCAGATCTTGGAGGAGCACCACGCCATCGAGGCCACCGTCGATGCCTCGCGCGCGGACTCCACCACACGGTTTTCTTGAGGCCACCGTCGGTGCCGTCGACGAAGACTACGAGGTGTTTTCTCAGCGTGCCTATGCTTACCTCAACTCTAGAGCTAGCAGGTTGGTGCCCGGAGTGGCTCAGGTGACTCACCACTACGAGGAGGGCACCCACGATGTGGAGGCCTTGACCTCTTCCAAGTCTAAGGAGCCCATCGTCATCAATATCTTCGACGATGAGGAGTAGCTTGTCTTTTTAGCTCACTGCAAGGACCTATGTTCAGCTAGCTAGCTACGCCGGTTAAGCATGTTCGGTTTACTTGTTGCATGTGCTGCTCCTGCCTTTCCTTTACAAATTCTAGTGAATTGTCCTATGTACTCTTACTATGCAATCTGATCCTCTAGTATATATGTTCTATATATTGTGCAATGTGGTGCTGAATTAATTGTTTGGTTTTTTTTGTCATGTCCAGTTAACTGTTTAGTTCAATTCTGCAATGTGATGATCAATTCTTGTGGGTGCAATTTTGTATTCTCTTGCATGTGAGAAATAATCAAATTTGGCTGTACAAAATACATAAGATACAAATACAATTGCTATATTTCCAAGTTGTTAAGCATACTAGGTTTGGTTAACTGTCTGATCTTGTAGTATGTTCTCTTGTGCAATGTGGTGCTCAGTTAACCGTTTGGTTCATTTGTTGTGGTGCTTAGTTAACTGTTTGGTTCAATTATGCAATGCGATGTTCAATTGTCGTGGGTAAAATTTTGTATTGTTATGCATGTGAGAAATAAATCGAATTCGGCTGTACTAAATACATGAGAAACATATACAATTGCTATATTTCCTAGTTCTTAAGCATGCTTGGTTTGGATAAATGGCTTTTCCATGTGGCTCGAATTAATCTGCTGAATCTACAATGTGTTTACTGATAGTATGCCAACCCTCACTTAACCTGATCAATAACTACCTTATATGTGCTGCAGGGAAACAATGGGAGGCACTGAGGTTTACCATCGAGGTTCGCACATGCATGGTCCTTTGTCTAATAGCACATTATTGTGCAATTGCAGGAACCGTTCTAGTATTTAGGTTTTTAACAATTTGGTCTTGCACATGTAGGTCCTGCTGTCAGAGGTTTTGACCCACAGTTCGACCCATTTTGCATATGGGGAAATGAGATGTCCATGAATATCAGTCAAGTCAAGAAACTCAGAAAGATTGTGAGGATAAAGAAACTAGCGACGAAAAACAACAATATCTTTGTCTGCACAATGAGGAAGACATCAGTGAACTACAGGATGGTACTAACTCTTATACTCCCTCCGGTCCTTTTTAGTCTGCATATAAGTTTTGTCCGAAGTCAAAGTATCTCTACTTTGACCAAAGTTATAGAAAAAAGTATCAACATTCAAACTGCAAAATCATTATTTTTAGATGCATTATGAAATACAATTTTATAGTTTACATATTTGGTATCGTGGATGTTGATATTTTTTTAAATAAATTTGGTGAAACTTTACAAAGTTTGACTTGATACAAATCTAATGCGCGGAGTAAAAAGGACCAGAGGGAGTACCTTGTTTTTTTATTCCTTTGCGCCATTTCAAAATTCAGAGAAGATATTTATGCATATCTTTGTTTTCAGGCCTTTTCAAAACAGTTCACAGATGATTACCTGTCAAACCACCTGTATGGTCAAGAGGCGAGGAAGGTGTTCATACAACACCCATGGTACAATATTGAAGTCTTCCTCAAGAGGACGAAGGATGGGCGGTCAATCATCCACAGGCACTGGCCTAAAGTTGCAAGGGCATTCAACATCATTGAAGGATCAATATTCGCCTTCCGCTTCAGCAGTTTTCCAAATGAGATTCATCTGTCTATCTACCATCTATGATGCTAATTTCCAAAGGTTTTAGATGTTGCATGTGAAACTTGGTGCTGTTGTGTAATGGGGTAGCTAGCTATATGCCTATATGGTGTGAGTGAGTGCTGAAGCTATATGATGTTGTACTCTGATGTATTTCAATTATGAAATCCTGGTTCTGTAATACGAAAATGAAATATATTGTGTTTTTATTATGAAATGTAAATTTGATTACTAAATGGATTAATAATAATAGGCCAATTAGCCTGCTTATTGGGTTTTTCTAGTGCAAACGGTTATTGAGACAACACCGTGGGTGATGATCTCAGACAACCCACACAGTTTATAGGAAGTAAACATGTTGGATCAATGAACAATCACACACGACTTCCTCTCGACAACTGTTTGCGTTAGGCCACCTTGCACAAACGTTTTTCACATAAAAAGTGTGTGTGATTAACAACCTATGCCACACAGTTTCTTCTAGACACCATGCGTGATGCATTCAATAACACAAACGATAAAATTATTACTATCGTCTGCAATGGCAACACTATCACAGACGATGTGATGCTGAAAACTGTGTGCTTTGTATATTTGAACGGAAACGTTTGTCTGGGTTTCACTGTGTGGGATGTATATATGAACGGAAATGTTTAGCTTGGATTCACTGTGTGGGATGTACATACGGACAGAAATGATTGGGCCAGTATAATTGTCTGCGATGGCTCACCCGATCGCACACGAACTCTTTTTGCCCCGCGTGTGTGACCAGAGGCCCTATCACGGACGGTTTCTGGGTCATGTGGAATGACCCCCCCTATCGCACACATAGGCAAGGCGACGGTTTAAAACTTCCTCGCTGAAAGGGGGTAAAAACCGTTTGTATAGCAGCTCGACGGCCGCATCGGGTGGATCTCCAAATCGAGGAAGCTCGATGGTGGAAGGGGAAAGGAGTGAGCAGGGAGGCCGGGGGGGTGTTGGGGCATCCTTATCTCCTCCCATCGAGCCTGTGGCTACACGCGCCGAGAAACGGCTGGCGAGGAGGGCTCGACCACAACCATGGTGCCACGACCAGAGAAGGACGAAGGAGCAGGTGGGGATGGGCTGGGCCACCCACTGTAGCAATTGGGCCGGTAGCACAGTAGGGGCTTTTCTATTTCTGCTCCTGTAACCAAAATAGCTACTGTTGCATTTTAATTGAGCTATCAAATGAGTTTTGTTAGCTGTGGAATTTTGCACAAAAACCATGCACAATATTTCTAGATGGCACAAAAAGTTTGGGGCTATTTGGAGAAGGTTAAGCATTTTTAGAAATTGGAAAGGCCAAAAATAAATGCTGCTGGACCTCTAAATTAATTCCCAGGGGCATTTTGGGAATTTAAAAGAAGTTGGTTTCAACAAGACAAATACTTGGGGAATATTTTCCATAGGATGAACATTTTTGCAGCAATTTTTGAGCAACTTCAAATTTCACTTGCATTTGAATTTGACTTCAGTGGAGGAATTTGAAATGAGATATGATTTCACTGTGATCATTCTTTGCGCAACAAATTAGCTTAGCACTAATTTGAAGATCACTGTGGCTGATTACTCAGGGGTGTTACAACAAGTTCGTACAAAGCTTATTTTCCCTTTCAATAAAAGATCATACATATTTAGGAGCAATTTTTATTGCTTTTGCACCGATGACAACTTACTTGAAGGATCTTATTCAATCCATAGGTAGATATAGTGGACTCTCATGTCATGAAACTGGGTTTAAGGGTTTTTGGATGCACAAGTAGTATCTCTACTTAGTATGGAATTTTTGGCTTGCAAAAGATAGGGGGCAAGCACCACATGTTAGAGGATCCAAAACAATATAACTTCTACGTGAATATAAGCAAACATAACTCATTACATTGTCTTCCTTATCCAACGTCGACTAATTGACATAGAATATTTAATGGGGGATCACAATCATAAAAGATGTCCAAGATAGTATATTTATATGTGAGACCTCTCTTCCTTTATTACTTTTTCATGAATTGCAACAATGACCAATGCTATGTTTGTTAACCTCCAACAAGTTTTATCAATTATACTTCGTTTATGTGAAGTCATCACTCCCCATGGGATTAGCATATGATCTTTACTTTCTTATTCCTTTCATTTATTTCTAAGATTGGATCAACAAAAGCAAAACACTCAACTCAAACTACTCTTTATTATATCACTTTCACACGCGATTACATAGATAGATAGACCACAAAGCAAGCACTCGAAACCAAATCATACTAAAACTTTATTCTTCTAAATCATGAAATAACTAAGGATCAAACTAAGATAGATAATGATGATAAAAGTGATGGTGATACGATACCGGGGCACCTCTCCCAAGCTTGGCACAAGCCAAGGGTGGTGCTCATACCCATATACTCAAGTCTCCTTCTTCGGTGATGGTGGTGATGAAGCGATAGGCTTGTCCTTCAACTTCAGCAAGTACTCCAAATTGCCATTAATCCTCCGGAGGGCACGGTTCTGCTCTTCTAACACAATAACTTCACGGGTAAGCGACATATTCTGAGCACAAATTGCTTCAAAAACCTTTAGTGTATCGATTTCAGATGGGGGAAGGTTATTATAAAGAGTTTGCCATGTATCTCCCTTTTCTGGTGCTTCTCCCATGCGCGTGGCTTGATCTTCTTCTCCTTGAATCTGGTCCTCCATCACCTCTCCTGACTCCTCCTTCATAGCGGTGTCCTCTTCCCCGGACGACCACTCATAATAGACTTCGCTAAAAGGGCATTTGCCGGGCGAAGGTTGCACAATCCGGTGCTTGGTGCAGAGCCTTCGAGGAGCCATGAGAATCTAGATCTATCAGAAAATCAGCCTGAAACAAGAACAGAGGGGAAACTTGCGATGCGGTGGTCAAAACACCCATGAGTACACGAGTGGAAAACGAAGTCGGGAAGGCACACGAGGGGCCCACAAGGCAACACGGCGCGCCCCGGGGGGGGGGGGGGTCGCGCCCTGCTGCCTTGTTACCTCCTTGCTCACCCACTTTAAATTCCCGTTTTTGGATTCTTTTATCATGCCATCTTTTAACCTTTTCTTTAAATAACTTGGCATTTTCATAGGCTTGGGTTCTCCATTCATCTAAAGAGCTAATATCTAATAACCTCTTTTCACCGGCAAGTTTAAAATCATAGTTAAGTTCTTTAATTGCCCAATAAGCCTTATGTTCTAACTCAAGAGGTAAATGACATGCTTTTCCATAAACCATTTTATATGGAGACGTACCCATAGGATTTTTATAAGCAGTTCTATAAGCCCATAATGCATCATCAAGTTTCTTAGACCAATTTTTCCTGGATCTATTGACGGTCTTTTGCAAAATTAATTTTATTTCTCTATTACTCAATTCAACTTGACCACTAGACTAAGGATGATAAGGAGATGCAATTCTATGATTAACATCATATTTAGCAAGCAATTTACGGAAAGCACCATGAATAAAATGTGAGCCACCATCAGTCATCAAATACCTAGGACTCCAAACCTCAGAAATATAACTTCTTTAAGCATTTTAATAGAAGTGTTATGATTAGCACTACTAGTTGGAATAGGTTCTACCCACTTAGTAACGTAATCAACAGCAACTAAAATATGAGTATACCCGTTAGAGGAAGGAAAAGGTCCCATATAATCAAAACCCCAGACGTCAAATGGTTCAATAACAAGTGAATAATTCATAGGCATTTCTTGACGTCTACCAACATTACGAATTCTTTGACATTCATCACAAGAAAGGACAAACTTACATGCATCTTTGAAGAGTGTAGGCCAATAAAAACCATATTGTAATACCTTATGTGCAGTTCTGTCTCCCGCATGGTGTCCTCCGTATGCCTCGGAGTGAAACTTTCGTAGGATTTGTTCCTGTTCATACTCAGGTACACAACGTCTAATAATACCATCTACTCCTTTATATAAATGTGGTTCATCCCAAAAGTAATGCCTTAAATCAAAGAAAAACTTTTTATTTTGTTGGTATGTGAAACTAGGTGGTATATATTTAGCAACAATGTAATTAGCATAGTCTGCATACCAAGGAGTGTTACAAGAAGCATTTATCACAGCTAATTATTCATCAGGAAAATCATCATTAATAGGAAGTGGGTCATCAAGAACATTTTCCATTCTAGACAAATTATCTGCTACGGGATTCTCAGCTCCCTTTCCATCAACAATATGCAAGTCAAATTCTTGTAGCAGAAGAACCCACCTAATAAGTCTAGGTTTAGCATCTTTCTTTTCCATAAGATATTTAATAGCAGCATGATTAGTGTGAATAGTAACTTTGGAATCAACAATGTAAGATCTGAATTTATCACATGCAAACACAACTGCTAAAAATTCTTTCTCAGTAGTAGCATAGTTTCTTTGAGCACTGTCTAGAGTCTTACTAGCATAATGGATAACATTCAATTTCTTATCAACTCTTTGACCCAGAATAGCACCAACAGCATAATCACTAGCATCACACATAATTTCAAAGGGTAGGTTCCAATCAGGTGGTTGAACAATAGGTGCAGAAATTAAGGCTTTCTTAAGTATTTCAAAGGCTTCCACCACTAGTACAACGAGCTGCTATACAAACGGTTTTTACCCCCTTTCAGCGACAAAGTTTTAAACCGTCGCCTTGCTTGTGTGTGCGATAGGGGGGGTCCTTTCCACATGACCCAGAAACCGTCCGTGATAGGGCCTCTGGTCACACACGCGGGGCAAAAAGAGCTCGTGTGCGATCGGGTGAGCCATCGCAGACAATTATACTGGCCCAATCATTTCCGTTCGTATGTACATCCCACACAGTGAATCCAAGATAAATATTTCCGTTCGTATATACATCCCACACAGTGAATCCAAGACAAACATTTCCGTTCATATATACAAAGCACACAGTTTTCAACATCACATCGTCTGTGATAGAGTTGCCATTGCAGACGATAGTAATAATTTTATCGTTTGTGTTATTGAATGCATCACGCACGGTGTCTAGAAGAAACTGTGTGGCATAGGTTGTTAATCACACACACTTTTTATGTGGAAAACGTTTGTGTAAGGTGGCCTAACGCAAACAGTTGTCCAGAGGAAGTCGTGTGTGATTGTTCATTGATCCAACACGTTTACTTCCTATAAACTGTGTGGGTTGTCTGAGATCATCGCCCACGGTGTTGTCTCAATAACCGTTTGCACTAGAAAAACCCAATAAGCAGGCTAATTGGCCTATTATTATTAATCCATTTAGTAATCAAATTTACATTTCATAATAAACACACAATATATTTCATTTTCGTATTACGGAACCAGAATTTCATAATTGAAATACATTAGAGTACAACATCATATAGCTTCAGCACTCACTCACACCATATAGGCATATAGCTAGCTACCCCATTACACAACAGCACCAAGTTTCACATGCAACATCTAAAACCTTTGGAAATTAGCATCATAGATGGTAGATAGACAGATGAATCTCATTTGGAAAACTGCTGAAGCGGAAGGCAAATATTGAGCCTTCAATGATGTTGAATGTCCTTGCAACTTTAGGCCAGTCACTACAGGAATCAGGTCCTTTACCGTCTGCCATAGCAGACGGCAAAGGACCAGATCACGGACGGCAAACATCTTTGCCGTCCGCTGGCTGACGGCACAACTTTCAGCTCTGAAAGTCATGGTAATCAACTTCTTTGCCGTCTGCAGAAGCGCCGCGGATGGCAAAGACGTTTACCGTCCGCCTTCCTGGCACAGCTGACGGCAAAGGTGCTGGACGGCAAAGTGTAGCTGTTAGCCCCGTCAGGTGGCTAACGGCAGACTTTGCCGTCTGCCTGCGGATGGCAAACAAACACTTGCCTTTGCCGTCTGCCGAGTGATGTCATCTGGCCTGTGGCTGCACGTCAGTCCTGCTTTGTCTTTGCCGTCTGCCAGTGTTGTCTTTGCCGTCTGCCAGCTGACGGCAGAATGACCAAATAGGTCAGGCATGTGCTCCTAGGTTGCACAGGTTGCTGCCACGTGGCACCTTTGCCGTCAGCCTACCGACGGCAAAGGGAATTGCCGTCCGCTGGCAGACGGCAAAGTGCCTGTATTACCACTTTTTTATCTATTTTCTGTTATTTCCCTGCATTTTCACAACACATATATGATATATATAGTTTCAAGCTGAAGCATAGGCCATGTATTCCAACAAATAGTATGTACTATCCAACATCATCGTGAAATATTGAACAAGAGAACACATAGGCTATTAAAAGAACCAATACATACATAGTTTCACACTGTTCATCCATATATACATACATAGTTTCACATTGTTCATCAATACAAATCAAAACAAAAACTAAACACTAGCAGTCCATCAATGCCAGCTTCCATGAAGTGAATCAAATCTGCAAAATGGGAATAAGAAAGTTAGAAGAAGAAGAAGAAGATGAAGAAGAAGACTAGAAGAAGAAGAAGAAGAAGAAGAAAGAGAAGAAAAATAATAAGAAGAAAGAAAGAAGAAGAAGAAAGAAGAAGAATAAGAATAAGAAGAAGGAGTAGAAGATGGAGAAAAAGAAAGAAGAGAAAAAGGAAGAATAAGAATATATTTTCTTCTTCTTCTCTCTTCTATCTTTTTATCCTTTTCCTTCTCATTCTTCTTCTTTTATTCTTTCTTTTTCTTCTCATTCTTCTTCTATTCTTTCTTTTTCTCCTCTTCCTTGTTTTTCTTCTTCTTATTCCTTATTTGTGTCATTTTAGAGCTAACTTAGGTAATTATGCCATTTTAGAGCTAACTAAGCATATTATGACATTTTGGAGGAAAAGAAGGTAAGTATAGGTCATTATTGAGCTAACATAGGTAATTATGCCATTTTGGAGCTAACTAAGCTTAATATGTCATTTTGGAGGAAAATAAGGTAAGTATAGGTCATTATTGAGCTAACTTAGGTAATTATGGCATTTTTGAGCTAACTAAGCTTATTATGTCATTTTGGAGGAAAAGAAGTTAAGTATAGGTCATTATTGAGCTAACTTAGGTAATTATGTCATTTTGGAGCTAACTAAGCTTATTATGTCATTTTGGAGGAAAATAAGGTAAGTATAGGTCATTACTGAGCTAACCTAGGTAATTATGCCATTTTTGAGCTAACTAAGCTTATTATGTCATTTTGGAGGAAACGAAGCTAAGTATAGGTCATTATTGAGCTAACTTAGGTAAGTATAGGTCATTATTGAGCTAACTTAGCTTATTATGTCATTTTGGAGGAAAATAAGCTAAGTATATGACATTTATGAGCTAACCAAGGTTATTATGCCATTTTTGACCTAACTAAGCTAATTATGTCATAAATGAACTAAATAAGCTAATTATGTCATTTTGGAGGATAATTAGCTAAGTATGCATTTTTGGGGAAAAATAAGCTAAGTATGTGGCATATTAGGGCTAACTAGCATGTACGAAGCTAAGCATGCATTTGTTAAGCAAAACACTAGAGAAAACTTACCGTCGTCGTCATCACGGAGGTCAAGCACCGGGGTTGCTCGGGCCGGTTTCACCTGGAGAAGGTTGCCCTTCAGAAGGGTTGTGCGATGCGGCTTGGGAGTTATGTTGCACCAAAGATCATTTGCAATGTCTCGTTAGCATGATGACACTCAAATGTTAAGACTAGTAACCAATGACCATTCAAATGAAACTCACCGTTCCCACCGGAGTAATGACTGGCATCGGCGGAGGGGTCTGACCGGTCTTCTCGCACATAGACTGCACCTTTGGTTTTGATGAGTCAGTCATATTAGTTAGTAATGAAACGAACATTACGTGCATGATTTGGCTAATATGCAGAAGAAACTTACCACGAGGAGCTTGTACATGGCCCGGTGAGCCACCTCATTCCGTTGGATCGTCTGGATCAATAAATGCATCATCATCATCATCACTATCACGCGTGTCGTCATGAATGACGTGCTCATCGGGTTCAGCAGCATCAACATGTGGAAGGCCTTTCTGTAATCGGTCAAGCATTGACAGGTCATCCGCAGCAGTAACTACTTCTTGTTCCGGCTCTTCTTGTTCCGGCTCAGGGGTGAAGTCGGATTCACTGTCGCTGTCTACATCCATGTTCTGGGGTGAAGTAGAGCGGTTCTTGAAACGTTTTTTGGAAAGACGTGTTTCTTGGAAGAATTCTCCTTCATATGTGTCTGGGTTAATGTGAGGTTCATAATCCTCTTCATTGGGGGGAGGTGGTCTAGCATGTGGCGGCACTTCATAAACGACATCCCAACCATTCAGATTTGTATTAGTTTGGCAGGCCCACGGTAGATAGAAAACTTGGGTCGCCTGTTGAGCCGTAATATAGACATCGGGAACATCTAAATGGGTGCTTTGTTTGATTTCGACTAGCCCTATATGTTCATGAGTCCTTCTAGTCTCCTTCGGCTGGAACCAATAACATTTGAAGACTACGACGTTCGGTGGGTTTTCACCATAGAATAGAAGTTCATAAATTGCTTCAACTCTTCCATAATACTCGGTACCTCCTTCGCCGATAGCAGAGACACCACAATTTGTAGATTTTCGGTCGGCCATAGATAGCTCTTTGCCAAAGGTACGAAAGCGATACCCGTTGATGTCGTATTTCTCAAATGAACGGACCTTATAGTCAAACCATTAGCGGCTTGTCTCAATTTGGCGTCCATAGACTCTGAATTAGCCTACCAGTTTAATATGAAAGGATTGTTGCATTAGCCGCAAATTAGACGAAGAAATGAAATGATCTATTAATGGTAATTACCGTTTGTTTGAACCAAGAGATGAAACCGGGATAGCCGCCTCCATGCTTTGCCAGAAGCTCATACTCTTCGATGGAATCCTTTTGGATCACCGCTCCATCCGAGAATTTGGCGACGTATCGACTGTATCAAATATCCGGGAATAAGAGGAGTTCAAAGGAATTAGAAGTTGCGAAACAATGTACCAAGAACTTACTCGATGTACGGCCGCACTTCTGTTAGGTTGTTGAAGATATACAACGAAATGGTCCGCCATTCTTCGACATCCAATGGTATTGGTTTCGAAGCACCGGCTGGTGCGAGCTTCCCTTTGAATAGGCTGAGGTTGGATCCACCTTTTTTAGGGTCGCCAGCATTGAACCGAGGCTTCGGATTATGCAAATGACAATTTTTGGCTTCGTAGTGTGCTGTCACGAAGTTTGCCGCCTCCTCAGTAATGAATGCCTCGGCCATCGATGCTTCAATTCTACGTTTATTTTTACATTTTGCTCGAAGCGTCTTCTGCATCCTCTCAGTTGCATAGCACCAATGATTTTGCACGGGCCCCCCAATCTTGCCTCGGTCGGGAGATGTAAAATCAAATGCTGCATTGGATTAAAGAAGCCCGGTGGAAAGATCTTCTCTAACTTGCAGAGCAACTCCGGCGCCAACTTTTCCATGTCATCTAGCACGCCAGGCGATAGTTCTTTCGCACAAAGAACACGGAAGAAATAGCTCAGCTCTGCCAGTACTAGCCATTCATCCTGAGGGATAAAGCCACGCAACATCACCGGCATTACCCGCTCAAGCCATATGTGCCAATCATGACTCTTGAGACCAAATATTTTCAATTTTTCAAGACTCGCTCCCCTCTTTAGATTCGCTGCATACCCATCGGGGAACATCAACTGCATTTTCACCCACAAGATAATTTCCCTCATAGCTCCCCTTCCAAGATTGAACCAGGCCTTTGGCTTCGACCAGTTCTTCTTTCCTTTCGGTTGTCGCATGTTTTGTAACGGTCTATCACATAGAGTCTGCTGATCGACTCTAGCCTTAGGATTATCCTTTGACTTCCCCTCTATGCCGAACAATGTACCAAAAAGGGCCTTGCCGATATTCTTTTTAGTGTGCATCATGTCGATGTTGTGTGGAAGAAGGAGGTCTTTGAAGTAAGGCAGATCCCACAAGCATGTCTTGTGAGTCCAGGCGTGTTCCGAATTATACCCCTTGAAATACCCTGGACGCTCTGGATTAGGCTCAAGAGCGTTTAACTGATCCAGGATCTGTTGGCCTGTCAACGCAGGTGGTGCAGAGTTTTTGATAACTCTACCTTTGATGAAGTTCTTCTTGTCTTTTCTGAACTTATGGCGAGGATCCAGGAACGGTCTATGCAAGTCGAAGCAAGAATACTTGCGACCCGCCTCCAGCCAACGAAACTGAAGAGCTGCCTTGCATGCGGGGCACGGGAACCTTCCATGCACACACCAGCCAACGAATAGTGCATACGCCGGCAAGTCATGCATCGAGTACATGTACCAGACATGCATTGTGAAGTTTTGTTTTCTAGCGGCGTCGTATGTCTTGAACCCATTATCCCAAGCTTCTTGCAATTCATCCTTAAGCGGCTGCATGTACACATTCATATTCTTCCCCGGATAGTTGGGCCCTGGAATTATCAACGTCAGGAAAATGTTCTTTCTTTGCATAATCTGACCGGGGGGGGGGGGGGGGGGAGATTGAGTGGAATGACAAATACAGGCCAACAACTGTATTGGGTTGCCGTCATACCAAACGGATTGAATCCATCCGTGCCGATGCAGACTCGAGGATGCCTTGGATCTGCCGCTTTATCCTTATGTAATGCATCGAAGTGCTTCCACGCAAAAGCATCCGATGTGTGTACCAACATCTGATTCCCATCTGCATCTAGTTCGGTTCTTTTACCCAATTTGTGCCATGTCATCTGTCTGGCCGTCTCTTCAACCATGAAAAGATGTTGAAGTCTTGGTACGATTGGCAGATACCGAAGAACATTAACAGGGATTTTGGTCTGCCTCTTCTCACCCATACCGTTGTCTACCACAACATACCTGGAAGACTTGCAAATGGGACAATAGCTCAAGCCCGCATACTCAAGCCTAAATAAGGCACATCCTTTCTCACAGGCATCTATCTTCTCATAGGGCATCTTAAGTACACGGAGGATTTTGTCCGACTGGTATAGGTTTGCAGGCATTACATGGCCTTTGGGTAGAAAGCGTCCAAATAGTGTCATCATCGCGTCGTAGCATTCTCTGCCCAAGTTGAATTGAGCCTTCAGAGCCATTACTTGTGCGATGGCATCCAGCTGACAAAGCTTAGTGTGCTCGTGGAGAGGACGTTTTGAAGACTCCAACATTTCATTGAAGGCCTTTGCAGATTCCTCCATCTCATCGTCCGAATCCCGAGCATCATCAAAGTCTTGCACCATGTCTTCGATTTCGGTACCATGCTCGTCGGTGCGACGACGAACCACCTCAGCTCTGGTACGTTGGGCAGACTCACCATGAAATGTCCACACCGTATAATCAGGCGTAAAACCCCACTTCTGCAGGTGTTTACCCATTTCACCCTCTGTCCTCTGTGAAAAGTTCTCGCACCTAACACAGGGGCACTAGGTTTTTCTCTGGCCATTTGCAAATGCGGCTTTCACAAACCCCTTGGTTTTTGTTAACCATTCATTGGTCGTGTCTTTCTGACTAGTGTGACCGGTGTACATCCATGCACGATCACTCATCTTGCCTACCTACTAAACACACAAGAAATATATATGTAATTCAGCATATATATTCATCAGTTAATCAAGTTTGTCAATTTTATTACGTCCATGCAACCTACACGCTAATAGGTAAAGATAGGTCCTAATCCCACCCGAGTATGTGTAGATTGGATTCGTTTTCCCATGCTCTGCTCCGGATCCGACACAAAATTTCGGCAGCACCTCCCCGCTGTTCTCCTGATACACGTCTCGGCAATAAACAGAGAGGATGTGTACCCGGAGAACAACAGGGAGGCACTGATGAAATTCTGCATCGGATCCGGAGCAGAGCATGGGAAAACGAACCCAATCTACACATACTCGGGCTGTCCATGGATAACGTTGGACAATTCGAAATAATCATGGTTATAAATATGCAAATGCATGCATATTTATAACTGTAACCCTTTCGAACGGGAGACGCATACTGGTCACGCATACTGATGATTGAATCTACCTATAGCTAGCAAGTATCATCGGCACGAAGACCAGAACAGAGCAAATGAAGGGGGGAGGAGGAGATGTCATTTGTGCTCACCCACGAACGCAGGGGAGCTCGTCGAATGCACGGGGAGGTCGTCGAACACCAGACCCTTGCAGCGACGAAACAACCGCACATTTAAATCCACCCGATCAAAACGAATATTCAATCCCAATAAAAAATCTCTATATATAACTACTTTTCCACTACTCTTTTATTCCTTTTCTCCTCTATTTCTTCTTCTTCTTCTTGTTCTTCCTTTTCTTCTTCTTCTTCTTCTTCTTCTTCTTCTTCTTCTTCTTCTTCTTCTTCTTCTTCTTCTTCTTCTTCTTCTTCTTCTTCTTCTTCTTCTTCTTCTTCTTCTTTTCTTCTCCTCTTTTTCTTCTTCTTCTCCTCTTCTCCTGTTTTTCCTCTTCTTCTCCTCTTCTTCTTCTCCTCTTCTCCTCCTCTTCTTCTTCTTCTTCTTCTTCTTCTTCTTCTTCTTCTTCTTCTTCTTCTTCTTCTTCTTCTTTTCTTCTTCTTCTTCTTCTTCTTCTTCTTCTTCTTCTTCTTTTCTTCTCCTCCTCCTCCTCCTCCTTCTTCTTCTTCTTCTTCTTCTTCTTCTTCTTCTTCTTCTTCTTCTTCTTCTTCTTCTTCTTCTTCTTCCTTCTTTTCCTTTTTCCTCTTCTCCTCTTCTTCTTCTCCTCTTCTCTTCTTCTTCTTCTTCTTCTTCTTCTTCTTCTTCTTCTTCTTCTTCCTTCTTTTCCTTTTTGCTCTTCTTCTACTTATTCTTCTTTTCTTCTTCTTCTTTTTTTCATCATCATCTTCTTCTTCTTCTAATTTTGATTAACCTAAAATATGACTAACCTAAAATCTTCTTCTCCTAGTTCTTTTCTAACCTAACCTAGCACTAACCTAACAGTACCAATTAAATAAAAAAAAGAAAAAAAACAGAGAAGAAAAAAAAACTCACCGGAGGGGGGCGGCGGGGCGGCGGCAGCGACGGGCATGGCGGGGGCGATGGTGGGTCGTCGGGGCGGCGGCTGCGCCGGAGAGAGAGAGAGACAGAGAGAGAGAAAGAAAGAGAGAGAGGTGGGGGCGGGGCACGGCCGTTAGATACGTTCGGCAATACGAGCTTTGCCGTCTGCTTTTTGCGGTCTTTGCCGTCTGCTTCGCTTTGCCGTCTGCTAGCAGACGGCATCCAGGCCGTCCGTTTGACCTAATTAGCTCCGAGCTCCAGTGGGGCCCAGATGGGCTCTTTGCCGTCTGCTTTTAGGCTCTTTGCCATCGGCTAGCAGACGGCAAAGAGTGTACTGACGGCAAATACGATCTTTGCCATGAGGCCATTCTTTGCCGTCTGCTTTTGGGAAGCTGACGGCAAAGACCATCTTTGCCGTCGGCTAGCAGACGGCAAAGAATGGACTGATGGCAAATTCTCTGATTCCTGTAGTGAGTGCCTGTGGATGATTGACCGCCCATCCTTCGTCCTCTTGAGGAAGACTTCAATATTGTACCGTGGGTGTTGTATGAACACCTTCCTCGCCTCTTGATCATACAGGTGGTTTGACATGTATTCATCTGTGAACTGCTTTGAAAAGGCCTCAAAACAAAGATATGCATCAATATCTTCTCTGAATTTTGAAATGGCGCAAAGGAATAAAAAAACAAGGTACTCCCTCTGGTCCTTTTTACTCCGCGCATTAGATTTGTATCAAGTCAAACTTTGTAAAGTTCACCAAATTTATTTTAAAAAATATCAACATCCACAATACCAAATATGTAAACTATAAAATTGTATTTCATAATGCATCTAAAAATAATGATTTTGTAGTTTGAATGTTGATACTTTTTTCTATAACTTTGGTCAAAGTAGAGATACTTTGACTTCGGACAAAACTTATATGCAGACTAAAAAGGACCGGAGGGAGTATAAGAGTTAGTACCATCCTGTAGTTCACTGATGTCTTCCTCATTGTGCAGGCAAAGATATTGTTCTTTTTCGTCGCTAGTTTCTTTATCCTCACAATCTTTCTGAGTTTCTTGACTTGACTGATATTCATGGACATCTCATTTCCCCATATGCAAAATGGGTCGAACAGTGGGTCAAAACCTCTGACAGCAGGACCTACATGTGCAAGACCAAATTGTTAAAAACCTAAATATTAGAATGGTTCCTGCAATTGCACAATAATGTGCTATTAGACAAAGGACCATGCATGTGCGAACCTCGATGGTAAACCTCAGTGCCTCCCATTGTTTCCCTGCAACACATATAAGGTAGTTATTGATCAGGTTAAGTGAGGGTTGGCATACTATCAGTAAAATATGTTGATGAAAAATAAACACATTGCAGATTCAGCAGATTAATTCGAGCCACATGGAAAAGCCATTTATCCAAACCAAGCATGCTTAAGAACTAGGAAATATAGCAATTGTATATGTTTCTCATGTATTTAGTACAGCCGAATTCGATTTATTTCTCACATGCATAACAATACAAAATTTTACCCACGATAATTGAACATCGCATTGCAGAATTGAACCAAACAGTTAACTAAGCACCACAACAAATGAACCAAACGGTTAACTGAGCACCACATTGCACAAGAGGACATACTACAAGATCAGACAGTTAACCAAACCTAGTATGCTTAACAACTTGAAAATATAGCAATTGTATTTGTATCTTATGTATTTTGTACAGCCAAATTCGATTATTTCTCACATGCAAGAGAATACAAAATTGCACCCACAAGAATTGAGCATCACATTGCAGAATTGAACTAAACAGTTAACTGAACATGACAAAAAAAATAACCAAACAATTAACTCAGCACCACATTGCACAATATATAGAACATATATACTAGAGGACCAGATTGCATAGTAAGAGTACATAGGACAATTCACTAGAATTTGTAAAGGAAAGGCAGGAGCAGCACATGCAACAGGTAAACCGAACATGCTTAACCGGCGTAGCTAGCTAGCTGAACATAGGTCCTTCCAGTGAGCTAAAAAGACAAGCTACTCCTCATCGTCGGAGATATCGATGACGATGGGCTCCTTAGATTTGGAAGAGGGCGAGGCCTCCACATCGTGGGTGCCCTCCTCGTAGTGGTGAGTCGCCTGAGCCACTCTAGGCACCAACCTGCTGGCTCTGGAGTTGAGGTAAGCACGGGCACGCTGAGAAAACACCTCGTAGTCTTTGTCAAAGGCACCGACGGTGGCCTCGATAAAATGCCACGAACTGTCGTTTAAAGCAGCCAACCACGTGGCGGCGTCCGTGCGCGAGGCGTCGACGGTGGCCTCGACAGCGAGGTGCTCCTCCAAGATCTGGGGGTCGGCACGCTTGCCAGCCATCGCGACCTCATCCGCGCGTGTGGCCGTGATTTGCTTCTCTGCTGCAAGATGCTCCTTGAGCTCCTGGCTGTACTGCGTGCACCATGGCTTAGGGCGGCGCTTATTTGGAGGATGGGTCGGTGATTTGGGTGGAAGGTGTCGCGCCTGTGGTCGAGGCATGTGGGATGTAGAAGGAGGTGGAGGATGGGGGTCGGGTGTGGATTACCTGACTAGATCGACAAGGCCGAGCAGCAGGAAGGAGCATCGCCGGCGAGGCGGCGGCGCTGCAAGCAAGCAGTGAAGGTTTGAACTTGGAATGGAAGGTAGAAACAGGGGAAATGTGGCTTTTGGTAAGGAGGAGGGGGGCATGGGAGGTAGATATTTCCGTGGATGCCGATTTTTTTTGCTCCGTGTAGCGAAAAACTGGCGCACGAAGTTTCATCAGACACGGTCCCTTATTCAGCACTCTGTACGATATCTCAACATCACAAATGATTCATATGGCTTACCCCGTGTGTGATCAGTTTGAATGTGCAAATTTTGGTTCGAATTTCCCTAGTTACAGTGGTCATCCACGTCATTGCATAATTTGGGTACACAAAAGAGCCTACAGCACACCCACACTTCTTAATCGAGCAAGTTCAGCAATTAAACAGAGCTAGCTGACCTAAACATTACTCTAACAAAAGACCGATGCTCTAAACAAAGACTACTACTCCTCCTGGCGCTCGTCGATCTCCGCCGCCTCCTCCATGTCTAGCTCACGCCCGACGATCTCCAGGGGAAGGGGCTCCATGGCATCCATCGCACCATACTCGGCAAGCATCTTGCCATCCGTGTCCGCCATCTCTTTGGAAAAGGCCACCACGAGCTGGGCGTGGGCGGCCGCGGTCTGGGCTTGGACGAGCTCCATCGTGGCAATGTATGCCGCGAACGAACGGATGGCTGCTCGAACGCTCTCGGTGATTGCCAACTCTTAGGCCTGTAGGGTAACGCAGCAGAAAACAAAAAAATTCCGACCTACACACTAGCCCAGGACCACTATGAAGACTGCATACAAGGTTTCGATCCGATCGTTACCGACTCGTAGCGCAGCGGAA
Organism: Elymus sibiricus; assembly: GCA_039707655.1. Lineage (NCBI taxonomy): Eukaryota > Viridiplantae > Streptophyta > Magnoliopsida > Poales > Poaceae > Elymus > Elymus sibiricus. Next base: position 194,127,421 of record CM077664.1, on the reverse strand, counting down.
GTAGAGTCGATGTAGATCGTCGGTGCAGATCCCCGCAGCTAGGATTTACAACCACCCAACCGTGAGGATGTTCTCCCTTGTCTGCTCGTCGGACAGCCCTCCGGGAGGCGGTCAAAGAGTCCCTCGGACGGTGTCACGGACAGCCCTTTGGGAGGACCCTCAAAACTCGGACGGTCACTCGGACAGCCCTTCGGGAGGCACTCTCAAACAGCCCCTCGGGCAAAAAGATCGAACCTATGACCTCTCTACGGGGTTGCACACATACGGTGTCATCTATCCGGCATGGTTTCGCCGTCCAGAACTAGTTCCCACCGGAACCCAGACAGCCTTTCGGCTCTACGAAACTATTTTGAGGGGACGGAGAGAGAAGCCAGATCATGCATGGCACTTGTATGTGAGAAAGGAGTGAGTGTGGAGAGCACCTCTCCACCTATATTTATAGGAAATCCCAAGGGGTGGGGTGGCATTCCAAAACCCCAAAATACCCATGAATGGAGTCCTCCACAAGGGCATAAAGGGGAAGGTAAGAGGGAAAGTGGGGCCCCATGTAGGAGCCTCACCATGGCTGGCCACCATCTAGTGGGTCCCCCGCAAAGGGGGTTCCTTAGTCCCCAAGTCCTTCTAGAAGCCTTTTGGGAAAAGCCCTAAAAGGTGGCTTTCCATAAAGTAACCCAAAAAGCATTTTCACTATTCACGGAAACATTTTTCCGCGACCGTTAAATCCGAAAATATTTCTGTAGGTCTTAGAACATTTCCAGTACCCACTAAAATAATTTTGGATGCATTCCAAAACAATTCCGGATTAGTGATTTTCATCTGTGAAAAGCAAACAAAGCGGTTCCGGCAGCTCCGGAACATTTCCGGGTTTTTTCTCTGAAAAATCCCAGAAGTTCCCAAAACAATTCTGGCACCCTCCAAGAATTTCCAGGCGTGTACCGAAACCAATTTGACTTAATGGTATACCCTGAAACAACTTTTCAGTTTTACCGAAACTATTCCGGTGTTCTCTCTCCGGAACTTTTCCGTTGTCTCCGAAACTTTTTCAGTGACTTTCTCTCAGACTCCCTATCTAGTATTCAGCAGATAGATGACCCTTAACCGTGTGACCCTATAGGTTCGGTGAAGCATAGACATGGCCGGAACACTTTCCGATCAATGATCAACATCGGAGCCGTGGACACCCATATTGACCCCTATACCCACACGAATAAATATTCGAGTGAACCTCCAGTTGCCGTGTGCTATTCTTGTTGCTTCGTGATATGTTACAAACACCCGAGGTGAGACTTATCGGCATCCCCGTGAATCAACAACCTGTCCACTATGCCAGTTACCTCGTTACCGGTTTTGTTCTCTTTTCTCATTTCCGTGTTCCAGCATCCCTGTGATCAAATCACATTGTGTCTGGCCAGATGATGGTGGATACCGTAACACCTAGAGGGCCCAGAGATATCTCTCCATCATCGGAGGAGCAAATCCCAATCTTGAGCTATCAAGTCCCTTGACACACTTTTCCATGAACCCGTAAGCCGCCGTAATAGCCACCCATTTACGGATGACGTTTAACAAACCCCAAAGTTCATGAAGCAAGCATGAATAAACTCGACACTCTCATGGTCTAAGGAATTATGCAAACGTTAACTTTCTCTGTGTTATTAACCATTAACTTGTGACGAATGTATCTCATAGCATAACATCAATTCGGGTTGATTCAACACAAATGTTCTTCTAACACTATGCCCTCAAAGTTGCCGACATAGTCATGCCCATGATAAGGAAAACAGAACCATCATGCAACACTTGAGCTAGTCTTAGAGGCCAGACTAGGAATACATTTTACCATTTATTATTCCACACGTGCATATGAGTTTCCCTCCGAGCCTCGTGGTAATTGTAGACTTGAGAACCATAGCAGTTATAGCACGGAATATAAACTTAATTATGAACATGGGGATAAATAATAAAATTTATTATTGCCTCTAGGGCGCATCTCCTACAGACTCCCACTTGCACTAGAGTCAATAATCTAGTCAATGCTAAAACACTTTACACCTATGGCATACCGGTGTAAAATATGCTTCGCTCGTGGTATAGCCTGATGTCCAACGGATCTGACAACTTCAGTTCCGTGTGTATCTTTGCATCTCCTCGCATTTTCACGCTTTTAGAAAATTCATATTTTGTGTGGACTTGGCTTTGTATATATGTGAATCACAGGTCAAACCTTGATTCCTCAGACTGAGCTATGGAGCGACTATCTACAATAGTGTCCCATTGACCAAAGCCTTCTTGGAACCATACTAAGTTCATGAATGACCTATATGATTCAACATATTCTTATTCGCTTCCAAAGCATCAACATACTTAGCCTTTGTTATAGAAATCGCCACGGTAACTTGTTTGGAACAATTTCCAACTACCGTGCCACCATATCGTGTATTACACAAAACCCTTAACTTAAATCGAAAATTGCATGGAGCATTGATGAAGACTGTATCGATGTAATTACTTACAACGAGCACTTCATAATCTCTGCTTGCGAGAAAACATGTCATCAGTGCTACTTTAGTACTTAATGACATTTTCCACTGTTGTCCCATGATCAGTACTTTGATCACTTTGGTATCTATACTCGCAACAGCTTGGGAGTATCAGACATATCTGGTTGTTTTACATACCATGGAATATATGATTAATCCAAACACAAGAGTGTGTGGGATCTCCATCATGTATTTTGCTCATCAGTGTTTTGGGACACCGAGTCTTGCAAAACTCTTTCCATGTGACTTCGGCAAGAATCACTCCTTGGTGTTCTTATGATAAACTGTTTTAGCATCTTGTCAATATGTATTTTTGGCTTAGCCTATTAGGCAATTCTATCTCATAGATAAATATGCCTAATATCAAGGCTATTTAGCCCAAGCACTTCATCGAAAAACTATTTTCAATGAAGTCCTAATTCGTGTCAAAAATTTATATTATTTCCAATCAACAATGTGTCAAGCACACAAAGTTTTTAGAAATATTATTATGCTCCCACTTACTTTCTTTTAACCACAAGCATCTTCGTTATCCATTGATGAAATCAAACTCTTTTGACTATTTCATCAAAACGAAGATTCCAACTCCATTTTGCTCTCTTCTGTCCATTGCTGGAACTCTAAAGTTTGCATACTTACTAGCATCCTCTGGATTGACAAAATACTTCAGACTATATCACATGCAAGTCCTAGGTTGCATTTCCATCACATGGAAATCCTTTTGGCATCCATGTATCATATCTCAAGATTGAAATATGTATTAATTGCTAGTTTAACCCGATCTGACTTTAAGCATCGCTACGGTGAGACAATCTCATCATAGTCAACTCCTTGAATTTGTTATTGCAACAAGTCGAGCTTTATGGATAAAACATTTTATCCACATCAGTTTATAGTTCCATTAATGTTCGTTAGACTCTAAGTCTTCCGAAGGGTTTATCAAGATATAATCTTGAATCATTTATATGGAAACTATCTCGGATTATATTGGCATTTAGCCAATTCCGGAGTCAGGGCCCATCAACGCTTCCTTGTGTATCGTAGGTATACTATTGTCTAACAACAATATCTCGCTTGTGCACCTGAGAGGTTTGCACGAGTTTTGCCTACGTGGTTCAGTTGCAAGTTCGACCGAAGTCCATACATCTCATGTAGAGGCTTCCGTATCAGTCGCAGTAGGAAACTCTGGAAATACTTCCAAGGTTTCTTTCCTTTGATCTGATGACGAAGATATTGTTATCTCATCGAGTCGCACTGTCCTCCCACTCACCTTTTTGCAAGAACCATTTTCTTCAAAAGCATATCGTTCTTTGTGGCAAAACCTTTTGCCTCGGTACAGTGGTGGGGGAATACCCAATAACTTGGGATAACCTACAAAGTAGCACTTGTCTGATTTGGAATAGGTTTGTAAATATATTACACAAGCCCCATATTCCAAATGTTAAGAAAAGACATAACATGGTTGGGTGTACCATACCATGGAGTCATTTCAACAGATCAGATGGCGCTCTTTTCAGTGTAAAAGCCGCAGTATCTAAAGCATTACTTTTAAAATGGATAATGGCAAATTGATTTATGTCATCTTTGATCTTACCATGTCATAAATGGTTTGATTACATCTTCACGGATATTCCACTCACAGTGGTGCTCCGTGAGGTGTAAGTTATGAAACTCTTTTCACAACTCATCAGACATTCGCTAAACTTGTAACTCAAATATTCCTTTCGGCAATCTAGTTTGCAGAAACATAATTTTCTTGTTACAATAATTTCTACTTCATTTTTGAAAACCTTATGAATGATTTCAAAAGATCCAGACTTATGTCTCGTCAAGTAAATATCCATATATCTACTTGAGTCATTTCTGAAGATAGATAAATCCACTACTAGCAACAACATTTATCGGACTACATACATGAAAATGTATGATCACCAATAAGTTCGTTGCTCGTTCCTTATGGCCTGTGAACGGTATTTCAGTCACTTCACTTTTCGGAGGAAATTTGCAAGTGTCAGATGATTCATAATCAAACGACTTCAAAATCCATCATTATGGAATTTCTCCATGCGGGTTTCTCCAATGTGACCAAATGCAGTGCCACACATGTGTGGTATTCTCTTAGTATTGCGACATTTAGCGTTAGTGTTATGGATGTATCATATTACCATCAATATTCATAACATACATCCCATTCATGATGGAAGTATGGCCCTTATGTTATTCATAACACTGAACAACAATTGTTCTTTTATGAACAACCCTTTTGCAACAAACATTATGCAATGGGCTAGAGTGTGTAAAACTCTAAAATGAATTATGAAAGTAAATATGGAGGTAATATATTATTATCAATATTCATAACATACATCCCATCCATGATGGAAGCATGGCCCTTATGTTATTCATAACACCGAACATCAAAAGTTCTCTTATGAACAACCTTCTTGCAAGATACTTTATGCAATGGGCTAGAGTGTATAAAAACTCTAAAATGAATTATGAAAATAAATACATAGGTAATGTACCGAGTATAGAAACTTTTACTATGTTCCCAGCGCATATCTAAATCTCACTCCGGCACGTCTTTTAGGCCGTAGTAGTTCTTGCATCGAGTCGCAGCAGAATTCAATCGAGCGGGTATCTTTGTGATCAACTCACAATACCCAAGAATTTGTGACTAACAATTTAATCACAATTCCCAAGAACTATTTCTTTGACCAGCCTTCTATACATCAATAGCTTGTATGATTTTCATACATGAGCTGGACATTCCAGTCTTCTCTCTTTTTGCCTTTATACTTCTAACAGTTTAACTTTCAGTATTTCTCCTACTTTCAGAAGAAGCACTCAACTTAAGAGTGGCGTTAGCCCCGGACTTCCTAGGTGTGTAAGTCACACTAACACCCTTTGTACATTTCCTTTCACTTTAAGTTGTTGTTTTATTCACCTTCATCATATGATAGGCGTTCTTCTAGATCCCTCTCGTATTAGTCAAATGCATAGTAAACACTTTTACTAATAGTTTGCAAACAAACATTTCTTTGGATATCTCATATCTTTTAGCCTTTGTTTGTATCTGAAACTAATTTTTAGTTCCATGAATATCACATAGCTATCCCAAACTTTTGAAGTTCGGGTCTCATGGAAGCAAACATATTGCACTTGACCGTAACGGAATACTAGCTTTTGGATCGAAGGACGAGTGTCACATCATCCATAGCATTAGCGGGAGGATACCGAAAGCATGCGATAGGACAAAATCCTTCTCGGCACTCTTGAGAACAATCCTCATATTACGTTACCAATCGTAAAGTTTTAACCAGATATATAACAGCTATTCAATTTTAATAGGGAAGGGGGAAACGCGAGCCATTATTCTACAACTATTATGCAAATTTCACTTAGACAAAGTTCATAATTAATTGCACAGAGAATTAAACAAGTTAATTCTCCAGTGCGCTCCCACTCAAATCAATATCTCTCATAATTGATTGTGAGTGATAAAAGACCCGCATTTCAATTCAACGCCATTGATGTGGACATCACTGATGACGAGAATTTTAATCGGTAGGTCAACTTGCCAATCACATCTCTTTGTGATTCTTGTTCATCTTTCGATGGGCGTGTTCCGAGCTCAGGACGATCAAGCCAGAACGTCAAGACAACCAAGTGATCTCGCTGCGAGGTCTGACGGAGAAGTTTTTAATTTCTTCGTCTTCGACATTCGCGTCGTTGTTCACCTTTGCGAAGTTTGCCACCACCTTGTAAATGCACGAGATAATATTGCTATCTCCATAGCTAATAAAATAAGTGCATTACTTAAGGTTGACACGCAGGTCATTAAAGTGACAATCATATGGCTCCAGCCAGCATTGCCCTTTTGTCTGCGAAATTTCATCTTTCTTTTTAACTATGGTGGAATTCAATGAACTGTTAGCACTTCGTTGATCAATCATGATCGCGGATTGCCAGAACTTTGAAATTCCACCATGCCGTTATCAAGATCAGAAATATGCAAATTCCAGGGAAGCAACAAGAACATCGGGTAACAGATTTCATCTGCTACCCGCACAAATAATTTTCAGTAATAGAACTCATCTACTACAAATTATATTGTGCAACACCCATACATCTCTATGTATTCTAGATTGTAACCTACATGTACGCATAGCATGGCTCATGATGCCACTGTAGGGTAACGCAGCAAAAAACAAAAAAATTCTGACCTACGCACCAGCCCAGGACCACTATGAAGACTGCATACAAGGTTTCGATCCGATCGTTACCGACTCGTAGCGCAGCGGAAGTAGAGTCGATCTAGATCGTCGGTGCAGATCCCCGCAGCTAGGATTTACAACCTCCCAACTGCGAGGATGTTCTCCCTTGTCTGCTCGTCGGACAGCCAGCCCTCCGGGAGGCGGTCGGACAGTCCCTCGGACGGTGTCACGGACACCCCTTCGGGAGGACCCTCAAAACTCGGACGGTCACTCGGACAGCCCTTCGGGAGGCACTCTCGAACAGCCCCTCGGGCAAAAAGATCGAACCTATGACCTCTCTACGGGCTGCACACATACGGTGTCATCTATCCGACAAGGCTTCGTCGTCCAGAACTAGTTCCCACCGGAACCCAGACAGCTTTTCGGCTCTACGAAATTATTTCGCGGGGAGGGAGAGAGAAGCCAGATCATGCATGGCACTTGTATGTGAGAAAGGAGTGAGTGTGGAGAGAACCTCTCCACCTCTATTTATAGGAAATCCCAAGGGGTGGGGTGGCATTCCAAAACTCCAAAATACCCATGAATGGAGTCCTCCACAAGGGCATAAAGGGGAAAGTAAGAGGGCAAGTGGGGCCCCATGTAGGAGCCTCACCATGGCTGGCCACCCCCTAGTGGGTCCCCCCCAAAAGGGGTTCCTTAGTCCCCAAGTCCTTCTAGAAGCCTTTTGGGAAAAGCCCTAAAAGGTGGCTTTCCATAAAGTAACCCAAAAAGCACTTTCACTATTCATGGAAACATTTTTCCGCGACCGTTAAATTCGAAAATATTTCTGTAGGTCTTAGACCATTTCCAGTACCCACTAAAATAATTTTGGACGCATTCCGAAACAATTCCGGATTAGTGATTTTCATCTGCGAAAAGCAAACAAAGCGGTTCCGGCAGCTCCGGAACATTTCCGGGTTTTTTCTCCGAAAAATCCCAGAAGTTCCCAGAAAAATTCTGGTACCCTCCAAGAATTTCCAGGCATGTGACGAAACCAATTTGACTTAATGGTATACCCTGAAACAACTTTTTAGTTTTACCGAAACTATTCCGGTGTTCTCTCTCCGGAACTTTTCCGTTATCTCCGAAACTTTTCCGGTGACTTTCTCTCAGACTCCCTATCTAGTATTCAGCAGATAGATGACCCTTAAGCATGTGACCCTATAGGTTCGGTGAAGCATATACATGGCCGGAACACTTTCTGATCAATGATCGACATCGGAGCCGTGGACACCCATATTGACCCCTATACCCACACGAATAAATATTCGAGTGAACCTCTAGTTGCCGTGTGCTATTCCTGTTGCTTCGCGATATGTTACAAACACCCGAGGTGAGACTTATCGGCATCCCCGTGAATCAACAACTTGTCCACTATGCCAGTTACCTCGTTACCGGTTTTGTTCTCTTTTCTCGTTTCCGTGTTCCGGCATCCCTGTGATCAAATCACATTGTGTCTGGCCAGACGATGGTGGATACCGTAACACCGGGAGGGCCCAGAGATATCTCTCCATCGTCGGAGGATCAAATCCCAATCTTGAGCTATCAAGTCCCTTGAAACACTTTTCCATGAACCCGTAAGCCGCCGTAATAGCCACCCATTTACGGATGACGTTTAACAAACCCCAAAGTTCATGAAGCAAGCATGAAGAAACTCGACACTCTCATGGTCTAAAGGATTATGCAAACGTTAACTTTCTCTGTGTTATTAACCATTAACTTGTGACGAATGTATCTCATAGCATAACATCAATTCGGGTCAATTCAACACAAATGTTCTTCTAACACTATGCCCTCAAAGTTGCCAGCATAGTCATGCCCATGATCAGGAAAACAGAACCATCATGCAACACTTGAGCTAGTCTTAGAGGCCAGACTAGGAATACATTTTACCGTGTATTATTCCACACGTGCATATGAGTTTCCCTCCGAGCCTCGTGGTTATTGTAGACTCGAGAACCATAGCAGTTATAGCACGGAATATAAACTTAATTACGAACATGGGGATAAATAATAAAATTTATTATTGCCTCTAGGGCATATCTCCTACATCGTGGGTTGCCGACCGTTGTCGAAGAAGCTTCGTGTGATTTGTGCGGTGACCGCCAGGAGCAGGGCGTGGCCGGCCTCGACATGGGCGCGGGCGGCCTCCATCAGGGCTAAGGCGGCCGCCGCGAAACGGACAACTGCTGTCCCGCTCTCGCCATTTGCTATCCCCATCGCAGATGTTGCTGCCGCCATCTCAGCTGTAGTAGTGGCCGGTTCGGCTGCCGCAGCCGCCCGGTCACAGATTGCGGCCGCGCTCACGCGGGTTGTGAGCACGCTCATGGAGCCTGTGACCGTGCTCTCGCCGGAGTGGCCGCCAAAGTTGCCCTCACGACGCGGGTCCACGTCCCCATATTTGACGGGCGACGATTGAACAATGAAATGATATTTGGGGGGCTAGTTTGCTTGATGCGCCGGCTATGGACTGTAACCGACGAACCTTCTCGAATAAACTGTGTGTGATGTACTTCATTTTTCGTCTTGATTTGAAATACGGAATTGGGTCACAGCAGCAAAGGATGGTGTTTGAATTGCTAGAACATTTGTCTGCAGTGAACATAAAACTATACGAGTGTCGTGTTAAAATTTGGAATAATTCAGGGTTCGTTCGGACATTTTTATGCATTAACTGAGTTTTCTAGGCATTTTATGTGCATATATCAAATTTGAACTACATGCACATGTTTTGGTGCACCAAAATGGATTGAAAAATCATATGTGTGTCCTTGGGTGCATGCTTAGGTCCCATGCAAGAAATGGGAATGAATTTCAAACACCTCAGCATCATGGCTCGGTCGCAAACGCTGAGATACTTGGTTTTGAAATTCTAGTAAATCCAAAACTCGTCTGAAATTCATGAAACTTGGCATGCTATCATGGAATGGCGCCAACATGCTGTGGTAAATTTTTTGTCCCATTTGGGGCAGGTTTTGGTATAAGCTTCTCACGAACCAGAGCTTCTCACAAGAAGACTCATGGTTCCGGTAGGGAACATGTCACCTTTGTGGACGAAACGACATTCGTTGCCTCTTCTTGCCTTGATTTTTTTTCTAGAGGTAACATAGACCAATAGGAGTGTCGTGTTAAATTTTGGAATTATTCGGGGTTCGTTCTGACTTTTTTATACATTAACTGAGTATTACAGGCATTTTATGTGCATAATTCAAATTTGAACTACAGGCACATCCTCCGGTGCACCAAAATGGGTTGAAAAATCATATATGTGTCCTTGGGTGCAGGCTTAGGTCCTATGCAAGAAATGGGAATGAATTTCGGACACCTCGGCATCGTGGCTCCACCGCAAACGTTGAGATACTTGGTTTTAAAATTCTAGTAAATCCAAAACTCGTCAGAAATTCATGAAACTTGGCATGCTATCATGGAATGGCACCAACATGTTGTGGTAAAAAAAATCCCATTTGGGGCAGGTTTTGGTATAAGCTTCTCACAAACCAGAGCTTCTCACAAGAAGCCTCATGGTTCCGGTGGGGAACTTGTCACCTTTGTGGACGAAACGACATTCGTTGCCTCTTCTTGCCTTCATTTTTTCTCTAGAGGCAACATAGACCAACAGGAGTGTCGTGTTAAAATTTCGAATTATTTGGGGTTCGTTTGGACATTTTTATACATTAACTGAGTTTTCTAGGAATTTTATGTGCATAATTAAAATTTGAACTACATGCACATGCTCCGGTGCACCAAAATGGGTTGAAAAATCATATGTGTGTCCTTCGGTGCATGCTTAGGTCCCATGCAAGAAATGGGAATGAATATCATACACCTCGGCATCGTGGCTCGGCCGCAAACACTGAGATACTTGGTTTTGAAATTCTAGTAAATCCAAAACTCGTCTGAAATTCATTAAACTTGGCATGCTATTATGGAATGGCACCAACATGATGTGGTAAATTTTTTGTCCCATTTGGGGCAGGTTTTGGTATAAGCTTTTCACAAACCAGAGCTGGTCGCCGACCACCATCGCAGAGCTGGAAGCTGTGGGTGTCAGCGAGGTCCCTGCGAACCCACGCGAGCTCGTGTACGTACCAGCGCTAGCGCTCCCGCCCGTGCTCGTGCGCGCCCCAGCACCCACCGCGGCGCCGGTCCCCGTGCGCTTTCCTGCACCAGCCATGCCCTTGCCCGTGTGTGTGCCTGCACCCGCCGCGCCCCCCTCAGCGTCATGGGACGCCACCGTCGACCAGTACCTCGTAGCGCCGCGAGTCGCCGTCCCCCCGCCCGTCGATCACGCAATGAATGGCTCTTGGATTTGGAAGTCCATAACATTCTGGGATGGCTTGAAGACTTGAACAATGGCGTTTCGGACAACGACAACACCGGCGTAGCTTGCCGCTGCTGCCGCTGCAATTAGTTTTTTTTTACATAATATTGTATCCCGATCGTATGAATGTAAAACCATAGTGTCACTGAATGAAATCTATGGTTTTAATCAACTTAGCGTTTTTTCTCTGAATGTACAGACTTACCAAAGTAAAAAAAATGTCAAAGTCTTTCTCTGAATAAAACACTCATCGCAAACGTTTCAGATTGAACACCCGTATGCAAAGCGAGAGCTGGGTTCCTTCGCAGCTAAGCCAAGGGAAAAATGTGGCGTGCAGGTTTTGTGCATCTCTTCATCGCAAATGTTTCAGACTGAACACCCGTATGCAAAGAGAGAGCGGGGTTCCTTCGCAGCTAAGCCAAGGGAAAATGTGGCGCGCAGGTTTTGTGTATCTCTTCATCGCAAACGATTTTGCATGATGACCCGTGTGCAATGACGTGCAAACAATGTGGTAAGATTTGCATCTGTCATATTGGGTATAATTGCCATTTGTCAAAATGGAAAAATTGGCATTTGTCAATCTAGTAACATTGCCATTTGTCAATCTAGTAACATTGCCATTTGTCAACCTAGTAACACTACCATTTGTGATCCTCAGAAAAAAAACACTGCCATTTGTCAAATTTTACAGCTAAAAATCACTAGTACTGTAATTTTTGCAAATGAAATTTAGTAAGCATAGATTTCATTCATAGATTAAGCAGTCATTCTTTATACAAGCAGTTCAACTCGATAGCTGAACCGAACAAACTTTTACCCAACTGTTGCCAACCACGTACTGAAATAAGTAGTCCAACTATATATACTAGCTAAATTTAAGTACGTAGTACAGTTCGACCATATCTATAGTTAGATGAACTGAACAAAATAGCCCCTACATACTACTACTACGGAGGGGCTTTGTACTACTTCCAGCAGCCTCTCCTCTGCTGAGCGCACTCAGTAAGAGGCCGAGGAGGAGGAGCCTACCGACGAGCTGGAGAAGCGGAATCCGGCACCTGCCGCTGCTGCACCTTTAGCGACGCCCAGCTCGAACGTCCTTTGCCGCTCCAGACGATCCCTCTCGAAGCGACGGGACTCCTCGTATATCTCCGCATTCCGCGCCACTACGACGGCTTCTGCTATGGCCACGGTGGCGGTAAGACACTTTGCGTGCTCAACCAGGCGCTCCTCCTCCTCCTCCTGCAGGAACTCGATGTAGCGCGCAGCAAGGTCGCTGATGCTCGTGCGGGCCTCCACATCCCGCCTTCGGGCCGCGGTGGCAGAGCGGGTGATGGCCACGGCGGCCGACGGTGGAGTGGCGGCCACGACGGCCACCACCCACCTTCGGGCCGCGGTGGCGGAGCGGTCGATGGCCCTGGCGGGCTTTGGTGGTGTGGCGGCCACGACGGTCGATGGTGGGGTGGCGGCAATGGCTGCCGACAACAGCTGCCGTCGGGTAGCGGCGGCGGAGCGTGTGGCGGGTGTTGTGCGCACACCCAACAGGGACGCCACGGGCAGTACACGCCGCCGGGGACTGTGCCGCTGCCGTGGTGTAGCCTCCCAGCTGGAGCTGTCCTCAGATGACGGCAGAGTGGCTGAGCGACGACGACGGACCGGTGCCATTGGTGATGGTGGGAGAAGCAGACGAGATAAGCTACGGGGAGGGAGGGGAAAATGCGATGCCGACTTGCCGGCCGTGATTGTTTATATAGCAGGCCGGTAAGCACTTTGGTTTTTTGGGATTTTGCCGAGTCGGGCAGGAAGCTTGCGCGGTTCCGCACGGGCACCTGCGTGGTTACGCGGGAACGGGCTCACCGACGATTCATTGGCGCCTCTTCGAGCTAACGTTTGGCCAAAAGAATGCCTGTGCGGTGCTCAAGCTTGCGCTCGAAGCCTTCTACGGCAGCGCGGTGACAAGACATGCGAGAGGAGGACGAAATGACACGTACACAAATGGTTAATAAAAAAAACGTTTGCAATTTAATTACCTAGCTCATGGCCGCTCTCTACGCAGCGTCGCGAATGATTGTTCACCCACTGTGTGATGTGGAACGCGACGTAGTTTCACATCACGCTGCCGGCTCGCAACTGCCGGCCGGCTTGTAGACGGCCATTCCCTGCGTGTTCAACTGCTCTATGTGTGTGGTTGCTCGCGGTTGAGGCGGCCGTGGCGCGCTTTGCTCACGTTACGCCGCGCGTGCTCTGCTCGCGTCCCGCCGCGCGCGCTCTGCCCGCGTCCCTCCGCGCGCCCTGCAAGCGTTTCGGGCTGGCGCACGATCACGTCTGTTCGGGGTGCCTTATGCATGCGGTTACGTCGAACGCGGTGCCATGACGCAGTTACGTGCGGCAAAAACTGCCTTGCGGACATGCCGAGAATCCCGGCCGCCCGGCCCTCATTTATTCCCGCGGCCATTTACCTTCATCTCTCGCGCCCCACGACACAATAAGCACACCCACGATGACACATACAGAGAGGATATCCAGCGGCTCCAATGGCATACCCAGCTCCAATGGCGCTCCCAGCGGCTGACGACGACGACGGGCGGCTGTTCACCATGCCTCACGTAGTGGGCACCCATGTGAGGGGGAAGGACCTCTCGGTGGTGTACACTAACGAGCTGGTCTCGTGGAGAGCTCCATCCACACTATGGAGCAGTTGCTTGCTGAGGACGAGTACCAAGTGGTCGGCTTCGACCTCGAGTTCACCGGCGGTCGTGCCGGGTATGATCAGAAGGTTGTCGTCGCCCAGTTGTGCGTGCGCCATCACGTCCTCGTCTACCACTACTCCCTGGCCACAAGTCCTTGCGAGCGTTTTGCCAGGTTTATCAACGGCCCCGACTACAGGTTCGCTATGGTGGACACTGTGAACGATCTAAAGGTGCTCGAGACTATGAGCTTGGCCTGCCAGAATCTTGTCGACATCCAAGGCCAGTATAGGGTCTGGGGCAGAAAGAAGGAGAAGGACTCCCTGGTTGACCTAGCCGTGGCCATCATCGACCCCTACTACAGAGGCATGAAAGATGAGTGCAAAAAGAACAAGGATGCCTAGCACGAGGCCTGGGTGCGGAGACTGGATGAAGAACACGTCAAGTACGCGGCCAAGGACGCGTACACAAGCTACGAGATGTACAGGCGGATCGTTGACATGAGGGAGTGCCTCCTTCCTGTGGACGACGAGGGATCGAGCCACAAGTAGATTAGTGGCGGCAGCGTCACAAGAAGTAGATGATTAGATGATCGTTTCTCCTAGTTTAGAATGCATGTAATTGTTTATTGAGGTGTGTGCGAATGTTTTGTATAGTCACCTATGTAATTGGATGTTTAATTTGGTTATATATGTTGTTCTTCTGTATACTGAGCAAATTACATCGCAGACGGACTAAACTAGGGAACCCGTCGGTGATGATTTCACAAATCGCTGACAATTGTATACCAGCAAGCATTTGCATACAACACACACATGTTATTAGCAGGAATTGTCTGTGTTGTTATCCGTCTTCCCACACATTTCGGATTACTGACCTGTTTGCCGCGTATCACACACATCTTGTTAAGTTGAACCGTTTCTGTTGTGTTGGGTAATCGCAAACAGTTTATCCGAGTGAACCGCATGCTGTATATCGCACACACCTTGATCTGCCTGACCATTTCTGTTGTGTTGCGTAATCACAAATAGTTCATCCGAGTGAACTATATGCCGTGTATCGCACACACCATGAACTGGCTGACTGTGTTTGTTGTTATGGCTTATCGCAAACAGTTCGTATGGATCAACTGTATGCCACATATCGCACACACGTCTCTAAACTGAATAGTTTTTTATGTCTCCGGCATTGCAAACCGTTCATCTTATTGGCGACAGTTTTTTGACGACACCGTTTGCGATTCATGCAACGCACACAGTTTGGTCGCGGGGTCTCTGATTCATGTGTTGCGTTAGCGGTCGCCTGCAGTAGTGTATGCAATCATCATCAAAAACAAATGGAACATCTTTTTGCAAAAGATTAGTAAGAGGCCTAGAAATTTTAGAGAAGTCTTTTATAAACCTTCTATAGAAACCAGCATGACCAAGGAAACTTCTTATACCTTTGATATCTTTAGGACATGGCATTTTCTCAATTGCATCAACTTTAGCTTTATGAACTTCAATGCCTCTTTCAGAAATTTTATGCCCAAGGACTATACCTTCATTCACCATAAAGTGGCACTTCTCCTAGTTCAAGACAAGATTAGTTTCTTCACATCTCTGCAAAACTCGATCAAGGTTGCTTAAGCAATCATCAAAAGAAGTTCCGTAAACAGAAAAATCATCCATGAAAACCTCAACAACCTTTTCACAAAAGTCAGAGAATATAGCAGTCATACATCTTTGAAAGGTAGCAGGTGCATTACATAAACCAAAAGGCATACGACGATAAGCATAAGTTCCAAAAGGACAAGTAAATGTGGTTATCTCTTGATCTTCTGGTGATACATGTATTTGAGAAAAACCAGAATAACCATCTAGGAAGCAAAAGTTTGTATGATAGATAATCTTTCTAACATTTGATCAATAAAAGGCAAGGGGTAATGATCTTTCCTAGTAGCTTTATTTAATTTCCTAAAATCAATTACCATCCTATAACCAGTTACAATTCTTTGTGGGATAAGTTCGTTTTTATCATTAGGAACAACAGTAATACCTCCTTTCTTAGGAACACAATGAACAGGACTTACCCATCTACTATCAGCTATGGGATAAATTATACCTGCCTCCAGAAGCTTTAATATTTCAGTTCTTACCACATCCTTCATTTTAGGATTCAGCCTTCTTTGATGATCAACAACGGGTTTAGCATCTGGTTCCATATGGATTTTATGCTAACATAGAGTGGGACTAATGCCCTTAAGATCATCGAGAGTATATCCAATAGCAGCACGGTGTTTCTTCAGAGTTTTAAGTAATCTCTTTTCTTCATGCTCTAAAAGGTTAGCACTAATAATAACAGGATATATCTTCTTTTCATCAAGATAAGCATATTTGAGCGTATCAGGTAATTGCTTTAATTCAAACACAGGATCACTCTTCGGTGGAAGAGGATCTCCCAAAGTTTCAACAGGAAAATTATGTTTAAGGATAGGTGCTTGCTTAAAGAACAACTCATCTATTTCATTTCTTTCATTCATATGCATATCATTTTCATGGTCTAACAAATATTGTTCTAAAGGATCAGTAGGAGGCACAGCAATAGAAGCAAGACCTATAATTTCATCTTTGTTGGGTAGTTCTTTATCATGAGGTTGTCTACAAAACTTAGAGAAATTAAATTCATGAGATATATCACCAAACTTAACTCGAACCTTTTCTTTAACACAATCAATTTTAGCATTAACAGTATTCAACAAGGGTCTACCAAATATAATGGGACAAAAATTATCTTGTTGTGAACCAAGTACTAAAAAATCAGTAGGGTATTTGATTTTACCACACAAGACTTCAACATCTCTAACAATCCCAAGTGGTGTAATAGTATCTCTGTTTGCGAGCTTAATAGTAACATCAATGTCTTCAATCTCAACAGGTGCAATATCATGCATTACTTCTTGATATAAAGAAAACGGAATAGCACTCACACTAGCACCCATGTCACATAAACCATGATAGCAATGATCTCCAATCATAACAGAAACAATAGGCATGCCAACTACGGACTTGTTCTTGTCTAACATGTCTCGTTCATTTCTAACGGGTTTAGCAATTCTAGCAGCCTCATCACAAAAGTAAATAACATGCCCATCAATATCATCAACCAAAAGATCTTTAACCATTGCAATATTAGGGTCAACTTTAATTTCTTTAAAAGGTCTAGGTGTTCTTATATTACTTTTGTTAACCACAATTGAAGCTTTAGCATGTTCCTTAATCCTAACAGGGAAAGGAGGTTTCTCAATGTAAGCAGTAGGCACAACTGGATCAACATTGTAAACAATTGTTTCTTCTTTAACACTAACGGATTCTTCATTTAATTCAATAGGTGGATGATATTTAAACCATTTCTCCTTAGGGAGATCAACATGAGCAGCAAAAGATTCACAAAAGGTAGCTACTATCTCAGAGTCAAGTCCATATTTAGTACTAAACTTATGAAAAGCATCAGTTTCCATAAAAGATTTAACACAATCATACTCAAGATTTATACCTGACTCTTTACCTTTCTCGATTTCCCAATCTTCAGAGTTACGTTTAATTCTTTCCAGAAGACATCTGAATTCAATAGTTCTCTTCATAAAGGAGCCAGTAGAAGAAGTATCGAGCATGGATTGATCATTATGAGAAAGCCGAGCATAAAAGTTTTGAATAATTATTTCTCTTGAGAGCTCATGATTGGGGCATGTGTGCAACATATACTTAAGCCTCCCCCAAGCTTGAGTGATACTTTCTCCTTCATGAGGCCAAAAATTATATATATAATTCCGATCATGATGAACCAAATGCATAGGATAAAATTTCTGGTGGAATTCCAGCTTCAACCGGTTCCAATCCCATGTTCCAATATCATCACATAGCCTATACCATGTCAATGCCTTTCTCTCCAAAGCTAAAGGAATACTTTCTTCTTAACTCCATCTCTGGATAAACCTGCAAGCTTAAACCATCCACAAATTTCATCCACATATATACAGTGCACATCAGGATGCACCGTTCCATCCCCTGCATAAGGATTAGCTAGCAGTTTCTCTATCATACCCGAAGGAATTTCATAATAAATATTTTCAGTTGGTTCAGTAGGTTGAGGAGCAACTCTTATTGCTTCCGGTTGAGGTGAAGATACCCCGAACAAGCCCCTCAAAGGATTACTTTCCATAGTGACATGTGACAGTAAATTTCAGCATGTAATATAAATGTTTCCTTACCAAATTCCACTCACCAAAGGCGCTTCACTCCCCGGCAATGGCGCCAAAAAAGAGTCTTGATGACCCACAAGTATAGGGTATCAATCGTAGTCCTTTCGATAAGTAAGAGTGTCGAACCCAACGAGGAGCAGAAGGAAATGACAAGCGGTTTTCAGCAAGGTATTCTTTGCAAGCACTGAAATTGTAGGTGATAGATAGTTTGGTAGCAATGTAATTCATAACAAGTAACAAGTAGTAATGGTAACAAAGGTGCAGCAAGGTGGCCCAATCCTTTTTATAGCAAAGGACAAGCCGGAACGAACTCGTATAATAAGCAAAGCATTCTCGAGGACACATGGGAATTTCATCTAGTCACTTTCATCATGTTTGTTTGATTCACGTTCGCTACTTTGATAATTTGATATGTGGGTGGACTGGTGCTAGGGTGCTGTTCTTACTTGAACAAGCCTCCCACTTATGATTACCCCCTCTGGCAAGCATCCGCAACTACGAAAGAAGAATTAAGATAAATCTATCCATAGCATGAAACATATGGATCCAAATCAGCCCCTTACGGAATAGCGCATAAACTAGGGTTTAAGCTTCTGTCACTCTAGCAACCCATCATATAATTACTACTCCACAATGCCTTCCCTTAGGCCCAAAGATGGTGAAGTGTCATGTAGTCGACGTTCGCACGACACCACTAAAGGAAGCTACAACATACATATCATCAAAATATCGAACGAATACCAAATTCACATGATTACTTATGACAAGACTTCTCCCATGTCCTCAAGAACAAAAGTAACTACTCACTAATCATATTCATGTTCAAGAGCAGAGGGGTATTGAATATCATTAAGGATCTGAACATATAATCTTCCACCAAATAAACCAACTAGCATCAACTACAAGATGTAATCAACACTACTAGCAACCCACATGTACCAATCTGAGGTTTTGAGACAAAGATTGAATACAAGAGATGAACTAGGGTTTGAGATGAGATGGTGCTGGTGAAGATGTTGATGAAGATTGGTCCTCCCATGATGAGAGGATCGTTGGTGATGTCGATGGCTTCGATTTCCCCCTCTCGGAGGGAAGTATCCCTGGCAGAATCGCTCCGCCGGAGAGCAAAATTGCTCCTGCCCAGGTTCCACCTCGAGAGGGCGGCGCTTTGTCCCGAAAGTCTTCTCTCTATTTTTTTAGGGCAAATGAGCTTATATAGCAGAAGGAGGGGGCCAGAGGCCAGCCAGGGGCCCCACAAGGCATCAGGGCGCGCCCAGGGGGCACCCTGTTGCCTTGTGGGCAACTGGTGGGTCCCCTCCAGTATCCCTTTTCTCCAGTATTTTTTATATATTCAATAAAAAATCTCCGTGAAATTTCAAGTCAATTGGAGCTCTGTAGGATAGGTATCTCTGCTGTAGCTATTTCAGGTCCAGAATTCCAGTTGCCGGTATTCTCCCTCTTCATATAAATCTTGCAAATTAAGAGAGAAAAGGCATAAGAATTGCATCATAAAGTGAAATAATGATCAAATACATTATAATTAACAGTAGGAAATCATGATGCAAATTAGACGTATCAGCTGCTTACTGAAGCCGATCGATCGATGCGTTGCATCGAGCCCCCGTGCGAGACGTAGCCGGTTGGGTTTGCCTCTCGATGAACAGTGTCCGTTGCTGCCGCGCGCGTGATACACGTAGACACGAGTCGAGACGCATTGATCGAGCTGGTTGGTTGGCTGGGGATGAACAGTTCCCGTTGCTGCCGCCCGCTCGTATGCCCCACCCCAGCCGGTGGGGGTTGGATGAACAGGACCCCGACCGTGTAGGCGGTTGGCGCTGGATGAACAGGACCCCGAGGAGGCCGTGCCGCGGTACGCCATACCCCAGTCGATTAGGGGTGGATGAACAGGACCCCGTGGAGGCTGGATGAACAGTAGCCGGTGGAGGCTGGATGAACAGGACCCCATGGAGGCTGGATGAACAGTAGCCGGTGGAGGCTGGAGGAATGTCGACGGTGGATGAATAGTAGCCCATGGAGTCCCGTTTTGTGGTACGCCACACCCCTCCCGATGAACAGGACTCCGTTTCGACCGTAGGCAGTTGGGTAGAAGTCCGTTTCCTCCGTTTTGCGGTACGCCAGACCCCTCCTGATCAACAGGACCCCGTTTCGACCGTAGGCGGTTGAACAGAAGTCCGTTTCCTCCGTTTTGCGTTACGCCACACCCCCAGCCGATGAACAAGACCCCGTTTCGACCGTAGGCGGTCGAACAGAAGGCCGTTTCCTTCGTTTTGCGGTACGCCAGACCCCGAGTCGATGAACAGGACCCTGTTTCGGCTGTTCCGTCCAAGCAGGTTGGCTCCCGATGAACAGGATGCGTTTCGACCCAGTCGCTTGGCTCCCGATGAACACGACGCTATCTCCTCCGTTCCGACCCAGCCGGTTGGCTGCCGATGAACAAGAGGCCATAGCTGCCGTCCGTTGTCTCTCTCCATGTACACGAGCCCTGGTCGTACGTCTGCCCGAGTACGCGTTCGAGACCCCGCTCGTATATGTACGTACGTGGCTGTATGTTTTGCCGTGTGGCTGTACGTACGTGTACACGATTTAGACGGGGCTACCTGAACTGCTACGTCAGGGGCTCTACTACGACATGTGCCACTCCTTAAACGGCCATAGTTCATCGGGGCAGAGAGACCGATCGACCAGTATGTGTACGTACACGCTTGCGACCAGACATATAACAATACGTACGCTTCGACCTGGTGGGTCCCAGTTGTCTAGGGGATAAGGAGGCACTTCCTTGCGTGTGAAGATGTAGCTGCTGGGTCCCAGCTGTCAGGGGGATGAAACATTTTTTTCCGCGTAATAAGGAGGCACTTCCTTCCGTGCGAAGACGTAGCTGGTGGATCCCAGCTGTCAGGGGGAAGAATATTTTTTTTTTCATGTAATAAGGAGGCAGTTGCATGCGTGCGTCCATGGACCTGGTGTATCCCCACTGTCAGCCTCTCCTCGTACAGTCCCCTTCCGATGACTCTCATTTGTTGACCACGTTGACCACGCCGCGCCGAGCGCACCAAGGCGATGGACGACGGCGAGGCCCCGGACGGGAACGACCAGGAGATGGGGAAGACACGGCAGTGGAGTCGCAGATGGAGAGGACTACGAGGGTTAACTGGTTTTGGTGTGGCGTGGGGTTGCAGTCGGCGGAGAATAACAGGAGGTGTGGAGGGTTGGAGGGATGGCCTGTCTGGCTGTGGGGCAGCGCTTCGTAGCGAGCGTGCTAAGCAGAGCCGCTAGCCGCCGGAGGAAGAAGATGACAGATTGAAGATGCATGTCGGCCGTTGGATGTAAATCCAATGGCTATGGATGTCAGAATCATTTGTTGACCAAGTTGACAACGCCTTGCGTGGGCTTCGACCTATTGGCCCACATGTCAACCTGCAAAAATGTGGCACATATTCAACCTATGTTTTTTAGAATTTACAGTCCATTTGCTGGGATGGGTGAACAAATAATGTAGCATCTATGCGGTCCATTTAATTTTTTTCTAAGAAATCACAGCCCATTTACACTTTCTCGAAATACACGAATTTGCTGGGCTTGTTGTAAATATAATGTTGGGTTGGACGGAGCAATGTTATCAAAAACAAACTAGGGCTGGGCATTTTATTATATAAGAAATTAGATAATTAGCGCGTTATTGCTCAAAAAAATGAGTGCGTTATTATTACATTGGTCCTTAAATCTGAGCAAGCTTTTGTATGCAATCACCAGGATTTTCGTTGTAAAAAAAACCAGGATTTTCCTCGCGAACTTCTGTTAAACATTTATTTTTTATAAGTTAATAAGACATGGGATATTTTTTAATATATATATATGTATCTATTAAATATATGATAATAATAATATATAATAACATAAAATAATTTAAATATATATAATATAGTTAGAAGGGAAAACATAAGTTGGACCTGGCATTCTTATTCTTATATATAGAAAAATAGAAAAGCGTTCTGCGTTTTCTTCAAAAAAACATAAGTTGGGCTGCGGATGTTTAAGACAAAATAAAACCTAGGCTGGGAGGCCCATGGGCCAGTAGATACATGCTGGAGCTCAAAACAATAAGTTTAAAACACTGTGTCGGCATGTTGTGGGCTGCGCCCTGCGCATGTTAAAAAACAAAACCTAGGCTAGGCAGGCCACAACACAGGTGATACTTGTTCGCCCTCTGAAAAATTATACCTGCTAGCTCCCCGATGACAGTCTTCGTTGTAAATTTATCTCATTTCTTGACTACGTTGATAGACCCGTGGGCCCCAACGTCAGTATACCATTAGGAGAAACGAATATCCATTTCCGAGCGAAAGCTCTTTTTCCAATGAGGCACTTGCTTGCGTAGGGCCATGGACCTTGTGGGTCCCGACTGTCAGCCTCCCATGTACAGGACGGGAA
Source organism: Elymus sibiricus (assembly GCA_039707655.1). Taxonomy (NCBI): domain Eukaryota; kingdom Viridiplantae; phylum Streptophyta; class Magnoliopsida; order Poales; family Poaceae; genus Elymus; species Elymus sibiricus. The sequence goes on along the minus strand of CM077664.1, from coordinate 194,104,925 downwards.
CGAACCAGAGCCGGGGAAGACGGGGTAGCGTAGTAGTAGTTTGCGCGCCTTCTTTCTGTTGAGTATGCCACAGTAGCCCAGTAGCTATACCCCCTTACCCGCACCTGCTCGGCCCGGGTTCGATTACCCTTGCTGCAGTTGCAATATTCCCAATTTTTTTGCCTCTGCTATTACTGACATGTGAGTCTCCCCTTGTCATCCACACACACCACCTCCAACACTAGTCAGAATTTTGTCCCTAGTTTTCTCTGTTTTTCGCACTCTCAACATTGTCTGGGCATTTTGAAAATAACATATCTTTTTGACTGTGCATCATATGAAGATGTGCTATACATGAATGTTGATCAGCATGATGTTAGCTTGCTGTTAGTTCCATTTTCGACCATGAATAAAATTTGGAACATGCTGTTATCCCTATTTGAAAAGGGCGTGTTGATATAAATGCTCTGCCTCTGAAACTTGCATTTTCTTATCTGAACTGAAACTTGCAGTTTCTTCTCTGAAAATCACATGGTCTGCACTTTTATATGAAACTACATTTTTGAAAGTACTAAAAATAGATCTCTGAAATTCAGAAAATACTTCATATGCTCAATACTGCAAAGATCTGAAGTTCAAAAGACATTCATATCTGAAAGTATCCGAAATACACAACACAAAACACAATTCACAACCTGCAAATACTGATAACCCTAAGCTCCTCCTATGATTATTCGTCGGGGCACTCCCCTCCTATTCCTCGGTGGCAGACCGCCGCCCCGTGAGATGAGGTGAACGGCGAGGGAGCCTTGGAGAACAATGGGGAAGTTACGTCACGCCAACTGCTTTTCTCCTCTTGCGGTTGGGTACGGTCGACGAAGACTCCACCGACTCGCTCTGACATGGCACCCTAACAAATGGCACCGTGTGGATGCTCAATCCTTGATCCTTTGGATGCTCGATCTTGGATTGATACTCCCATAACCTTTGCCTCACGACCGGATTCGGTGAATCTGTCTGCTCCATGGCCCAGAGGAGCAGCTCTATGGACTCCCGCACGACTCCATTCGGGTGGATCACCGCCTTTTCGCTCTTTTTCAGATATTTGGCCAACGCCATCACCGTCGCCGCTAATTGCCGCTAGTTGTCAAACCAAGACTGTATCTCCATCATCCTAGCTAGCTTCACAGGGTCGCTGTCTGCGATCGTCACGTATCGGTTGTACTCATTCATCGATCTACTTCTCAACAGCACCTTCACTCGCCGGCGGTGGTTTTGGATTGGAAGAGGAGCGGCGGCGGTTTTGTAATGGAAGAGGAGAGGAGCGGTGGTAGTCTTGGAATGCAAGAGGAGCAGCGGGCGGCGGTTTTGGATTTGGACGAGAGCGGCGGCGCGCTGTGAGTGGATCCATCCTAATAACTAATTTACCCCTCACTTACGAAGCGACCCCACATAAACTTGAGTACTGACCCCACGTTACCTAGTACTACCCTTATCTACCGTTAGATCTAGACCAACGGAAGGCTTACAAAAATGCCTACCACCCTAAAACTTTCTTTTTAGTTTGCATATATAATTTGGTCAAAGTCAAACTTTGTAATGTTGGACTAACTTGATAAGAAAAAAAACCAACATTCACAATATGAAATCAATATTATTAGATGCATCATGAAATTAACTTTCATATACCATATAACTTTGGTATTGTAGATGTTGATTTTTTTATACAAATTTGGTCAAAGTCAAAAGAAACGGAGGGAGTATTAAAGAGCTTGATAGGGTTGCTGTCGTCTGCATCATCATGCCGTGTTTCACAGCTTCCAAGATTCACAACCAACTCATACGATTCCCATAATAAGTACAACAAAGATGCCTATGCATCTCATTGATTCACATATCAGAGCCAATATTAACTTTAAAACTAAAACAAAGTTGTGAGAATGTGTACATGTAAAGAAAAATCGATTGATGCTTCTCTGAGAAAAGAGTAATCCCTGGAGAAGTGCCAATATATCCAGCAAACCATAAACCTAATTCATGTAAGCTATTTGATTCAAGGATTTGCTACAATACTGAAACCAATCCAGTTTATGGGCACGCATGTCAAACACCGGCAGATTAACATGTTCTACATAAGCGGGTCACCAAGAACTTGTGGAACCATCCGAACATCTGTGTCGTTCGAAGCCATGTTATTTTAGATGGTGGCACTCACACTCTGCATATGCGGGTTCCATCCAAACATTTGTGCAGTTCCACTAAAATGTAGCTGAATAACCCTATTTGCACAGATAATGAAAAAGCATGATTAATATAATAGTGGCACTAGTTGATGAAACATACACTAATAAATAGAAGCAACTTCATTTTCTTAATGGGAAAAGATTGCGATACAATAAGTTTACCTAAATGTTAACGCCCACACATGTGGCATGAAGCAACATGGCCCAAATGCTTCCATTACCATCCATTTTGCCACGTCAAAACAGATGACATCAGCGGGAATCTTTTTGGTTTTCAGACTTAAAAATGATTTATCTCCTAATTTAAAAATCCAATTAAAAATCCGTTTTCACCATTAAATCCATCTCGATGAGATCTTCAAAACTAGATCCCATGTTGATATGTTTCGATGAATTTTTTTGGCCAAAAGTTGCCATGATGTTTACACTGTAGTTGCCATAGTGTTTACACTAAAGTTGCCATGACATGTTTTATCTATTTTTTTTCTTCTAGATTTAAAGCTACCGTTGTATTTCAACTAATTTTTACGGTAATTTTTATTAATTGACCATGGCAATTTTTAGTAATTAACCACAGCAAATTTAATGCATGGATCATGGAAAATTTTAGTAATCCATCATGGCAAATTTAGTTTATAGATCAGGGCAATTTTAGTATTTTGACCATGGCAATTCCAATATTTTGACCATGGAAATTATTTTTTGTATGAACCATGGCAAATTTTAGTGCATGTATCATGGCAAATTTAAGTAATTCACCATGGCAATTTTAGTTTATGGTTCATGGCAAGTTTGAGTCATTGATCATGTATTTTTAAAGTAATTGACAATGGATTTTCTTTTTAATTATGAACCATGGCAATTTTAGTTTATGGTTCATGGCAAGTCTAGTTTCTTAATTCCCCATTTTATAATATTTCAAAATTTACTTTAAACGTAGAAGAAAATATAGCTGAAACATATGATGACAACTTCAGTGTAAACACCATGGCAATTTATGTGCAATAGACATGGCAACTTTTAACCCCAAAAAAAGTCATCGAAACATATCGATATGAGATCTAGTTTCGAAAATCTCATCGCGACAGATTTAGTGGTGAAAACGGATCTTCAATTGGATTTTTCATTTAAGAGATAAAACATTTTAAAAATTGGAAATCCAAAAAGATTCCCACATGCATGCATGCGGTGACGTGGCGCAATCTGTGGTTATAGGGCGTGTGGTCGGGCGTTGCTCCCGCCACACGTTTGGTGGTTATCAGCGTCCAAAGTTTATTAAAAGAAAATACAACAGTAGCACAGTATGACAAAGCACGATGATGTGGATGAAGGACAGGACTGACCTGTGTGAGATGATTTAGTGAGATCAAGTTATTCTTCAGGTCGTCGTATCTTGCCATGAAGGCAATTCGTTGAAAACTATGAACAAATTCTGTGTGGCAGTAGGAGGGGCCTTGAGTCATTGCAATCTCTTTTTTTGTGCAGTTCAACTAAAACTATGGCGCCGGCCGTGCTGCGAGGGAGAGAGGGGCCCCGCGCCGCCTCGACAGTAGGCGTCATAGGGACTGATAAGTGGACTCAACGGTAGGCCTAATAGGGCACATCGACCCAATTTTCCCGAATACACCTTCTACAAGTGATGAACCAGGAAGGGCCTTGCGTCATTCCAATCACTTTTTTGTGCAGTTCAACTAAAATTAAGCATCCCTGTTTGCAGAAATACTTAAACGTGTCATTACTTTAAGAATGGGACTATTTGATGAAACGTATACAAACAAAGAGAAGCACTTTCATTATCTATATTAGAAATGAAATGATAGCGAAGACAGTAGCTCTATTTTAACTGTGTTATTACTTCATTTTATCAGTGGCACTAGCGGTGCCAAAACATTGCCACAAATTATTAGTGGCATTAGATTAAGGTGCGAAATAATAACATTATTGCTTTCTCATGGCAGTGCCAAAACATTAGGACAAGATCACTAGCTGCATGCAGAGTCAACATGCAGGATCGTTCTGGCAAAGGGCAGTACCAAAAATGAACATACCTCGTCAAGGGAACCATATCTGCTGTCAACACCATAATAGATGGGTTGACACCAGTCACCAACATGGATGATTATATTCATGTGACCTTTTTGTGCTGTTCACCTAAAATGAAGCAATGCTTGCATCATGCAGTTAGCAAGAAGTACTTGGTCCCATGAGCTGGCAGCTTCTTCATTAGTTGCACTAAAACTGAGCAACATCAAGGTTGGTCGTCAAGCTCGTGGAAAGTGTAACTATAATTTGGATATGCTTTTGTGCAGTTCAACTAAAATCAAGCGTCCATGTTCGTTACACAAATATGTGCAAAGTCCCATTGTGGTGACAGTGCGATGGCTAATCTTGCAAAGGCTAATTAACTGTTGGAGGAGATTAACCACAGAGTTCAACGAGAAGGTTAGGAACTCCAATCACCCTTTGTGCAGTTCCACTAAAATCAAGAGATGTTGCCCGTGTGACATTTTAGTAGAACTGCACAAGGCACTCTTTCCACAAAAAAAGAAGTGTTTTGTGTAGTTCACCAAAAGGTCGCAATAGCAACGAGGTGAAATGTATATCTCTGTTTGCACAAATAGGTAGAAAGGCGGGTGAATAACAAGTGATGAAACATACGTCAAATGAAAAGAAGCATCGTCCTGATCTTAATGATAATCATAGAAGGACAGTAGCAATTTCTAACGTTGCAGCATTGCTTCGTACTATCGGGGGCATTAAGATTAACAATGACAACTGTTAAATTTGACATTACTTTAATGGTGCCATTGCTTGATTTTACCAGCTACATTAGATTAACAGGTGCTAAAGAGTTGGTATAAGGGCATGTTACAGTAGGCAGACCAGGACAGTTGCATTTCTAACGAAAAGAAGCAACTTACTTATCTTAACGGGAAATATAGCAGGACATTAAAACATGGCCATTGCTTCATATTACTGGGGGCATTACATTAAAAAAACAACATTGGTTAAACATGTCCTTACTTTAACAGTGAGATTGATGCATTTTACCAGCGGCATTAGATTAACAACAGCTAAAAATTGCCATAAGGGCATCAGACAGTGGGCGCACCAGCACCATGTACCTCCACCGATGCATAAAGTGGTGATGCAAACAAACATCCAAACAGGATATCTGGGTTGGTCCCATTTTTGTACACTATAGCCACCTTTTACTATGTGAGGGCAGCAAATCTAGTGCTGGAAATACTCTGTTGACTTGTCCCCAAGTCCCCACTTTCTTTCCTTTTTCAACCAGTAGATCGGTTCTATATCCAGTTTGTACTTTGTTTTCCCTTTATTTCCCTTTTCAACCAAGAGACCGGTTGGGTAGCCAGTCTCTACTACCCCCACCCCCCAATCTTTCCTCTTTGAACCAAGTCCTAAAGTCATGCTAGAACTTTTCCCCCGTTCTTCCCGCTTTGAACCAAGTCATAGATTCAACTGCATGAAGTAGCTTTATCTCTAATAGTAATAATTTAGGTGGCTTTGGAACAGCCGATCGAGCCAATCTACGAGGGGGGCTGAGAAGTAGAAAAAGATTCACATGCATCGACGTGGGGACCTAGGGCAGTAGAGCAAGGCCGGTTTCGAAGGAAGTTATACCCGAGGTTCGTCGGGATTTGGCTAGGTGGGCGGCGGGAGGCTGGATCTGCCCACACCATGGCAACAAGGAAGACTGGGTCGAAGGCCCTCTCTAGCCGGCGCTGTGTGGGAGAGAATGGCAAGGCACGTGTATCGGGACGCGCCGGCAGTGGGTTTGCTCCGTCGCCGACGAGGACCGCGTGAACGTTGCACCTTCACCCCTTCCCCGGCGGAGGGGATCCGGCCGGATCTATGACAAGCGGTGAGCAGAGAGAGAGAGAGTGTGGCCACCGCTGTCGTGTTTAGATCTGGAGAGGATGAGTGTGTGAAGAGGGCAACCCTAGCAAGCAAGAGCGGAGGCTCCTGCTTATATGCATATAGTGGAGTAGTTTTCTTTTTTTTTCTCCATAAAAACAATCGTTTAAAATTGCGTACGAGCCAGGTCGCACTTTGTATTGTTCACTTCTGGTCCCCGGCCCTCCATTAATTGAACAACCACACAGGTCAAATTATCACGGGTGAAAATATAGAATGAACAAGCTTGATCCCTCAAAAAAATAGAACGAACAAGCTCAAACTCTTTTGAATTTGAGATGTCGATGGCACCGTTTGAACACATTGCATCCATGGACTAAGTAGTTTGAATTTGAGGTAATGTGTGGCTTTTGCAGTTCACATCTAAATGGGGGCACACCATACATTTTGTTTGCTTACCATGCTATACTTATAAAACATGCACAATTTACATTTCGAATAGCTAGCTAGAGCTTGAAATGTATTGTTTCCAACATAAAGGGAAATCAAATTTCTGAAAATTCATGATCTTAGCATTTGCAAAAAAATGTAAGAGCCATCAATCTTTGTTCTGATTTTGAACACAAACTATATGCAACCTTTTTTGAGGGAGACCGGGTCTATTGTAAATGTTTGCAAGTACATAGCATCTCTGATAAAAAATACATCCAAATTCCGAGACCAGCGAACAACCAACTGCAGTCAAAAAGAGCCATCGACGCGTCATTGTCGCTGCTATCCTACCGGAGCCGGCTTGACCTCGTCAATGACTGTCGAGGAGTCTTCGTGCACGCGCCCCTAAGGAGCAGCGCCCCGGAGGCGTAGTTGTCATCATTGATCTGAAGCACCTAATTAATATAACAACAAATTTTCCCATATGACAAGAAACGCTAACCTCACTGCCCCAAGGAGACAACATGAATCTACGCCGGAGCTCCATCAACTACGCCCCGACAAACAAACTCGACGAGGATCAAAGCTCAAAGAGCAAACTCGTAGAAAAGGCGTCAATCGATGTCGCCGATGTCCTAACATAGCCGGCTTCACCTTCTTGATGGCAACCGAGTAGTCTTCGTGCATGTGCCCCTAATAACCAGTGCCCTGGAGGAACGCAGTTGTCGTTGTTTAACCCTCGCATTGATCCGAAGCACATGACAACAAATCTCGCCGGATGACAAGAAACCTTAACCTCACCGCCCCAAAGGAGATGGCAAGAATCTACGCTGGAGTTCCATCGACTATGTCTAGACGAATGAACTCAAGGAGGATCGGAGCTCGGAAGACAGACTCGGAATAAGAAGTGTCGACATCGTCCGCTTGAGCGTTGCGCATGTGAGGACGAAAACCCCTAACATAAATTAATAACCGGAGCATAGGCACCGGGATTCCGCTCCCCGCCACCGATCGACGGAGCGGTGGGAAGAGGGGAGGGGTGAATCCACCGGCTCATCAGTGAAGCAGGGAGGGAAGAGGTTGCCCTAGCCGCCTAGGGTGAGTGGACTAGATTTGTATTCATACCGAGAATGGATTCAAATTTTATTGGTATTGCAATATACTTAGTAATACTACGTACGTACTGTACTAGTATTCTTGTTCTCTCTTTTCTACTTTATTAGTAACTCAGCCGACACGCGTTCCATTCCGTGAGCGGCGTGCCGGACCAACCATGTAGGTGCGACGCGAACGCGAGGAGCGTGCTGTATATGTCCCACCTTTTTCTTTAATTTGAGCTTGTTATTTTTGCTCCATGGCGCAATCCATCGATACTTACAAAACTATATTTAAAAGGCGAGGGTGGGGCAAGTTTCGCCTGGTCGGTTTGACAGAGAGGCGAGGAGGACGAGGGAGTAGCGGATTCAACTTACTGCGGGAAAGGTGGGGCTTTGTGATTTGACGGCTCATTACTGCTGGAAGGTGGGGCCTTGTGATTTGACTGCTCGTTATAGTCAGTATTACCGCGAGGGGTAAGTCTCCCCTTCCATTCCCCACTCTAATCTGGTGCGTGACATGTCGACCCGGATGCTGGCTGTCCCACATGTCGGCGAAAGGTGGTATAATTGTTGCCGATGACCTAAGGAGGAGCAAAGAACCATGCGGTATACTCCAGTTTTCCTCTGGAGTACTAGCCCGACGTGGAGTGCGAAACACGGCAGCCCAGTGGGATATGGCGATAAAAAATGATCTAGTTTGCTTGTGATCCCACGGCACCGCTCATCGTTAGCACTGTTTTAGTCGTGCCTTGCAGCCTAGTACAAACAAAATAATATGATGACAATGGCAACGGATAATAATTGTCTTACCTATTCAGGATAATTTAGAAGGACACATGCTGAAACGCCCGAAAGACACAGTGGCAAAAGAAGAAGACACAGGGGCAAAAGAAGAAGGAAGATTACCCGCAAAAAAAAGAAGGAAGACGCAGACAACGGTCTGGGTGCTGCTCCCTACTTCATGAAGGGTTGCTGGGCGCAGAGTTCTAACTGCTTCTTCATCGCCTCCATGACCTTCATCTCCTCTCGCCTCTCGCCCGCCATCTTCTTCATTGCTTCCATGGCGCGGGATTTCTCGAGGCGACCGGGGATGATCTCTTTCACGTCCGCATGATGTTGCTTGACAGCAGCCACGTTCTCGGTGCGGAGCTTCAACATGTCATTCCTAAGTTCCTCGATGACGGTGATGTCTACTACGCAACTTTTATTCTTGTAGACGTTGTTGGGCCTCCAAGTGCAGAGTTTTGTAGGACAGTAGCAAATTTCCCTCAACTGGATGACCTAAGGTTTATCATTCCGTGGGAGGCGTAGGATGAAGATGGTCTCTCTCAAACAACCCTGCAATCAAATACAAGAAATCTCTTGTGTCCCCAACACACCCAATACAATGGTAAATTGTATAGGTGCATTAGTTCGGCGAAGAGATGGTGATACAAGTGTAGTATGGATAGTAGATATAGGTTTTGTAATCTGAAAATATAAAAACAGCAAGGTAGCAAGTGCTAAAACGGAGCACAAACGGTATTGCAATGCTTAGAAACAAGGCCTAGGGTCCATACTTTCACTAGTGAAATCTCTCAACAATGCTAACATAATTGAATCATACAACAGTCCCTCAACGTGCGATAAAGAATCACTCCAAAGTTCCTATTAGCGGAGAGCATAAGATGAAATTGTTCTAGGGTACAAAACCACCTCAAAGTTATCCTTTCCGATCAATCTATTGAGCCATCCCTATAAGTGTCACAAACAGCCCTAGAGTTCGTACTAAAATAACACCATATGATACGCATCAACCAACTCTAATGTCACCTAGATACTCCAATGTCATCACAAGTATCCGTGAGTTGATTATTCGATATGCATCAAAACAACTTTAGATTCATAATATTCAATCCACACAAAGAACTTCAAAGAGCACCCCAAAGTTTCTATCGGAGAAAAGAAGATGAAAACGTACAACCAACCCCTATGCCTAGATTACCCCAAGGTCACGGGAATCCGCGAGTTCATCACCAAAATATACATCAAGTAACTCAATAGAATACCCCATTGTCACCACGGGTATCCACATGCAAGACATACATCAAGTGTTCTCAAATCTGAAATATTCAATCTGACAATAACGAAACCTCAAAGGGAAAGACTCAATTCATCACAAGAAGATAGAGAGGGAAGAAACACCATATGATCCAACTATATTAACAAAGCACGCGGTACATCAAGATCGTGCCAAATCAAGAACATGAGAGAGAGAGAGATCAAACACATAGCTACTGGTACATACCCTCAGCCCCGAGGGTGAACTACTCCCTCCTCATCATGGTGACCGCCGGGATGATGAAGATGGCCTCCGACGATGATTTCCCCCTCTGGCAGAGTACCAGAACAGGGTTCCGGATGAGATCGCTTCGGTACAGAGGCTTGCGGTGGCAGAGCGGAAGTTCTAGGTTTCTTTCTGGGGTTTTTGGTATTTATAGGAATTTTTGGCGTTGGTTTCACGTCAAGGGGCCCCACGAGGGAGCGACAAGCCTGCTCCGCGCGCCCTGGGGGGGAGGGCACACCCCCCAGGCTTGTCGCTTCCTCGTGAGGCTTCTGGTCCTTCCTCCGAGCTTCGAGGGTCTCTTTTGGTCCATAAAAAATCACCGTAAATTTTCAGCCCATTCCAAGAACTTTTATTTCTGCACAAAAAACAAGACCACGGTAGTTCTGCTGAAAACAACGTCAGTCCGGGTTAGTTCCACTCAAATCATACCAAAACCATATAAAATAGTTGTAAACATGGCATGAATACTTCATAAATTATAGATACATTGGAGACGTATCAAACGGCGGTCAGCATCTTCACCGAGGCACTGCTCTTCTCTCGCAGCTTCTCCCAGCCGGCGATCTCCTCCTTTAGCAGGTCGAGCTCGTGGCAGAGCTTTGCTTTGTCGTCCCGAAGTTCCATGATTTCACCGGTCGCCTTATCAACCGAGGCATCGCTCTCCATCACCAGCTTTAGCAAGCCAGCGATCAACTCCTTCTGCTTGTTGAGCTGAGCGGGCATGTCATCGCGGGCTAACGACTTCAGCATTGCCCGCTCGGCATGTTCGCCTCCGCGGCGAATGCGCTTCTGAGAGCCCTCTCCTGCCCATGAGAGATCTTTTGAGGCCTCCGCAGCGCGGCGGGCCCTCTCTTTTTTTTCCGCGGCCTTGGTCGTCGCTCCCTTGTTATTTCTCGGCCAGAGCTCTTCCTACCGGCCATGGCAGACGCAAGGAACGACGAACAAGAAAGGCTTATGAGGAGGAATGTGTAGTAATATTCGAGTAGTTAGTTTCCCTTTTTATAACCTAGTACTAATATGCTGCAAAATGGAAACACGTTTAGGTTTGATCGGTGTGAACATGTTTGCAATTAATTATAGCATGGTACTTTGGAATGTGGTGGGAAACAAGCTCGAAATTTATTGATGGTTTTGGTTTCAAAGCCCGGAATGGCTCCCGATGAGTTCTCACGACCAAGCATTCAAAAACTCGTGATAAATCAATGACCATCTTTTTCCAAACGACCAATTATTTTCATAGAAATACAACACATATAGATGGAGTATTTTAATATAAATACAATACATAGCTGGAGTGATTGTCACGATTGCAAACCGCCATGGCGCCGCGTGTTCACTGCAACAGCAACTGAGCATGTCACTGCATCGCTGGCGGGGAAGGAGGGCAGGTCACCTCGCCTACGATGCATCCCCAGCGCCGCCGCCGCCACTGGTTGAGCGATTTGGCTTCTCCTACCGCCCATTTGAACAGTTGCACCGGCTTCTCATGCCATTCCGCAGGCATGCACGTTCTCTCCTCCGCAGTCGACTCCATGAATATGATCTCTGCCATTAGCCCCAGCTCGAAATCAACGCGACACTGCCAGATGGTGACTTCCCTCAGCATCTCACCCCTGAGATCAACATGCGCCTCCGCCTTGTGCTTCGCCAGGCGCAGCTCCTTCGAACTTGTCTCTAATCGATGCGACGCTTCCTCGATCTGATTTGCCCTTGCTGTCCACCACCTGAAACGCAGCCCCGGCATGTCCTCCGGCACCACCGATCTGTGATTCCAGAGCAATGGATCCTCTCTGAAACACATGTGGGTTTCTCTCAAAGGCAGTAGTGCTGCGGGCCACCGGGAGAGGGAAGCCCGCGGGATGCTGGGATCTAAGGGATTATCCATGGCGGAATTGGATGGTCGAGGCGGGGAGGCGAGCGTAGGCGGTGGGAGAGCCCTAGTAGGCGAGCGTAGTACTCCACTCCGTCCATTTTTAAATACAAAGGCCTCCAACAGTAACCGAGGCAAAAATTGATGATGTTGCCTCGTAGTACTAGCAACCCATGATTTAACTACTCGCATGCATGCAGTGGATGATAGTAATGTCATTCTCAACTAGTACTTCCTCCCTCACGCCACTCAATTTGCATGCGCTGTATTAATTGACCATCCATTAAGTGAACGACTCTACACGCGTCAAATTATCGCGTGGAGTGGCTCTTAGTACAAAAATGCGTTCCACCGTGTACCCGCGTGTGTGTGCGAGGGAATGAGTGCATGCGTGCACATCTTCTCTTCGTGCACGTACTCCACCAGTGTGTGTGGGGGGGGGGAGAGAGAGAGAGTGGTATACATAGACCTAGAGAGAGATGGTGTGTCCCCGCAAAAAAGAGAGAGATGGTGTGTGTCGGAAAGAGTACCCGCGCATGTGTGTGACAGTGTGAGAGAGGATGAATGCATGCGTGCACCTCTCCTCTTTGTGTACGTACTAAACCTAGAGTACAAGTGTATGTGTGTGACATCGACCTATAGAGAGATGGTGTGTGCCAGAGGTCCCGAGAGAATCGTCAGTGTAGGTGTGTGTGTGGGGAGGAGGGAGAGAGATGATACTTATGTGTCAACGCAGTGCGTGTGAAAAAGAGGCTAGTCAATAGTTCGCCACGAGACTATTCCTGGCAAACGCCCCAATAACCGTAAGATCTGCATCCGACGGTGGAAGTTATTGGACGAAAACATCACTAAAAAAAGAATTGCCATGGCATTTCTTTTTACTGCCACACCACGCCCCTCCTCTACACATGAAACTACCACGCGATCGTTCGCAACTGCCGGTTTGCTAGAAATCCCGATAGGCCGGGCTTTTGGCGGTAGGCGGGGAGCTTGGACTGTCGGTTTGCTCACATGAGGTCGCACATGTCAGTGATGTACCAAGTCGATGCGCGTCCCTTCGGTGAGCGGCAGGCTGGACCGACCGTGTGTTGGTGCGACGCGAAGGTGACAGGCTGTAAGTTTACCACCTACTCCTTGACGAGATTAGTCGATACAAATCCCGATTAAGAAAGGGTAGGGCGGCATTTTTGCCACGCGGGAGGCGTGGTAGTTTTTTTTTTACAATGGGTTGGACTCGACACTGCAAAAGTCAAAGCGGTGGGCAGTACTACTACGCTTGTCGGAGGCGTACGTGGGCCCGCGTTCTCGGATGCGTACGTGGCGGAGCCGGACGCCCGCCAATCTCTCGTAGCGATAGCGAGGAGCCCGCTGCTGGCTATTTTCTATATAATCTTTTTTTTGCGAATATATTTTCTATATAACCAGCTTTGAAATTTTCAATCGTTCACGTGTGACGTGATATCAGCCATTGATTGCTGTTGATCCAATGGTCTAGGTGGCTGGGATTCACATCTATCAAAACCTAAGGCTGGTCGTGATGGGAGTATCATAAGCAGTATCATGCATGCCAACCAGACTTTTTGGATGATGTGGCACACAATTAAATGAGGAAAGAGTGGATGTGGTATCATATCATGATACCGTAACATATTAAATGTTGTACTACTTTGTGTCATGCATGGCAATTAATAAGGTAACCTAAGATACTAACTTATGATACTATGCATTATGGAAGTAGTATTATACACTAGTATCATGTGCATGATACTAGTATATGATACTCCCCATTACGACTAGCCTAATTGTACCCTGTTGTGTCTACAACATTCTTCTGGAACCAGCAGCACGTCACTGTGATCAATCCACAGAAGAAGCTCGCAACAACCCTTCCCCCATGTGCCACGTGGCCTCATGAGTGCACCCACATCATTTTAATCATAATATATTGGCTGAAAAAGAGAGACATTTTGTAGCGTGCCATTGGAATTCTAACTTACGTGCTTTTGCACATACTGGAAGTACTAGTGCCACATCATCTAAAGCCTTTCTACACACGCACATTTCTTATACAAATGTGCTCCACCGTGTATCCACGCGTTTGAATGTGGGAACGAGTGTGTGCGTGCACCTCTTGTCTTTCATACACATAGTCTGTGTGTCTGAGAGAGAGATGGTGTGTGCAAGAAATCACGGGAGATTCATGAATTTTTATGTGCGGGTGGGGGAGGGGGGATGGAAACATAGATGGAGTATGTGTCAATGATGCAATTTATGTGAAAGAGAGGCCTATATTATACATATATATATGTGCATGGGGGTGATATACGAGAAGGGAGGAGAGGGGTCGTCTGCGCGATATATCTATAGAGATAGATCGAGGGAAGAACTCTATGAGCCTACAAGCACTGGGAGAGGGGGGTGTTGGGAGATGGTGCGAGAGGCCAACTGGACGGAGACTCGGAAGGTGTGTACAAGTGCGAGATTGATATTTTTAAGAGAGGGGGCGAGAACGTGCACGGTTGTGCCCGTCTGAGAGATGAAGCAGAAGGCATGGATGATGAGAGGTGAGACGATGGATAGACAATGTGTGTGTGGTAGCTAGGCAGTCCTATCTAGAGAGGTAGATTGATCGATGTGTACATGGGCAAAAGGGTGAGACCTGACTAGATATAGATCGATCGCTTTGTGTGGAAAATAGGGAAATACCTAGCTATATATATACAGAGAGGAATATCGATCGGTGCGCATGCATGTGAGAGATAATTAAAGAAGGCCCGAAGTGACGAAGAGGGGGAGGTGTGTGTGTGTGGGTGAGTGCGAGAGTCCTACTAGTTAGAGGTACTGTACGAGTGTGAGATCGATAATAAGAGATGAGGGGGCGAGAGCGCGCTCTCGCGCGCGTGCGTGTGTGTGGGCTTGCACGCCTCGTAGCTGGGGCGTGAGGGATGGATGGTGAGAGGGGGAAGGGACTTTGTGTACATGTGTGTGTGGTATGCATACCTGCTAGCTAGAGGGTGATATCGATCGGTGTGTGTGTGGGAAAGAGAGGGCGATGGAGAGATCTACCTAGCTTCAGAGATCGTGGGAGACAGACCTTAAGAAAGATATTGCGTGTGTGTGCGATGGATAATGCCGAGTGGGAGTGTGTGTGCAAGCATGCACGAGAGAAAGTTAGTGGTACAACTATAAAGAGAAGACGACTGTGTTGGTGTAAAAGACTTGGTGAGATCATAATCAATATAAAAGTGAATTCAAATATTTGAATAAGAGATCATGATGTTTGAAACCCATGCATGCATGATATAATGGAGATATGTGGTGTGGTTTTGAATCGAGCATGCTATACTATATACACATCGAACAAGGCCAAATTGATTTGAATTTGATATACCGTTGGTAGGCATCGTTTGACCACATTTCATCCATGCATGGACAGAACTATTCAAATTGGAGATAATGGGTGGCTTTGGCAGCTAACATCTAAATGCTGTGCGTGTGTGTGTGTGTGTGTGTGTGTGTGTGTGTGTGTGTGTGTGTTGTGTATTAAACACATTATACATATCAAACATCATTTAGATTCCGAACATCTAGCTAGAGCATACATTTACTATGATTTGAATTCAACATAAAATGGATACACATATTTGAATTCGAGATCATATGGTACATGTAGTTCATATTTAAATGGGAATTTAGTACTATATTCATGTCGTGTGTTGTGAAGATAATATTTAGATGATGGTATAACTAACCTGACAACAATCCCATTCAAATACGGAAAATGGACTCAATTTTAGTCAATATGGTAGATGGTACAAATTGTTTTTTTGTTGTTGAGGGAAGTACGAATTGATTTGGTACCGTACACGGTAAGCTTGTTCTCCCAAATTTTTAAGTTGTTCATTGTTGTTTTTGAATGACATTTGTAGTAATTCATATAGTAAAACGAGACATGACTCTCTCTTGTGTGGTGCGAATTGTTTTTTGTTTTTGTTTTTTTACATGTTAAGCTTGTTCTCCCGAAATTTCAAGCCGTGCCTTGTTATCCCAAAATTTCAAGCTATCTCTTTGTCTCTTGTACTGCGAAACTCCCACCCCTTCAACTCGCGCCTTGTTATCCCGAAATTTCAACGCGCGCGAAAACTCCCCCCTCCTCCGAAATCGGTCAAGCTGCCCCGACACGCGAAATCCCCCTTCTATCCCTCAGCCGAAAATCCCACCTCGACGTCCCATGGTCCAAACGGGTAGGGGTACTTTCGTAACTTGCCCCACATTTCGGACAAGCGCATCCCTAAGCCATGGTTCCCCCCTCCCACCCCCTCTGCCCCCCCCCCCATTCGTACACTGAGGTTGCCAAAACCCGCAAAACCCCACGCTCCTCCGTCCGCCACCCGACCGCCGCCCAGCCGGAGCCTCTTTCCCAATGACATCGTCCGCCGCAACAGCTCGACGCCCCTCATCCACCGCACTGGATGAGGATCCGTCGTCGATCTCGCCGTCCCGCCGGTTCAGCCGCCCCGTCCTCCACCTCTAAGGAGGTGCCCCGACGTTTGCCTCGTCTATCGCGCCACCTCCATTCCCACAGCGCCGTCTTCACCTGCACCACGGAACCGTAGCACCATCACTGATTCCTCGGATGAAGCTGAGGCCTAGTCGGCGCCACCAAAGAGGTTCTACACTAATCGCTGCATTTTCTCCTTTATTTGATCTCATGGTGCTGCCACTGTTCGATCCCGAGTCGCCATGGCGCGGCTCCGTCGACGGCGGTGTCACCGGCCACTTCCTCCATGGCGTCTCTCCACCATGGTGTTGCTCCCTCGGCGGCGACGCCCACATCAGCAGGAGCTGCTGCTGCTACGGCTCCGGCTGTCACTGGCCGTGCTGCTGCTGCTCCAGCTCTCGCTCACACTGCTGCTCTGCTCTTGCTCTTGCTCGCACTGCTGCTGCACGAGCAGCAGCTCCGACACTCGCTCGCACTCCTGCTGCTACTACGGCTCTCGCACACGCTGATGCTTTTGGCGTTGCTACTGCTACATGACCAGCTGCCCCGGCTGCTCTCTGGTAGTACGTTCTCTGCTGGAGCGGTTGCCGATTTAGATCACTGCTTCTCTGCGACTAGTGCTCGAGCGGCCAAAACTACTAGTGCATTGCTTCTCTGCTACTATTGCATTCAGTTCTGACAGTAAAATTCAGTTTCGACAGCAAAATTCAGTTTCAAGAGTACATTTCAGTTTTGACAGTAAAATTTAGTTTTGACAGTTAAATTCAGTTTCAACAGTTAAGTTCAGAGACGAGTGGCTGATGTCTTTTACATCTAGCACTTTTTGGTGATGTATTTTACATCATCTATTGGAGATGCTATTAGAATCCCACTTCAGGTTAACGTTGTCTCTCTTGTCCTGCTTCAGCCTCGCCATCGTACACCTCACCGGAGCTGGTCCAACGACAAAACCGTCCATCACAGCGGAGCAGTACCCTCGTCTCCATCTCCAGACGCCTAAGATCTTCTTCCCCACCTCTGACATCCACATTAGCCGCAGCATCCTCAAAGACCAACCCAATGATGCTGAGATCGACATGGCTTCGCCAAAAAGGTTGTACACTTGTCGCATCGCTTTTTTACTCTACATGTAATATATATTGTCCACTGAGCACACATAGTAATGAGAAATACGAATAGTTTCTCCTATATGACAAGAAGTGAGGTACTAGGCAAGTTAGCTATCCATGATGGACTCTCTCGAAAGCCATCATTATTTATTTCTGCATGTTGGAGCTGTGCATGTGTAGATGGGCCTGGGAGTTGAGCTAGTAGGGCAGTGGGCTGGGTCCAAAGTAGTAGAAGTAGTACAAAAACATTTTTGGAGTGTAGGCTTTTGCCTGTTCAAGCCTGCCTACTAGAATGGCCACTAGTTCAAAGGAAAAGTGAAGGAAAGACATAGGAATTGGAAAGTTTCCTATGGTACTACTATTCATGCATTTGGTTCAAAGGAATGGAGCAAGGGAAAACTGTAGGATTTTTTCCTTTAGTGTCTCTTTCAAAGAAAAACCATAGGAATTTTAATATCCACTTGGCCCTCCTTTTCAAATTCCTATTCAGGAAGAACAAGACTAAGTGATAGTAGCATAATCGCATTATAACTGTACATTTTCATGTGGTTTGACTTTAATATGACCATGCTTCTTTGCATTTCTGTGATCTTCCAATTCCTGTGAACCAAACACCCAGATTGACAGAAATCCTGTGTTAGCAAATGCTCTGTTTTGCACGTGCATTCAGATCCTATTCCTGTGTATTTCCTATCCCTGCATTGTTAGAATCATCCAATTCAAATGAGCCTTTACAGAATTATACTTCTGATACAGATAGGTGTCAAAGAAAACTTTGTGTGGTTTGTCCCGCTCCTGCCGCGCCATCGTCCGCCCCAGCTGAGCTACTCCAACGACGGAAGCGTCCACCGCAGCAGAGATCCCCCCTCCAGACCGTCTTTCCCCGCCTCAGATCTTCTTCCCCGCTGCCGGTAGCTACCATCACTGCATTACCATCATCAACTAAGGAGATGACCTTGAGGACTACATGGGTCCGCAAGAGAGGTTGCACTCTTTCGTGTCTGCTTACGTTATGCATCGCTTAATATTACCTGCTACTTTATCGTCCTGTTCACCTCTTAGACTCCGAGTCAGGTCCAAACTAATAATCAAACTTGAGTTTTAAATGGTTGTGGGGTACAAATCGGGGCAGCAATGAATAGTATCTCTGTCTACTATCTGCTTAATCTTGGGTGTCTACTATGTGTTTCATGTTGGGTGGGAAACAAACTGTAAAGGAGCCATTACCTGTATTTTTTAACTGAAGCTATTATCTGCCTGCTATCATTGGTTTGGGTCTATCCACTGGTTGCTACCATCACTCTGGACTTCTGCATGAATTCCTTACATAATCTCACTATGTTTTATTCCTATGCATGTCAGTTATTGTACACAATGGTACTGAACATGTAGAGGAAAAGAGAAGAGCCTTGCGTGGCAATATAATGTCATGCAGACGTCGCTCCATGGTGGCCGCAATGGCAGCCCCCCTCCCCCATTCCAGATTGTAATCAAGAGGAAGATAACTGTTCAGAGGGGGATTCAGAGGGAGCAGACCACTCCTATTTACCCCCTGAGGTCTTTGCTCTCACTTGGCATGCTGATGTTGGTCATATCATGCATATGACGCCTTGCATTGCTTACTTTACACATCATATATGTCATCTGCTTAGTTTAGACAGTTTTGTGTGAATGCCATCTATTTAGTTTCTATATCATATATGTGAATTATGCAATGCCATCTTGTTTAGCCAGGCATCATATATGGGAATTTTGCAATTCCATCCTGTTTAGCCAGTGATCATATATGTGAATTATATCATGCCATCCTTTTTTTTCATTACGTCTTACATTTGCAACAATGTTAGTACATTCAACTACTCTTCCTGTGCATCATCCATTTGACAGGTGATGGAAAAATCTGGAGTGAAAACAAGGTCTTCAGAGCAGACAGTGCTATCTGACAAAGCGCATATCTTGTCGGTTACAGATAGCTCCTCTGAGGAGGATTCAGAGACAGATGACCAGTCGTATTCCCCCCCCCCAAGGTGTATGCTCTAACTTGGCATGGTTATATTGCTCATATCGTGCATATGGTGTCTTGCATTGCTATGTCATTTGCTTAGTTTATACATGCTTTGTGTGAATGCCACTTGTTTAGTGTCTAATTACCATATATGTGAATTATGCAATGCCATCTTGTTGCAAGGCATTACATATGTGAATTATGCAATGCCATGCTATTTAGCGAGGCATCATATGTGTGAATTATATCATGCCATCCTTTTTTTGTATTACGTATTCCATTTGTCGACAATGTTTGTTTATTCAACTACTCTTCCTGTGCATCAGCCATTTGAATCAGTGATGGAAAAATCTGGAGTGAAAACAAGGTCTTCAGAGCAGACAATGCTACCTGCTGAAGCAGATATCTTGCTGGTTACAGATAGCTCCTCAGAGGAGGATTCAGAGACAGATGATCAGTCCTATTTTCCCCCTGAGGTGTATGCTCAAACTTGGCAGGGTTATATTACTCATATCATGCATATGTTGTCTTGCATTGCTTAGTTTAGTCATCATATACACAATATTGAATGCCATCTGCTTAGTTTAGACATCATATATGCGATTGCCATCTGCTTACTTGCTTAGTATATAAATCATATATGTGAATTATATCATGCCATCATGTTTACATAGACAACATGTATGTCATCATAGAAGCTGGAACGTTCTTTGTTGGAACATTAGAGGGCTCAACTCCTTAGCCAGGCAAAGGGCTGTGAGAAGGAAAATTGAAGAGAGCCAGTGTTCAGTGGCCTGCTTCCAAGAAACTAAATGTAGCAGCTTTGAAGCTAGGGATATAAGGTCGTTCTGCCCTAAGCATTTTGATTGTTTTGCTTTTGCCCCCTAGATAGGTGCTTCGGGGGGTATCCTTGTGGTTTGGAATTCTGCAAATTTGAATGGTGATTTGGTGGAAATTCAGTCGTTTGGTGTGGTTATTAAGTTTACATCCAAGCATAGCAATGATCACTGGACCCTATAGTATCTGTGTATGGCCCTTGTCAGGGGGAACCTAGAGATAATTTTGTCTCCTGGCTCTACAACCTCAGCATCCCTTTTGAGGAAAATTGACTTGTCCTTGCAGACTTTAACTTCATCAGATCCACTGATAATAGGAATCTGCCTGGGGGGTATGAATGATATCTTCATTTTTAGTGAGATTATAGGTCATTTGGGACTTATTGAATTGCCAATTAAAGGGAGATCATACACTTGGTCTAATATGCAAGATTCCCCTCTGTTGGAGCAGCTTGATTGGTTTTTTACTTCAACCAATTGGACCACATGCTATCCAATGGCTGATGTACTGCCCCTGGCTCGAACAACATCTGATCATGTGCCATTGGTTGTTATGATTAAAACCAACATACCCAAATCTAAAATTTTCAGATTTGAGAACTATTGGGTTAAGGTTGATGGGTTTTTGGACTGTGTTAGTAAGTCCTGAGCTAAGCCTTCTCATAAGCCCCATGCATCTGCAGTGATTGCTGATAAGTTAAAAACTCTTAGGCAGGACCTGAAGAGATGGTAGCTTGGCATTTCAAAGTTGAAATTAATTTTGGAGAAATGTAATCAAGTGGTAATCTGGCTTGACAATCTGGAAGAAGTGAGGCCCCTCTACAGGCAGGAATTTAACTGTAGGAAGATTGTGAAGCTGCATGTGGAGCATCTACTCCATTTACAGTACTTATATTGGAAAAAAAGATGCACAATCAGGTTCATCAAGGTGGGTGAGGAGAACACCAAAATTTTCCATGCCATGGCTACTGAGAGATTTAGGAGGAATTCTATTGCTAATCTCCAATTGCCTGATGGTACTGTGATATCTGAGCACAGCCAAATGGAAAGAATTATATGGTCTGCTTTCAAGAATAGGATGGGGACATCTAGAGGGATTAACATTGGTTTTGATCTTCACAGACTTATTGCAAAGGTGCCAGGACTGGATGTCCTTACCAAACCTTTCACCATAGAGGAAATGGATAAAGTGGTTAAAAATATGCCTGTGGACAAGTCCCCTGGGCCTGATGGTTTCAATGGCATGTTCCTTAAGAAATGCTGGCACATTGTTTGCAAGGACTTCTATGCTCTAGCTCAAAAGTTTTATGAGGGCAAGGCAAAGCTTGAAAACATAAATGGTTCTTACATAACCTTGGTCCCAAAGAAGCCTTCCCCTGAGACTGTGGGGGATTATAGGCCCATTTCTTTGACTGGCCTTGGGATTAAATTCCTAACCAAAATGGCCGCTGATAGGTTCCAGGAGCTCATCTTGAGTTGTGTTCATAAGAATCAATATGGTTTTATTAAGTTCAGGACTATTCAGGATTGTATTGGTTGGACATTGGAGTATTTGCATCAGTGCCATCAATCTAAGAGGCCAATTCTAATTCTCAAATTAGATTTTGAGGAAGCATTTGATTCTATTGAGCATGAGGGTATTTTGGAAATTATGAAGCATAAAGGTTTCAATGATAAGTGGTTGCTTTGGATGCAACATTTTCTTTCCTGTGGCACTTCATCTGTGCTCTTGAATGGAGTCCCTGGCAAACAGTTTTTATGTAAGAAAGGGGTCAGACAAAGAGATCCAATTTCCCCCTGTTGTTTGTAATTGCTGCAGATCTTCTGCAGACTGTGGTTAATGATATGTTGCATAGAGAAGAAATTCAGTTGCCTATCCCCTGCCATGATCAGAATTACCCTATTGTGCAGTATGCTGATGACACCTTGATCATTATTCCTGCTTCAGAGGATCAGTTGCTAGCTTTAAAAAGAATGTTGCTAGTCTACTCTCAGTCCACTGGCCTAGATATCAACTATCACAAGTCTTCCATGGTGCCAATTAATGTTTCAGAGCTGGAAACTGAGAGGCTGGCAAATGTGTTTGGTTGCAAAGTTGGGAAAATGCCTTTCACATATCTTGGGCTACCTGTTGGAACCACAAAGCCAAAAATTGAGGATTTAATGCCACTTGTCAACTGTATGGAAAGAAGGATGTCTGCTAGCTCCTCTTTCCTTGCCCAAGGTGGGAGGCTTCAGTATTTAAATTCTGCATTATCTGCTCTACCAATATTCTTTCTCTGCAGCCTATCCTTACCACCAGGAATCTTAAAACAGTTGGAAAGGATTCAGAGACAATGTTTTTGGAGGAGGAACAGGCAGGAGCATGCTCCTTCTTTGGTTGCATGGGATCTCATCTGCAGGCCTAAAAATAAAGGAGGTTAGGGATCTTGAACCTTGGCCTGCGGAATGCTGCTCTCCTGATGAAGCATGCAAACACGTTCTTTAATAGAGTGGATGTGCCCTGGGTTAATCTTATTTGGAACACATACTACTATGAAAGAGTGCCACAAGCAACAGACCCTTGTGGGTCTTTTTGGTGGAAAGATATTCTGAAACTTGTTGATAACTTCAGAAAGGTCACTTGGGTTCAGGTTAACCAGGGTGACACTGTTCTGTTCTGGCTGGACAGATGGAAGTTGGGGGACTCAGTGGTTCCCCTGCAGGAGCGGTTCCCAAGGCTGTTTTCCTATGTTAAAGACCCTTGGACCACTGTCAAGGATGGCCTCCATTGCTCTGATCTTGTTGGTTGGTTTAACCTTCCTCTATCTGGCCAAGCTTTCCTGGAGTTACAGACTGTCCAGCACATGTTGCTTCAGATGGACATTCAGTCTAACTTAAGGGATGCTTGGTTCTGGCAGGGCTCTTCTAATGTTTATAAGCCAAAATTGTTTTACACTTTTGCTCATGCATCTTTGACATTCAACCCTCTCCTGAACTGGATCTGGGCAAGTTGTTGTACTCTGAAGATCAAGGTATTTGCTTGGATGTTGATCATGGACAGGTTAAATACTAAAGAAATGGTGGAAAGGAGGCACTGGAGACTTGAGGATGGTATTAACTATGTGCTTTGTCATGCTCACCAGCGTGAGGACAGGGACCATCTCTTCTTCTCCTGTAATTTTAGTGCACGAGTCTGGAATTATCTACAAATTGTTTGGGGGCCAGGGGACAATATGTCTGACATTGCTACTGAGGCTAGGAGAAATTTTGGGAAGCCATTCTTTACTGAAGTGGTTTTCACTGCTTGCTGGAATGTTTGGTTAATCAGGAATGCAAAGGTCTTCAGACATGTTACACCCAGTTTCAATAGATGGAGGGGCTCTTTCATCAATGACATGTCCCTTTTAGCCCACAGAATCAAGCCTAGATTCAAGGATGATCTTCTTAGATGGATCTCATACTTACCTCCTTGATCATGTGTATCCCAGGTAGGATAGGTTAGCTTAGTTTTCTGACTTTGGGTTAATGTTGGTAACCTTGTAAATATTCTGTAACTTGTTGCTTTTCTCTTTTCATAAAGTTTTGAAGGCTGTGGGGTCTTTCCCTACAGTAACCAGTCAAAAAACATGTATGTGAATTATGGCATGCCAACCTATTTAATAAAGACATCATGTAGTTATATCATGTGACGCCCCCGACTTAATCGTGCGCTAATCATACACGCAAATGCACACGATCAAGCCTAAGGACTCACTTGAAGATATCACAACAAAACTCTAAACACAAATAAAAGTCATACAAGCTTTATATTACAAGCCAGGGGCCTCGAGGGCTCGAATACATAAGCTCGAGTCATACAAGCATCAACGGAAGCATCAGATATCTCAGTACAGAAATAAAAGTTAAACAGACATGCCTTAAGAAGGCTGGGCAAAACAACGTCACTGGATCGAAAGGCACATGCCTCCTGCCTGGGTGCCTCCTATCTACTCCTGGTTGTCGGTGGTCTCCACGTAGTAGTACTCTCCACCAGTAGGGTAGTAGTAATCGTCGACAGGGGCAGCTGGCTCCGGGGCTCCGTCATCTGGTCGCAGCAATCGGGTATGGGGAAAAAGGAAAGCAAAGCAACCGTGAGTACTCATCCAAAGTACTCTCAAGACTTACATCAGATCTATTCTATGTATGCATCGGTTTCAAAGAAGGGCTGTATCGGTGGACTAGACTGCAGAAATGCCAGAATAGAGAGAAAGGCCTAGCCTATCGAAGACTACCATCTTCAGCGTCTTGCAGCATTAGAAGAGTGCAGATTAGTACATAAATATAGTAGTAGTAACAAGTAGTAACAACGCCCAGAGATCCTTCCTCGACTCCCTGCGAGAAAGTCACCCCGGAGCCAACATATTAAACAACTCATGTATCCAATTCTAGTTGTAGTAGATCAGGATATTTTCCGAGCATCCTGTTACCGTGGACACGGCTATTCGAATAGATATACTTCCCTGCAGGGGTGCACCAACTTACCCAACACGCTCGATTAACTCTGGCCGGACACACTTGCTTGGTCCATGCCCGGCCTCGGCTGATTAACAGAGAGGCCAGCACGCCGGTCTACACCCTAAGCGCTCAGGGGTCTTGGGCCCATTACCCTTTGCACTCCTGCGCGTTGCGAGGACGGCCGGGACCAGACCTAGCCCCTGTATACACACGCAGGCTTTCGCGGTCCACCCGGGCGTGTGCCGCTCAACTGCTGACGTCTGTAGAACTTCGGCTAATACATACGACGCCGAGTGCCCATACTATTCCCGCGTGGTGGTTAGTGCGAAAAGGCCAGAGGCATACTCAGATCACATATCCTAACCCATTAGTGCGTTGGGAGCTCACGGAAATGAGCAGAGACTCACAATCATGTGACCCCGTCGCCCCATCTCATGGACTTACGGCAAGGGCTAAGAATGCCCGGCCGTGCCACGTAATTATCTCGCGGGTACCCTCATGGTCAACCCGACTCCACATCTCTCGCGGGTACCCCTCGGGGTCAACCCGACTTCCACAAGCTTCTGTAGTAAAAGCAAAGTATCCGTGTGTCCATAACATCAAGAAGGAATCCGAGGAATCACCCTCGTTGGTTTCTGATGTCTACTACACAACTTATTCTTGTAGACTCGTGTTGGGCCTCCAAGCGCAGAGGTTTGTAGGACAGTAGCAATTTTCCCTCAAGTGGATGACCTAAGGTTTATCAATTCGTGGGAGGCGTAGGTTGAAGATGGTATCTCTCAAACAACCCTGCAACCAAATACAAGAAATCTCTTGTGTCCACAACACACCCAATACAATGGTAAATTGTATAGGTGCACTAGTTCGGCGAAGAGATGGTGATAAAAGTGTAGTATGGATAGTAGATATAGGTTTTTGTAATCTGAAATAATAAAAACAGCAAGGTAACGAAGAGTAAACGGGCATAAAAACGGCATTGCAATGCTTAGAAACAAGGCCTAGGGTTCATACTTTCACTAGTGCAATCTCTCAACAATGTTGACATAGTTGAATCATGTGTAAATCCCTCACGTGCGACAAAGAGTTCACTCCAAAGTCACAAATAGTGGAGAACAAACAAAGAAATTATTGTAGGTACGAAACCACCTCAAAGTTATCCTTCCCGATCAATCTTATGAGCCATACCCATTAATTGTCACGAACAACCCTAGAGTTCGTACTAGAATAACACCTTAAGATACACATCAACCAAAACCCTAATGTCACCTAGGCACTCCAATGTCACCACGAGTACCCACAAGTTTGATTATACGATATGCATCACACAATCTCAGATTCATCTATTCAAACCAACACAAAGAACTTCAAAGAGTGCCCCAAAGTTTCTACCGGAAAGTCAAGACGAAAACGTGTGCCAACCCTTATGCATAAATCCCCAAGGTCACGGAACCCGCAAGT
This sequence comes from Elymus sibiricus, assembly GCA_039707655.1. Classification (NCBI taxonomy): domain Eukaryota; kingdom Viridiplantae; phylum Streptophyta; class Magnoliopsida; order Poales; family Poaceae; genus Elymus; species Elymus sibiricus. The sequence goes on along the minus strand of CM077664.1, from coordinate 194,078,714 downwards.
TGATCACCAAAACATACATCAAGTGACTCAAGTGAATATCCCATTGTCACCATAGATATCCATATGCAAGACATACATCAAGTGTTCTCAAATCCTTAAAGACTCAATCCGATAAGAAAACTTCAAAGGGAAAACTCAATTCATCACAAGAAGATAGAGAGGGGAAAACTCCATATGATTCATCTATATCAGCAAAGCTCGCGATACATCAAGATCGTGCCATCTCAAGAACACGAGAGAGAGAGATCAAACACATAGCTACTGGTACAAACCCTCAGCCCCGAGGGTGAACTATTCCCTCCTCATCATGGAGACCGCCGGGATGATGAAGATGGCCTCCGGTGATGATTCCCCCCTCCGACAGGGTGCCGAAAAAGGGCTATAGATGAGATCGTGGAGGTATAGAGGCTTGCGGCGGCGTAAAATCTCATCTAGGTTAACTTTCGGGGGTTTCTGAATATATATGATTTTTTGGCGTTGGAATCACGCGAAGAAGGGCCACAGGGGGCCCACGAGGCACCAGGGCGCGCCTGGGGGGGGGGTGGGGGTGGCGCACCCTGGTGGCTCGTGGAGCCCCTGTGGGTCTTCTGGCCTCCTCCCGAAGCTTCTAGTGTCTCTTATGTTCCAGAAAAAATCGTCAAAAAGTTTCGCTGCATTTGGACTTCATTTGATATGGATTTTCTGGAAAACCAAAAACAAGCAGAAAACAGCAACTGGCACTGGGCACTAGGTCAATATGTTAGTCCATGAAAATCATATAAAAGCCATATAGAAGTGCACCAAAATCATACAAAACTATAATAAACATGGTATGAATACTTCATAAATTATAGATACGTTGGAGACGTATCAGCATCCCCAAGCTTAATTCCTGCTCGTCCTCGAGTAGGTAAATGATAAAAGAAATAATTTAAGAAACTGTGAATGCTAGCGTAGTGCATAAGTTTGATCAATAATAATTTCAATCACTTTTCGTAGCATCATAACAGCAACTTTTTCTCATAAAAGTCATCATGATAAAGTAGCAATTGAAAACAGAAATTTTGATGTGGAATGCTACCTATCATAATCATCATATATTCTTTTCTTTTATAGCATAGACATTGGACTTGAATGATTCAAAGCAAGATCATTATTATAACAGCAATATTTATTATCATAAAACTTCTCATGAGCAAGTAACAATTCATCACAACAATGAAGTATACGGCATAAACTTTCTTGGAAACTAACAAACTATTCTAGTCAACAATGCAATTGCAATTCATCATATTTTCAGGAAGGGTCTCATGTAGGAACTTTTTAGCAAGTACACATACTCAACCATCATTTAGTCTTCTATGATTGGTAACACTCACGACATATATATGGAGCAAAAGTTTCAGCCAAACACATAGAAAGATAGGGGCTTGTGATTTCGCCTCCCAACTTTTTCACCTCAAGGGTGATGTTAACAATAATAACCCATCATCACTCATATCCAACTGGATATATGTGCCTAGATCTTTCCCCACCACATGATGCTTGCAAAAGAGAAAAATAAAAAAAATAAGTAGAGGAGAACACTATTGACTCTTGCATAAAAAAAATACATAAAAGTAAAAGATAGGCCCTTCGCAGAGGGAAGCAGAGGTTGTCATGCGCTTTTTATTTTTGGATGCACAAGCCCTTAATGCAAAGGAACGTCACGTTATATTGCCCCTTGTGATAGCAACCTTTATTATGCAGTCTGTCGCTTTTATTTCTTTACCATCACAAGTTCGTACAACGCTTATTTCCCTTACAATAAAAGTTTAGACATATTTAGAGGCATTTTTTATTGCTTTTTGCACCGATGACAACTTACTTGAAGGATCTTATTCAATCCATAGGTAGATATGGTGGACACTCATGAGAAGAAACTGGGTTTAAGGGTTTTGGATGCACAAGTAGTATATCTACTTGGTGCGGATTTTTGGCTAGCAAAGATATTGGGCAAGCACCACATGTTGGAGGATCTATAACAATATAACTTCTTTGTGAATATGAACAAACATAATTCATTACGTTGTCTTCCTTGTCCAACGTCAACATTTTGACATAAAATACTTAATGGGGGCTCACAATCATAAAAGATGTCCAAGATAGTATATTTGCATGCGAATCTTCTCTTACCTTATTAACTTTTTCATGAATTGCATCATTGACTAATGCTATGCTTGTTAACCTCCAATAAATTTTACCACTTATACTTTTATTTATGAAATGTCATTACTTTCCATAATATTAACATATGATCTCTTTCATTATTTTCATTGCAAGGTATCACACTTATCATATCCAATGATCTATATGGAAGTTTTTATTATATCCCTCTTGAATATTCATCATCTTGGGACCAAATTCATATCTTGTGCAAATTACCATTACTATTATTACCTCTCAAAAAGATATAAGTGAAGCATGAGAATTAATGACAAACTACTCCAAAATATATAAGCGAAGATCAATGAGTAGTGAAACAATTAAGTAGCTATGTGAGGACTCTCTCTCATTTAAAAAGTTTCAGATCTTGATATTTTATTCAAACAGCAAGCAAAACAAAGACACAACCAAGTATAGCACACATTATGTGAACGAGTAAAAACTTGGGTTCAATCGAGACTAACCGATAGTTGATGAAGAAAAGTGATGGGATGCCTACCGGGGCATCCCCAAGCTTGAACGCTTGATACTTCTTGGAATATTAACTTGGGTAGCCTTGGGCATCCCCAAGCTTGAACTCTTGTGTCTCGTTAATTCTTCTCATATAATAGTTTCCCTAAGTTTCAAAAACTTCATCCACACAAAACTTGACAAGAACTTGTGAGATATGTTAGTATAAACCCACTCAAAACCTCAACATTCTCTACTGTAGCAAATCACTAAAATTATAATTAAACATTGAATACTAAATGCTTCTGCATATTTAATACTCCTATCCTCAAATAGAATCATTAAACAAGCCAACATATGCAAACAATGCAAACATAACAGCAATCTACCTAAACAGGACAGTCTGTAAAGGATAATTAAGAATCCATACTTAGATAACTCAAAAAATTCTGAAAACTTACCACGTGACAGAGAACTCATGCATGCTTACTGTGTAAAAATTTCAGATTTTTATCATGTTCTGACTATTCAGGAATATTCTAGACATAACAGAAAACTTTCTGTTTTCAAACAGCAACACATGAACTTGCAAACAGGGCATGGTAAAGGCTATAATTTGCATTTTATTGAACTAAAAGATGCAAAACATGATTATTTATAACACCAAGAAAATATCAACAGAAGAAAGTGACGCTCCAAGCAAAACTCATATTATGTGACGAATAAAAATATAGCTCCAAGTGAGGTTACCGATAGTGTTGAAGACGAAAGAGGGGATGCCTTCCGGGGCATCCCCAAGCTTAGACGCATGAGTCTTCCTTGAGTATTACCTTGGGGTGCCTTGGGCATACCCAATATTAGGGTCTTGCCGCTCCTTATTCTCCTCATATCGATATCTCACCCAAAACTTGAAACTTCAATCACACAAAACTTAACGGAACTCCGTGAGAACGGTTAGTATGATAAAGAACGGTTAGGTACTGTCCAAGACAAGATTCACAATTATTCCCATATAATTCCTACTGTATTCTATCATTTCCACAATTTATATCTCATAATATAAGCTATGGAAACATTAAAACAAGCAAACTATGCATTGAAAACAGAATCTGTCAAAAACAGAACAGTCTGTAATGATCTGAGCAACTACCATACTTCTGGAACTCTAAAAATTCTGAAAAATTAGGAAAACGTCAACAATTTTCATATAAATACTGTGTAAAAATTTCATAATTATTTGACACTCCATTAAAATCTGGGAAATTAAACACTGGAGGCAAAAGTTTGTGTTTTTACACAGAATTGAATCAACAAGTATCCACACTATCCCAATGGTTTTACTTGGCACTTTATTGAAAGAAAACATATAAAACATGATTACTACAGTAGCTTAATCATGTGAACACACTAAAACAGAAATGATACATATTGGGTTGTCTCCCAACAAGCGCTTTTCTTTAAAGCCTTTTAGCTGGGCATGCTAATTTTGAATGATGCTCACATAGAAGTAAAGAATTGAAACGTAAAGGGAGCATCATGAGAAATATATCAAACACATTTAAGCCTAAGCCACTTCCTATGCATAGGGATTTTGTGAGCAAATAGTTTATGGGAGCAAGAATCAACTAGCATAGGAAGGCAAAACAAGCATAACTTCAAAACTTTTAACACATAGAGAGGAAACTTGATATTATTGCAACACCTACAAGCATATTATCCTCTCTCATAATAATTTTCAGTAGCATCATGAAGAAATTCAACAATATATCCATCACACAAATCATTCTTGTCATGATACATAAGCATATAATTTTTATTACTCTCCACACAAGCAAATTTGTTCTCATCAATAATAGTGGGAGCAAACTCAATGAAATAACTATCATGAGATACTTGATTGACATAATCCAATTGAAAATTAAAATCATGATGACAAGTTTCATGGTTATCATTATTCTTTATAGCATACATGTCATCACAATAATCATCATAGATAGCAACTTTGTTTTCATAACCAATTGAAATCTCTTCCAAAATAGTGGAATCATCATTAAATAAAGTTGTGACCTCTCCAAATTCACTTTTATCAATATAATCATCATAAATAGGAGGCATGCTTTCATCATAAAAAAAATTCTCATCAAAACTTGGGGGACTAAAAATATCATCTTCATCAAACGTAGCATCCCCAAGATTATAGCTTTGCATATCATTAGCATCATGGATATTCAAAGAATTCATACTAACAACATTGCAATCATGCTCATTATTCAAATATTTTATGCCAAACATTTTATTGAATTCTTCTTCTATCAATTGAGCACAATTTTCCGATCCATCATTTTCAAGAAAGACATGATAAAGACGAATAATATGAGGCAACCTCAATTCCATTTTTTTGTAGTTTTCTTAGATGAACCAAACTAGTGATAAACAAGAAACTAAAAGATTCGATTGCAAGATCTAAAGATATACCTTCAAGCACTCACCTCCCCGGCAACGGCGCCAGAAAAGAGCTTGATGTCTACTACACAACTTATTCTTGTAGACTCGTGTTGGGCCTCCAAGCGCAGAGGTTTGTAGGACAGTAGCAATTTTCCCTCAAGTGGATGACCTAAGGTTTATCAATCCGTGGGAGGCGTAGGTTGAAGATGGTATCTCTCAAACAACCCTGCAACCAAATACAAGAAATCTCTTGTGTCCCCAACACACCCAATACAATGGTAAATTGTATAGGTGCACTAGTTCGGCGAAGAGATGGTGATAAAAGTGTAGTATGGATAGTAGATATAGGTTTTTGTAATCTGAAATAATAAAAACAGCAAGGTAACGAAAAGTAAATGGGCATAAAAACGGTATTGCAATGCTTAGAAACAAGGCCTAGGGTTCATACTTTCACTAGTGCAATCTCTCAACAATGTTGACATAGTTGAATCATATGTAAATCCCTCACGTGCGACAAAGAGTTCACTCCAAAGTCACAAATAGCGGAGAACAAACAAAGAAATTGTTGTAGGGTACGAAACCACCTCAAAGTTATCCTTCCCGATCAATCTTATGAGCCATCCCCATTAATTGTCACGAACAACCCTAGAGTTCGTACTAGAATAACACCTTAAGATACACATCAACCAAAACCCTAATGTCACCTAGGCACTCCAATGTCACCACGAGTACCCACGGGTTTGATTATACGATATGCATCACATAATCTCAGATTCATCTATTCAAACCAACACAAATAACTTCAAAGAGTGCCCCAAAGTTTCTATCGGAAAGTCAAGACGAAAACGTGTGCCAACCCTTATGCATAAATCCCCAAGGTCATGGAACCCGCAAGTTGATCACCAAAACATACATCAAGTGACTCAAGTGAATATCCCATTGTCACCACAGATATCCATATGCAAGACATACATCAAGTGTTCTCAAATCCTTAAAGACTCAATCCGATAAGAAAACTTCAAAGGGAAAACTCAATTCATCACAAGAAGATAGAGAGGGGAAAACTCCATATGATTCATCTATATCAACAAAGCTCGCGATACATCAAGATCGTGCCATCTCAAGAACATGAGAGAGAGAGAGAGATCAAACACATAGCTAGTGGTACAAACCCTCAGCCCCGAGGGTGAACTACTCCCTCCTCGTCATGGAGACTGCCGAGATGATGAAGATGGCCTCCGGTGATGATTCCCCCCTCTGGCAGGGTGCCAGAAAAGGGCTGTAGATGAGATCATGGAGGTACAGAGGCTTGCAGCGGCGTAAAAACTCATCTAGGTTAACTTTCGGGGGTTTCTGAATATATATGATTTTTTGGCGTTGGAATCAGGCAAAGAAGGGCCACAGGGGGCCCACGAGGCACCAGGGCACGCCTGGGGGGGTGGCGCGCCCTGGTGGCTCGTGGAGCCCCTGTGGGTCTTCTGGCCTCCTCCCGAAGCTTCTAGTGTCTCTTATGTTCCAGAAAAAATCGTCAAAAAGTTTCGCTGCATTTGGACTTCATTTGATATGGATTTTCTGGAAAACCAAAAACAAGCAGAAAACAGCAACTGGCACTGGGCACTAGGTCAATATGTTAGTCCATGAAAATCATATAAAAGCCATATAGAAGTGCACCAAAATCATACAAAACTATAATAAACATGGCATGAATACTTCATAAATTATAGATACGTTGGAGACGTATCAGTTTCCCACTCGATGTATCCGTCAAGGCGAACCCGGAGGAATCACCCTCGATAGATTCACACTTGAGGGGTTGCACGACAGAAGCTTCTTCGGAGGTGGCGAAAGAGGAATCACCCTCGGTAACCCACAACCGACTGGCTAGGCTACAGAGTTATCATCGAAAGTGCTATATGAGGTATCACCCTCGGCACTCGATATCAGCTCTGCAGAGTCGTACAACTTAGGGGTTGTGTGGTGATGTGCTGGTCTCAGCCCATCGATCACATCGATCGGGGCAATGGTAACTAAGTGGGGCAACTAGGACAAGGTAGAGGGGCCACAGATGGTTTACCAACCAACCTATACTAAGCATTTAGGATAGCAGGTAAGGTATCAACAACAGTTACAAAAACAAGCTATGCATCAGAATAGGTATTTCGGGACAATAACTGTAGCAATTCTAATGCAAGCATGAGGGAGAAAGAATAGGTAATATAGGCATGTTCAAGGGGGGTTGCTTGCCTGGAAGCTCTGCGGCAAAAGAGGGGTCGTCGATGGTGTTGTCGTGCTCCGGAGCTGCGTCGGTCTCGAGGTCTACCGGAGAGAAGAGGGGGAAGAAACAATAAATAAAAGCAAACAATGCAACACAATGCATAGCATGGCAATATGCAGTGCTGGTGGTGACCTAATGCAATGCTACACGTTGCAGACACGGGAAAATATCTGGGATTTTTCGGACAGCTGAACCGGAGGGGAAGGTTCCATGTTTTCATGGTTGTGAGCATGTGACAGGTAAATGAATGGTGTATTCGGATTTGTGTTGTTTTTCTGATCAACTTTCATGTAGAAAACTTTTCGATCCGAGCTACGGTTTATTTTCTATGATTTTTCAAAGATTTAAATCTTTTTCTGAAAATCCTGGAATTATTTTAATTAATAAACTCGCATTATCCAGAACAGTACACTTATGACGGCAACATGACGTCAGTGGTCAACCCCAGCTATTCCAGGTCAAACCTAACAGCTGGGTCCCACATGTCAGTGACACAGAGACTAAACAGAGATTAAATTTAACTAATTAGGTTAGTTAGCTAGTGGGCCCCATATATCAGTGTCTAATTAGATTAACAGATTAATTAAATTATCTAATTAGTTAATTAAGCGAGTGGGGCCCGCCTGTCAGTGGCACAGCGGTGCCCAGTCAGCAGGGTTGACCAGTCAACGTGGTCAACTGGGGCCCCTGGGCCCACTAGCAGTGACCCAGGGGGTGCCCACGTGGCTGCAAGTTCGGCGGTGGCCAGCGGCTCGTTGCCGGCGACCTCCAAACGCAGCGGAGGGCCATGGGAGACATCGGAATCACGCTACAGAGCGCCGTTTCAAGCGCGACCGGTGCCGTTCGAACGTGCACTCGATGCCGCATCGAATGGCATCGGTGGCGCGGGCTGGGGTGGCCGGAATCGGCCGAAGCGGCGACGGCATGCGGCGGCGCGTACGGGCGAACTCGGCTATGGCGATGTAGGGCACGGCAAGGCGAGCTAGCTAGCGCGTTGAGCTCCTACGCGCGCGCTGAGCACGTCGCCGTGCTCGGTTGAGCTCGACGGCGAGCATGGCCACGACGGCGATCTCAGCGGCGGCGATGCGTTCGGGCACGGCGAATGCGTGGCTACGGCACGGGAAGAAGAGAAAGAAAGAGGGGGAAACGGCGTAGTGCTCACCGTGGAGGCGCACGGTGGCCCATTGACGGCTTAGGAGCAGCAGGAGGCGGCGAATCGACGGCGAGTCGTCGGCGACCGAGGAGGAAGAAGAGCTCGCCGGGCTCGCTGCGGTGGCTCCCGGCTCGCGCTCGTGGACGGGGACGAGGTAGACGATGACGGCGGAGATGTTGGACAAGGCGGCGAGGCGAGGTGAGGTCGGTGGCCGCGGGATCGACGGCGTGCAGCGGCGGCTGCGCTCGGTGGCGAGTGGGAGAGGGCGAGGGAGCAAGAGAGGGAGGGGGAAAAGTGGGGGAGGACGACGGGGAGGCCGAGGGGGCGCATCCTTATCCCCTCGCCGGCCCTATAGTGCCGTGGTGTCGCCTCCTCGCCGGTGCGCGCGCGCGCGGCCACGGCGATGACGACACGGGGAGGAGATAGGCAGGAGGAGGGAGAAAGGCCGGAGTGGGCTGGGCCGGGTGCACTGTGCACTTAGGCCCAGTCGGTTTAGGCTTTTTATTTATCTTTTCTGTTTTTCTTTTACAGAAGAGTTTTGCAAAATAAATGAGCTGCCAAATGCTTTTGTAAAAATGTGAAACTTGTCCACACAAATACATAGTAATATTCCGCACTGCCACAGGAATTTTGGGCGATTTTTGAATCCATTTGAATTTTTCAAAAATGGAAAGGCATTTGAATTGCTGTTTTTGCACTGTAATAATTGCCCTAGTCCACATTTAGCTTGATGGTGATGTTGTTTTCCTGAACAAATATTTGTTTTGGAATTTTTGCTAAATGACGAACTATTTTTCAGCAATTTTTGAACAACTTCAAATTTCACTTATGATTTGAATTGAATTCAGAGGTGGAATTTGAAATGAGATATGAAACCACTTTGATCATGCATTGCAAATCAACTTGACTTAGCATTATCATTAGGGATCACTGTTGCTCATTACAGAGGGGTGTTACAATTCTCCTCCTCTAAAAGATATTCTCGTCCCGAGAATTCTGGAGGTAGAAGGGAAAAGATCGGGGTATTCTTCCCGAAGACGATCCTCGCGTTCCCAAGTGGCTTCATCTTCGGTATGATTCGACCACTGCACTTTCAGGAACTTGGTTGTCTTCTGACGGGTCTGACGTTCAGCTTGATCGAGAATGCGGATCGGATGCTCTTTATAAGATAGATCATCTTGTAAATTGAGCAATTCATGATCCACTGCTCGGTGCAGAGATTCCTTGAAGCAACGGCGAAGTTGCAACACATGGAAGACGTCGTGGATGTGAGAGAATTGTGGCGGCAACTCCAATTTATTAGTCACATGTCCACGTCTGGCGAGAATGCGGAAGGGACCAATGTAGCGAGGAGCTAACTTGCCCTTGATTCCAAAGTGATGAGTGCCCTTCATAGGAGTAACACGCAGATATGCTTGCTCACCAGGTTGATAGATCGATCCCCAGTGTTTTTGATCATAGTTGCTCTTGTGGCGAGATTGGGCCGCCTTGAGATTTTCCCAGACAATATGGACTTGCTCTTCAGCGTGTTGGATAATATCCGGACCAACGAGCGGTCGTTCCCCAGTTTCTGACCAATTCAGAGGGGTTCGACACTGTCATTATATTTTGAATTATGTCATTCTATCCGTCAATTATATCATGCCATCATGTTTCCATAGACAGCATGTATGTGAATTATGGCATGCCAACCTATTTAATAAACACATCATATTTGAATTATATCATTCTATGCTGTTAGTTAGCCATCATATATGTGAAATTGTGTCATGATATCCTGTTTTGTTAGTCATCATATATGTGAAATTGTGTCATGCTATCCTGTTTGGTTAGACAACATATATGTGAATTATTTCATGCCCTCTTTTATTCCCCACTATCCATTGCACCTGTCTATCATACAATGTCTGTACATTCAATTACTTTTCTTGTTTATCAGCCATTTGAATTGGACGGGGTGATGGAAGTATCTAAGGGAGGAAAAACATGGTCTTCAGAAAAGACAGTGCTACCCGTCGATGCCGATAGAACCACAATTGTACTTGCCCAAGAACCAGCCCCACCACACATAACCCAGACTCTCGTAGATTGTAACCCTACCCAGTTGGACAGAGAACTAGCTACACCCCATCTAACCCCAACCCCAGCAGATAGTAACCCAGTTCCACTTGACACAGCACCATCTTCACCATAGAGCACCCAAACACGAGCAGTTAGTAAGGCAACTGCAGTGCCCAAAGCATGAGGACCAGCACTGCGAATCCCAACTCAACACTTAAAGCAGAAGAACAGCTATTCTCAGGTCAGATTCCGTAGCTATGGTGCATACTCCTTTGCTCTTGCATCACTGTATTTACTCATACCAACTATTTCAAATTTGAAGGATCCAATTGAAACTCCAATGGCACAACAGGTATGTTTTAAACCTCTTTCTTTAACTGGTTTGCTATTGTAACTTCTTGCTCTATGTTGATTTCAGTTTCAATTGTATAAACAGTTATGTTCTCATGTCATGCACATTACAAGTGTTGTTAGTGCTGTTAGTTTCCCACACTTATATTCAGTCTATGCCGCTTTGTCTTAAACATATATGATTTGAACTGCGTCTCTATCTTGATCTGGCAACATAAACTAGGATGATATAGACAATACAGTGACCATAGTACATAAATATGTGTTTGTTTCATGCTGTTATCCTGTCAACATTACCAATGAACTGGTTTACCAAAATGAGTTTCATATACTACATGCTAAACCCTTGATGTGTCTACTTGTTCCTCTTTTAGAATGCCGGCGGAATATTGGAGCAGAGTACCCCATTATGCAACGACAAAGGAAGTAATGTAGACAAGGTTCAAGATAGTGAGACAACCCTGTTGGTCTCCAAGAAAGCTGATAAAAACTATCTTCAAGAAAGTAAGACAACCCCAAAGTCCTGCCTTGATGTAGTGCTCGAGTTACTGGCCACTACCGCTGGCACAAGCTCTTTGAACTCGCTGCCTGAATCAGTTTAGCTTCTTGAGTCTCAACTGCAAGTTGAAAGACAGCAATCAGCTGTGCTGCGACAAGAAGCCGAAGGATTGAGGAAGTCCCTGCAGAATTCAGATGCACACTTTCTGGTGCAATAGCAAGAGTTGGAGGAGTTTAGCGCCAAACAAGAGAAAGCTAATAAGCATGCTAAGCTTCTTGCCAGCATGGTGGGTGCCCAGGATATCATTTCTTGAGCTCTTCTGAAGTGGTTTCATTTCTAGACTTGTTTTGCTGCCGCATTTATTTGCACGGGTGGCCAACTTAGTCGCCCAGTGTTTGTAATATGCTACTTTGTTGTTCCCTTTATTTGCACTCGTGGCGAACTTTGATGCCCAGTGGATGTAATGTATGTAATCATCGTAATAGCCTAGCATTAGTTGCTTGCTTATTTATTTACTTAGTCATGTTTATTGCTTGTAGTCACTGCAGTTCTTTTTCCTTGGTTTGCTAGTGGCCGCAATAACCATGGGCCAAATACAGGCCATAGGATCCATGGGCCTCCTACACGCCGTATGATCCATGGGCCGTACTGTTCGTGGGCTAAAACCGGAGCACAATATGGGCCGTAAATGGGCCAATTTGGGAACGGTCGGTTTAAGGGCCCGTAGCATAACGGGTTGTTAACAGGCCGAAAGTCATCACATGCCTAATTCTATCGACAGGTATAACGGGTTGTTAATGGGCCAGAATACATGACGAGCTCAAAATGGCCCAATGGGTTAACAAACCACAAACGGGCCGATTGTAACCACGGGCTGAATTTGGCCCATTAGCATAACAGGCCAGTAACGGACCGTAAGTAATTGAGGGCCGGAAATGAGCCCAAGAATTTATGGGCCCTTAGAAGGCCGAAAGAGAACACGGGCTGGAAACGGCCCAACTGAATCATGGGCCCTTAAATGGGCTCAAAGCAGTTCACTGTTCATGATGGGACTGATTCACCACGGGTCGTCAATGGGCCCAGAGATGCAAAAGGCCTCATATGGGCCGAAAGACTTCATGGGCCATAGATGGGCCGATAGTGACAACGGGCTGGAATCATATGGGACGGCCCATAGGACGCTACTGGGCCAAATTTTTAAAGGCCATAACGGGCCGTGAGTACCCGGGCCGTAAATGGGCTGTATGCGAACAGGCCGGTAACAGGCTTTCCATGGGCCGGCCCGTTAACTTTTGACCAAGTCAAACAGGCCGGCCTTTATAACCTAAATGGGCCACTGTTGGGCCGTGCCACGTGTCATTGTTCCATAGGCGCGTTTCGTGCAATGAATGGACAACATCTATCGCAACGCCGACCTGACACGTGGATCAGTTGGCCAATGAGAATTTTACACGTGGAAAATCCCCATTGGTCAGGGCTGTTAACGGGTTATCGAATCCAAACCGGAACCCAATAGCTTAACGGCGACCCGTTACGGTGGATGCCATGTGTCGGTTACCCTTGACGCAAACACTTCCATGACACGACATTTATCGTCATGGAAGTGGACACTTCCATGATGGTAATTTGAGTATTGTCGTGGAACACTTCTACGACAGCACATGTATGACTATCTTGATTCTGTCATAAAATCGTCACGGATGTACATGCATGACAGAAAACGTGACCTACTGTGACAAAGACGTATCATCACGGAAGTGTTTTTTTTGTAGTGTATGGCCCCGGGGTCTACTTTTATCATATATAAAATCCAAAAATACCTTGCTTCAATTTTATTTCCTTTATTTTAATTTGCAATTACTTTATCTATCTATCACTATTAGAATTAATCCTTGCAAATAACGAGTTCAAGGGGATTGACAACCCTCTTGCCCGCGTTGGGTGCAAGTATTTGCTTTTGTGTGTAGGTGATGTTCATGAGGTTCTCCTACTGGATTGATACATTGGTTCTCATTGAGGGAAATACTTATCTCTACTGTGCTGCATCACCCCTCCTCTTCGGGGAAATCCCAACGCAATTTACAAGTAGCATATGTTTTAGCCCTATGGTCTGATTGCCTTGTTTGTCCTGATACAACCGCCTTCGGGCACCGAGACGTCGGCTAAGGGTTACAAATCAGAAAGAAACACCCTAAGTATATTCTACTAAGGGGCGGAAGCCGACGACTGGCCAACTACATCTTCAAAGAGTCACGGTTGAGTCAAAATAAAGCATAAAGCGAATAAAGAAAGGCACTTCTCATTTGAAATAAAACTTGTCTTTTTACACATACATCTCGGCATATCCAAGGAAGAATACAAGCACGAATCAGTCGAGGTTCTTTTAGAATTCTATCCCTCGTGCACTTCCAGGCACGCTGACCGCCTCCACAGCTCGATCTGAGCTACATCCCCTTGGAGGCGCTGTACCAACCCAAAGAAGCTGGTCGGCAGTGGGTCGCTCGGCCATAAAGCAATGCACAGATCCTCCATGGCGGGTTTGGCTGTTCGGTGTAGCTCAGCCAGCTGCTTCAGCTGATCGCCGAAGACTTTAGGCCGTGTCACCTCCTAGAATTGTATCCATAAGGACTTCTAGACGGCTGCGTCTTCACGCCCGCTGAAGTATTGGCATGCCTCCTCCACGCTCCGCGGGAGATCCGAGAACGCACCTGATAAGCGCCAGTTTTGCATTAGTTCAGGGAACACTTGGCAGCCGAAGAGGCACTGTAGCAAGTATGGCTTACCGGCGGCTATGTCGGTAGACTACCGAAGTTCCTCCTTCGTAGCCCTAGCTTGGGAAACGACTTCTTGACGATCCACCCGGACCTTTTTGAACTCGGCGGCATCCTTCTCCTTTGAGGCCTTCAGAGCCTCACATAAGTGAACGCGCTCGTTAGATCCCCCTCAACCTCGGCAATCCAAGCTTGAGCATCTTGCTGTCTTTTGCTGCTCTACTTCAGACCGAGCGTTTTTAAGCTCGACACGCAAATCAACCAGGTCCTTCTCGGCCGTTGTCAAAATTAAAAATGGTACACCCGAATCAATGATTGAACTGTTTTTCAGGCATATTAATATTAGGTGTACCGACAGTTACATTGCGCTTCCTCCATCTGCTTCTGAAGAAGAATCATATCCTCCTCGGAACGCGCCAACTTGCGATTAAATTCCTCCAGCTCTGTTAAGTTGGAGGCGAAGGAGGAGGTGGAAGCTTGCATAAAAATACATAAGAATAGCAGATAAAACATTCGAGAATAAGAATCGATCCTCTAGTCGGCTCTGTTAATCCGACCAGAGTCTCACGGGCTACTGCATATTCACGTTACATATAATTTACAACATTGACCCTCAAGCTAGTTTGATTAAACAATGCACTTACCTCAAAACCTTATGCAAGGCCGAGGAAGACGTCCATAAGTCCGTCCTCGGTAGACCGGAACTTTGTGAAAACTGTTCCAAGAATGGCTGATGACCTGCAAGTGCACAGGGCTGTTGTAGCACTTTCGTGATAAGCGAAGTGTCGAACCCACAGGGAGCAAATAGGAAGGAAATACAAACCCCGCATCTACGCTATCACATACGTAGTTACGTACACACCCAAACCATAGTTTGGAAATAGTATATTAGAGAAAGTTGCTAGGAAGACAAATAAAAGGACAGTGTTTACTAAACTACAAGAAATAAAAGACAAAAAAATAAAGAGACTAAACTAAGGGAAACGGTGCTTGAGTAGTAAACGTTCTCGAGGGAATTAGTGTCATCACCACAAGTATGATGCTGACAACACCTGATAGACATGGCTCTCTAATTGTATCACTAAGCCACTTGTATATGATCTCGCGTGGGCGGAGCCAATAAAGTACGCATTCCCCACTGCGGTTATTGTGTACACTCATGCCACCACCATGCTTCCCCACTCCAGTTATCACAATGATGATTAAGGGGAGTGAACTCCCCGTGGTCATGACATTAAGTTCTAGGGTTCTCCACTAATCCCTATTGCAATGACCAGGGACGAAGGGAGAATAGGACTGTAACCACCTACCCTCCACAACCATGCTGCTCACTAACATGACTTGCCTCAAGTCCACAAGGGGCTAATGTTGCGCGAGCGCTCTTCACAACACCATGAGACAATCAACGCAATACATATAAAGAGAATATTGGATCGCTTATTCAACAAAGTACTAATCATGCAAGGGTTCATCCAATTCCTCAAGAACTAATACAACTACTCAAACATCATAGAGGGAGAGGGCAAGTTACAAGCCGGCATGAAGCTGGTGGAGGAGAGGAGCATGGCGGCAGTGATGGTGATGGCGGCGGCACCGGTGGTGGAGATGACGATGGTGGCAGCGCCGGTGGTGAAGACCGCACCGGCCCGAAGGTTGGTGCGCGTGGTGAGGGTGCCCCCTCTTCCTCCTCTTGGCTTGGCCCTTCTCTTCTCTATGTACGTGGTCTTGGAGCAGCGATGGAGATGGATGACGGCTGCATGTGTTGAATGGTGGAGGATAGAGGCGCCTAGGGTTGGAGGTGCTTATATGAAGGCCTCCCGGTATCTCCTCCGTTGATGTGGTCATCAAAGGGATCAAGATGAGCCTTATCTTCTCCCAATCCCTTCATCATGAGCCAAGGATCCCGTGGGAACAATCAGGGACAAAATCGGTGAAGAATCCCATTTGGAAGGGCAACTTTCAGAGATGTTTGCACGTCAAACGACCGCGTGCGGTCGTTTGAAACGCCATCTTTTGTACTGTCTTTTTGTGCTATCATTCTCCGGTAAAACGGTCGCCATTTCTTCATACGAACTCAGAATTTGACGTTCTTGGGCTCCTTGGATTCGTATGAATGACGCCGATCCATTCCTGGTCTTAGATATTGATTTGGAGCACTTTGGAAAAATCACTTTTTCCGACCTCCGGAATGGCCAGGTCTGGCCCCTGGGTGACTCCATATTGAACCCATCCTTGGTCATTTCATCGTGCTTGGTCCTAGGTTGCTCCAATACACCTGTAGACACAAGAAAACAAGGAAAACTAATAAAAACAAAATAAATACACAAATGTGTGATGCTCACAATGATAAGTGCAAAAATCGGTAATCATGCATAATGGACACATATTTGGTTCAATGGGGCATGATATATGAAGAGAACATGCAACAAATGAGCTCTAAAATGCATAAAATATAGAGCCATCAACCTCCCCATGCTTAAACCTTGCTCGTCCTCAAGTAAGAAGGTTGACTACCAAAAGCTCACTATTACCAAATCTAAAGCTTACATTGAACCAAACCCCAAAAGTGATATCCATGTTCATCGTGCAAGCATGCAAAAGTTAACCAGCTAGGGAGTAATACAAATTATCCTCTTAGTTCCATTGCAATGGAGGTTAAGAAACAGGAAAATATTTTTGTGGAGCCCAAATTCCCATTGCCAATGGTTAGAGTGAAGGTCAATATTATGTTAGGAACACAGCAATAACTATCATAGACAAAAGAAATCAAACATTAGCGATCGCTTCAAAAACACCAACCCGAGGCATACCAGGTAAAATAGCAAGATCGTCTGTCTGCATTATTCAACCGCTCAACTACCTATGCAGCACTGAGCGCAAGCCTATGCCTCACACTTAAGGGAAAGATAGAAAATGGTTGGGGTTTTGAGAATACAAAAACAAAGAAAGTCTTGCATCAACCCAGCTGACCATTAGGCGATGGAGAAGGCCCTATGATCGATGTCAACGCAAGGAGTAGTGATCGCCATGCAACTAGGATGCACATAGAGCTATGAATATGTGAACGCTCTCCTATGGACTAAGTGGGGGTGCATCCAACTTGCTTGCTCATGAAGACCTCGAGCTTGTGAGGATGCTCGTCATCAGAATATACAAGCCAAGTTCTATAATGTAGGTTCCCCACTAGTATGAAACATATGAAGCTCATGAAACTTTCTACTTGACAAAGCATGAAGTGGTGCTACTTTGAAGCACAAGTGTATAAAAAGGATTATGGTGTTGCTCTTTCTCTCTTCCTCTCCTTTTTATTTTTTGTTCTTTTTTCTTTTTTTTTGTGGCACCACCGTGGTGCATCTTTTATTTGCTCTCTCTCTCTTTTTTTATTTTTTTTGTAGGAGCAACACCTTACAATGATGAATGATACACTTTCTATTGACACACTTCAACTGAAGTAATCATAACTCAAAACTGAAACATGAGATAAACTCTATATGATGGATGCCTCTGGCAGTGTACCAGTATCTGCAATGATCCGGCGTAGCATAGACATCAAAAAATGGACAAGCCATGAAAATATCGAGCTAGCCATACTATGATCATGCAAGACAAATGAAAACATGTCTCTAATCATGTAATGTAAAATGATGATAGTGCATGGCGATATGCTCGGAATGGCTATGAAAATGCCATGTAGGTAGGGATGGTGGCTGTTTTGTGGAGATGGGGTGTTTTATGTGTAGGAGAACAAGAGAAAGTCCTCCCACGTGTTTGGATGTACCTGCGAAGTATGCGCCAAGTCTCATTGTGAGAGTGGGCAATGCACGATACCGTAGAGGCTAGCAAATCAAAGATGAACGGAAGTGCAAAGGTTTCGAACTTGCCTTAGTCATAAAGAACTCAAACACTACACAAGAGTATCGTAGTGTCATGTTGCATAAGACACAAAAGCTAAGTACCCCGAGGGGATAGTTTGGTGGAGATAAACCCTGTTGCGCGTCCCGGATCAACCAAAGATGATGGGTTCATCTGCAAAAAGCCTCTACAATCATTCAATCGCTAATCAAGCGACCACTAGAGTCCCCAACTTATGTAATTAGGTGAAAGAAAGGCAACAGTTCAAAGGACTCCTTTATTGGATTTTGGTAAAAAGAACATGGAAAAGTTTTTTAGAAGATAACAAGATTCCCGCAAGGTAAGTCAAACAAGTGCAAAGCAAGCATGACAAAACAGCGGGACACACAATTACACGAAAACTATATGATCAAGAGCATTGCACAAGACACTACACAAGCAAAAGTAACTGATGACCCACAAGTATAGGGGATCAATCATAGTCCTTTCGATAAGTAAAAGTGACAAACCCAACGAGGAGCAAAAGGAAATGATAAGCGGTTTTCAATAAGGTATTCTCTGCAAGTACTGAAAGTAGCGGTAACAGATAGTTTTGTAGCAAGATAATTCGTAACAAGTAACAATAGTAACAAGGTGCAGCAAGATGGCCCAATCCTTTTTATAGCAAAGGACAAGCCGGAAAGTTTTCTTATAATAAGCAAAGCATTCTCCAGGACACATGGGAATTGTTGTCTAGTCACGTTCATCATGTTTAGTTGATTTGCGTTCGCTACTTTGATAATTTGATATGTGGGTGGACCGGTGCTAGGGTGTTATTCTTACTTGAACAAGCAACCCTCTTATGATTACCCCCTCTCGCAGGCATCCGCAACTACAAAAGAAGAATTAAGATAAATCTAACCATAGCATGAAACATATGGATCCAAATCAGCCCCTTATGGAATAACGCATAAACTAGGGTTTAAGCTTCTGTCACTCTCGCAACCCATCATCTGCTTATTACTCCCCAATGCCTTCCCTTAGGCCCAAGTATGGTGAAGTGTCATGTAGTCGACGTTCACACATGACACCACTAAAGGAAGAACAACATACATATCATCAAAATATCGAACGAATACCAACTTCACATGATTACTTATAACAAGACTTCTCCCATGTCCTAAAGAACAAAAGTAACAACTCATAAATCATATTCATGTTCTAGATCAGAGGTGTATTGAATATGCTTGAGGATATGAACATATAATCTTCCACCAAATAAACCAACTAGCATCAACTACGAGATGTAATCAACACTACTAGCAACCCACAGGTACCAATCTGAGGTTTTGGGACAAAGATTGAATACAAGAGATGAACTAGGGTTTGAGATGAGATGGTGTTGGTGAAGATGTTGATGAAGATTGGTCCTCCCACGATGAGAGGATTGTTGGTGATGTCGATGGCTTCGATTTCCCCCTCCCGGAGGGACGTATCCCCGGTGGAATCGCTCCGCCGGAGAGCAAATGTGCTCCTGCCCAGGTTCCGCCTCAAGACGGTGGCGCTTCATCCCTGACGGTGTCCTGGATTACGGGGTGCCAACCTAGCTGGCCCGTCTCCTCGGATGGGCCGATATGCCCTCGTACGTACTCAAGATGGACTCCGGAGGCCGCAGATGGGAGACGTGATCAAGGCTGTCTCTACCGAAGACTTGCAGTACACTTCAAGATTATTCCAGCCGCCTTACTCTAAGATACCGACCTTGTAACCCTAGATACCCTCCCTGGCATGTATATAAGCCATAGGGTTTAGCCCGTAGGGGACATCAGCGCAATATCGAACACCTAGCTATAGTAGTTAGACACATTACGATCTCGAGGTAGATCAACTATGTACTCGATACACCTCCATTAATATAAACAGAAGCAGGACGTAGGGTTTTACCTCCATCAAGAGGGCCCGAACCTGGGTAAAACATCGTCTCCTTTTGTCTCTGTTACCATCGATCCGAGATCCGCAGCTCGGGACCCCCTACCCCGAGGTCTGCCGGTTTTTACACCGACACTGGTGCTTTAATTGAGAGTTCCGCTGCGTGATCACCAGAAGGATTGATGGCTCATCTGCAGATTAACTGCATCAATGGCTGTGGGGACGTCTATGCCCCAGGACAACTCTTCGTCTTCGGCAGCATGGTATTTTGCGCCGACTCGACGGGTCATCTGACCTCTGTCGAGAACTACGCCCCTGGTCGGATCGTGACCTTTGGCGGCCTCGAGTACACCGCGGACTCCCGTGGCGAGCTCATCTTATCGGGATGGACTCCCGGCCGGATCGAAAGCTCGGCCGATTCTGGAGCCTCGACTCCGGAACCGAACTCCGTCACGGTGCCCCTTGAGACTCCGGACGCCGCCGCTCCGGCTAGTCTCTCCCCGATTATCGGTCCGGAGATAGATCCGGCACCCACTTCTAAAATTACGCCAGCGCCAGAATCGATCTCGGCGCAGGAATCGGACCCATGCTCGGATTCCCCTCGAACCGAAAACACGTCCGGTTACACACCGGGGCTGCTTCAAATCAGCCCTGCCTACAGCGCATCCATGGATCCTGAAGAGCTATCTCAGCTTGACGAGATGCTCGACCGTATCCGGAGCATGTCCATCTCGGACGGCAAGACTTCGGTTTATAATTAGATCGGACTTAAAGCCGACAACAGGGAAATTTATACCCCACCCATCACCCACCTAGTCGCCACGGTCGATGATTTAACCGACGTGTTGGACTACGGCGAACCTTCCGACATGGAGGAAGATGCTGATGGCCCCCTTGAGGACACCATAAACCCGGTCAACACGGGCAGGTGGACGGCCACATCCACCTACGATGTCTACATGGTGGATACCCCCAAGTCTCCTTCAAGACGTCGACGAAGACGCCGACGGGGAAATAATGGAGAGCCCAGTGGCAATGATGCGATAGCCAATAACAATGACGCGGAGGACGGTGATGCCAATGACCACGAGGAGGACATTAAAGCCTCCCCCGCAATGGACGGCACACCAGATCGACATCTCGGGGACTCCGACCCCGATGACCTATTCGAAGGGGCCGACGACAATTACATGCCGGAGTCCGAGGAGGATGAGAGCCTCGGCACCGAAGACTACATCGTCCCTGAAGACCCTTTCGAACAGGAACGATTCCGGCGACGCCTCGTTGCGACAGCCCGGAGTTTAAAACGTAAGCAGCAGCAGCTGCAGGAAAATACCGATGCGCTAACCGAAAAGTGGGTTGAAGTGCTCTCTGCCGAGCAAGATATGGAAAATACCGATGCGCCGAAGTCCTACCCACGCAGGCGCCTACTACCAGAATTCGACGAAGAACTCACTGATAACCTCGATCGCCCCCCTAGACGCCGGGACAGGCCAAGACGAGAAGACCACGGCGATAGGCCACCTCCACGCCGTCATGGCAAAGACCCCGTGGACCACCTGGATCCTCGCGACAGTCGACATCGCATTGAAGAAAATAGGGCTCCTCCTCGATCCATCTATGGATCTAGGAAACGCGCGCCCGCGGGGCCCAACGGCTACGATGCCTGGATGGACAGGAACGGCTGCGCCCGAGATCAGGCTTACTCACGGCTCTCTCCCGAGACCCGACGAGACCCTCCTCGGTCCCGAGGTCTGGCTCACCCGCTCTACTTCACAGACAAGGTAATGGAACATCAGTTCCCGGAAGGGTTTAAACCCATCAACATAGAATCATATGATGGTACCACGGACCCGGCAGTTTGGATCGAGGACTTCCTCTTGCATATACACATGGCCAATGGAGATGATCTCCATGCCATTAAATATCTGCCGCTCAAACTAAAGGGGCCGGCAAGACACTGGCTTAACAGCCTACCTCCTCATTCTATCGGCAGCTGGGAGGCCCTAGAAGACGCCTTTCGAGCAAACTTCGAGGGCACATATGTCCGACCTCCGGACGCTGATGACCTCAGCCGTGTCACCCAGCAGCCAAGCGAATCAGCCCGCAAGTTCTGGAACAGGTTCCTCACTAAGAAGAACCAGATTATAGACTGCTTCGAAGCCGAAGCCATCGCCGCTTTCAAAAACAATATCCGAGATGAATGGTTGGCTCGGCAGCTCGGACAGGATAAACCGAGAACTATGGCAGCCCTGACTTCACTAATGACTCGCTTTTGCGCGGGAGAGGATAGCTGGCTCGCCCGAAGTACCCACAACGGCAAGGCAGGCACCTCGGAAATTCGCGACGCCAATGGAAAACCGAAGCGCAATAAAAATAAGCGCAGGTATAAAAATGGCGGAAGCGACACTGAAGACGCCACGGTCAACGCAGGATTCACCGGACCTAATTCCAGGCAGAAAAGAAAACCCTATAAAGGGAACAAAGACAGACCTAGCCAGCTTGACAGACTCCTGGACCGCCCATGTGGGATTCACGGTACCCAGGAAAAACCAGCAACCCACACTAACAGGAATTGCTGGGTGTTTAAGCAAGCTGGGAAGATAGCGGCAGAGGGGCAAAGTAAAACCCAACACCGTAGCGACGACGAGGATGAACCTCGGCAGCCCACTAATGGAGGGCAGAAGAAGTTTCCAAATGAGGTAACAGAGGTCAATATGATCTACGTCACCCACATCCCCAAGAGGGAGCGGAAACGTGCACTTCGGGACGTATACGCGCTGGAGCCAGTCGCCCCGAAGTATAACCCGTGGTCGGCCTACCCGATCACTTTCAATAAGCATGACCATCCGACCAGCATCAGGCATGGCGGATCGGCGGCGCTCGTCCTAGCCCCCATTGTTGATGGTTATCATCTTACACACGTCCTGATGGATGAGGGAAGCAGCCTTAACCTCATTTACGAGGATACAGTTCGAAAGATGGGCATCGACTCATCTTGGATCAAGCTGAGCTCTACCACCTTTAAAGGTGTCATCCCGGGCGTTGAAGCCCGTTGTACAGGAACTATAACCCTAGAGGTAGTCTTCGGTTCGCCCGAGAACTTCAGAAGCGAGGAGTTAATGTTCGACATCGTACCCTTCCGGAGTGGGTATCATGCGCTCCTAGGGCGCATAGCCTTCGCCCGCTTTAACGCAGTTCCGCATTATGCCTATCTCAAGCTCAAAATGCCGGGACCCAAGGGCGTTATCACTGTCAATGGCAACATAGAACGCTCACTCCGGATAGAGGAACAGACTGCGGCTTTCGCAGCCGAGGTTCAAGCGTCCGAGGAGGCAGCCCGCAGCAGTAAACGCGCTGCCCACTCTTTAAAGCGCGTCAAGGCTGCACAAATCGATCTCGGCTAGTTACCCCCGCACCCGAAATAGGGGTGCGGGCTCCTCGAGTGCCCTCTCTGTGGGCACTACGTCCCTAGAGTGCATAATTTCGCACTCAAGATCCCCTGGGACGGCGAGGAGCCAAAACAATTCTGAAGCGTCATGCGCGGGTTAACCACGCAATGGCGAGGCTTAGAGCCCCAGCACAGGCAGGTATCTGTGAAAGAAGCAGCCAAAGTATGCATACGTCTAGGTGGCCTTAACCACAGAGTGACACCTCCACTCAAGGAGCCTGGTCAATCAAACACTTAGAGTGTATAAAGGGCCAGAAGGGCGTCGACCTTCGCAAATTCTTCGTCTTCAATCAGGACGATCTGGTCAACAGTTCGGAAACGCAGACGTGCGGCAGGCTTCGGTCCGGATCCTTTAAAATCCGTTAGTGATTATCCGACCTGTTCTCCCCCCTCCTTATTTGCCATCTACTTTGTATTCTTTCCATTACTCTCGTCCACAGGGCATGTACATGATTGATGAAATAACGAAACCGTGCCCTTTCAAGGTCCCTATTCTATTTCTTTATCAGCATAGCTCTGGAACGATGAAGTTCTCTAAAAAAGATGCAATTGTATCACAAAATTCCGATGTGTTTGGCGTCTTGGATTTTGGCCTTATATGCATCAGTTTCGAACCTAGATTTCGGTCAATAGTTGGGTTGCCCGGCTCCTATGTGTACCCCTTACATTTCCGATGAATTAGGCTAAGGGCGTAACGGGAGAACCATTGCGATTGCACCGCCAGGTCAATTGGCGTGGCGCCTCAGTGGAGAAAGCCAAAAACTGACTATCTAGGTAAGCGTAAACTGGTCTGCCATTCGGAGACCGCGTCAAGCGATGTGGTCATAGAGATCACCCGTGTTAAACGAAGGGCTTTTATCTTTTAGCCGAAGTGTGCTCTGGCCTCGACCTCGGCCGAATAGGCCGAACACTTCCCACACCGGGGGCTGGTCATCACCCCCACAGTTAAACTCCTATGGCTAAGTGAAAGACATCAAGCCACTATAGTCCGATTGCCTAGTTCCTCTAAGTCATCGACCGCCCATGGGTACCGAGACGTCGGCTAAGGGTCAAGTATGGCTTAGGGAACACCCTTTGTATAACCTACATGGGGGCTAAGGCCGACGACTGGCCACTCTCATTTTAAAAAGTCATACCGGAGGAATAATCAAATTACTAAATAAACACATATGGAACTTCAAGCCATTTTCATTTCAAACAATAAAGTTTTTACATCATACACCCCGGCATTCCGGAGTACCTAAAAATATAGGGTGTCCTTAGGGCACACGGCCTCGGTGGTCCGAGCTCCTGCCCCCACCTCGATGAAGAACTGCTCGGCGGTCCGCGGCTTATCGGCAGGGGGGCCAGCAGCACAAGTCTCCGCATCAACTTTGCGGAAGTGAGTCTTCACGCAAGCGTATGCCCTCCGAGCCCCTTCGAAGCACGCAGACCTCTTCCAGTGGTCAACGCAGGGCACGACATCTCGAAGACGAGCCGTCAGGCCGAAGAGACTCCTCGGCATGGCTTCGGCCGGCCACAGGGCAACGCAGAGGTCCTGGAGGGCTGACCTTGTCATGCGAAATAGCTTGACCAGCTGCTTCACTCGATGATTGAGCAGCTGCGCGGATGGGGACCCTGGGAATTGACCCCAGAAGGCTTTCTCCGCCTCATGACCCGCCAGCTGGCTGAAGTAGGCCACTGCATCCTCCGCACTCTGTGGGAGATCCTCGAAGACCTCTGCGGAATGCCATAACTGGGTGAGCTCAACACACCCTTTGCTGCCAAACGTACACTGCAGCAAAAATATCTTACCCGAGGCGATTTGTTCCACTTGGTGGAGCACCTCGCGGTCCGCACGAGCCGAGGTGTGGAGTTCGGAGTGGGCACGTTGAAGCTTCTCGAGCTCCTCTTTCGCACGCTGCCCCTCCTCCTGAAGCTTGTCGCGTGCTTCATACACACCCTTCAGGGTCTCCTCGTCCAGCACCCGCGCCTGGTGCTTCTCCCCGGCCGCCTTCTCGGCGGCCCGCGCCTTCTCGGCTGTAGCGGCAGCTGCTTTCTGCTGACGCACTTCCTTCCGAGCACTTTTAAGCTCGGCCTTGAGCATCTCCAACTCCGTTGTCAATATTTTTAAGTCTTATTTGTTTCCTTTAAACATACAACATACAATGCAAGTTTAACCTTGCTTACCTTGAGATCGCTCAAGTTTCCGGTTCATCTCCGCCATCTCTCCGGATACGGAGTCCGGCACTAAAGTCGAAACCTGTCATAAAACAAACTCCTTGTTAAAGGAAAAATGGTCTCGACCATCCATATGCTCCAGGACAGCCACTTCGGGTAGCGTCCTGTGGGCTACTCAACAAGCTCCTACTTACTCAAGCGACCCCGATGCCGGTTTCTTGAAACCGACTTCGGGCTCGGGGGCTACTCACTCATTACGCCACTCAGCAGGCTACACTTTTTATGTCCTCGGACAAATTTCATAAAAACAAAGCAAACCGACTGCGCAGAAGACGTACCTCGAAACCTGCTACAAGGTTTTTGAAGACCTCGTGCAGGCCGGCCTGTGCGGACCGGTAACCTTCCAGCGCCGTACCTATCAAGGCGCGGTGCTCCTCCTTAAGGGAGCAGCCCTTTAGGGCCTCCTCCACCTCCTCGGCCCACCCCTCGCCGGTCCGTCCTCGGACAGCACGCTGGGGTGGAGGGATGACCTCAGATGGATCCACCCGAGGAGCCCCCGTCTGTGAAGGCGGTGCTGAGGTAGACTCCTGCTGGGCCAATATCTGGCCCAGCCCTTCTTCGATGACCTCGGGGCGCTTCGTCCCCTGGTCTTGTTGGACCGAGGTTTCTTCCTCGGCCATGACCGCCGCATCGTCGGCCCCTGCCGTGTTGACCTCGGGGGCCAGGGTGGATGTTGCCTCCCCCAGACCGACTTGCATCGGGGGAGAAGCAACGGGCTCTGGAGTCCCGCTGGCGGACGGCAACCCGTTCGAGGAACCGTTAGGGACCACCTTCGACGGACTGTGTGTGAAAAGTTGCTTCTGTGAAAATTTCCCTTGATGAAACAATGACTCAAGCAAGGGAGACAAGGATAAAGGCTTACCCTCGAGGCGCCGGCTTCTTCCTCCCCGTTATGAGGGGGTCTTCCTCTGAGTCACCGGAGAGCTCGGCTCTCTCCGACGACTTGTTGGCAGCCTCAGATGAGGCTCGCCTCAGCCTCTTTTGGCCCTTGGGCGGCATGCCCACGTCGGCGTCTTCTGACACCGACCTCTTCCCCTTCGGGGGGGGGGGGGGGATCTCCTCCTCGCCCTCCTCGGCGCCGCCGTCTTGAGCGGCGGAGGTGTGGTGTAGGATCGAAAGTATGTCTAGAGGGGGGGTGATTAGACTACTTGACCAAATAAAACCTAACCTTTTCCCAATTTTAGTTGTGGGCAGATTTTAGCAATAGTACATGTCATGCATCACCCTACACATGCAATTCTAAGAGTATAGCAGCGGAATGTAAGCAATTGCATATGTATGTAAAGGAGGGATTGGAGATTTCAAACGCGATGAAGACACGGTGGTTTTTGGCGTGGTTCCGATAGGTGGTGCTATCGTATGTCCACGTTGATGGAGACTTCAACTCACGAAGGGTAACGGCTGCGCGAGTCCACGGAGGGCTCCACCAACGAAGGGTCCACGAAGAAGCAACCTTGTCTATTCCACCATGGCTTACGTCCACGAAGGACTAGCCTCACTCGGGGTAGATCTTCACGAAGTAGGCGATCTCCTTGCCCTTACAAACTCTTGGTTCAACTCCACATCATGTCGGAGGCTCCCAAGTGACACCTAACCAATCTAGGAGACACCACTCTCCAAAAGGTAATAGACGGTGTTTTGTTGATGAACTCCTTGCTCTTGTGCTTCAAATGATAGTCTTCCTAGCACTCAAACACTCCTCACAGATTTGGCTATGGTGGATGAAGGATTTGAGTGGAAAGCAACTTGGGAAAGGCTAGAGATCAAGGTTCAAATGGTAGGAATGGAATATGTTGATCTCAACACATGAGTAGGTGGTTCTCTCTCAGATAATGTATGGTGGAAGTGTAGGCACGTTCTGATGGCTCTCCTTGCTGAGAAGGATGTGGTCGAGGGGTATATATAGCCTCCACACAAAATCCAACCGTTACACACTTTTGACCCAACTCGGTGGCACCGAAACGATAATCTCGGTAGCACCGAACTGTGTAAAAGATATGAACTTTAGGAATCTCGGTGGGACCGATACGAATAACTCAGACGGACCGAAGTGCAATGGCTTAGGGCAATCCTCATCTCGGTGGCACCGATTGCATCAACTCGGTTGGACCGAAGTGAAGCAATAAGGCAACAGAGAGTTGGCAAGCCATCTCGGTGAGACCGATTTGCATAACTCGGTGAGACCGAAGTGAATGCAACTGATTACAGAGAGTTGGCAAGGCCATCTCGGTGGGACCGAGATCCATTTCGGTGGATCCGATTTGTTAGGGTTTTGGCAGTGGCTAACTCTTGGATGAACTCGGTGGGGCCGGATTGGAAATATCAGTGGGGCCGAGTTGGAATGTAGGTTTAGGACATATTTGGTTAGAGAGAGTGGTTGAGGGTTTAGGAGTACTGTCACTAAGCACTTGAGCAAAAAGACCATTAAGCAACACCTCGCCCCCTTTTAATAGTATTGGCTTTCCTATGGACTCAATGTGATCTTGGATCACTAAACCGAAAATGTAGAGTCTTGATCTTTTGCCAATCCTTGTCCTTA
Organism: Elymus sibiricus; assembly: GCA_039707655.1. NCBI lineage: Eukaryota > Viridiplantae > Streptophyta > Magnoliopsida > Poales > Poaceae > Elymus > Elymus sibiricus. Next base: position 194,050,555 of record CM077664.1, on the reverse strand, counting down.
GCATTTTGAGGGGTCCACATCTCTAGTCCATGCCATGCCAATCATTGAACATCCTGAAATCTTAATCTTGAATGGACATTAGTTCAATGAGATATATGTTGTTATGAATTACCAAAACCACCAAGGGAGAAAATGTGCTTTCAATCTCCCCCTTTTTGGTAATTGATGACAACATATAGATCAAAGCTTCGACAAATGATTAAATGAATGAAATACATCGTCGCTTTGAGAAGTATGTGATAAGCAAGAGCTCCCCCTAAATTTGTGCATTATTAAAAAATTGCGTTTGAATGCAAATGCACAATCGATTAGGCTCATGGGTCACTCTTCCATGTCACATACATCTTGGTGGAGCGCGCAAAATGATATGATTGGAAAGGTAAGCACGCATCACCAACATAAGTAATTGATCATACAAGATAATGATAGAGAGATAAACATGGAATATCACAATAGGCATAATATGATCAATCAACATAGTATCTCACAAGCATAAACGACAAGCACTGTAACAAGCACACACATAAAAGGTAGCAAAATCAAACAAATTGTAGCAAGAGAACTCGAAGCAAATCAAAAATAAGAACTCTCTCTCTCTCTCTCTCTCGAAGCCTATGATCTATACATATTCTCCCCCTTTGGCAACAAGTACCAAAAAGTTCAAATGAGTATAGCACTAGTCGGCTCTCTAGGCACGGTCCTCCAAAGCTCCTGAAGGCGATCTTCTACTGGCGACTCCGGTGTGCATAGACGGCGTTGAGATGAGAGCGTCCGCGAATGCTTCTGCTGACGTCTGCTGGACTGGTGGAGTTGAGACCTGCGGTGGCACTGTGGCTGTGGCGGCTGGTGCAGATACTGTGGTCCTCAGATCCACAACTGGTATTGCAGCAGACCTGGCTGCCCTAGGCACTGACTGGAATTGCTCTATGGTCGGTCGGTCATCTCCACTGTCATCTGATCTGGCAAGCTTGACAGCATCAACTTCACCTTGCAGCTGCTCCACTGAAGTCTGAATCTCTGTCACTTTGACATCCAAAGCATGAAACTTTGTCTCTATAATCCGCTCAAAACTGGCCTGGGTCTGAGTGAGGTTGGCCAAACTTCGCTCAATCCTCAGAGTGCCTTCAAGCAGATATTGCATTTGATCCTTGGGTGTCTTGAGATTGGCAATTTGAGCACTGGGAGCTGATGCCTCCTGAGCTGCTTTTGCTTCTTTAGCTTTGCGGATTTCCTCTTGAGCTTGTGCAGAAGTGGGATGCAAAGGATCCATCACTATGACATTGTCCTCAAAATCTGGACGGAGTGGCAAGTGCTCTCGATCAAGAAGATATGTGCTGGTTCCAACCTTGGAATTGATCAATAACTGTATATGTGGAGCATATCCGCACGATCTCTTCTGATCTGCTGCAGTCCTCTTGATAGTCTCTACTATCAGGCTCATCACCTTGAATTTCTGAGGTGTATCAAATAAATGCAGCAAGTTGATGGAGTGGCCACGAATCATCTTATCATCGCCTGACTTGGGTAATAGAGTATACCGCAAGATAGTGTTTGAGGTGGCCAGTCCTGGTAGCAAATGCTTCACTGATCCAAGTTTATGTGTCTCTATATCCTTCTGAGGACTTGCAGTGTACATGTTGGCCATGGAGTTGTGATCCATCTTGAGCTTGGCATACATGTCAATGTCATCGTCCTCTTCCTAGGGTGCACCAAGAAGATTTGCCCACTCAGAGATGGTAGACTGGTATCTTATACCCTCAGTCATCCACATTATTCTGCCATCAGGATAGAAATGAGCAGTAGAGTAAAATTGCATGATCATCTCATCATTCCACTTGGTCAATTTCTTTCCAACAAACTCGTCAACTCCTGCAATCCTGAAGCTTTCATGGACATGGGGAAAATAATCCTCATTCTCATCAATGTATTCCCAGTCCACCCACTTCATGTCACTGACTATGGGCTTCTTATCAAGCAAAACTGTCTCATAAAAATCCTGTTGCTCTCGAGTGTGAAAACGATAATCACATGCTGTCCTCCTCCTTATAGCATAAGGATCTGACTGTCTCCATATGACGTAGTCCTTTATCCTTCCTCAGCATCATGTTTTCTGCGATTGGGTGTGCATTGTCATGGTCTGGAATCTTAGGCTTCAATTTTCTGAGCACTAGATGCTCTTCATCAACAGTTGTCTCAGGCACTGGGGCCTTGTTCTTCTCTAAAGCAAATATGTTTCTGGTTGATCTCTTTGGTGCTGGCACCTTTGGCTTGGACTTGGAGGGTGCAGCAGTCTTGATAGCATCAGACATGTGCTTTTGAGCTTTTGCAGGGGGTGCATTAGCTGGCTCATCCTCCTCCTCTTCCTCCTCAATCATCATGGAGGGTCTGCCAATCACACGGGCAGTAGTTTTCCTTATCCTCTTCTTCTTGGCAGCTGGTTCATTGTCACTAGGCTCTTCAAGAGTGTATTGCACAGTCTGCTTGGGGACTTTCCTCACAGCAGTCTTATCTTTGGTGGATGATGGTTTGGTGTTGTACTCCTTAGCAATCACCATTCTCTTTTTCTTAGTTGCAGTTGCACTTGCAACAAAATCTTCATCCTCACTGTCAGAATTTTTCTTCTTCCTTGTTCTGGTTGCAGCTTTAGGAAGGTCTGGAGAGCTCCTCTCTCCCTCATAGAAACTTTCATTAGGGCTTGACCCTTCACTCATCTCTGCCTGCTGTTCAGACCTGTTCTGACTGTCACTGCCACTAGACATCATGCTGAGCTGACCCTGTGAATAGATGGGTATGGGTAGAGTAGATGAGTCACCACAAAAAGCAGATAGTTTTCGTAAAATTTGAGTTCAACTTTTAGTTTCAAGTTTTCACATGATGCATTTCGGATGGACCGAGTTGATCATCTCGGTGATACCAAAGCACACTATAGAAACCTTACACACCACTTCGGTCAGACCGAGATGGGGTTCGGTGGCTCCGAGATGCTAGGGTTTCACTGAGACTTTACTTTCGGTCTCACCGATTCGCACAACTCGGTGGCACCGAGATGTACTTGTGCTATGGCCAGGGGCCAAATCGGTAGGACCGAAAATTTCGAATCGGTCGGTCCGAGATGCATTCGGCGGAAACTTAAACCTAGAAATTTCGCTCGAATCTAATCTACGGAATTTTCCTAGTGGATTTAGCATTGCAATCGTGGCAAGAATCATGGCATTCCTAACGTGCATTGAATCGGAAAAAGGAAGCACGAAAGGGATCGAATCTCACCCTAACTCGGTGGAGATTCTCTATGGCGGCAACGGCGGTGGAGATTGCCGTTGACGGTGACGGAGTCCTGCGGCGAGGGCGCGCTGGAGACGACGGCGAAGTCCGAAGACGAAGGGTGACGGCAGCGACAGGGAGCGGGAACGAGTGGGGTCGAGAAATTTCAACCGTTCGGTCCGCGCGATATATATACCCGTACGCTGTCGGTGGTGCCGAGTTGAACAACTTGGTGGCATCGATATGTGTAACTACACGCAGTATAGCACATCGGTGGCTCCGAAATGGTTCAATTCGGTAGCACCGAGATGAAAGCCTAGATCAATCTAAGTGATTTCGGTTGGACCGAGTTGGAGTGAGTTGGTTCGGCCGAAATCAATTAGAAGGTTTTGGAGGTTCAGCCCTTTCAGATCGGTGGCTCCGAGTGCTCCTCACCCGGAGGGTCCGAAAAAGACTTGTTCAATTTTTGTGATGCAGCAAGAATAGAATTTGAGACAAGAAAGCATAGATAACTAGAGAAGGTTCTTAGGCATTCTTGTACATCCACTTGGCCAAAAAAAACAAGACAATCAAAACAACAAATGGATGTCCTCGAATGATGAAAACATGCAAACCAACATGCTCACACAATAAGATTGCAAATGAAATATGTGTCAAACATGCACAACCAATTCTAGCATGTATCAAGCATTGGCGATGACTAGGTCATCTATATATGAGTATATTGACTTAGGAGCCAAATGAAAACATTTGATCATAGGTCATACTCATCGTTTAAGCACAAGTGGGGTTACCACTTTTACATAAAGCATTAATGTGTTCACACCATTAGAGTTGCTTTAGCTCAATTGTTTAGAGCAAAGCTCCCCCTAGATGTGATATCCCCCCTAAGAGGGATGAACTAACCTTGGGTTTTGTCGATGATGAGTTCATGTAGATGTTGAAGATGTGGATGCTCAATGTTGATGTAGACCATCAAAAGTTGGGAGCAATCCTTTGGAGTTTTGTGCTTTCATTACCTACATGGGTTAGTCCCACACAAGGAACATACAAGGATATCCATAGACATAGAGTGAAATACACATATGATGATGTCCATGAATGCATTGATTACCTTGTCCCTTGTCTTACCAACAAGAGGGTTTGTGACTCCATGAACTAGTGCAAAATGTGGAAGTTGGTTGCACAAGTCCTTGCCATAAAGAGTATGAGTGAAGTTTGTTGGCGGAGTCACCCTCTAGAACTCTCTAGTTCTTCTTCTTTTGGACCCACATCAACTTGATGGGAATCCTTGGAGTTGTAGAAGCACTTGATGAAGTAGAACTTGATGAAGTCTTGGGAACCCACTTGACCATGGCTTGAGGAGCTTCTTCAAATGAATCAATCTCTTCTTGAAGCTTGTCCTTGCCTTTTAGCTTGTGGTCTTGTGGTGGAAGATCTTCTTGAGCTTGTGTTCCTTTGAAGGAAGTAGGATCATACTTCTCTTGTTGAGGAACAAACTTCGTCTTGGGGTATTGACCTTCTTCCCACTCAACTCCATCGGCATTGAACTTTCGTTCAAAACCAACACCTTGGTTCTTCCGGTGCCTTCCTTGCTTGTGTACAATTTCCTCAAATTGCTTAGTCCCGGCAAGGCTCTTGTAGACACCTTTTTCTATAATTCCTGTCAATAGCATATTTTCTTGCTCAAGTGTAACTTGGCTAAGAGAATCGTTAGTGGAATCAATAGAACTACTAGAAGCAACAATATTGGATTTAGCATTGTTATTGTTACTACTAGAGGTAGAACCACTTTTACCCTTGTTGCTAGTTTGCTTAGATTTAACTTGTGGCATAAAGGTAGACAAGAGTAAACGCTTGGCAAGATATGAAGAACTCTTCTTTCGAAGATCGTCATTGATAGCTTTAAGAAACTCATGCTCTTGCTCTAAATTTAGCTTCTCAAAGCGTAGCTTCTCATGAGTTCTTAGAAGTTCTCTATGATCCTCTTGAGTTGTTTCATGAGCTAACTTAAGAGCATTTAGTTCTTTAGTTAGACGCTCAATATCCTTCATAGCATTGTCACTCGTTTCCTCTTGACTATCATGATTACTAGCATTTTCATTATAGCTCACATCACTAGCCCTATCAACAAGTAAATCATCATCACCAAGCAAATCATCTTCATCACTATTGAAATCAAGATACTCGGGGTGTGATACCTTGGGGCCTTTTGCCATGAAGCATCTTCCAATTCCTTCATTTGGTGAGTCAAATAGATCATAGGAGTTGGATGACACTAGTGCAAGTCCGGCAACACCTTCATCTTGACTATAGTCGGAGTTGGAGTGATAACTTCTCTCGGAGTGGTTGTCGGAGTCGGAGCCGGAAACCCATTCACCAACATGAGCTTGATGTCTTCTTCTTGTGTAGCTCCTTGATGACTTGTCCTTCCTCTCCGAATCCTTGCTTCTTCGAGAGTGTCTTCGTTCATAATGATCATCTCTACTCCTTCTCTCCTTATGAGGTGATTCATCTCTTCTATATCTTCCTCTTGGTGATTCGTCTCTTTTCTTGTAGGGTGCCATACACTCATTGGAGTAGTGTCCGGGCTTCCCACAATTGTAGCAATTACGATCACGACTTGATGATCTTCTCTCATAGTGTCTTGAGCTGGAGCTTCTCTTTTTTCCTTTGTTCTTGTAGAACTTGTTGAACCATTTCACCATTAGGCTAATCTCTTCATTTGATACTAGGTTGTCACTTGGAGTTGTTGGAGCATCGGTTGAGGCTTTGTAAGCACCACTTGATTTGTTGTGTAGCTCCTCTTTGTCCTTAAGTGACATTTCATGAGCGACAATCCTTCCAATGACTTCCGTGGGCTTGAGATCTTTGTAATTTGGCATCATTTGGATCAATGTGCAGACGGTATCATATTTTCCATCCAAAGCTCTAAGTATCTTCTTGATGATGAATTTGTCGGTCATCTCTTCACTTCCTAAGCCGGCAATCTCATTTGTGATGAGAGCAAGCCTAGAGTACATGTCAGCGACTCCTTCACCATCCTTCATCTTGAACTTGTCAAGTTGACTTTGAAGCACATCCAACTTAGATTCCTTGACGGACTCGGTACCCTCATGCATATCAACCAAAGTATCCCAAATTTCCTTTGCATTCTTGAGGCGGCTGATTTTGTTGAATTCCTCTGGACACAAACCGTTGAATAGAATGTCACAAGCTTGAGCATTGTATTGCAACATCTTCAATTCTTCCGGGGTTGCTTCACGATCCGGTTCCTTGCCATCCTCAAAGAAGTCACCTTGCAAGCCAACATGAACAACAGCCCAAACGGCGGGGTTATGACCAAGAATATGCATTTTCATCTTATGTTTCCAACTAGCAAAGTTTGTACCATCAAAATATGGACCTCTACGGTGATAGTTACCCTCACTAGACGCCATACTCTCCTAGGTTGTGAAACCAAGGCTATGATCACCAAAGCTATGGAAATCAAGGCTTACGGAGACCAAAGCTTTGATACCACTTGTAGGATCGAAAGTATGTCTAGAGGGGGGGGGGGGTGATTAGACTACTTGACCAAATAAAACCTAACCTTTTCCCAATTTTAGTTGTGGGCAGATTTTAGCAATAGTACATGTCAAGCATCACCCTACACATGCAATTCTAAGAGTATAGCAGCGGAATGTAAGCAATTGCATATGTATGTAAAGGAGGGATTGGAGATTTCAAACGCGATGAAGACACGGTGGTTTTTGGCGTGGTTCCGATAGGTGGTGCTATCGTACGTCCACGTTGATGGAGACTTCAACCCACGAAGGGTAACGGCTGCGCGAGTCCATGGAGGGCTCCACCCACGAAGGGTCCACGAAGAAGCAACCTTGTCTATTCCACCATGGCTTACGTCCATGAAGGACTAGCCTCACTCGGGGTAGATCTTCATGAAGTAGGCGATCTCCTTGCTCTTACAAACTCTTGGTTCAACTCGACATCATGTCGGAGGCTCCCAAGTGACACCTAACCAATCTAGGAGACACCACTCTCCAAAAGGTAATAGACGGTGTGTTGTTGATGAACTCCTTGCTCTTGTGGTCGAGGGGTATATATAGCCTCCACACAAAATCCAACCGTTACACACTTTTGACCCAACTCGGTGGCACCGAAACGATAATCTCGGTAGCACCAAACTGTGTAAAAGATATGAACTTTAGGAATATCGGTGGGACTGATACGAACAACTCGGATGGACCGAAGTGCAATGGCTTAGGGCAATCCTCATCTCGGTGGCACCGATTGCATCAACTCGGTTGGACCGAAGTGAAGCAATACGGCAACAGAGAGTTGGCAAGCCATCTCGGTGAGACCGATTTGCATAACTCGGTGAGACCGAAGTGAATGCAACCGATTACAGAGAGTTGGCAAGGCCATCTCGGTGGGACCGAGATCCATTTCGGTGGATCCGATTTGTTAGGGTTTTGGCAGTGGCTAAGTCTTGGATGAACTCGGTGGGGCCGGATTGGAAATATCGGTGGGGCCGAGTTGGAATGTAGGTTTAGGACATATTTGGTTAGAGAGAGTGGTTGAGGGTTTAGGAGTACTGTCACTAAGCACTTGAGCAAAAAGACCATTAAGCAACACCTCATCCCCTTTTAATAGTATTGGCTTTCCTATGGACTCAATGTGATCTTGGATCACTAAACCAAAAATGTAGAGTCTTGATCTTTTGCCAATCCTTGTCCTTAGCATTTTGCGGGGTCCACATCTCTAGTCCATGCCATGCCAATCATTGAACATCCTGAAATCTTAATCTTGAATGTACATTAGTTCAATGAGATATATGTTGTTATGAATTACCAAAACCACCAAGGGAGCAAATGTGCTTTCATGTGGGTCTCCTCTGATCGGGTGACAGAAGTCCCCCGGGTCCGAGCACTAGACTTCCCCGTTTGGGTCTTCGTCCCTTTGGAAGCCACCACATGTGGCTCCTCGGTCAGAAGCACCGAAAGCAGGGGAGTTTGGGGTTGTTCCGGCAATGGGGCTGGGCATCGTACCCCCTTTACCCATGCCGACCACTTCTGCAAAACGTCAAAACACGATGGCCCAAATGAAGACTTTACTCCTCGGAGCAGTAAGCAAAGAATGAAGAATTGAAGGACGGAACCACTTACCGGGGGGGCCTCATAGCCATGTTCGAGGCCGCGGTCCTCTCCCTCCTTGGGAATCTTGTCCTTGGCCAGTTTCATGAGCTTTGTCCACATAGTGGCCAAGGTGGAGCGGAAGAAGGTGTTGATGGTGTCCATGTCCTCGGGCTTCTGTGCCCACATCGGGGTGGCCCGAAGTTGGAGAGGAAGGATGCGGCAGTTGAGCATGACGTTGATGACATCGGCTAGCTCAGCCTTCCCCGTAGTGGTCCACCACACGATCCTCTCGACTATGGTCTCTACCTCTTTGGGCTTCCCCCAGGCTATGCCCTTTTCCTTCCAAGACTTGAGTTTCTTGGGAGGCCCGGCCGAGAAGGCCGGGACCTCGGTTTGACAAGCGGCAACAGGTTCGGTGATGTAGAACCATTCCTTTTGCCACTCCTTCACTGTTTCGATGAAGGTGCCCATGAACCAGGTGGCCCCCTGGTTCTTGCTGATCATTGCCCCTCCGCACTCCGCAAGTTCGGAGCCGCTTGACTTCGGTTTAATCCCAAAAAGCTTCAGCCATAGGCCGAAGTGTGGCTCACAGCGGAGGAAGGCCTCGCAGACTGTTATGAAAGCGGCGAGGTGGAGAATGGAGTTGGGGGCTAGGTGATGGAAATCTAACCCGTAGTAAAACATGATCCCGCGCACAAAAGGGTGCAGCGGGAACCCCAGGCCTCGGATGAGGTGGGGAACAAAGACCACCCGCTCCCCGGCATTGGGAGCGGGTACCAGCTCGTCGGCCTCTGGAGCACGGGCGGCGACGTTAGGGGCTAGATACCCCGCGTCGCGCAGCTCGGCGATGGTCACCGCCATCACGGTGGAGCCGCCCCAGTGCCCCTTAAGGGTATCGGCCATGGATGATGGGGAGATCGAGCTTGCGTGCGAGAAAGGCGTAAGGGCTGGATCTGGGCGTTGGAGCTAGACGAAGCGGCAGCAAGGGAGGAATGGGAACGTAGGCTATCGCGCTGTTCTCCCCATTGCTTTTATAAGCCTATGAAAGGCCAAGAGCCCCCTTTGCTGCGCCGACAAATTCGTGATTATTATCAAAGATGCCATTGAAACATAGGGGGAAACGAAATTTTGAGGATATTCCTAAGAAAGTGGGTACGATCTCTGCCTCGACGGGACGTGCTAGCAAAGGAGCCGCCTCGAAACGCGATTTGAGGGGAGGCAGTAACTGCTCAACCTGTCGTGGGGCGGGCCTCTCCGATAAAGCTGTCAGGCCGGATGGGATTGTTCATACCGGCACGGCAAGCCTTCGAGGCTAAGATACTTGCTCACCTCGGATAGGGTACAAGCTCGGTTGGACCACGGATGTCGATGCTCTATTAATTGAATTTAAAATATAAGGTGGAATTCGCCTGTCAAGCCGGAGACTCCGGATCCGAAGTGATGGTTCAAAGTCGTCCTCGGCGTAGAAGACCAGTTCAGGGGCTACTGACGGTGTCCTGGATTAGGGGGTGCCAACCTAGCTGTCCCGTCTCCTCGGATGGGCCGATATGCCCTCGTACGTACTCAAGATGGACTCCGGAGGCCGCAGATGGGAGACGTGATCAAGGCTGTCTCTACCGAAGACTTGCAGTACACTTCAAGATTATTCCAGCCGCCTTACTCTAAGATACCGACCTTGTAACCCTAGATACCCTCCCTGGCGTGTATATAAGCCATAGGGTTTATCCCGTATGGGACATCAGCGCAATATCGAACACCTAGCTATAGTAGTTAGACACATTACAATCTCGAGGTAGATCAACTCTGTACTCGATACACCTCCATTAATATAAACAGAAGCAGGACGTAGGGTTTTACCTCCATCAAGAGGGCCCGAACCTGGGTAAAACATCATCTCCTTTTGTCTCTGTTACCATCGATCCGAGATCCGCAACTCGGGACCCCCTACCCCGAGGTCTGCCGGTTTTTACACCGACAATCCCAAAAGTCTTCCTTGTAATTTTTTTAGGGAAAATGGCTTAATATAGTAGAAGGAGGGGCCAGAGGCCATCTGTTGGCCCCTCAAGGCATCAGGGCGTGCCCTAGGGGGGTTAACGCGCCCTGTTGCCTTGTGAGCAACAGGTGGCCCCCCTCCGGTGGATCTTCGTTCCAGTATTTTTTATATATTCAATAAAAATTCTCCGTAAAGTTACATGTCATTTGGAGCTTCGTAGAATAGCTATCTCTGCTGGAGCTATTTTAGGTCCAAGATTCCAGCTACCGATAATTTCCCTCTCCATGCAAACCTTGCAAATTAAGAGAGAAAAGGCATTAGAATTGCATTATAAAGTGAAATAATGACTAAAAACATTATAAATAATAGTAGGAAAACATGATGCAAAATGGACGTATCAACTCCCCCAAGCTTAGGCCTCTGTTGTCCTCAAGCGAAAGCCGAACTCAATAATCATGACCACATGTTTAGAGAGAGAGGTGTCTATAAAACAAAATACGGACATTGTAGCATCATGGTCATTATCATAGCAATAATTATGCATCATATAACTTCTCATAATAAAATGATAATTCATCACAACATCGAAGTACAAAGCATAAACTTTCTTGAAAATAAACAAACTATGTTGTCATTCATTGAAACAATTACAATTCATCATATCTCCAGGAAGAGTCTATGTAAGAGCTTTTGTTTTAGCAAGTCCACATACTCATCTATCATATAGTCTTCTATGATTGCTAACACTCAAAGCATATTTTTGGGAGCAAACGTTTCCATCAGACACATAGGAAGATGGGGGTTTATTATTTTCACCTCCCAACTTGTTTACCTCAAGGATAATGTCAACAATAATAGCTCATGACTACCTACATCCAACTGGATATATGTGCCTGGATCTTTCCCTACCACATGATGCTTGCCAAGTGGAGAATAAATAAGAATGGAATAAGGATGATTACCATTGACTCTTATATAAAAGTATAAACTGAAAAGTAAAAGATAGGCCCTTCGCGGAGGGAAGCAGAGGTTGTCATGCGCTTTTGATGTTTTGATGTGCAAACTCTTAATGTAAAGGAATGTCACTTTATATTGCCCCTTATGATAGCAACCTTTATTATGCAGTCCGTCGCTTTTATTTCTTTGTCATCAGATGATCGTACAAAGCTTATTTTCCCTTACAATAAAAGAGCATACATATTTAATTAGGAGTAATTTTTATTGCTTTGCACCGATGAACCCTTACTTGAAGGATCTTATTCAATCCATAGGTAGGTATGGTGGACTCTCATGACAAGAAACCGGGTTTAAGGGGTTTTGGATGTACAAGTAGTATCTCTACTTAGCACAAAGTTTTGGCTAGCAAAAGGTTGTGAGCAAGCACCACATGTTAGAGGATCCATGTCAATATAACTTCTCTGTGAATGTAAGCAAACATAACCCATTACGCTGTCTTCCTTGTCCAACATCAACTATTTGACCATGCAGAAATATTTGATGGGGGCTCACAATCATAAAAGATGTCCAAGATAGTGCATTTATATGTGAATCCTCTCTTCCTTTACTAATCTTTCATGAATTGCATCAATGACCAATGCTATGTTTGTTAATTCCCACTAAATTTTATCAACTATACTTTTCCTTATGTGAAGTCATCACTCCCCATGGGATTGGCATATGATATTTCATTCTTTTTTATTGCTAAGAATGGAACAAGAAAGTAAAGAAACAAAACTCAAACTACACTTTATTATATAACTCTCGCACACGATTACATAGATGTATAGATCACGAAGCAAACACTCAAACCTAAATCGTACTAAAATTTTATTCTTCTAAATCACGAAATAACTAGGGATCGAACTAAGATAGATAAGGATGATAAAAGTGATGGCGATACGATACCGGGGTACCTCCCCCAAGCTTGGAACAAGCCAAGGGTGGTGCCCATACCCGTGTACTCAAGTTTCTTTCTTCGGTGATGGTGTTGATGAGTAGTGGGCTTGTTCTCCATATTATTAACCACGATCTCCCTTAAACTCTGGATTTGACGGAGTACATGCCAGATCATCTCTACATTCTTTTGGACTTCAACCATAATGTGTTTACTCTTTGGACCCCAAGCATTCTTTCCTGCATCACTTTCACTTGCATGGGAGATGTCCCAATTGGAAGGTATATGCAAACGAGGAGTATTCTCAACTCCATAGTTGTGAACCAAATTATGAGAATTATTCCCGTGTAACTGATACGTCTCCGTCGTATTCACTTTTCCAAACACTTTTGCTCTTGTTTTGGACTCTAATTTGCATGATTTGAATGAAACTAACCCGGACTGACGCTGTTTTCAGCAGAATTACCATGGTGTTGTTTTTGTGCAGAAATCAAAGTTCTCGGATTTGGACGAAACTTTTTGGAGAATTTTTATGGAATATATAAAAATTATTGGCGCAAGAATCAACAGAAGAGGGGCCACCTGTTGCCCACAAGGGAACAGGGCGCGACCCCCCTAGGGCGCGCCCTGATGCCTTGTGGGGCCCACAGGCGACCGTCTGACCTAATTCCAACGCTATAAATTCTCTTTCCCCGAGAAAAAATAAGAGAAGAAGTTTCATCGTGTTTTACAATACGGAGCCACCGCCACCTCCTGTTCTTCATCGGGAGGGCTGATCTGGAGTCCGTTCGGGGCTCCGGAGAGGGGGATTCAACGCCGTCGTTATTATCAACCATCCTCCATCACCAATTTCATGATGCTCACCACCGGGCGTGAGTAATTCCTTCTTAGGCTTGCTGGACGGTGATGGGTTGGATGAGATTTATCATGTAATCGAGTCAATTTGTTAGGGATTTGATCCCTAGTATCCACTATGTTCTGAGATTGATGTTGCTATGCTTAATGCTTGTCACTAGGGCCTGAATGCCATGATTTCAGATCTGAACCCTTTATGTTTTCATGAATATATTTGTGTTCTTGATCCTATCTTGCAAGTTATATGCACCTATTACATGTTATGATCCGCATACCCCAAGGTGACAATAATTGGGATTCTTTTCGGTGATTGTCGTAGTTTGAGGAGTTCATGTATTCACTAAGTGCTAATGCTTTGTTCCGGTTCTCTATTAAAAGAAGGCCTTAATATCCCTTAGTTTCCTGAAGGACCCCGCTACCACAGGAGGGTAGGACAAAAGATGGCATGCAAGTTCTTACTATAAGCACGTATGACTATATACGGAATACATGCCTACATTACATTGATGAATTGGAGCTATTGTGTATCACCCTAGGTTGTGACTGTTATATGATGAATATCATCCAACATAATTATCATCACCGATCCAATGCCTACGACTTTCTCATATTGGTTTCTGCTAAGTTATTTTGTTGCTACTGCTTTACACTTGCTACAAAACTGCTACTGTTACTGTTGCCATTACTATTGTTACTGTTGCTACTGCTATCAAAACTATCATATTACTGTGCTACTAAATATTCTGCTACAGATATTTTATCTCCAGGTGTGGTTTAATTGACAACTCAACTGCTAATACTTGCAAATATTTTTTGGCTCCCCTTGTGTGACGCCCCCGGCCGACCGTGCACTAATCATACACACAAATGCGCACGATCAAGCCCAGGAACTCAAGGGAAGATATCACAACACAACTCTAGACTCAAAATAAAATAATACAATCTTTATATTACAAGCCAGGAGCCTCGAGGGCTCGAATACATAAGCTCAAGTTACACAAGAGTCAGCGAAAGCATCAGTATCTAAGTACAGACATAACTAAACAAGTTTGCCTTAAGAAGGCTGAGCAAAACAATCACATCTAGATCGAAAAGGCGCAGGCCTCCTGCCTGGGAGCCTCCTAAACTACTCCTGGTCGTCGGTCTCCACGTAGTAGTAGGTTCCGTCGGGTTAGTAGTAGTCATTGGCGGGATCGGCTGGCTCTGGGGCTCCGTCATTTGATCTCACAAACGGGTAGAGGGGAAAAAGGTAGCAAAGCAACCGTGTGTACTCATCCAAAGTACTCGCAAGACTTACATCAAATCTATTCTATTTATGCATCGGTATCAAATGAAGGGGCTGTATCTGTGGGCTGAACTGCAGAAATGCTAGAATAGAGGGGAAAGGCCTAGCCTATCGAAGACTAGCATCTTGCAGCGTCTTGCAGCATTAGAAGGGTGCAGATTAGTAGCATACATAATGTAATAAGTATGTAGTAGCAAAGCCCAAAGATCCTTCCTCGACTCCCTGCGAGAAAGCGCTCACGGAGCTTACATATTAATTAAAATAACATGTATCCAGTTTGAGTTGTAGTAGATCGGGATACTACGCTGAGCATCCTGTTACTTTGGACACGGCTATTCAAATAGAAAACTTCCCTGCAGGGGTGCACTACTGTTACCCAACACGCTTGATTAACTCTGGCCGGACACACTTTTCCGGGTCATGCCCGGCCTCGGCTGATCGACACGACGTAGTCCTACCTAGGCTCCGCAGAGAGGTCCCCGTCGGTCTACATCGTAAGTGCTTAGGGGTCTTTGGCCCATCTCCCTTTCACTTCAGGTCATTGCGAGCAGGGCGATCCAGGCCACCTCCTCTGGGGCGCCGACCCGGCCATGCCGCAATGCTGAACTGGACGTCTGACAGAGCTTTCGGCTGATACATACGGCACCGAGGGCCCCATTAAACCATTATCCCGCGTGGTGGTAGTGTGTATAGGCCAGTGGCCAACTCAGATCAAATACCCAAATCCGTTAGTGAATTATTAGGAGCTCGCGGACACGAACTGGGCTCAAGGCTCACCTCCGACACCCTGTCACACCGACTTGGTAACCCGCGGTCCAACGACCAGGGACCAGGCCCACCTCTCTCCTAGGTGGTCTCCACCTGCCCTGTCGTTCAGCCACAATAATCTCTCGCGGGTACCCTTGGGTCAACCCGACTTCAACAACGGTCTGAGGTGAATTACAAGGTACCCGTGTGTCCGTAACATCAAGGGGGAATCCGAGGAATCACCCTCGATGGATTCCCACTCGACGTATTCGTCAAGGTGAACTTGGAGGAATCACCCTCGATGGGTTCACACTTGAGGGGTTGCACGATAGAGGCATCATCGGTGGTGGTGAAAGAGGAATCACCCTCGGTAACCCACAATCGACTAGCTATGCAACAGAGTTATCATCAGGAGTGAGGTAGGAGGTATCACCCTCGGCACTCGTACAACTAAGGGGGGTGTGCGGTGCTGTGTCGGTCTATGCACATCAATCACATTGATCGAGTCTTCTGGTAGTAAAGCAGGGCAACACGGACAAGGGTGTGGGGCCACTGATGGATCGCTAACCAACCTATACTAAGCATTTAGGACAGCAGGAAAGGTATCAACAGCAGTTACAAAATCAGGCTATGCATCAGAATAGGAAAAATCAAATACGGTAGCAAATTCTAATGCAAGCACGGGGAAGAAGGAATAGGTGATATAGGAATGATCAAGGGGTTTTGCTTGCCTGGAAGCTCTGCGGTAAAAGAGGGGTCTTCGGTGAAGTAGCAGTCCTCGGGGGCAATGTCGGCCTCGGGGTCTACCGGAGAGAACAGGGGGAAGAAACAGTAAATATAAAGCACACAGATGCAACACAGATGCACGACATGCCGGTAGGTTATGCTAGGGGTGTCCTAATGCAGTGCTAGGTATTTTAAACGAAGCGGGAAAATATCCGGGAATATTTTCCCAGCTCCAGGTGCTTATCGGTATATTGAACCGGAGGGGAAAGTTCCATGTTCATCATGTTAGAGGGGTGTGGCCGGTATGTGGATGACATATTCGGATTCGTCTTATTTTTCTGATCATTTTTCATATATAAATTATTTTCATCCGAGTTACGGTTTGTTTTCTATGATTTTTCAAAGTTTTAGCAATATTCTGAAATTTCTGGAATTAATATTAATTCAAAAAACGATTTAAATCAGAAATGCAAAATGCACCCAGCTTTGTGTACACAGAAGTGTACCAGAGAGGCTGACCAGTGGGCCCGTTGACTGGGTCAACAGACCAGTTAACAGAGGCTGACTGGTGGGCCCTATGCTGTGTCAGCAGAGCACAGTCAGCAGATCTTATCCATTTGAATAGTAAACGGTGGGTCCCACTTGTCAGTTAGTCATTTAACTAAACCGGTTTCTATTAAACTAATTAACCCGCGTGGGGCTCGGCTGTCAGTGGGTATTAGCAGTTAATTAGGCCGGCTTAATTGCGCCACATCAACGACTGCCAACGGCGGCGAGACCGAGCGCCGGCGATGGCCGTCAGGCCATTTTCGGCTACTGTTCGAGGTGGGGTTTGGTCCTATGGGATCCTGGGGGTGAGCCACACCGGAGGGGGGTGGTTAGAGGTGCGGGGTTGGCCGATGGCCGCGGCGGCAGTGAGCACGAGCGGCGGCCGGAGCACGCAAGCTCGGCCACGGCATCTACGACGACAAGAGATGGCAGAGAGAGAGAGAGGGGTTGCGAGGTGGCGCTCACAGCGTTGCAGAGGAGGGCTCGGGGAGGCCGGAGGAGCTCGGAGCGGCGGGGATTGAGCGGCGGTGTCACGGTGGTCGTGGCGGGGTAAGGAGCTCGATGCGTTCGTCGTGCTGCTCCCCAAGACGACCCAGAACACCAGGACGACGGAGACGACCACGGGGATGCCACCGGACACCTTGGAATGGTGAGACGAGCTCGCTGGACGCGTTGTTCACGGTGGCGCGGCCATGGCTGCGTTCGGCCGAGTGTGGGGTAGAGCGAGGGAGCGAGAGGAGGGGATTCTGGGCGGACTAGGGTTTGCGGTTGAGAGAGAGAGACACCGGGGGCTTGCTCTTATCCAGCCACGGCTCTTGATGGCCGTGCGAGTGCGGCGTCGAGCGCCCTGGCCATGGCGCGCACGACCTTCTCCTGGCGCAGTGGGAGGTAGGGGAAGGCCGGCATGGGCTGGGCATTTGCGCACTGTGCGGCTTAAGCCCACTAGCACAGTAGCGCTTAGCCCTTTTCTTTTTCTTTTTTCTGATTTCTTTAATCCTTTCTGTTTTGCAAATTATTAGGCCACAAAAAGACTTTTGTAAAATATGGAATTGTGCCACATAAATACTTTGGAATATTTAGCACTGCCATAAAAAGGTTTGGAGGCAAAATGATTTCATTTGAAGTTTGTATAAATGAAAATGTATTAACGGGGCTATTTTGGGTACTGACTTTGGATCTTAGGGTCAACTTGGGATTTCAAATAATGTTGGTTTTATTTTTATAATAGCTTTGGGTATTTTTGCAATATTATGAACTATTTTGTTTAATTATTTGAAGAAGTGATAATTTGACTTGCATTTGAATTTTGAATTTGAACTTGAAGTTGGATTATTTTCTAAATGCAATTTATTTAGGATGATCATGATGACATGGCTAATTAATTAGCTTAATTACAGGGTTGAGATCCGGGGATGCTACAAATCTCCCCCACTACAAGAAATCTTGTCCCGAGATTTAAGAGGTAGGGGGGGGGGGGTAAGGGGTATCTTCGGGATCAAGGATGTACAGGAGAGTCAGGTTTCGATCCTGTGGAACTGTCGTTAGTGTGGGTTAAGAGTAGGAAGGGTGGTGACATCCTGCACAGCCATGATCGTAAGGCATGTCAGAGGATAGTTTGTCAGCTATGTTGGCAACAACGTCGGTACCAAGGGCGAGGGACGAAGAGAACAATTTTCCCGCTCGTTAAAACGAGGCGAAACAATAGGCAAAGTTCTCATCCACCGTCGGTTAGCTGAATGCCAACAACAATAGTAACATGGTGTTACCGACTGAGTGGTACACGGTGATGTTTGCATAAGTAGGGAATCATTACTGCTTAGATAAAAGCTAGATTACCAGAAAGGTTAAACAGACCAATGGAAAGGAAAATGTGATAATCAGATTAAACAGACCAATGGAAAGGAATAATTGCAGACAATCCAGCTCTCCGGGTGAATGTGAGCACGAGAACCTAATGTTAGAGTTAGCAAAAAATTTAACCCAAATAGAAGAGAGATCAGAGTCCCAGAGTAAAGGAGAGGAATAAAAGATACTAAACTCATCCGTTGGCGACGTGGGCCCGTAAGCCACACAGCCATGTTAGTAAAATAGTTTTTCAAGAGTAGACTCAACTTTGGCCAAGGAGTTGGAAAGGGGCTTCCTACAGGCAGTCGGCTTTGATACCAACTTGTGATGCCCCCGGCCCGATCGTGCACTAATCATACACGCAAATGTGCACAATCAAGCCCAGGGACTCATGGGAAGATATCAGAACACAACTCTAGACACAAAATAAAATAATACAATCTTTATATTACAAGGCAGGGGCTTCGAGGGCTCAGATACATAAGCTCTAGTTACACAAGAGTCAGCGAAAGCATCAGTATCTAAGTACAGACATAACTAAAAAAGTTTGCCTTAAGAAGGCTGAGCAAAACAATGACATCTAGATCGAAAAGGCGTAGGTCTCCTGCCTGGGAGCCTCCTAAACTACTCCTGGTCGTCGGTCTCCACGTAGTAGTAGGCTCCGTCGGGTTAGTAGTAGTCATCGGCGGAATCGGCTAGCTCTGGGCTCCGTCATCTGATCTCAGCAAACGGGTAGAGGGGAAAAAGGTAGCAAAGCAACCGTGAGTACTCATCTAAAGTACTCGCAAGACTTACATCAAATCTATTCTATTTATGCATCGGTATCAAATGAAGGGGTTGTATCTGTGGACTGAACTGCAGAAATGCCAGAATAGAGGGGAAAGGCCTAGCCTATCGAAGACTAGCATCTTGCAGCGTCTTGCAGCATTAGAAGGGTGCAGATTAGTAGCATACATAATGTAATAAGTATGTAGTAGCAAAGCCCAAAGATCCTTCCTCGACTCCCTGCGAGAAAGCGATCCCGGAGCTTACATATTAATTAAAATAACATGTATCCAGTTCGAGTTGTAGTAGATCGGGATACTACACTGAGCGTCCTGTTACTTTGGACACAACTATTCGAATAGATAACTTCCCTGCAGGGGTGCACTACTATTACCCAACACGCTCGATTAACTCTGGCCAGACACACTTTTCCGGGTCATGCCCAGCCTCGGCTGATCGACACGACGTAGTCCTACCTAGGCTCCGCAGAGAGGTCCCCGCCGGTCTACATCCTAAGTGCTTAGGGGTCTTGGGCCCATCGCCCTTTGCACTTCGGGTTATTGCGAGCAGGGCGATCCAGGCCACCTCCTCTAGGGCGCCGACCTGGCCATGCCGCAATGCTGAACTGGACATCTGGCAGAGCTTTCGGCTGATACATACGGCGCCGAGGGCCCCATTAAACCATTATCCCGGGTGGTGGTAGTGCGTATAGGCTAGTGGCCAACTCAGATCAAATACCCAAATCCGTTAGTGAATTATTAGGAGCTCGCGGACACGAACAGGGCTCAAGGCTCACCTCCGACACCCTATCGCACCGACTTGGTAACCCGCGGTCCAACGACCAGGGACCAGGACCACCTCTCTCCTAGGTGGTCTCCACCTGCCATGTCGTTCCGCCACAATAATCTCTCGCGGGTACCCTTGGGTCAACCCGACTTCAACAACGGTCTGAGGTGAATGTCAAGGTACCCGTGTGTCCGTAACATCAAGGGGGAATCCGAGGAATCACCCTCGATGGATTCCCAGTCGACGTATTCGCCAAGGTGAACTTGGAGGAATCACCCTCGATGGGTTCACACTTGAGGGGTTGCACGACAGAGGCATCATCGGTGGTGGTGAAAGAGGAATCACCCTCGGTAACCCACAACCGACTAGCTACGCTACAGAGTTATCATCAGGAGTGAGGTAGGAGATATCACCCTCGGCACTCGATAGTAGCTCTGCAGAGTCGTACAACTAAGGGGGGTGTGCGGTGCTGTGTCGGTCTATGCACATCAATCACATTGATCAAGTCTTCTGGTAGTAAAGCAGGGCAACACGGACAAGGGTGTGGGGCCACTGATGGATCGCTAACTAACCTATACTAAGCATTTAGTATAGCAGGTAAGGTATCAACAGCAGTTACAAAATCAGGAGATGCATCAGAATAGGAAAAATCAAATACGGTAGCAAATTCTAATGCAAGCACGGGGAAGAAGGAATAGGTGATATAGGAATGATCAAGGGGTTTTACTTGCCTGGAAGCTCTGCGGTAAAAGAGGGGTCTTCGGTGAAGTAGCAGTACTCGGGGGCAATGTCGGCCTCAGGGTCTACCGGAGAGAAGAGGGGGAAGAAACAGTAAATATAAAGCACACAGATGCACGACATGCCTGTAGGTTATGCTAGGGGTGTCCTAATGCAGTGCTAGGTATTTTAAACGGAGCGGGAAAATATCCGGAATATTTTCCCAGTTCCAGGTGCTTATCAGTATATTGAACCGGAGGGGAAACTTCCAGGTTCATCATGTTAGAGGGGTGTGGCCGGTATGTGGATGACATATTCGGATTCGTCATATTTTTCTGATCATTTTTCATATATAAATTATTTTCATCCGAGTTACGGTTTATTTTCTATGATTTTTCAAAGTTTTAGCAATATTCTGAAATATCTGGAATTAATATTAATTCGAAAAAAGATTTAAATCAGAAATGCTAAGTGCACCCAGCTCTGTGTACACAGAAGTATACCAGAGAGGCTGACCAGTGGGCCCGTTAACTGGGTCAACAGACTAGTCAACAGAGGCTGACTGCTGGGCCCAATGCTGAGTCAGCAGAGCACAGTCAGCAGATCTTATCCATTTGAACAGTAAACGGTGGGTCCCACTTGTCTGTTAGCCATTTAACTAAACCGGTTTCTATTAAACTAATTAACCCGCGTGGGGCTCGGCTGTCAGTGGGTATTAGCAGTTAATTAGGCCGGCTTAATTGCACCACGTCAACGACTGCCAACGGCGGCGAGACCGAGCGCCGGCGATGGCCGTCAGGCCGATTTCGGCGACCGTTTTAGGTGGGGTTTGGTCCTATGGGATCCTGGGGGCGAGCCGCACCGGAAGGGGGGTGGTTAGAGGTGCGGGGTTGGCCGATGGCCACGGCGGCAGTGAGCACGAGCGGCGGCCGGAGCATGCAAGCTCGGCCACGGCGTCTACGACGACAAGAGACGGCAGAGAGAGAGGGGTTGCGAGGTGGCGCTCACAGGGTTGCAGAGGAGGGCTCGGGGAGGCCGGAGGAGCTCGGAGCGGCGGGGATCGAGCGGCGGTGTCACGGTGGCCGTGGCGGGGGAAGGAGCTCGATGCGGTCGTCGTGCTGCTCCCCGAGACGACCCAGAGCACCAGGACGACGGAGACGACCACGGGGATGCCACCGGACACCTTGGAACGGCGAGACGAGGTCGGTGGCCGCGTTGTTCATGGTGGCGCTGCCATGGCAGCGTTCGGCCGAGCGTGGGGGAGAGCGAGGGAGCGAGAGGAGGGGCTTCTGGGCGGACTAGGGTTTGCGGGGGAGAGAGAGACGCCGGGGGCTTGCTCTTATCCAGCCATGGCTCTTGATGGCCGTGCGAGTGCGGCGTCGAGCGCCCTGGCCATGGCGCGCACGGCCTTCTCCTGGCGCAGTGGGAGGTAGGGGAAGGCCGGCGTGGGCTGGGCATTTGCGCACTGTGCGGCTTAAGCCCACTAGCACAGTAGCGCTTAGCCCTTTTCTTTTTCTTTTTTCTGATTTCTTTAATCCTTTCTGTTTTGCAAATTGTTAGGCCACAAAAAGACCTTTGTAAAATATGGAATTATGCCACATAAATACTTTGGAATATTTAGCACTGCCATAAAAAGGTTTGGAGGCAAAATGATTTCATTTGAATTTTGTATAAATGAAAATGTATTAATGGGGCTGTTTTGGGTACTGACTTTGGATGTAAGGGTCAACTTGGGATTTCAAATAAAGTTGGTTTTATTTTTATAATAGCTTTGGGAATTTTTGCAATATTATGAACTATTTTGTTTAATTATTTGAAGAAGTGATAATTTGACTTGCATTTGAATTTTGAATTTGAACTTGAAGTTGGATTATTTTCTAAATGCAATTTATTTAGGATGATCATGATGACATGGCTAATTAATTAGCTTAATGATAGGGTTTGGATCCGGGGATGTTACAAATCTCCCCCACTACAAGAAATCTCCTCCCGGGATTTAGGAGGTAGGGGGGTAAGGGGTATCTTCGGGATCAAGGATGTACAGGAGAGTCAGGTTTCGATCCTATGGAACTGTCGTTAGTGTGGGTTAGGAGTAGGAAGGGCGGTGATATCTTGCTCGGCCATGATCGTAAGGCACGTCAGAGGATAGTTTGTCAGCTATGTTGGCAACAACGTTGGTACCAAGGGCGAGGGACGAAGAGAACAATTTTCCCGCTCGTTAAAACGAGGCGAAACAGTAGGCAAAGTTCTCATCCACCGTCGGTTACCTGAATGCCAACAACAATAGTAACATGGTGTTACCAACTGAGTGGTACACAATGGTGTTTGCATAAGTAGGGAATCATTACTTCTTAGATAAAAGCTAGATTACAAGAAAGGTTAAACAGACCAATGGAAAGGAAAATGTGATGATCAGATTAAACAGACCAATGGAAAGGAATAATTGCAGACAATCCAGCTCTCCGGGTTAATGTGAGCACGAGAACCTAATGTTAGAGTTAGCAAAAAATTTAACCCGAATAGAAGAGAGATCAGAGTCCCTGAATAAAGGAGAGGAATAAAAGATCCTAAACCCATCCATTGGCGACGTGGGCCCGTAAGCCACACAATCATGTTAGTAAAACAGTTTTTCAAGACTAGACTCAACTTCGGCCAAGGAGTTGGAAAGGGGCTTCCTACAGGCAGTCGGCTTTGATACCAACTTGTGACTCCCCCGGCCCAATCGTGCACTAATCATACACGCAAATGCGCACGATCAAGCCCAAGGACTCATGGGAAGATATCACAACACAACTCTAGACGCAAAATAAAATAATACAATCTTTATATTACAAGCCAGGGGCCTCGAGGGCTCGAATACATAAGCTCGAGTTACACAAGACTCAGCGAAAGCATCAATATCTAAGTACAGACATAACTAAACAAGTTTGCCTTAAGAAGGCTGAGCAAAACAATGACATCTAGATCAAAAAGGCGTAGGTCTCCTGCCTGGGAGCCTCCTAAACTACTCATGGTCGTCGGTCTCCACATAGTAGTAGGCTCCGTCGGGTTAGTAGTAGTCATCGGCGGAATCGACTGGCTCTGGGGCTCCGTCATCTGATCTCAGCAAACGGGTAGAGGGGAAAAAGGTAGCAAAGCAACCGTGAGTACTCATCCAAAGTACTCGCAGGACTTACATCAAATCTATTCTATTTATGCATCGATATGAAATGAAGGGGCTGTATCTGTGGACTGAACTGCAGAAATGCCAGAATAGAGGGGAAAGGCCTAGCCTATCGAAGACTAGCATCTTGCAGCGTCTTGCTGCATTAGAAGGGTGCAGCTTAGTAGCATACATAATGTAATAAGTATGTAGTAGCAAAGCCCAAAGATCCTTCCTCGACTCCCTGCGAGAAAGCGATCCCGGAGCTTACATATTAATTAAAATAACATGTATCCAGTTCGAGTTGTAGTAGATCGGTATACTACACTCAGCGTCCTGTTACTTTGGACACGGCTATTCGAATAGATAACTTCCCTGCAGGGGTGCACTACTGTTACCCAACACGCTCGATTAACTCTGGCCGGACACACTTTTCCGGGTCATGCCCGGCCTCGGCTGATTGACACGACGTAGTCTTACCTAGGCTCCACAGAGAGGTCCCCGCCGGTCTACATCCTAAGTGCATAGGGGTCTTGGGCCCATCGCCCTTTGCACTTCGGGTCATTGCGAGCAGGGCGATCCAGGCCACCTCCTCTGGGGCGCCGACCCGGCCATGCCGCAATGCTGAACTGGACGTCTGACAGAGCTTTCGGCTGATACATACGGCGCCGAGGGCCCCATTAAACCATTATCCCGCATGGTGGTAGTGCGTATAGGCAAGTGGCCAACTCAGATCAAATACCCAAATCCGTTAGTGAATTATTAGGAGCTCGCGGACACGAAGAGGGCTCAAGGCTCACCTCCGACACCCTGTCGCACCGAATTGGTAACCCGCGGTCCAACGACCAGGGACCAGGCCCACCTCTCTCCTAGGTGGTCTCCACCTGCCCTGTCGTTCCGCCACAATAATCTCTCGCGGGTACCCTTGGGTCAACCCGACTTCAACAACGGCCTGAGGTGAATGTCAAGGTACCCGTGTGTCCGTAACATCAAGGGGGAATCCGAGGAATCACCCTCGATGGATTCCCACTCGACGTATTCATCAAGGTGAACTTGGAGGAATCACCCTCGATGGGTTCACACTGGAGGGGTTGCACGACAGAGGCATCATCGGTGGTGGTGAAAGAGGAATCACCCTCGGTAACCCACAACCGACTAGCTACGCTACAGAGTTATCATCAGGAGTGAGGTAGGAGATATCACCCTCGGCACTCGATAGTAGCTCTGCAGAGTCGTACAACTACGGGGGGGGGGGGTGCGGTGCTCTGTCGGTCTATGCACATCAATCACATTGATCGAGTCTTCTGGTAGTAAAGCAGGGCAACACGGACAAGGGTGTGCGGCCACTGATGGATCGCTAACCAACCTATACTAAGCATTTAGGACAGCAGGAAAGGTATCAACAGCAGTTACAAAATCAGGCTATGCATCAGAATAGGAACAATCAAATACGGTAGCAAATTCTAAGGCAAGCACGGGGAAGAAGGAATAGGTGATATAGGAATGATCAAGGGGTTTTGCTTGCCTGGAAGCTCTCTGGTAAAAGAGGGGTCTTTGGTGAAGTTGCAGTCCTCGGGGGCAACGTCGGCCTCGGGGTCTACCAGAGAGAAGAGGGGGAAGAAACAGTAAATATAAAGCACAGATATGCAACACAGATGCACGACATGCCGGTAGGTTATGCTAGGGGTGTCCTAATGCAGTGCTAGGTATTTTAAACGGAGCGGGGAAATATCCGGGAATATTTTCCCAGCTCCAGTTGCTTATCGGTATATTGAACCGGAGGGGAAAGTTCCATGTTCATCATGTTATATGGGTGTGTCCGGTATGTGGATGACATATTCGGATTTGTCTTATTTTTCTGATCATTTTTCATATATAAATTATTTTCATCCGAGTTACGGTTTTTTTTCTATGATTTTTCAATGTTTTAGCAATATTCTGAAATTTCTGGAATTAATATTAATTCGAAAAACGATTTAAATCAGAAATGCTAAATGCACCCAGCTCTGTGTACACAGAAGTGTACCAGAGAGGCTGACCAGTGGGCCCGTTGACTGGGTCAATAGACCAGTCAACAGAGGCTGACTGGTGGGCCCTATGCTGAGTCAGCAGAGCACAGTCAGCAGATCTTATCCATTTGAACAGTAAACGGTGGGTCCCACTTGTCAGTTAGCCATTTAACTAAACCAGTTTCTATTAAACTAATTAACCCGCGTGGGGCCCGGCTGTCAGTGGGTATTAGCAGTTAATTAGGCCGGCTTAATTGCGCCACATCAGCGACTGCCAACTGCGGCGAGACCGAGCGCCGGCGATGGCCGTCCGGCCGATTCCGGCGACCGTTCGAGGTGGGGTTTGGTCCTATGGGATCCTGGGGGCGAGCCGCACCGGAGGGGGGTGGTTAGAGGTGCGGGGTTGGCCGATGGCCGCGGCAACAGTGAGCACGAGCGGCGGCCGGAGCACGCAAGCTCGGCCACGGCGTCTATGACGACAAGAGACGACAGAGAGAGAGTGGGGTTGCGAGGCGGCGCTCACAGCGTGCAGAGGAGGGCTCGGGGAGGCCGGAGGAGCTCAGAGCGGCGGGGATCGAGCGGCTGTGTCACGGTGGCCGTGGCAGGGGAAGGAGCTCGATGCGGTCGTCGTGCTGCTCCCCGAGACGACCCAGAGCACCAGGACGATGGAGACGACCACGGGGAAGCCGCCGGACACCTTGGAACGGCGTGACGAGGTCGGTGGCCACGTTGTTCACGGTGGCCCAGCCATGGCTGTGTTCGGCCGAGCATGGGGGCAAGCGAGGGAGTGAGAGGAGGGGCTTCTGGGCGGACTAGGGTTTGCGGGGGAGAGAGAGACGCCGGGGGCTTGCTCTTATCCAGCCACGGCTCTCGATGGCCGCGCGAGTGCGGCGTCGAGCACCCTGGCCATGGCGCGCACGGCCTTCTCCTGGCGCAGTGGGAGGTAGGGGAAGGCCGGCGTGGGCTGGGCCTTTGCGCACTGTGCGGCTTAAGCCCACTAGCACAGTAGCGCTTAGCCGTTTCTTTTTCTTTTTTTGATTTCTTTAATCCTATCTGTTTTGCAAATTGTTAGGCCACAAAAATACTTTTGTAAAATATGGAATTGTGCCACATAAATACTTTGGAATATTTAGCACTGCCATAAAAAGGTTTGGAGGCAAAATGATTTTATTTGAATTTTGTATAAATTAAAATGTATTAATGGGGCTATTTTGGGTACTAACTTTGGATGTTAGGGTCAACTTGGGATTTCAAATAATGTTGATTTTATTTTTATAATAGCTTTGGGAATTTTTGCAATATTATGAATTATTTTGTTTAATTATTTGAAGAAGTGATAATTTGACTTGCATTTGAATTTTGAATTTGAACTTGAAGTTGGATTATTTTCTAAATGCAATTTATTTAGGATGATCATGATGACATGGCTAATTAATTAGCTTAATGATAGGGTTGAGATTTGGGGATGTTACACCTTGTGTCAAATCAATAAATCTGGGTGAAATACTACCCGTGAAAACTGTTGCGATCCCGTATACTTGTGGGTTATCCAGACCTTTTTCTGGCGCCGTTCCTGGGGAGCATTGCTCTATTTGTTGTGTCACTTGGGATTTATATCTGTTGATCGCTATGAAGAATCTGAAAGACGCTAAGACCAAGATCGTTCCCTCTAAGACGAGGGGAGGTAAGGAACTGCCATCTAGCTCCGCACTTGATTCACCTTCTAGTTTAAGTAAGCTTTTGACACCACCACCTGCTATTCATTCTGATATGTCACAAGTTATTGATGATACTACTTCTGCTATAAATGATACTTATGATGATGCTAGTACTATGCTTGATAATACTGTGCCACTTGGTGAATTTCTTGATGAACAACTTGCTAAAGCTAAAGAAATTGAGAATTCTAAAAATGTTGAAACTCTTGAGAATTATTATTCACCTATTATGCCTAGTCCTCCTACTAGAGTTGAATCACCTGATGAACATGTCTTTGATAGGGAGACGGCTAGA
Organism: Elymus sibiricus; assembly: GCA_039707655.1. Taxonomy (NCBI): domain Eukaryota; kingdom Viridiplantae; phylum Streptophyta; class Magnoliopsida; order Poales; family Poaceae; genus Elymus; species Elymus sibiricus. The sequence continues at coordinate 194,022,833 of CM077664.1, read as the reverse complement.
GCCATTCTTGCTTGTAATGATAGAGATGAGGTTATAAATTTGTTTGCTGAAATGAAAGAAACATCCATGAGGGAGAGAATGAAATATGATCCTAAGTTTGCTACGTCCCCCATATTTGTTACTGATAAGGATTATGAATTCTCTGTTGATCCTGAGTTAATTACTTTGGTTGAATCTGATCCTTTTCATGGTTATGAAACTGAAGCTGTTGTGGCACATCTTACTAAGTTGAATGATATTGCCACCCTATTTGCTCATGAGTAAAAAATTCGCTATTAATATATTCTTATGTTGTTTCCTTTCTCATTAAAGGGTGATGCTAAGAAATGGTTTAATACTCTTGCTCCTGGTTGTGTGCGTAGTCCGCCGGATATGATATATTACTTCTCTGAAAATTATTTCCCCGCTGACAAGAAATAAGCTACTTTACAGGAAATATTTAATTTTGTGCAAATTGAAGAAGAGAATCTCCCTCAAGCTTGGGGGAGGCTTCTCCAATTACTTAATGCTTTGCCTGATCATCCTCTTAAGAAAAATGAAATACTTGATATCTTTTATAATGGACTAACCGATGCTTCTAGGGACTACCTAGATAGTTGTGCTGGTTGTGTTTTCACGGAACGAATTGTTGGACAGGCTGAAGTATTATTGAATAATATATTGAGAAATGTCGATGATTGGACACTTCCTGAACCAACACCTAAGCCAACTCCAAAGAAGAGGGGTATTCTATTCCTCAGTCCAGAAGATATGCAAGAAGTTAAGAAATCTATGAAGGAAAAAGGTATTAAAGCTGAAGATGTTAAGAATTTACCACCTATTAAAGAAGTACATGGGCTCGATATCCCAACACAGGTAGTGGAGGTAAATTCTCTCACTAGATTTGATGAAGGTGATATTACGTATAATAAATCTGCTAGTCAATGCTTGTATGAATTTGATAATTACATCATTAAACAGGAACACTTTAATATGTATGTTAGCAATCAACTAAAACGGAATGCTATCATGATTGAACGCTTGAGTGATTTGATGTTTAGAATTGCTAATGATGTTAAAGGTTTAAGTAAGCATGCCTCTATGGTTCAGACTCAGTTAGAACAAGTAGCTAAGTCACAAAATGATTTGCTTGATGAGATGAAAAAGAATGACCATGCTGTTAAAGTTGTTACTAGAAGAGGTAGAATGACTCAGGATCCTCTATATCCTGAAGGTCATCCATAAAATAATTGAACAAGATTCTCAAAGAAATAATATTGATGCACCTAGTCCATCTAAGAAGAAAAAGAAAAAGAAAAATGATAGGACTTTGCATGCTTCTAGTGAACCTGAGATAGAAAAACCTCCTGAGAATCAAAATGATGTTTCTATTTCTGATGCTGAGACACAATCTGGTAATGAACGTACACCTAGCAATAATGATAATGATAATCATAATGATAATGAAGATGTTCCTGTTGATGCTCAACCAGATAATGATGTAGAAATAGAACCTGCTGTTGATCTTGATAACCCACCTCCTAAGAACAAAAGATATGACAAAAGAGATTTTGTTGCTAGAAAACATGGAAAGGAAAGAGAACCATGGGTTCAAAAACCTATGCCTTTTCCTACTAAACCATCTAAAAATAAAGTTGATGAAGATTTTGAGCGCTTTGTTGAAATGCTTAGACCTGTCTATCTGCGCACTCGCTTGATTGATATGTTGAAAATGTCTCTCTATGCTAAATACATGAAAGATATTGTCACTAATAAAAGAAAGATACCTAAAACTGAAATTTCCACCATGCTTGCAAATTATTCTTTTAAGGGTGGAGTACCTAAAAAGTTAGGAGATCCAGGAATACCTACTATACCATGCTCCATTAAAAGAAATTATGTTAAAACTGCTTTATGTGATTTGGGAGCCTGTGTTAGTGTTATGCCTTTCTCTTTATATAGAAGACTTGATTTGAATAAGCTCACACCCACTGAAATATCTTTGCAAATGGCTGATAAATCTACTGCTATACCTATTGGAATTTGTGAGGATGTTCCCGTTGTAGTTGCAAATGTTACTATCTTGACGGACTTTGTTATACTTGATATGCCCGAGGACGACAACATGTCGATTATCCTTGGAAGACCCTTTTTGAATATTGCACGGGCTATTATTGATTGCAACAAAAGCAAATTCAGTTTTCATGTCAATGGTAATGAGCATATGGTTTATTTTCCGAAGAAACAAAGTTTGGTGAATGGTATCAATTGTATTGAAAAGGTTTCGACAATCACTATTGGGGGATTCAAATTTCCTCTTTCTACTGACAAAAAGAAATATGAAATTCTTATTGTTGGGGAGATGCATATCCCCATTGAGGTAACATAGTGTTATACGAAAATTCTTCGGTTTCATGTTACTCGGAAATAGTTTGTTAATAAGACTTGATCAACCTTATTAATGGATTCTTTTTGAAGGGCATGTGGTCGATGAATTTAGTAAACACAACTTTCTATACCTACCTTTTGCTCTTTGTTAATTATAGTTTAATACAATAAAATGCCATGATTATCCTCTTTTCTGAATTATCCGTGCAATAAAAAAATGGCCCAAAAATAAAAGTGCTCAGAATGCAATAAAATTTTGACATGATTTTTTCTGGAATATATAAGAATTTTTGGCACTGAAAACAACCCAGGGGGTGCACCTATTGCCCACAAGGCAACAGGGCGCGGCCACCCCCCTAGGGTGCGCCAAGATGCCTTGTGGGTCCCACAGGGACCTACTCACTTATCCACTCAGCCCACTTCATCTCCTACCTCCAGAAAAAAAATCGTTGTAGCTCTCTCTCTCGTGTTCTTGTTCCCAAACATGAGATTTTCGATCTCTTTGCTCGGAGCTCCATTTCCGAAACTGTTTTGAGGGATTGCTCCTTGGTATGTGACTCTCCCATTGCTCCAATTAGTTTTTGCTTTAGTGGATTATATTTTGCATAAATTGCTCCTATTGGTGCTACTGAAAATGAGCTTGCATGTTAAATTCTTTGAGTTTTAAGTAGTTTGAATGCTTGATATAGCCGCTAGGCACTTGTATGAGTAGTTGCTATCAATCTTGTGAAATTTTGTTAACATCTTTTTGTGGTCCAAAATTTTTCAGAAATTTGTACTTAGGAAAATGAACTTTATTCAGAGGGGTTCTTCGAGCCGGAGCTCCTAGGGTGTCCTTGGGTATGCCCATGATCACGACCTCAACATTCCGCGCAGGACGGAGGTCCGACCGTGCGAGTGGCCGCACAACACCTTCATGAACGAAGCCGGGTTCCATCAAGAGTTCGCACAATTTGTTGCGAATGCCGGGCTGACTGACTTCCTCACAGATGAGTGTGACCAGCACCACATCCTTACAAATTCCTTTGTTCAAAATTTTTATTTCATGCCTAGGCTCGATATCCCCATGGTGCATTTCGATTTATATGCTCAACATCATGAGTTAACGCTAGATGAGTTTTGTGAGATATGCTTGATCCCTTCTGATGGGGATTTGAGGGAGCCTCGGCCTGAGGAGTTTGAGGACTTCCTTCGCACTTTGACTGTGGGGGAATTTAGAGGCGTTTCAAAAGCCCGTGTTACTAGCTTGCATTTTCCTGCTGTGCACTACTTTGCTTTATTCATAGGGAAATGTTTGACTGCCAGGGAGGAAGGTGGTACGCTCAATGCCCCTGACCTTGCCATCTTGCGTCGTGCTATTTATGGCGATAACACTTTTAGCTTGGGAGCTATTATTGCACGCCGCTTACACACCAACAGAACTAAAGGTAAAATCCATGGTGGTATTTATGCTTCGCGTCTTGCGAAATGTTTTAATGTTGCTATCCGCCCAAATGACTACCTGCTGCCTGATACGTCTCCAACGCATCTATAATGTTCAATACCAAACGAAGTCCAAATGCCACGAAACTTTTTGGAGATTTTTTTTGGACATAACCAACACTAGAAGCTTTGGGAGAAGGCCAGAAGCCCCAGGAGGTGGCCACGAGCGGGCAGGCGTGCCCTGGTGCCTCGTGGGCCCACCTCTGCCCCTTTTGACCTAATTCCACCACTATAAATTCCCAAAAAATTGGGAAACCTACAGAGGAGTCCACGAAATACTTTTTCCGCCGCCGCAAGCTTCTGTTCTTGAGAGATCCCATCCGGAGGCCTTTTCCGGTACTCCGACGGAGGGGGAATCAATCATGGAGGGGCTTTACATCAACCTTGCTGCCCTTCCGATGATGCGTGAGTAGTTTACCACAGACCTTCGGGTCCATAGTTAGTAGCTAGATGGCTTCTTCTCTCTTTTTGATCTTCAATACAATGTTCTCCTCGATGTTCTTGGAGTTCTATCCGATGTAATCACGTTTTGCGGTGTGTTTGTTGGGATCCGATGAATTGTGAGTTTATGATCAGATTATCCATGAATATTATTTGAGTCTTCTCCGATCTCTTTTATGCATGATTATTATAGCTTCATATTTCTTCTCCGATCTATTGATTTCGTTTGGCCAACTAGATTGATTTATCTTGCCATGGGAAGAGGTGCTTTGTAATGGGTTCGATCTTGCGGTGCTCAATCCCAGTGACAGAAAGGGACATGACACGTATGTATCATTGCTATTAAGGGTAAAAAGATGGGGTTTATTCATGTGTGAGTTTACTTTGTCTACATCATGTCATCTTGCTTAAGGCGTTACTCCATTCTTTATGGACTTAATACACTAGATGCATGTTGCATAGCGGTCGATGTGTGGAGTAATAGTAGTAGATGCAGGCAGGAGTCGGTCTACTTGTCTCGGACGTGATGCCTATATACATGATCATTGCCTTGGATATCGTCATGATTATTTGCTTTTCTATCAATTGCCCAACAGTAATTTGTCTACCCACCGTATGCTATTTTCTTGAGAGAAGCCTCTAGTGAAAACTATGGCCCCGGGGTCTATCTAAATCATATATTAAAAACCCTAAAAATATCATGCTGCACTTTTCTTTTATTTATTTTATTTTGTATTTTTGTTTCAATCTATCTATCTATCACATACAATTTAATCTTGCAATTACCCCCGAGGGATTGACAACCCCTTGTTTGCGTTGGGTGCAAGGATTTGTTGTTTTGTTTGCAGGCGCTGCTAACGAGGTGTTGCGTGATTCTCCTACTGGATTGATAACCTTGGTTTCATAACTGAGGGAAATACTTATCTCTACTGTACTGCATCTCCCTTCCTCTTCAGGGAATTACCAACGCAGCTCAAAAATAGCAGGAAGAATTTCTGGCGCCATTGCCGGGGAGACATCATCAACATCTATCAAGTACCTACGCATAAAACTTACATCTCCTTGCATTTATTTTATTTGCCTTTGCCTCTCGTTTTCAGCTCCCCTACTTCTAAAAAGTTTTTACAAAAACACAAAAATATTTCTTTTGCTTGATTTGTTGCTTTTATTGCCTTTATGAAAACACACAAGAACAGAAAGTAAAAGCAAAAATTTAAGACCACTATGGATCCTCATCCACTTGCTAATCTTTTCAAAAGATCCAGTTATAATGAACCAATTGCTAGTGATTTGAGTGCTCTTGATTTTCTGTATGAAGTTTTGCTTGAAAATCATGAATCTGAAAAATTGTGATGAAGTGTTAGAAGAAGAAATTTATAAAGTGATTCATGATAGCTCCTTGATTGAAAAGCATGATTGCAATGATGTTACTATAAATTCTATTAATGTCAATTATGCTAATGATATGCAAAACTACAAGCTTGGGGATGATAATTTTGTCATATCCACTACTTATTGCAATGATCATGATTGGGGTGATAATGCTTCTTATGATCTTGAAAATTTATTTAATCCACATGATGAATATGTTATTTATAATAATGTTTGCTATAATATTAAATGTGGGTTTGGAGAGGTCATGACTTTAGTTGATGTCAATCCCACTATTTTGGAAGAGTATAAAAAAATTATGCATGTGGATCATGAAGAGAATATTTTATATGATAGTTATATTGTTGAATTTGATTATCATCCTACATGTAATTATAATGAGAGATGAAAATATGGTTATAGAAATCTTCATGTCACTAAATTATCTCTCTTTGTGTTGGAATTATTAATGTTTCATTCTCTTTTTATGCATATGCTAGGTGTTGCTTGTCTTGATAATTTGTTTACTTATAAAATGCCTATGCATAGGAAGTATGTTAGACTTAAATATATTTGTCACATGTTTTATGATGCTCTCTTTGTGCTTCAATTATTGTCTTTGACGTGAGCATCATTAAGATCTCAAGCCAATCTTAGTGGCTATAAAGAAAGAGCTTGTTGGGAGACAACCCAATAGTTATCTTTGCTTTTTCCTTATTGTGTGTTTTCATATTTATGATACTGTTATGATTGAGTTTTTATGTTTTAATTAGTGTTTGTGCCAAGTAATGCCTTTGTGATGATTTGGGAGATAGTATAATTGATGCTGTTTGGAAAACATAAAGTTTTGCGTCCAGTGCTGGAATTTTGGTTCTGTACTGGAGTGTCAGAAAAATCTGAAATTTTTACACAGTATTGGTATATGAATTCCCCACGTTGTCCTAATTTTTCAGAATTTTTGGAGTTACAGAAGTATAGCTTTTAAATAGATTCCTACAGACTGTTCTGTTTTTGACAGATTCTGTTTTTGATGCACTACTTGCTTGTTTTGATGAAACTATGGATTGTATCGGGGGTTATAAGCCATGGAGAAGTTATAATACAGTAGGTATAATGCAAAAATAAAATATGAATGGGTTTGCAACAGTACTTAAAGTAGTGATTTGTTTTGTTATACTAACGGATCTCATGAAGGTTTTGTTGAGTTTTGTGTGATTGAAGTTTTGAAGTTTTGGGTGAGATCACGATGGATGAAGGAATAAGGAGTAGCAAGAGCCTAAGCTTGGGGATGCCCGAGGCACCCCAAGGTAATATTCAAGGAAGACTCAAGCGTCTAAGCTTGGGGATGCCCCGGAAGGCATCCCCTCTTTCTTCTACCTACCATCGGTAATTTTACTTGGAGCTATATGTTTATTCGTCACATGATATGTGTTTTGCTTGGAGCATCGTGTTTTATATGAGTCTTTGATTTGTTTGATTTTTAGTTTGTCACAATCATCTTTGCTGGACACATCAATTTGGGAGAGCCACACGTTCATCATAATTTGTTAGAATACTCTATGTGCTTCACTTAAATTTTTTGAGCTAGGTAGTTGCTCTAGTGCTTCACTTAAATATTTTTGAGCACGGTGGTGGCTATATTTTGAAGAAATAAACTCTCATGCTTCACTTATATTATTTTGAGAGTTGATAATATTAAAATTTTGAAGAAATAAACTCTCATGCTTCACTTATATTATTTTGAGAGTTTATAAGATGAAAATTTGAAGAAATATTAGCACTCTTATGCTTCACTTATATATTTTTGAGAGTTGATGATAGTAACGGTAATTTGCACAAGATATGAAATTGGTCCCAAAGTGATGAATATTCAAGAGGGATATAATAAAAACTTTCATATAGATCATTGGATATGATAAGTGTGATTCCTTGCAATAGTTTTGCGATATGGAGATGATAATATGTGAGTCATGTTAGTGAGTAATTGTGATTTAGTAAGAATATTAGTGTTAAGGTTTGTGATTCCCTATGCATGCACATTAAGTCAATAGTTATGCAAAGAAATTATATCCTAATTATGGTGCATTATTCGGTGTTAGTTATGTTTAATGCATGTTTATGACCGTTTTTCCTTTTTGGTTTGTTGCTTCTCAATCTATTTGCTAGCCTTCATTTGTACTAAGCGGGAATACTGCTTGTGCATCCAAACTCCTTAAACCCAAGTTGTGCCAAATGAGTACACCATATCTACCTATATGCGGTATTTCCATGCCGTTCCAAGTAAATTTGCGTGTGCCAACTCTAATTTTCAAAATAATTTTTCCGTTTAGTGTGCCTGTACCGCTCATGAAGCGGCAGGGGGTGGCCAATATTTTCCATGCTAGGTGTGTTATTCTCACGATGAGAGTTTATTCACTTTTCATTGCACAAGAGAATGGTTGGTAATAGGGATGCCCAGTCCCATAATGAAATCAAAAATTAATAACAACAAAATTCCTTGGAAAGTGTTTGTATGGAGGGCACCCGTGGATACGGCTAGCCATGGATTGTGAAAGAATGGTGGAAAGGAAATAAACTTTACTTTCTGTTTGGGAACCGCCTATGATGTGTCTAGCATGGAAGATATTGGGAATTCTCGGTCGTTTTCGTTGACAAGAAAAGCATGCCTCTCAAAATATTTTCATCTCTCTAATTTAAGCTTTGAGCCCTGGCACATTAGCAAATCTCTGCTTCCCTCTGCGAAGGGCCTATCTATTTACTTTTATGCAATTTTTATTTTATTTTGAGTCTCCATCTTCTCTTATAAAGCACCAACTAGAGAGCACTATTGTCATACTTGTGCATTGTGTGTAGCTAATATTTGAGTGTGTTTCATGAATGGATCAATGATTGAGCATAATGGGCTAGGGATAACTTTCTTTAGCATTGATATTTTGAAAGACATGGTTGCTTGTTAGCATGCTTGAGTATTTATATCTTCCTGTCAAATTAAAGACTATTGCTTTGAATCATTCAAGTCCAAATGTCCATGCTATAAAAGAAAAGAATATGATGAATATGATAGGCAGCATTCCACATCAAAAATTCTGTTTTTATCATTTACCTACTCGAGGACGAGTAGGAATTAAGCTTGGGGATGCTGATACGTCTCCAACGTATCTATAATTTTTGATTGTTCCATGCTGTTATATTATCAATCTTGGATGTTTTTATATACATTTACAACAATTATATATCATTTTTTGGGACTAACCTATTAACTTAGTGCCCAGTGCCAGTTGCTATTTTCTGCCTGCTTTTGGTTTTACAGAATATCAATACCAAACGAAGTCCAAATGCCACGAAACTTTTTGGAGATTTTTTTCTGGACATAACCAACACTAGAAGCTTCGGGAGAAGGCCAGAAGCCCTAGGAGGTGGCCACGAGCCACCAGGGCACACCTGGGGGGGGGCAGGCGTGCCCTGGTGCCTCGTGGGCCCACCTCTGCCCCTTTTGACCTAATTCCACCACTATAAATTCCCAAAAAATTGAGAAACCTACAGAGGAGTCCACGAAATACTTTTTCCGCCGCCACAAGCTTCTGTTCTCAAGAGATCCCATCTGGAGGCCTTTTCCGTTACTCCGCCGGAGGGGGAATCGGTCACGGAGGGGCTCTACATCAACCTTGCTACCCCTTTCGATGATGCGTGAGTAGTTTACCACAGACCTTCGGGTCCATAGTTAGTAGCTAGATGGCTTCTTCTCTCTTTTTGTTCTTCAATACAATGTTCTCCTCGATGTTCTTGGAGTTCTATCCGATGTAATCACTTTTTGCGGTGTGTTTGTTGGGATCCGATGAATTGTGAGTTTATGATCAGATTATCCATGAATATTATTTGAGTCTTCTCTGATCTCTTTTATGCATGATTATTATAGCTTCGTATTTCTTCTCCGATCTATTGATTTGGTTTGGCTAACTAGATTGATTTATCTTGCCATGGGAAGAGGTGTTTTGTAATGTGTTCGATCTTGCGGTGCTCAATCCCAGTGACAGAAAGGGACATGACACGTATGTATCATTTCTATTAAGGGTAAAAAGATGGGGTTTATTCATGCGTGAGTTTACTTTGTCTACATCATGTCATCTTGCTTAAGGCGTTACTCCGTTCTTTATGGACTTAATACACTAGATGCATGCTGGATAGCGGTCGATGTGTGGAGTAATAGTACTAGATGCAGGCAGGAGTCGGTCTACTTGTCTCGGACGTGATGCCTATATACATGATCATTGCCATGGATATCGTCATGATTATTTGCTTTTCTATCAATTGCCCAACAGTAATTTGTCTACTCACCGTATGCTATTTTCTTGAGAGAAGCCTCTAGTGAAAACTATGGCCCCCGGGTCTATCTAAATCATATATTAAAAACCCTAAAAATATCTTGCTGCACTTTTCTTTTATTTATTTTATTTTGTATTTTTGCTTCAATCTATCTATCTATCACATACAATTTAATCTTGCTATTACCACCGAGGGATTGACAACCCCTTGTTTGCGTTGGGTGCAAGGATTTGTTGTTTTGTGTGCAGGTGCTGCTAACGAGGTGTTGGGTGATTCTCCTACTGGACTGATAACCTTGGTTTCATAACTAAGGGAAATACTTATCTCTACTATACTGCATATCCCTTCCTCTTCAGGGAATTACCAACGCAGCTGACAAGTAGCACTGCCCAAGGCTTATTTAGACCAACAGTGCATGATTGATCACCACTTTATTGATGAACTTGAACCTCCTTAATATATTCGTTATAACCTGGTTTTTAGCGAAACAACTCGCGATATTATTCCGTTGCCTGCACCCTCTTTGTTTGACTCTTATGCCAGGAACAGATACACCATCATGCCGGCGGACATCACAGCTTACAGGAACGAGCTGGCAGCAGCGGAGAACGAGGTCCAGCAGTGGGACCCTCAGGTGCCTCCGCCCCAGTACTATCCGCCCGGTCCTGATGGATACTACGGGTGGTGATTACCAAGCTAGTCCAAAAACCTAAGCTTGGGGGAGTACGTATCTCTCACTGACATTACATTCATGTTCACACATTCATTTCAGCTGTCGGTGTTCATCCTTTTTCATTGTATCATCCATGTTAGTTTTATTTTCACTTTCTTCTTGTGTGTTTGAAAAACTTCAAAAACCCAAAAATATTTCTCGCTTCTTTTCGGTTTTTCTTTCCCGTTTGTTAGTTCATAGTATTAAAAGAAAACCCAAAAAGATTTCTCGTTTCTTCTTTTGCTTGTTGGGAGTTCTCCCGTGTAAATAGTTTTTCTCGATTTTCGTTTTTCTTCCTTAATTTGCTTCCTTCAGAAAAACTAAAAACTCCAAAAATATTTCAGTGTGTTTCTCTGAATTTCTTTTTGTTTCGTTGAGTCGTAGTAGGGAGAAGACCACGATGAAAATGTTGAATGGCTCTCATATGCTTTATTGTTGATCTAACGAAGAGCCAATATTACCTTGTCTTCTCCCTTGAATAAAATGTTTGCAGATTCCAGCTTAGTCCACAGCACACTTGCACTATTATCATTTTCACATCATTCAGTCATGCAAGTGAAAGGCAATAATGATGATGATTTGATGATGTGACCGTGGCAAAGAAAAGCTGGTATGAACTCTTCTTGTTTTTGTTTTTGTAAATATGTTTAACTCAGTATCCATGATTCAGCATATTATGAGTAAACATGTTTGTGATGACAATTAGAGAGTATAGTTGCACATGCCATGCTTAAGTAGCTAGGAGTGGATAATGATTTATCTTAGAAGTCAACATGCATTAAAATGGTTATGATGTAGTATGTTAATATGGTATCCTCCTTTGAATGTTTCAAGTGGCTTGACTTGGCACATGTTCATGCATGTAGTTGATTCAAAACCAACATAGCCTCCACGATATTTATGTTCAGGGTGTCTATATCCTACTCATGCTAGTGTTCAATGTTAATTATTCTCAATGCATGATCATGACCGTTTTCGTTCTCTAGTTGGTCGCTTCTCAACCTATTTGCTAGCCTTCACTTGTACCAAGCGGGAATTCTGCTTGTGCATCCACAATCCTTAAACCAAAGTTGTTCTAGATGAGTCCACTATATCTACCTATATGCGGTATTACTCTGCTGCTCCAAGTAAATTTGCATGTGCCACCTCTAATCATTCAAATAAACATCCGTTTTGTGTGCCCGTACCGCTCATGGAGCAACAGGGGGCGGTCAGTATCTTCCATGCTAAGCGGGTTATTCTCGAGATGAGTGTTTATTCACTTGTCATTGCACGAGAGAGGTTGGTATTTGGGATGCCCAGTCCTATGCTCAAAATCGAAAATACATAATGCAAACAAACTCCCTCGAAAAGTTGTTGGTATGGAGGGCACCCGAGGATTCGGCTAGCCATGGCTTGTGTTGGTATGGTAGAGGGGGAGTAAACTTTACCTTTCCGCTTGGGAACCACCTATAATGTGTTTAGCATGGAAGATATTGAAAACTCTCGGTCGTGATGTTGACAGGAAAAGTACACCTCCCAAAATTATTTTTCATCTCTGATTTAAGCTTCGAGCTCTGGCACCGCTGCAAATCCCTGCTTCCCTCTACAAAGGGCCTATCTATTTACTTTTATGTTATTTACTTTATGTTATTTTACTTTTATTGTTGAGTCACACCTTCTTGCACTAAGCGCCAATCCTGAGAGCACTATTGTCATCCTTATGCATTGAGTATAGTTAATGTTGTGTGCATCATGACTGGATCTCTTCTACCCTGAATTACAATGTTTAGTCGCTGCTTGAACTTTGGAGGTGCTCTGCATTTATGTTTTGCGGTCTCAGAAAGGGCTAGCGAGATACCATGTTATCATATTATATCATGATTGTTTTGACAAATTGTTGGCATTTGAGATACGTTATTATTGCTCGCTAGTTGATTATGCCATTGATATGAGTAAATATAATTCCTAAGTGTTATTATGAGCATGGTTAGTTCATGATCTTTGCTGAAAACTTGGGTACTATTTAAGCTTATATACGGATACAAGAACAAAAGAGTTCATAAAAGTTTTTCTTTATCATTTTCAGTTTGTCAACTGAATTGCTTGAGGACAAGCAATGAGTTAAGCTTGGGGGAGTTGATACGTCTCTGTCGTATCTACTTTTCCAAACACTTTTGCTCTTGTTTTGGACTCTAATTTGCATGATTTGAATGAAACTAACCCGGACTGACGCTGTTTTCAGCAGAATTACCATGGTGTTGTTTTTGTGCAGAAATAAAAGTTCTCGGATTTGGACGAAACTTTTTGGAGAATTTTTATGGAATATATAAAAATTATTGGTGCAAGAATCAACAGAAGAGGGGCCACCTGTTGCCCACAAGGCAACAGGGCGCGACCCCCCCTAGGGCGCGCCCTAATGCCTTGTGGGGCCCACAGGCGGTCGTCTGACCTAATTCCAACGCTATAAATTCTCTTTCCCCGAGAAAAAAAAATAAGAGAAGAATTTTCATCGCGTTTACGATATGGAGCCGCCGCCACCTCCTGTTCTTCATCGGGAGGACTGATCTGGAGTTCATTCGGGGCTCCGGAGAGGGGGATTCGACGCCGTCATCATCATCAACCATCCTCCATCACCAATTTCATGATGCTCACCACCGGGCATGAGTAATTCCTTCGTAGGCTTGCTGGACGGTGATGGGTTGGATGAGATTTATCATGTAATCGAGTCAATTTGTTAGGGCTTTGATCCCTAGTATCCACTATGTTCTGAGATTGATGTTGCTATGACTTTGCTATGCTTAATGCTTGTCACTAGGGCCCGAGTGCCATGATTTCAGATCTGAACCCTTTATGTTTTCATGAATATATTTGTGTTCTTGATCCTATCTTGCAAGTTATATGCACCTATTACGTGTTATTATCCGCATAACCCAAGGTGACAATAATTGGGATTCTTTTCGGTGATTGCCGTAGTTTGAGGAGTTCATGTATTCACTAAGTGCTAATGCTTTGTTCCAGTTCTCTATTAAAAGGAGGCCTTAATATCCCTTAGTTTCGTGAAGGACCCTGCTGCCAAGGGAGGGTAGGACAAAAGATGTCATGCAAGTTCTTACTATAAGCACGTATGACTATATACGGAATACATGCCTACATTACATTGATGAATTGGAGCTATTGTGTATCGCCCTAGGTTGTGACTGTTATATGATGAATATCATCCAACATAATTATCATCACCGATCCAATGCCTACGACTTTCTCATATTGGTTTCTGCTAAGTTACTTTGTTGCTACTGCTTTACACTTGCTACAAAACTGCTACTGTTACTGTTGCCGTTACTATTGTTGCTGGTGCTACTGCTATCAAAACTATCATATTACTGTGCTACTAAATATTCTGCTGCAGATATTTTATCTCCAGGTGTGGTTGAATTGACAACTCAACTGCTAATACTTGCAAATATTCTTTGGCTCCCCTTGTGTCAAATCAATAAATCTGGGTGAAATACTACCCGCGAAAACTGTTGCGATCCCCTATACTTGTGGGTTATCAGTAACCTGTGTAGGGGCCTCCTAGGGGTAGGCCCCTCTTGTACCTCTTGACTTTCCTGGCTCATCATAGTCCTCATGGTTTGATGGGGGTTTGGAGTAGTGGAGATACCGGCTAGAGTACCCCTCTCCGAAGCCGGAGGGTGGACTTCGAGCGAATCTCCCTCATCTTCTTCCATGGTGACCTCCTCAGCCTCCCTCTCTCTTGAGTTCCATCTGCAGCAACCAAGCGTCATCTCCCATGTTGTTGGAGGAAGAAGAGGACATGATATCTGGCCTTGGAAATCTGACAGAAAACAGTACGAAACAAGAACAGAGGAGAAACTTGCGTTATGGTGGTCAAAACATCTGGGAGTATGTATATATATATATAATGAATTTTTATCTTGCAAAATAAGTATTCAGGAGGAAGACGGAGTCAGGAAGGCACATGAGGGGCCCACAAGGCAACCCGGCGCGCCCTGGGGGTTAAGGCGCGCCCTGTTGCCTTGTGACCTCCTCGTGGGTCCTCTTGGCTGTTTCTTATTTTTGTATTTTTTCTAATATTCCAAAACGGACAGATTTTTTTTTGAGTTTTTGGAGTCGGTTTACTTACCGTATCCCATACCTACTCCTTTTCAGGGTTCTGGAGCATTCCGGAAGGTCTCTTTTATGTGTTCCTCCGGTGTCATGGTTTGAATAATATTAGTTTCAACATTAATGGGCGCACCTAAGATCTAATGTTTAATTCTTTGCCCATTAACCACTCTCGGATTAGTTCCTTCAGAATTGTTAATCTTGATAGCTCCGAAGCAATAGACCTCTTCGATGATATATGGTCCTTCCCATTTAGAGAGAAGTTTTCCTGCAAAGAATCTGAAACGAGAGTTGTACAATAGAACTTAATCACCAATTTTAAATTCCCATTTTTGGATTCTTTTGTCATGCCATCTTTTAAGTTTTTCTTTGAATAACTTGGCATTTTCATAAGCTTGGGTTCTCCATTCATCTAGAGAGCTGATATCAAAAAACCTCTTTTCACCGGCAAGTTTAAAATCATAGTTAAGTTCTTTAATTGCCCAATAAGCTTTATGTTCTAATTCTAGAGGTAAATGACATGCTTTTCTGTAGACCATTTTATAAGGAAACATACCCATAGGATTTTTGTAAGCAGTTCTATAAACCCATAATGCATCATCAAGTTTCTTAGACCAATTCTTCCTAGATCTATTAACAGTCTTTTGCAAAATCAATTTTATTTCTCTATTGCTCAATTCAACTTGACCACAAGACTCAGGATGATATGGTGATGCAATTCTATGGTTAACATCATATTTAGCTAGGAGTTTACGAAATGCACCATGAATAAAATGTGAACCACCATCAGTCATTAAATATCTAGGGACTCGAAACCTAGGAAACATAACGTCTTTAAGCATTTTAATAGATGTGTTGTGATTAGCACTACTGGTTGGAATAGCTTCTACCCATTTAGTAACATAATCAACAGCAACTAAAATATGAGTATACCCATTAGAGGAAGGAAAAGGTCCCATATAATCAAAGCCCCGAACATCAAATGGTTCAATAACAAGCGAATAATTCATAGGCATGCATTTCCTGATGTCTACCAATATTACCAATTCTTTGACATTCATCACAAGAAAGGACAAACTTACGTGCATCCTTGAAGAGAGTAGGCCAATAAAAACCAGACTATAGTACCTTATGTGCAGTTCTGTCTCCCGCATGGTGTCCTTCGTATGCTTCGGGATGACACTTCCGTAGGATTTGTTCATGTTCATGCTCAGGTACACAACGTCTAATAACACCATCTACTCCTTCTTTATATAGGTGTGGGTCATCCCAAAAGTAATGTCTTAAATCAAAGAAGAACTTTTTCTTTTGTTGATAAGTGAAATTAGGTGGTATACATTTAGCAACAATGTAATTGGCATAATCTGCATACCAAGGATTATTACAAGAAGTAAAAGCATTTATAACAGCTAATTGCTCATCAGGAAAACTATCATCAATAGGCAGTGGGTCATCAAGAACATTTTCCATTCTAGACAAGTTATCTGCTAGAGGATTCTCAGCTACTTTTCTATCAATAATATGCAGATCAAATTGTTGTAGTAATAGAACCAACCTAATCAGTCTAGGTTTAGCATCTTTCTTTTCCATAAGACATTTAATAGCAGCATGATCAGTGTGAATGGTTACTTTAGAATCAACAATATAAGGCCTAAATTTATCACATGTAAACACAACTGCTAAATATTCTTTCTCAGTAGTAGCATAATTCTTTTGAGCACTAACTAGCACTACTGCAGGCGACCGCTAACGCGACACATGAATCAGAGACCCCGCGACCAAACTATGTGCGATGCATGAATCGCAAACGGTGTCGTAATAAAACCATCGCCAATAATATGAACTGTGTGCGATACCGGAGACATCAAGCACGATTCAGATTAGAGACGCGTGTGCGATACATGCCATACAGTTGATCCATATGAACTATTTGTGATGAGCCAGAACAACAAACACGGTCAGCCAGTTCAAGGTGTGTGTGATACACGGCATACAGTTTACTTGGATAAATTGTTTGTGATTACCCAACACAACAGAAACGGTCAGGCAGATCAAGGTGTGTGCGATATACGGCATACGGTTCACTCGGATGAACTGTTTGCGATTACCCAACACAACAGAAATGGTTCAACTTAACAAGATGTGTGTGATACGCGGCAAACAGGTCAGTAATCCGAAATGTGTGGGAAGACGGATAACAAAATGGACGATTCCTGCTAATAACCCATGTGTGTTGTGGGCAAACGGTTGGTGGTAAATAATTGTTAGCGATTGATGAAATCATCACCGACGGGTTCCCTAGTTTAGCCCGTGGGCGATGTGATTTGCTCTGTCGGCACAACATCTATGCTCTATCTACAGAACAACAACATATATACTTATAAGGACATGATTGCATAACCAAATTAAACATCCAATTACATAACTGACTACACACATAACATTTGCACACACCAAAGTAAACAATTACATGCATAATGAACTAGGATAGACGATCATATCTAATCATAATATACTTCTTCTTGTGACGCTTGCCGCTGCTGCTCTGCTGGTGGCTCGATCCCTAGTCATCTGCAGGAAGGAGGCACTCCCTCATGTCGACGATCTGCCTGTGCATCTCGTAGCATGTGTACACGTTCTTGGCTACAAACTTGAGGTGAGGTTCATCCAGTCTCTGCACCCAGGCAACGTGCCAGGATCCAGGATTTCTCTTTGAACCTTCCTTCATGTTTTCGTAGTAGGGGTCAATGATGGCCGCAGTGAGTTCAACCAGGGAGTCCTTCGTGCTTCCCCAGACCCTGTAGTGGCCACGGATGTTGACAAGCTTGGGGCAGGCCAAGCCCAAAATCTGGAGCGATTTTACATCGTCGGCGGTGTCCACCGCAGCGAACTTGTAGTTGGAGCTCTTGACAAACCTGGCGAAACGCTCACAAGGCCTTGCGGCCAGGTAGTAGTGATAGACGAGGACATGATGGCCCACACACAACTGGGCAACGGCAACCACCTGATCAACCCCGGGACGACCGGCTGTGTACTGGAGGTCGAAGCCGACCACTTTGTACTTATCATCCTTAGCAAGCAACTGCTCCATGGTGTTGATGGAGTCCTCCACCATGGCCGGGTCGATGGTGGACACCACCGAGAGGTCCTTCCCCCTCACGTGGGTGTCCACACGATGCTTGCCGAACTCCATTGGAGCGCCGCTGGATAACCTCTCTCTATGTGTCGTCGTGGGTGTGCTTGTTGTGTTGCGGGGCGCGATCGAAAGGTTGAAGAGACTAAGGTTATAATGGCCGTGGGAATAAATGGGAAGGCCAAACGGCGTGGAGTATCGGCGCGCGCGGATGGCAGTTGTTGCAGCGCGTAACTACATCGTGTCGCACGTATTAACTACATCGTGGCGACGTGCGTGGACGCAACCGCATGCATATGGCGCCCAAAATGTGATCGTGCGCCGGCCCCAACCGCTGAAAGAGTGCGCGCGGAGGGACGCGAGCAGAGCACGCCGCGGCTTCCTCAACGTCGACCAAAGCGCGTGAAGGGATGCGAGCAGAGCGCGCCGCGGCCGCCTCAACGGCGAGCAAGCACATGCATAATTATTGCATATAGCATTTATAATTTCTAGGCATTTAACTAAAGAAATGGGACCTAAACATTCACCCAAGGACACATTTATGATTTCTAGGCATTTAATTAAAGAAATGGCAAGCCATTGGCCCTGTTTGAAAGAAAATATGAGTCACAGCCGAGTTGAAAAGGGCAACAACATCTAACTCCAGCTTACAAATGGTACAAAAGCACAAGGATCAATTCATCGGGTTTAGACAAAACCCAGATTGAACAGGGAAATAGCATCTAACTCAACCAAAGTTTTCAGCAGTCACAATCAAATGGATCGGTCTCATCCATAAAATCAAGATCCTGGGCCAGAAAATTTACTGGTACATGATGACAAGTTGTTGTAAATAGAAGCCGAGCACGTTCAGAAGCCGTTTTATCCACCTGAAACTTCTTTTTGTGCCGTTCAACGTGTCCATCCATGAGAAACTTTTTGTTAAAATACTTAATCCTCATGGACAATAGTACCCTCGCATTCAACTGGAAGAATGTGACAAAGCTAGTGTTTGCATGGTTGGATGCATATCCTTCCATCGTTATTGTCCTCAAGCGAATGTCATGTGAACTGAGAAAATCCCTGTGCTTCTTACGCCACCGATTGGTTATACCTTTTTGTCCATGTGTTATTGCCTAAATAGACATGAAGATTGAAAACAGTTAATGTCTAAAAAAGAGTATGTCGAAAGAGCGATAGCTGAACAGTTAATTCTAGTACATTATATATGGGCTTCCAATGTGCGTGAAATCATCACCTCTATATACAAATTCTCCAGGCATGGAAAGCATCGCAGCAAGCCAATAATTGTGTTCAAATCTAAACACCACATACTGATATGTAAGGTCTTGACAGAATCCAGCACCACTGATAGGCTATGCACGGACAAACTCTTCATTGAGCATAGAACATAAAATTAGTACCAAAAGTGTACTCCAAGATGATATAAAACTTATGCGCACAAATGAAAAATGCAACTTATGATTACAAAAGTGTTGATGATAATATACAGTACCTGAATAAGTGTGGAGCCAAACACCATATTGTAACCTTTAAACGGATCACGAATTACACCCAAGGTCTCCAGTTTAGGCGCAGAGACCACAATTATTTGCGAAGGTGCATAACAATAATCAAGGAGCAACCTTCGAAGTGAAGGGGCATCTTCGATGATGAGCTCCTGTCCTTTAAAACAAATTCCAATGCTTACAAGGTGAGGCGACTTTATTTGGAGACAATGGATACGGATTTCTTCTCCAAAAAGAAGCAGCAAGCGCTCCAGGGCAGGGCAGCTGGAGTGGATGATGCTGTGCAGTGACGCCTTGGACAGATCAACCACCACAAGAGCAAGTTTTTTTAGCAGTGGGAGTTGAAGCATTTGTACCAGATTGTCTGCTAGATGGCACCGGGCCAAGGTGGTGGTGTGGAGAGAGGAGGAAAACCATGAGATGGACATCGGTGGTGAGGGCACAGATACAGCGGTTGGTGGTAAGCTATTTTCATAGTAATGGTAGAACTCAAGCTGCTAGAGTTTTTCGAATTCATGGGATGTCAACCAGGCATCCACCGTGCAGGGTATGTGCAGCAGGCAGCATGCCGGGATGCAGAGGCGTTGAACGGAGTCCCTGGTGGGAGGAGATGATGGATCCGTGGAGTTCAAAATCATGAACGACAGATAGCTGACGACAGTCGATATTAAGAGGCGCGGTGTGCCACAGAGGGCGCCACCGAGATGCGAGGACCTGTGTATGGCAGCCATCCTTGGTGGGGAGAAGGGAGATGATCTCCCCAAGGATGGCGTCCGGGAGATCGCTTATGCTGTTCGCCCGAGATTCTATGGGTTCCTCAGATCCAGGGGGGCCATGGCCACTTCTGCCCTCGCTGCCGGGGGCAGGATCTACAACCGGCGGCGGCACTGGCTAGAGCCTCATCAGTGTACATACCAATCTGGGGAAAACAATTGGCACAAACATATATGTAGGACATTCAAAATCAATTCTCAATATCTGGAACAAAAAAATGGTACAAACATATATGTAGGACATTCAAAATCAATTCTCAAGATCTGGCTACGAATTATTAGCATGAACGCTAACCCTTGTCGGATTATTAGCAAAAATCATTTGTACAGAACAAACAATTAATCACTAACCCTAGATGGTTACCATTCAAACAATCAATACACTATACAGATCTAACAAATCTTACTCTGATTTCATGGACTGAGAGAACATAACCATAGGATTTCAATTCCAAAAAAATGAAGGGGGGAGGGGGGAAGGAGTAACCAGAGAAAACACATGATATATTTGCCGCAAAAATGGGTATAGATGACTACTCGGTTTTCCGTCGGAGTCGGAGTCGTTGCCGGAGTTGATGTGGACCTCCGCCTCCGGCTAGCGAGGCACGACAGCGGCGACGACGTCAAGGTCGCGATGCTGCCCACGCGAGACCTCGTCAGCGGCGACGATAACCTTTGTGCCCAGCTTCACGCGTTGCACGGGTGCTCCACAAGCCCCGGCATCGCCACTCCCTCCGATGGTGCGCTTCGGCGGCATCCTCATACACTCCCGACGGCGGTGACCACTGTGGATGGGGGGTGTGGCTGCATATTACGACCAGCGGCTCGGGCGCGCCATTAATATGGAGCAGTGGGAGCGAGGCGGGCGGCGGTCAAAGGGCTGGCTCGCCTCCCGGTGAGCCTGCGCAGCGGATTGCTGGCATGCCTACCATCATTTCACACAGCTAATAGCACGCCTCCCGATGACACTGCACAGCGAACACGCGCACGCCTCCCGGTGTGCCTGCGCGGTGGACTGCTTGCATGAGTCCCGTCAACTCACGCCTGCTCGCACGGCACACGGGACGCGTGGCAGCACGTATATTGTTTTTCTTTTTTGACGATTAATTCTGCCGCTTTATTGCTTAACCAAAGCATGGCACGTACATTGTTGGTCTAATGCCCACAGTTCGAATAAATAATTCGTTTGCGATATTGGTTGCCAATTATTAATAATCTCCTGTTTGTAAGAAGATTATATCAAAACTTGTCTCAAATTTGACAAAAAAATACAATATCATAGTCTATTGGTGTCCATATGACACCACGATAAGTTTCATGAATTTCAACTAAGTTTTGGATTTACTGGATTTTAAAAATCAAGATTCTCAATGTTTCAAATTTCACGGGGAATAAACATGCACCCAGGGACACACATATGATTTTTCAATCCATTTTGGTTCACTATCACGTGTGCATGTAGCTCAAATTTGATTTATGCACATTAAATCCCTAGGAAATCAATCAATGTATAAAAACAGCCGAATGATCTCTGATTTTTTTTCAAATTTTAACACGACACTCCTTTGGTCACATGTTCAGTGCAGAAAAAGTTTGACATGCCTCGAAGTGGCTATGGTGGTGCGGTGTCTGTGTGTGTGTGTGGGGGGGGGGGGGTCCGGCAATACACTACGAATCGTGAGCCTCCATTTGGGATTGACCGTTTTGTGAGGCGGGTGCCACATCAAAGTCGTTAATTGGTTATTTAAAACATTACACAACCCTTCATATATACATACATGTTCGGGCCACATGCATGCATTATTGGTGGTCCTCGGACACTCCCTCGTGCGGTTATCAGCTTTGTGCCCATTCGTTAGCCCGCGAAGGTTATCAGTTTTCACCGACAGCGAGAGGCATTTGACCAAAGGTGTGGATTCATCTTGGCCCGTGTATATACGGTGTGGATCATGGTGAGATTCCAGATCAAAGTTTGAGTGCGTGCGTACAAATGAGTCCCTCGCACCGAATCGAAGTGAGGAGGTCCACACGTCGTGAACCTCTGTGTGAGTTTCCGGTTTGCGAAGCATGTGCCACATCAAAATTGTGCATTGGGTATTCAAACATCACACAACACCTCTTTAGGCCACATGCACGCGGTGGTAGTCCTAGGACACTCACTCGTGTGTGACACTCTCTGTGGGCCCGTGAGGTCGGCGTCTGTTGGGGATATTTCCCAGCATTGGAGACCCGGCAGGAGAATGACCCAGCCATAGAGCTATAAGGCGCAATGGGTTATCTCGCTGCTGGGCCTTGAAGATACATAACGGGCCGGCTTGATGGAGGCCTGGTGAAAAGGGCGGCTCAGTGTGTGGGACGGCTTAAGAAGGAAAGATAAGACAAGGAAGATTACCTTGGAGAGCAAGATAATTAGAATAAGAGTAGGATACGGGTTAAGGTTTCGACCCGGACTCTCATGTAAACCTAGGGCTCAACTTGTTATATAAAGGGGAGCGCCTAGGGTAGAAAGACTAAGTTGCAATCTCTCGAGAGTTAGGTTAGTGAATCCGCACCTTTGTAATCGAGATCTAAAGCAATACAATCAAGCAGGACGTAGGCTTTTACCTCCGTCATGAGGGACCGAACCTGGGTAAACTCGTGTCTTCTCGTTCCCGATCAACCCCGTTAAGCTTCCACCTTCGTGCGATGGCCTCATCACTAAGTCCTTTCACAAGGACATCTGCCATGTCAAAACCATCACAGTTGGCGCCCACCGTGGGGCCTACGCATGGTGGAGTTGAGTTCTTAGCGGGAGCCCTCCCAGGGTTCGGGAAGTACGCGATCGACCAGATGACGAAGAGCCGCCGCGGAAAGCTCTACATCGACGGCTCAAGCTGGGGCCCCGAGGCTGACTCAATCGAGTACGGGTACCAGGTCCCCTTCGGCAAGATCCATGTCTTCTTCGACGTTGTTGGCGAGTCAGCCGTCGGGTGGGATGCCGTTACCAACACTGAGTCGGCCGGCGCGCCAGTCCCCCCCAGGCAAAACCCGGCCCGCCGAGAGTCGGCCAGACGCATGCCTTCGTGGGCTTCACCCAGGGGGTGACTTTGTCAGAAAATTCGCTGTCTGGAGACGAGACGCTCATCCAATCTGATGGTGAGTCATCGATGGGGGAAACCGAGTCAATCCGTCCACTGTATGACGGGAGGCTCGGAGGATGCACTGATGAAGTTTTTCCTGAAACCCTCAAGCCGCTTCGGTTCGCTGCGGTTTACATGGTAGGCAGGCAAGATCCACCTCCCCTTCGTGACCCGGTGGATCCAGCGGACGGGCAGAATCTCACCATCGCCGGCTCTGGAGGAGCTGGCGCAGCCGCCGCCAGCTCACAAAGGACCGGGGCACAGGCGCTCGCGGAGATGATGAATACTTTGGCGACTCTACTAGCAGAGCCGGTGACTGCGGAAAACGCGGCGGCATGCAACGCAGAGATCATGAAGTGCCGCGAGCAGTTGACCAAGATCCAAGAGGATGTCAATGCAGAAAATGCCCGCATGGCGGAAACACAAGCACGGCTTGCCGAGGAGACAAAGCGCTTGGAGGAGGAGGCTCTCTACCTAAGCCGCCGACAAGCCGAGTCTGAGTTCGTCCATCGGAGGCGGCACCAAAGCCGGCTTCCGGCCCACATTGAGCCAACTCAGCTGTTTACTAAACCGAATGATCCACAGGCTCCGGTAAACCCG
This sequence comes from Elymus sibiricus, assembly GCA_039707655.1. Lineage (NCBI taxonomy): Eukaryota > Viridiplantae > Streptophyta > Magnoliopsida > Poales > Poaceae > Elymus > Elymus sibiricus. The sequence continues at coordinate 193,998,897 of CM077664.1, read as the reverse complement.
GGGGCTGGTGTTGTGTCCCCAGGAGGGCCACCGCCGCGGCAGCCGGCTCAGCGGGGGGAGACGGCTTAGCATCAGACGCCAATTCCACAGCAGCAGTTGCCGCCTCACCGATTCCAGACCCCAATTGGACACTATTCCAACCCAGTGGACAATGTACTAGCGGCGACTCATAACTTGGCAGCAATTCCGATTGAAGGAGATGGTCCGGCTCAGGTAGAAGCTAGGAACGCCATTGAGATGCTCAAAACAGTAGTGACGCAGCAGGCAAACTATTCTTATAGCCAGCACCGGCTTCACTCAACTCCTCACCAGAGCCGCACTAGGAGCCAATGTCCTGAGTCGCCGGCCGTTTCCAGTAGTGAGCAGCGCAGGAGGGGTGCACAACCACTCACTAATCAGCAACAGCCCAGGATCCCTAATGCCCAAGAGATTGTTGACACCGCTCGGGCTCTACGAGCATTGGAAGAGGAAAACGCACGTGCAGTGTACAATCAGCCCACGGCGCAAAACCCTCCCACCGCAACCCCAACAGCTGCCTGTTCAGGTGGTTTGTCAAGCCGGATAGTTGGAACTCCCTGTTTAGTCCCAGCGTTGCGAGATGCACGGATGCCGCCGGATTTCAAGGGTCCTTGCAAGGTGCCTAATTACACAGCTGATCTGGAGCCCGCTGAATGGATAGAAAGTTATGAGTTAGCTATGGATCTGATGGAGGCTAGTGAGGTGGTCTGCGCGCATTATCTGCCTATCATGTTGGAAGGGCTAGCACGTACTTGGTTGAAAAACTTGCCGGTAAATTCCATTAACACCTGGCAGGAGTTGAAGGAGCGCTTCATCAAGAATTTCCAAGGGACTTGAAAGTGTCTGTCCACAATTGTCGATCTTGAACATTGTGTTCAGCGCAAGGATGAGTCGACACATCATTGGTCTCGCCGGGATGCAGAGGTCATCCATTCTTCAGATAGTATCACAATGCAGCAGGCAGTGCTTGTCTTGGAACGAACTTGTAAGTTCCAGCCCTTGGTTCAGAAGCTCGGGCGGCTCAAGTGAAAAGTTCAAGACACGGGCGATCTCATGGATGTTTTAACTCGGTATGCCGAGTCAGATAGCACCAAGGATCCAACATCTGATGACGAGAAATCAGGCAAGGGCAAGAAAAACGGTGGCAAGGGTCACCAGCAGAACAATGGTAAAGGGCAAGCAAATAGCAGCAACAAGCGTAAGAATTACGAGGGAAGCTCTGATCTGGTGGAAAATACCAATACGGGTGGGAATAATCAGCGATAGAATAACGGATCCAGGAAGCCTTTTTCTGGTAATTGCCCCCATCGCTTTGAAGAGGCTCTCAAGTGTCCATGTCCCAAACACAGTTTTAATGGTAAGCCGTCTACCCATTCATGGGAAAACTGTTATATTATGCAAGAGTTCTCCAAGCGAGTATTCCAGAATCATCACAATGGAGGCGGCACCGGAGGACACCCTGGCAACCCCGGACCCGGCAATCAGGGAGCCTGCTTTTAGGGAGCCGGCTCACAAGGGCCCTTCACAGGCCCCGGGTTCCAGGGGAACCACGGTCACAATGCTGGGTTTCAGGGGGCTGGCAATACTGGAGGAAATAATCAGCGCAACCAAGAAAATCAGAATCAAGGTGGTCAGTCCGGATTCCAGAGTAATCCGAAGCAGTTGAACAGTGGTCAGTATCATGTTTTTCCCACCAGTACCTGCAAGCATGATCGAAAGGTTCAGCGGAGAGCAGCCCACTTAGTTGGAGCACCCGGTCACTTGGAGTCGGGCGAATCATCCGGAGTTTATTGACCACCCCGGCCATCTGGCCTTGGTGGTGGCGCCACAAGTTGGCGGGTATACATTGACAAAAGTGCTCATGGATGGCGGCAGCAGCATCAATATCCTTTACTATGATACTTTCAGACGGATGAACTTGTCAGAGAAACAGCTCACCCCTTCAACTACAGTTTTTCATGGCATCGTTCCCGGCAAGTCAGCTTATCCCATTGGCAGGATTTCTCTGGAGGTGGCCTTCGGCGACGAATTTAATTACCGCTCGGAGTTCTTGTCTTTTGAAGTGGTGAAGCTTAAAAGCCCCTATCATGCCCTCTTCGGAAGGCCGGCTTACACGTGGTTCATGGCGCGGCCGTGCTATGTTTATCTGAAATTAAAAATGCCGGGTCCAAAGGGCACCATTACTGTTGAGGGCAACCGGAGAGTTGCACTGGAGTGCAAGGAAGGAGATGCAGCTTATGCTGAGTCGGCGTGTGCAGCCGAAGAGCTGAAGTACTACAAGGACAATGTTGACCCGGCTGACAGAACCTCTCTGAAGAAGCCAACGATTGAGTCTGACCCTCTGTTCAAGTTCAAGTCGGCCAGAGACACCAAGCAAGTGGATTTCACCCCTGGTAATTCTTCTGAGCAGTTTACCATCGGAGCGAATATGGATTCAAAATAGGAAAATGTGCTCATCGAGTTCATCCGTGAGAATCGGGACATTTTTGCATGGAAACCTTCTGACATGCCAGGTGTACCGAGAGAACTCGCTGATCACTCCCTTAATGTGGATCCTAAGTTTAAACCTATTCGTCAGTATCTCTGTCATTTTAATGATGAAAGGCGGAAAGCTATTGGCGAAGAAGTGGCTCGGCTCCTAGCGGCCAGGCTTATTGTAGAGGTTTTTCATCCAGAATAGCTGGCTAACCCGGTTCTTGTTCTGAAGAAAAATGGGACTTGGCGAATGTGTGTTGATTACACGGACCTGAATAAAGCTTGTCCTAGTGATCCTTTCGCTCTGCCCCATATTGACCAGATCATTGATGCCATGGCGGGTTGTGAGTCTTTATGTTTTCTGGATGCTTATTCTGGTTATCATCAGATCAAGATGAAGCAGGAGGGCCAGGAAAAGACAGCTTTCATTACACCTTTTGGAGCTTTCTGCTATACGTCCATGCCGTTTGGTCTGAAATGCGCACAGGTGACTTTTCATCGTTGTGTCAAAAATTGTTTCCACAAGCAGATTGGGCGTAATGTTCATGCTTATGTTGATGACATCGTGGTGAAATCTCAGAAAAAGGAAACCTTATTGGATGATCTCAAGGAGGCGTTTGATAATCTTCGAGTTTACCAGATGAAGCTCAACCCGGAGAAGTGTGTCTTCGGTGTTCCTGCAGGAAAATTACTAGGATTCCTAGTTTCTGACGCGGAATTGAAGCCAATCCAGAGAAGATCAAGGCAATCATGACCCTGGCCAGGCCGGCAAATCTCAATGCCGTCCAGAAGCTAGCCGGGCGAGTTGCGGCATTGAGCCGGTTCATAAGCCGGCTCGGGGAGAAGGCAATTCCAATTTACCAGTTGCTCCGAAAGTCAGACGATTTTGTTTGGAGCGATGCTACAGATCAGGCTTTTGAGTCTCTCAAGAAGCAGTTGTCTGAGCCGCCCATCCTCGCTACCCCTCAGAAGAAGGAGCCAATGCTGTTATATATTGCAGCTAACAACAAAGCTGTTAGTGTGGCAGTTGTCGTGGAGCACAAGGAAGCAGGCAAAGAGTACCCAGTTCAGCGCCCGGTGTATTATATCAGTGAAGTTTTAACAGAGTCCAAGCAGCGGCATCCGCATTGGCAGAAGCTGGTATACGGTGTATTCCTGGCAAGCCGGAAGTTGAAACACGGGCCACCTTGTGGTGTAAAACCCTACTCCTGCTTGGTTTTGATTGTCATGAGCAAGAAGGTGTTCTCGCGTACAAGGTAGGAGAGGAAGTAGTTGACTGGATCGGATCTCCCTACCACAATGGCAACACTGTCCATTTATACCTGCCTTGGTCCTCTTCCCCCTCAAAACTTAGGCGGGAAGGGTTGCCACACTTGGCGGGTTTTGAAAGGGGACAGGCGCTCAGGCTATCTTGAATAAGGCAGTCTTCGCCTGCAAAAGCATGATCCATGATGCGTCGGTGGGCTCGGTGATGACCTTCGCCTGGCGCGCCCGCCGTCTTGGTTTTCTTTCGCCGATCGGGCAACCTTTGGGGCTGCTTTGGGAAGTGGACTGCTGGCCTTGCTCCCTTAGCATAAAAGGGGAAACCCTCTTCATCCGCGCCTGCTGGCACAGCCTCTGTCGCCGTTCGTCGCCGCGCTCGTCACCGACGTGATGGTCATGAGACCGCGCGGCTGAGCCGAACATCCCTTGTCTTGAGCGCCTCCAGGAGGGTGCCTCTGGAGGGCACCTCGGGAGGCTGCCTCGCGGGAGGGCCTCGCAAGGCTGTTGGTGAAGGTGCTGAGTCTCGCTTGCCCGCTCCCTGAGGAGGGGTCCTTGTGAGGCCGAGGCCTCATGAGGGGTCTTGGTGAGGTGCTTGCATTGATGGTGGCGGCCTGCTGGGCCTACGCCAGGCGTTGCGCCCTATGCCAAAGGCAGACGGGCCAGGATACCCTGGGGTCCACGGGCCCGACAGTAGCCCCCGGGCCCGTGGCGCGCACGTTCCCGCGTACAAAGGGGGCGAAACGGCGCGGGCCCTAACCGCCTACGGGCCAGGCGCGACGCGTGGTGCACGACGTGATGGGGGACACCCCCACTTCTCCCACGATGCCTCGGTCACTGCCCGCGCTGACATAAAGCCTGTCGCGCGCGACGCGAGACCATCATTGCCTTCCTTCGCGCATTGCTGCTGCTTCGATTTCCGAGGCTGAAGAAGGCGGAGCGGCGAGAGGAGTCCCGCGCCAAGCATAAAGAGGGGAAGAGAAGAGCCGAAGTCCTCCACCCATCTTCCTCTTCCACCAACCTTTCCTTCCTCGTCTTGCCAGAGCCGCCGCAGTGATGGCGAGGGGAAGAGGGCGTGCCCGTGCTTCTACTGCCGCACCCAAGGTTCCGCCCAGGGGGCGCGGGCGCTCCCCAGCGGCTGCCGGCGCTGGTCCCAGTGGCCGTGGAAGGGGTGCCGCCCGCGGGCGCGGAGGGCGCGGCGCGCGCGGCCGAGGTGGCCGTGGCGGGGCGACCGCCCTACCTCCCCAGGCTGGGAGTCATTCGGCGGAGGCGGCTCATGAGTTCATAGTGAACATGCATCGCCGGCCCTGCACCTGGCTCTGGCTCCCAGACTCCTTTGCGGAGGCGATGGCGGACCGCACGCCCTTGGGCCTGTGGGTGCAGGCCGATGGCTGCTGCAACGGCCCCTCCTCGGTGGCGACGGAGTTCACCCCCTCGGGTTTCATGTTCTTGAAGCAGGGGTGGAAGTCGTTCGCCCTCACCCGCGGCCTAAAGCGGGGGCAGGTCCTCCAATTCAAGTACGACGGGGCCACCACGCTCTTCGTGAAGATCTTCGGGATCTCCGGTAGCCGCCTGGAGTGCTGCGCGGAGAGCGAGGATGGCAGCTACAGTGGCTCCTCCAGCGAGAACAACAGCGACAGCGGTGGCGCCCCCTCCGACGCAAGCGGAAGCGACGACAGCTCCCCCCACGTCAAGAGCGAGGACGAGGACTCCGACTAGGCGCGCGCGGTGTCCATGTTGGAGTCTTGGGGGTGACGGCGCCCCGCCTAGGCCTCTTTCTTCTTTTTATTCTCCTGCACTGGATCGATGTAGCCCCGTGGGGGTGTGATAACAATAGCTTTTATGTTTTAATTTAAGCTTTTCCGATATGGAACATATTCGTTCCCTCCCTAAGTCTTCTCGTGAGGCCGGTTTTTTCTTTCTTGTTTGCCTCAGCGCTCTACGCCGTCGGGACCCAGCCCCCGAGCAGGCCTCAGCCGTCGTTGGTATGTCCGGTCGCGATGCCGGGACAGGGCCAGGAGGTGAGGGGCACCGGGAGCTAGTGAGGGCTCCTGAGGCGTGATGCTCAAGGAGCCCCCCTTTGGTGTGCAAGCGGCTTACGCAAAAGAAAAATGCCAGCGCTCAGCGAGATCGCGAGGGGAGAGAGCTTGGGTGACGGTGAGGGCGTCTTGCGAGGGGGTCGGACTTAGCTTTTGGCGGAAAGCGGTGTCGGCCGAGCCACAGCTCATGAGGAGTGCATGCGGCTCACGAGGCGCTCCTCGCGAGGTTCAGCCTTCGAAGTCTTCGTCTTGCGTGACCTTCTGATTAGGCGATCGCCGCGGGCCAGCTCGCCAGAGGCTGCCCGCGAGGTTCCCGAGCGGCTCGCTTCCTGAGACAACTGCACGTCGACAAATCTCATAATGGGGGGAGCGGCACTCCTGGAACGGTCAGGAGAGGGGTCGCGAGCGTGTGGCGCTCTCGAGACGGCATCGTACCCAACACGCAAATAAGCAGGCAACATAAACTCATCAGAGCATAATCAGCAAAATTCATTACACAACCAAAAAGGAGAGCGGCGAGGCTGCCGTGTCCGGCACGGGTCAGCTTGAGGTTGGTGCAGCCCGTGGGTTGCCCTCAGTCGCGTTAAAACAAATCACCTTGGCGGAAGGATCTCGGGAGCGAAGGTGCGGAAGGCGCGGCGAGAAGGAACTTGGGCCGCGCGAGGTGACGCTCGGATGCACCTGGCAGAGCTGTGTTGGGAGTCGTCTGATCGCCTGGTTAGGTGTGCCGCGGAAGCTCACTCCTCCGGGACCAGGGGGCTCGCGAGGATCAGGGGGCTCGTGGGGCGCCAGCCTCTAGAAGGAGGCGCCGGCGTTCCTCAGGCCGAAAGGCATGCGCGCGCCGCCGGCGGCGGGGCCAGCACCCTGATCGACTCGCGGCAGCTGGAAGGGGTCCTGAGGGCCGGCCTTGTTGAGGCTGGTGAAGTTAACGCACATGCGCTCCTTACCGCCCTTCTTGGAAACGAGGAATGGGTTGGCGAGCCATTCGGGATGGCGCACCTCTCGGATGACTCCCGCTTCTTGGAGCTTCTGAACTTCCTTGACGATGAAATCTTGCTTCTCTGGCGCCTGGCACCGTGCTTTTTTGCTTAACGGGGCGTGCATTGGGGCACACCGCTAAGTGGTGCTCGATCACCTCCCTCGGCACACCGGACAAGTCAGATGCTTATCAGGTAAAAACATCCGAGTTTGCCTGAAGGAAGGTGATAAGTGCGCTTTCCTATGTAGGAGGAAGGCCAGCGCCGATGGTGAAGGCAGGGCCGGAGCCGCTGCTGTCCACCAACACCTTCTTCGTCTCGGCGCGGTCCTGAGTGAACACCTGCTTCTTCTTCACGGGTGCGGCCTCAGGAGGCTCAACCGCGTCCTTGTCTGCCAGATGCGTGACCGCGGCGGCTTTGTAGGCATGCTGGAGGGAGCAGATCGTGTCCTTCTCGTTGCAGGTGATAGTGATGATGCCAATGCAGCCAGGCATCTTGAGGACGTTGTAGGCGTGGTGGGTCGCTGCCATGAACTTGGCGAGAGCAGGGTAGCCCAAGATGGCGTTGTACGACAGGCCGATGTGCGCCACGTCGAAGTCGATGAGCTCGGTGTGGTAGTTCTTGCGGGTGCCAAAGGTGACAGGGAGGCGCACTTGCCCCAGAGGGATGGTGGAGCCATCGGTCACTCCGGAGAAGGGCTTGGTCGGCATCAGCTGGTCGTAGGGCACTTGGAGTGTCTCGAAGGTCTCGATGGAGTTCACGTTGAGGCCGGCGCCTCCGTCGATCAGGGACTTGGTGACCGCGATGTTGCTGATGGTGGGAGTGCACAGCATGGGGAGTGCGCCTGCGGAGGCCGAGGACTTGGGGTGGTCCTTGGAATCGAAGGTGATGGGGAGTGCGCCTGTGGAGGCCTCGGGAGGGCGGCGTTCACCTCGCGTGAGAGCTGCTCGAAGTGGCGGTTGGATGCGATGGCCTGAGCCCCGCCAAGGATGCAGGCGACCACGCGAGGCTCCTGATAGCCCCCAGCACCCTCATCAGGCTGGTTGATGTCGTTCCTCCGGGGTGGCGGCGGCAGCGGTGGGAGAGCGGCATTAGCCTGAGGGTTTGCCTCACGAGGCTGGTCGCGCCAGGCGGCCTCACGAGGCTGGTCGCGCCAGGTGGCCTCACGAGGCTGCTCGCGCCAGCCCTGGAAGAAGTTGCCGTTGCCGTTGTGGCCGTCCCAGCGGTTGCCGCCGCGGCCACTTCCACGACTGGCACCGCGGCCATTGCGGTCGTCTCGACGGCCCTGGCGCTCGTCGCGGAGCAACTTGAGCTCCTGGCAGTCTTCAGTGCTGTGGGAGCGCACGTTGTGGTAGGCGCAGAGCGGCCGGCCGTCTTTCCTGGGCTCGTCACGGTCACGGCCGTGCTTCTACTCGAGCTCCGCCGCAAGCACGGCAGGGCCCTTGCGCTTGACATCCTTGTTCTTGGTCTTGGCGGCAACGAGCGCCGCATCGGGGTCGTTGTGGACGAAGATGCGGCCTTCTTCAGCCTTGGCGCACTTGTCGGCGAGGTCGAATAGCTCAAGCACTGAGTCCAGCTCATCGTTGATGGTGAGCTTCTCGTGCATCTTGACGTCCGTGACGCCGGTGGAGAATGCAGAGATGACGGCCGCGTCGGAGGCGCGCGGTATCTTGTTGTGCACTTGGCTGAAGCGCTGGATGTACTTGCGGAGGGTCTCGTCTGGGCGTTGCCGCACGTGCCGCAGGTTGTTGATGGTGAGGGAGCGGTCTTGTGTGCCCTTGAAGTTGGCGACGAACTGGCTGCAGAGCTCGGCCCACGATGAGATAGATGCCTCGGGGAGGTTCATGAGCCACGAGCGCATGCCGTCCTTGAGGGCCATGGGGAACCAGTTCACCATGACCTTGTCGTCGCCGTTTGCCGCCTCGATGCTCAGCGCGTAGAGCTGAAGGAACTCTGCAGGGTTGGGGGTGCCATCGTAGCGTGGAGGTAGCTCAGGCTAGAACTTTGCGGGCCACACCACCTGACGCAGCTCGCGGGTGAAGGCACGGCAGCCCACACCGCTTGAGGGGACGCCGCCGGCGAGGGCGGCGCGGTTCTGGCGCCCTGCCACCGCAACCTCCTGGACGGCCTGGTCCTGGTGCTGGCACTGCTGCTCGATGAGCACTCACGCATCAGGGGGCGCGCGTCGAATGATCTACCAGCTGGCCTCGTCTCGGACCGGCGGGTACACGCCACAGGACGGCTCGCGCGCCCGCTCGTTGCGCTGGGGCCCGCCGAGCTCGTTGCACAGAGGAGGCGGTGGGGGAGCGCCGTGCGCCAGATCCCCAGCGTGAGACCGCGAGGGGCGGAGCGAGTGAGAAGGCGCCGGGGCGTCCCCGGCGGCGTTAGCGAGCTCGGTGATGCGACCAAGCCAGGCATCGTAGCCGGCGTCAGCCGGGAGGTAGCGGAGCAGCTCGCGCGCAATGAGTAGCGCGGCCTGCGCATTCGGCGGCCCACGGTGGGCGAGGGAGGAAGAGGCCATGGCGGTGTGGCCGTTCGCCTACACGAAGGGGTGCAGGGAGGAGTCATGCTGCTCACGGGCAGCGGGGTCGGTGACGGCAGCCGCTGCGGTCTCGACAGGGCGGCGGCGGTTGCCTCGGGCCACCGGCTCCGTCTGAGCCACGCGGTAGGCCCTGCGCTCAGCGCGCTCGCTGCGGGCGTCGGCCATGAACCTGGTGGAATGGAGGACGGAGCGGAAGAACAGTAGCGCACCCCTACCTGGCGCGCCAAATGTCGGAGTTCGGGCTCCGGGGACCCAAAGGTTCGAACACTGGGGTGAGCTTGTTCCTACCTCCTCGTCCCCTACCACAGCCTAACTACGGCGAAGCTACGATGAGAGCGCGCTGGCGAGGACGGACCGTGGACTCGGTGGTTTACCCAGGTTTGGGCCACCTTGCGGTGTAAAACCCTACTCCTGCTTGGTTTTGATTGTCATGAGCAAGAAGGTGTTCTCGCGTACAAGGTAGGAGAGGAAGGAGTCGACTCGATCGGATCTCCCTACCACAATGGCAGCACTGTCCCTTTATACCTGTGTTGGTCCTCTTCCCCCTCAAAACTTAGGCGGGAAGGGTGATGAGCCACAAGTATAGGGGATCAATCGTAGTCCTTTCGAAAGTAAGAGTGTCGAACCCAACGAGGAGCAGAAGGAAATGATAAGCGGTTTTCAGCAAGGTATTTTCTGCCAGCACTGAAATTATCGCTAACGAGTAGTTTGATAGCAAGATAATTTGTAACAAGTGACAAGTAGCAATAGTAACAAAGAGTGCAGCAAGGTGGTCCAATCCTTTTTATAGCAAAGGACAAGCCGGAACGATCTCTTATAGTAAGTAAAGTGTTCTCAAGGACACATGGGAATTTCATCTAGTCACTTTCATCATGTTTGTTTGATTCACGTTCGCTACTTTGATAATTTGATATGTGGGTGGACCGGTGCTTGGGTGCTGTTCTTACTTGAACAAGCCTCCCACTTATGATTACCCCCTGCCGCAAGCATCCGCAACTACGAAAGAAGAATTAAGATAGCTCTAACCATAGCATTAAACATATGGATCCAAATCAGCCCCTTACGGAATAGCGCATAAACTAGGGTTTAAGCTTCTGTCACTCTAGCAACCCATCATCTAATTACTACTCCACAATGCATTCCCTTAGGCCCAAAGATGGTGAAGTGTCATGTAGTCGACGTTCACATGACACCACTAAGAGAATCAACAACATACATATCATCAAAATATCGAACGAATACCAAATTCACATGATTACTTATGACAAGACTTCTCCCATGTCCTCAAGAACAAAAGTAACTACTCACAAATCATAATCATGTCCAAGATCAGAGGGGTATTGAATAGCATAATAGATCTGAACATATAATCTTCCACCAAATAAACCAACTAGCATCAACTACAAGATGTAATCAACACTACTAGCAACCCACAGATAGCAATCTGAGGTTTTGAGACAAAGATTGAATACTAGAGATGAACTAGGGTTTGAGATGAGATGGTGCTGGTAAAGATGTTGATGAATATTAGTCCTCCCACGATGAGAGGATCGCTGGTGATGTCGATGGCGACGATTTCCCCCTCCCGGAGGGAAGTATCCCCGGCAGAATCTCTCCGCCAGAGAGCAAAAGTGCTCCTGCCCAAGTTCCGCCTCGACGTGGTGGCGCACCGTCTCGAAAGTCTTCTCTCTATTTTTTCTAGTGCAAATGGACTTATATACCAGAAAATTGGGGCCAGAGGCTGGCCAAGGGCCCCACGAGCCACCAGGGCGCGCCTGGGAGGGGGGGTGGCGCGCCCTGGTGCCTCGTGGGCACCTGGGTGGCCCCCTCTGGTACTTCTTGCTTCTAGTATTTTTTATTTATTCCAACATAAATCTCCATGAAATTTCAGCCCATTTGGAGATGTGCAGAATAGGTATCTCTGACATAGCTTTTTCAGGTCCAGAATTCTAGTTGCCGGCAATCTCCCTCCTTGTGTAAATCTTGCATATTAAGAGAGAAAAGGCATTAGAATTACTCCACAAAGTGTTATATTGATTAAAAACATTATAAATTACAGTAGCAAAACATGATGCAAAATGGACGTATCAACTCCCCCTAGCTTAGACCTCGCTTGTCCTCAAGCGAAAGCCGATATCGATAGTCATGTCCACATGTTTAGAGAGAGAGAGGTGTCGATAAAAACAAAATACAGACATAGTAGCATCATGATCTTTATTATAATAGCAATATTTATTATCATAAACTTCTCATGAGCAAGTAACAATTCATCACAACAATGAAGTATAAGGCATAAACTTTCTTGAAAACTAACAAACTATGTTCTCAGTCAACAATGCAATTGCAATTCATCATATTTTTAGGAAGGGTCTCATGTAGGAGCTATTTAGCAAGTCCACATACTCAACCGTCATTTAGTCTTCTATGATTGCTAACACTCACGACATATATATGGAGCAAAAAGTTTCAGCCAGACACATAGAAAGATAGGGGCTTGTGATTTCGCCTCCCAACTTATTCACCTCAAGGGTGATGTCAACAATAATAACTCATGATCACTCATATCCAACTGGATATATGTGCCTAGATCTTTCCCCACCACATGATGCTTGCAAAAGAGAAAAAATAAAAAGGAAATAGAGGAGAACACTATTGATTCTTGCATAAAAAGTAAATACATAAAAGTAGAGGATAGGCCCTTCGCAGAGGGAAGCAGAGGTTGTCATGCGCTTTTTGTTGTTGGATGCACGAGCTCTTAATGCAAAGGAACGTCACTTTATATTGCCCCTTGTGATAGCAACCTTTATTATGCAGTCTGTGACTTTTATTTCTTTACCATGACAAGTTTGTACAAAGCTTATTTCCCTTACAATAAAAGTTCAGACATATTTAGGGGCAATTTTTATTGCTTTTTGCACCGATGACAACTTACTTGAAGGATCTTGTTCAATCCCTAGGTAGATATAGTGGACTCTCATGACATGAAACTGGGTTTAAGGGTTTTGGATGCACAAGTAGTATCTCTACTTGGTGCGGATTTTTGGTTAGCAAAGATATTGGGCAAGCACCACATGTTGGAGGATCTATAACAATATAACTTCTATGTGAATATGAACAAACATAATTCATTACATTGTCTTCCTTGTCCAACGTCAACAATTTGACATAAAATACTTAATGGGGGCTCACAATCATAAAAGATGTCCAAGATAGTATATTTGCATGTGAATCTTCTCTTCCCTTATTAACTTTTTCATGAATTGCATCATTGACTAATGCTATGTTTGTTAACTTCCAATAAATTTTACCACTTATGCTTTTCTTTATGTAATGTCATTACTTTCCATAAGATTAGCATATGATCTTTTTCATTATTTTCATTGCTAGAATTGAAACATGAAAGTAAAGAAGCAAAAACTCAAACTACTCTTTATTATATAACTCTCAACTCGATTACATAGATAGATAGATCACGAAGCTAACACTCGAAAATAGATCATACTAAACTTTTATTCAACTAAATCATGAAATAACTAAGGATCGAACTAAAAATAGGTAAAGATAATAAAAGTGATGGTGATACGATACCGGGGCACCTCCCCCAAGCTTGGCACAAGCCAAGGGGAGTGCCCATACCCATGTGCTCAAGTCTCCTTCTTTAGTGATGGTGGTGGTGATGAAGTGGTGATCTTGTCCTCCGGCTTCCATGGCATAGGTTCCCCATCATAAGAAGATGAACGAGTCTCTGGAGTCCTGAAACTTGCAGCTAAACTCATACCTTTGAATCTTGTCTCATACTCAAAATTTTGGTTTTGAAGATCATAGATTTGGCCTTGGAGATAGTCGATTCATTCATTAAGCTTGAAGATGATGTCCCCCATCGAATGGCCCTCCACCTTGTGATTACAGGTGAATTCCGTGATCATGGAGTGGTTGGCGCTGAGTCCATATTCCACCATCCCTTGGCACTTGAAGATCTCCTGCTCCACCGCTTCGAGCCTGGACTCCATGCTCCCGGTCTTCTTGGGTCCTTGAACATCCCAGATGTGAAGCACCCCCTCACGCATCTCAATGGCTTGAGGGTGTTTCATCACCTCTGGTAGGTAGGGGTTGATGACCTTTTCGTAGAACTTGTCCTTGGAAGAGCTTGGTAGAGCCATAGCGATCTAGATCTGTCAGAAAAATAGCACGAAACAAGAACAGAGGAGATTTCTGCGATACGGTGGTCAAAACGTCCGGGAGTATATATAAAGATTTTTTATCTTGCAAAACAAGTAATCCAGGAGAAAACGGAGTCGGGAAGGCTCACGTGGGGCCCACGAGCCACCAGGGCGCGCCTGGGGGGGTGGCGCGCCCTGGTGCCTCGTGGGCACCAGGTGGGTCCCCTCGGCTGTTTCTTATTTTTGTATTTTTTCTAATATTCCAAAACTGACAGAAGGTATTTTTATGGAATTTTTTGAGTCGGTTTACTTACCGTATCACATACCTCTTCCTTTTTCAGGGTTCTGGAGTGTTCCGGAAGGTCTCTCTTATGTATTCTTCCGGTGTAATTGTTTCAATAATATTAGTTTCAACATTAATAGGAGTACCTGAAATATAGTGCTTAATTCTTTGCCCATTCACCACTCTTGGATTAGTGCCTTCGGAGTTGTTTATTTTGATGGCTCCGGAGCGACAAACTTCTTCGATGATATACGGTCCTTCCCATTTAGAGAGAAGTTTTCCTGCAAAGAATCTCAAACGAGAATTGTACAATAGAACTTGCTCACCTACTTTAAATTTCCGTTTTTGAATTCTTCTATCATGCCATCTTTTAACTTTTTCTTTAAACAATTTGGCATTGTCATAAGCTTGGGTTCTCCATTCATCTAATGAGCTAATATCAAATAACCTCTTTTCACCGACAAGTTTAAAATCGTAATTTAGTTCTTTAATTGCCCAATATGCTTTATGTTCTAACTCAAGAGGTAAATGACATAATTTTCCATAAACCATTTTATAAGGAGACATACCCATAGGATTTTTATAAGTAGTTCTATATGCCCATAATGCATCGTCAAGTTTCTTAGACCAATTCTTTCTAGATCTATTGACGGTTTTTTGCAAAATTAATTTTATTTCTCTATTGCTCAATTCAACTTGACCACTAGTTTGAGGGTGATAGGGAGATGCAATTCTATGGTTGACCTCATATTTAGCAAGCAATTTACGGAATGCACCATGAATAAAATGTGAACCACCATCAGTCATTAAATATCTAGGGACTCCGAACCTTGGGAAAATAACTTCTTTAAGCATTTTAATAGAAGTGTTATGATCTGCACTACTAGTTGGAATAGCTTCTACCCACTTAGTAACGTAATCAACAGCAACTAAAATATGTGTATACCCATTGGATTTAGGAAAAGGTCCCATATAATCAAATCCCCAAACATCAAATGGTTCAAGAGCAAGTGAACAATTCATAGGCATTTCCTGAAGTCTACCAACATTACCAATTCTTTGACATTCATCACAAGATAGGACAAACTTACGAGCATCCTTGAAAAGAGTAGGCCAATAAAAACCAGATTGTAATAGCTTGTGCGCAGTTCTGTCTCCTGCATGGTGTCCTCCGTAAGCCTCGGAATGACACTTCCGTAGGATTGGTTCCTGTTCATGCTCAGGTATACAACGCCTAATAATACCATCTACTCCTTTATAAAGATGTGGGTCATCCCAGAAGTGATGTCTTAAATCAAAGAAGAACTTTTTCTTTTGTTGGTATGTGAAACTAAGTGGTATAAATTTAGCAACAATATAATTACCATAGTTCGCATACCATGGAGTAGTACGAGAAGCATTTATGACAGCTAATTGTTCATTAGGAAAATCATCATTAATAGGAAGTGGGTCATCAAGAACATTTTCCATTCTAGACAAATTATCTGCTACGGGATTCTCAGCTCTCTTTCTATCAGTAATATGCAAGTCAAATTCTTGTAACAATAAAACCCACCTAATGAGTCTAGGTTTAGCATCTTTCTTTTCCATAAGATATTTAATAGTAGCATGATCGGTGTGAACAGTTACTTTAGAATCAACTATATAAGATCTGAATTTATCACATGCAAACACAACTTCTAGAAATTCTTTCTCAGTATTAGCATAATTTCTTTGGGCACTGTCTAGAGTTTTACTAGCATAATGGATAACATTTAATTTCTTATCAACTCTCTATCCTAGAACAGCACCAACAGCATAATCACTAGCATCACACATAATTTCAAAAGGCAAGTTCCAATCAGGTGGTTGAACAATAGGTGATGTGGTTAAGGCTTTCTTAAGTGTTTCAAAGGCTTCTAGACAATCATCGTCAAAAAAAAATGGAACATCTTTTTGCAAAAGATTGGTAAGAGGCCTAGAAATTTTAGAGAAGTCTTTAATAAATCTCCTATAGAAACCAGCATGACCTAGGAAACTTCTGATACCTTTAATATCTTTAGGACATGGCATTTTCTCAATAGCATCAACCTTAGCTTTATCAACTTCAATACCTCTTTCAGAAATTTTATGCCCCAAGACAATGCCTTCATTCACCATAAAGTGGCACTTCTCCCAATTCAAGACAAGATTAGTTTCTTCGTATCTCTGCAAAACTTGATCAAGGTTGCTTAAGCAATCATCAAAAGAAGTTCCGTAAATGAAGAAATCATCCATGAACACCTCAACAATCTTTTCACAAAAGTCAGAGAATATAGCAGTCATACATCTTTGAAAGGTAGCAGGTGCATTGCATAAACCAAAAGGCATACGTCTATAAGCATAAGTTCCAAAGGGACAAGTAAAGGTGGTTTTCTCTTGATTGGGTTGTGACACGGGTATTTGAGAAAAACCAGAATAACCATCTAGGAAACAAAAGTGTGTATGCTTAGACAATCTTTCTAACATTTGATCAATAAAAGGTAAGGGGTAATGATCTTTTCTAGTAGCTTTGTTTAATTTTCTAAAATCAATTACCATCCTATAACCAGTTACAATTCTTTGTGGAATGAGTTCGTTTTTATCATTAGGAACAACGGTAATACCTCCTTTCTTAGGGACACAATGAACAGGACTTACCCATCTACTATCAGCTATGGGATAGATTATACGTGCTTCTAGAAGCTTTAATATTTTGGTTCTTACCACCTCCTTCATCTTAGGATTTAATCGTCGTTGGTGATCGACAACTGGTTTAGCATCAGGCTCCATATTAATTTTGTGCTAACATAGAGTAGGACTAAAGCCCTTAAGATCATCAAGAGTATATCCAATAGCAGCTCGGTGCTTCCTCAAAGTTTTTAGTAATCTCTTTTCTTCATGCGCTAAAAGGTTAGCACTAATAGTAACAGGATATATCTTCTTTTCATCAAGGTAAGCATATTTCAATGTATCAGGCAATTGCTTCAATTCAAATACATGATCACCCTTAGGTGGAGGAGGGCCTCCAAGAGTTTCAATAGGCAAATTGTGTTTAAGGATAGGTGGTTGATCAAAGAACATCTTATCTATTTTATTTCTTTCATTCATATGCATATCATTTTCATGATCCAGCAAATATTGTTCTAACGGATCAGTAGGAGGTACGGCAATAGAAGCAAGACCAATAATTTCATCTTTACTAGGCAATTCTTTATCATGAGGTTGTCTACGAAACTTGGAGAAATTAAACTCATGAGACAAACCACCAAAATTAACACTAACAGTTTCTTTAGCGCAATCAATCTTGGCATTAACAGTGTTCAAGAAAGGTCTACCAAATATAATGGGACAAAAATCATCTTGTGGAGAACCGAGGACTAGAAAATAAGTAGGGTATTTTATATTTCCACACAAGACTTCAACATCTCTAACAATCCCAAGTGGTGTAATGGTATCTCTGTTTGCAAGCTTAATAGTAACATCAATATCTTCAATCTCAACAGGTGCAATATCATGCATTACTTCTTGATATAGAGAAAATGGAATAGCACTCACACTAGCACCCATATCACACAAACCATGATAGCAATGATCTCCAATCTTAACACAAATAACAGGCATGCCAACTACGGGCTTGTTCTTGTCTAACATATCACGTTCATTTCTAACAGGTTTAGCAATTCTAGCAGCCTCATCACAAAAGTAAATAACATGCCCATCTATATTATCGACTAAGAGATCTTTAACCATAGCAACATCAGGTTCAACTTTAATTTGTTCAAAGGTTCTAGGTGCTCTAATATTGCTTTGGTTAACCACAGTTGAAGCTTTAGCATGTTCCTTAATCCTAACAGGAAAAGGTGGTTTCTCAATATAAGCAGTAGGCACAACTGGATCAGCATGGCAAACAATTGTTTCTTCTTTAACACTAATGGGTTCCTCAATCTTTTCTTTAACAGGGGGATGATATTTAAACCACCTCTCCATAGGGAGATCAACAAGAGTAGCAAATGATTCACAAAAGGAAGCTACTATCTCAGCGTCAAGTCCATATTTAGTGCTAAACTTATGAAAACATCGGTGGCCATAAAAGATTTAACACAATCGAACTCAAGTATTATACCTAACTCATTACCTTTGTCGAGTTTCCAATCTTCAGAGTTGCATTTAATTATTTCCAGAAGATCCCATCTGAATTCAATAGTTTTCTTCATAAAGGAGCCAGTCGAAGAAGAATCGAGCATACTTTGATTATCATGAGAAAGCCGAGCATAAAAAATCTGTAAGATAATTTCTTTTGAGAGCTCAAGATTGGGGCATGTGTACATCATGTACTTAAGCCTCCCCCAAGCTTGAGCGATGCTTTCTCCTTCACGAGGCCAAAAGTTATATATATAATTCCGATCACGATGAACCAAATGCATAGGATAAAATTTCTGATGGAATTCTAGTTTCAATCGGTTCCAGTCCCATGTATCAGTATCATCACATAGCCTATACCACATCAATGCCTTTCCCTCCAAAGATAAAGGGAATACTTTCTTCTTAACTCCATCTCCGGATAAACCTGCAAGCTTAAACAATCCACAAATTTCATCCACATAGATCAAGTGCATATCAGGATGTACTGTTCCATCTCCTGCATAAGGATTAGCTAGCAGTTTCT
Organism: Elymus sibiricus; assembly: GCA_039707655.1. Lineage (NCBI taxonomy): Eukaryota > Viridiplantae > Streptophyta > Magnoliopsida > Poales > Poaceae > Elymus > Elymus sibiricus. The sequence continues at coordinate 193,980,477 of CM077664.1, read as the reverse complement.
CTATCATACCTGGAGGAGTTTCATAATAAATATTTTCAGTAGGTATAGTAGGTTGAGGAGCAACTATTTGTGTTTCCGGTCGAGGTGAAGATACCCCGAACAAACCCCTCAAAGGATTACTTTCCATAGTGACAAGTGACAGTAAATTTCAGCACGTAATATAAATGTTTCCTTACCAAATTCCACTCACCAAAGGCGCTTCACTCCCCGGCAATGGCGCCAGAAAAGAGTCTTGATGACCCACAAGTATAGGGGATCAATTGTAGTCCTTTCGATAAGTAAGAGTGTCGAACCCAACGAGGAGCAGAAGGAAATGACAAGCGGTTTTCAGCAAGGTATTTTCTACAAGCACTGAAATTATCGGTAACGAGTAGTTTGATAGCAAGATAATTTGTAACAAGTGACAAGTAGAAATAGTAACAAAGAGTGCAGCAAGGTGGCCCAATCCTTTTTATAGCAAAGGACAAGCCGGAACGATCTCTTATAGTAAGTAAAGCGTTCTCGAGGACTCATGGGAATTTCATCTAGTCACTTTCATCATGTTTGTTTGATTCGCGTTCGCTACTTTGATAATTTGATATGTGGGTGGACCAGTGCTTGGGTGTTGTTCTTACTTGAACAAGCCTCCCACTTATTACTACCCCCTCTCGCAAGCATCCGCAACTACGAAAGAAGAATTAAGATAGCTCTAACCATAGCATTAAAAATATGGATCCAAATCACCCCTTACGGAATAGCGCATAAATTAGGGTTTAAGCTTCTGTCACTCTAGCAACCCATCATCTAATTACTACTCCACAATGCATTCCCTTAGGCCCAAAGATGGTGAAGTGTCATGTAGTCGACGTTCACATGACACCACTAAGAGAATCAACAACATACATATCATCAAAATATCGAACGAATACCAAATTCACATGATTACTTATGACAAGACTTCTCCCATGTCCTCAAGAACAAAAGTAACTACTCACAAATCATAATCATGTCCAAGATCAGAGGGGTATTGAATAACATAATAGATCTAAACATATAATCTTCCACCAAATAAACCAACTTGCATCAACTACAAGATGTAATCAACACTACTAGCAACCCATAGGTACCAATCTGAGGTTTTGAGAAAAAGATTGAATACAAGAGATGAACTAGGGTTTGAGATGAGATGGTGCTGGTGAAGATGTTGATGAAGACTAGTCCTCCCACGATGAGAGGATCGCTGGTGATGTCAATGGCGACGATTTCCCCCTCCCGGAGGGAAGTATCCCCGACAGAATCTCTACGCCGGAGAGCAAAAGTGCTCCTGCCCAAGTTCCACCTCGAGACGGTGGTGCACCATCCCGAAAGTCTTCTCTCTATTTTTTCTAGGGCAAATGTACTTATATACCAGAAAATTGGGGCCAGAGGCTGGCCAGGGGCCCCATGAGCCACCAGGGCGCGCCTGGGGGGTGGCGCACCCTGGTGCCTTGTGGGCACCTGGGTGGCCCTCTCTGGTACTTCTTGCTTCCAGTATTTTTTATTTATTCCAACATAAATCTTCGTGAAATTTCAGCCCATTTGGAGATGTGCAGAATAGGTATCTCTGACATAGCTTTTTCAGGTCCAGAATTCCAGTTGCCGGCAATCCCCCTCCTTGTGTAAATCTTGCATATTAACAGAGAAAAGGCATTAGAATTGCTCCACAAAGTGTTATATTGATTAAAAACATTATAAATAACAGTAGCAAAACATGATGCAAAATGGACGTATCAAAGGGTTGCCACACTTGGCGGGTTTTGAAAGGGGACAGGCGCTCAGGCTATCCTGACTAAAGGCGGTCTTCGCCTGCACAAGCATGATCCATGACGCGCCGGTGGGCTCGGTGATGACCTCCGCCCGGCGCGCCCGCCGTCTTGGTCTTCTTTCGCCAATCGGGCAACCTTTGGGGCTGCTTTGGGAAGTGGACTGCTGGCCTTGCTCCCTTAGCACAAAAGGGGAAACCCTCTTCATCCGCGCCTGCTGGCACGTCCTCTGTCGCCGTTCGTCGCCGCGGCCGAGCCGAACATCCCTTGTCTTGAGCGCCTCCAGGAGGGTGCCTCTGGAGGGCACCTCGGGAGGCTGCCTCGCGAGAGGGCCTTGCGAGGCTGTTGGTGAAGGTGCTGAGGCTCGCTTGCCCGCTCCCTGAGGAGGGGTCCTCGTGAGGCCGAGGCCTCATGAGGGGTCTTGGTGAGGTGCTTGATGGTGGTGGCCTGCTGGGCCTACACCAGGCGTTGCGCCCTGGGCCAAAGGCAGACGGGCCAGGATACCCTGGGTTCCACGGGCCCGACAATACCACTACAGCCCGGCATCTTGAGAACGTTGTAGGCGTGATGGGTCACCGCCATGAACTTGGCGAGCGCTAGGTAGCCCAGGATGGCGTTCTAGGGCAGGCCAATGTGCGCCACGTCGAAGTCGATGAGCTCAGTGTGGTAGTTCTTGCGGGTGCCGAAGGTGATGGGAAGGTACACTTGCCCCAGAGGCAGCGTGGAACCATCTGTCACACCTGAGAAGGGCCTCGTTGGCATCAACTGCTCGTAGGGCACCTGGAGCTGCTCGAAGGTCTCGATGGAGATCACGTTGAGGCCTGCGCCCCCGTCGATGAGCGTCTTGGTGATGGCGACGTTCCTGATGATGGGAGTGCACAGCATGGGGATTGTGCCCACAGAGCTTGTAGACTTGGGGTGGTCCTTGGAGTCGAAGGTGATTGCGTACTGCGACCACTTGAGGGGCTGAGAAGCCTCAGGCCTCGGGAGGGCGGCGTTCACCTCGCGAGAGAACTGCTTGAAGTGGCGGTTGGACGCGGGGGCCTGGGCCCCGCTGAGGATACAAGCCACTCCGCGAGGCTCCTGGTAGCCCCCAGCGCCCTCGTCAGGCTGGTTGCCATCGTTCCTCCGAGGCGGCGGCGGCAGCGGCGGCAGAGCAGCGTTGGCCTGAGGGTTGGCCTGCCGAGGTTGGTCGCGCTAGCCCTACTGGAAGTTGCCATTGTTGTTGCGGTCTCCCTAGCGGTTGCCGTTGCGGCCGCCTCCTTGGCTAGCACCACGATCGTTGCGGTCGCCGCGACGGCCCAGGCGCTCGTCGTGAAGCAGCTTGAGCTCGTGGCAGCCCTCGGTGCTGTGGGAGTGCACGTTGTGGTAGGCACAAAGAGGGCGGCTGTCCTTCTTAGGCACGTCGCGGTCATGGCCGCGCTTCTGCTCAGGCTCCGCCGCAAGCACGGCAGGGCCCTTGCGTTTGGGATCCTTATTCTTGGCCTTGGCGGCGTCTGGCGCCGCGTCGGGGTCGTTGTGGGCGAAGAGGCGGCCTGCTTCAGCCTTAACGCACCTATCGGCGAGGTTGAACAACTCAACCACAAAGTCAAGCTCGTCATTGATGGCGAGCTTCTCGCGCATCCAGACATCCGCGACGCCGGAGGAGAACGCGGAGATGACGGCAGCGCCGGAGGCGCGTGGGATCTTGTTACGCACTTGGCTGAAGCGCTGGATGTACTTGCGGAGGGTCTCGTCAGGGCGCTGGCGCACGGTGCGCAAGTCATTGAGTGTGAGGGAGCGCTTGTGCGTGCCCTTGAAGTTGGTGACGAATTGCCGGTAGAGCTCGGCCCACAAGGAGATGGACGCTTCGGGAAGGTTCATGAGCCACGAGCGCGAGCCGTCCTTGAGGGCTATCGGAGTCTAGGATCTGCGTCCAAGAAACTTCTCCAAGAACTTAGGGTTCGAACTCTGGGGGGCTTTGCTTGGCGACCTACGACACGACGGCAACTACGGCGGGATCACGACGGGCTCACTGGCTCTCACCGGACATGAAGGGGACGCGCGAGCTACCCAGGTTCGGGCTACCGTGCGGTGTAATACCCTACTCCTACCTGTGTTGGATTGCTCTGTAGTGGAGAGCTTGTGGCTCGAGGTACACGAGGTGTGGGGGAGAATGAATCGATCCCCTTGCATGGAAGCGGCCCTGCCCCTTTTGTAGTGCCTTGGTCCTCTTCCCCAAAAATATGAGTGGGAAAGGTGGCCACAGGGCGGCAATTCGAAGGGGAACAGGCGCACATGCTTATCCTGACTAAAGGTGGTCTCCGCCTGATAAAGCGGTTGTCCTGACGTGCTGTTGGGCTCAACGATGACCTCCATCCTGGCGCACCGACCCGTCCTGATCTCCTTACACCGAAGAGGAATGCTTTGGGACCTACTTTGGGGGAGGTAGAGGCCGCTGCTCCCTTATCACCAGAATGGAAACCTGTCTGAGCCGTACCCCGCTGTCCAAGCCCTGGCATCGGGACGTCACCCACGTGACGGGCCGGCCGCCCCGTGGCTGGCGCCGTACGTCATCCCCCACAAAGCGGCCTTGCGAGGGGTTGCCTCATGAGGTGATCTGGGGCTTGCCGGCCTCACCAGGGCTTGGCCTGGCGGCGAGGGGCCTTGCGAGGCTCGCTCCTCGCGAGGCGACTCCCTCCTGTGCAACGATGCCAAGGCCACCTTGCCAGGGCCAGCCCAAGCGTCGTCCTCTGGGCCAGAGGCTGATGGGCCGTGGTACCCTGGTTCCCACTGGGCCGACAGTAGCCCCCGGGCCCGCGGCGTGCGCGTTCTGGCCATTGGGGACGAAGTGCTGCGGGGCCCATTGAGCTGCCGGGCCCAGGGCGACACGTGGCAGCCTTTGTGAGTGCGGCGCCTCCACTTCCCCGCGACACCTTGATAATCGCCGTCTCGGCGATAAAGCCTGCCCGCGCAGGGCGCAGGCATCCCATTGCTCTTTCACCCCGTCCCCCGTCCTCCTTGCAACCAACTCGTCGGCTCCCCTTTTTCCATCTTCCCAATCTCCGCCCGCCGCCGCCGCGGCCATGGCTCCTAAAAGGAAGCTCTCCGCAGCCGAGAAAGGGAAGAAGGCGGCGGAGGAGGTGGAGCCGCCAAGGCCGGCGCCGGTGAGGGGTAGAGGCCGGGCTTGTGGTTCGGCCACAGCGACGAGGGTTTCTCCCCGGGGCCGACCGCGCTCCACGGCCGCTGCCGCTGAGGCCGGCTCCAACACCCGCGGAACGGCCGTGACTCGTGGTCGCGGGTGGCGTGGCGCTCGCGGCCGCGGGAGGGCGCGACGGAGCGCGCGCCCCCTCTCCCCGGGAGGACGCCCACACAGCGGAGGTCACGCACGAGTTTATCGTGGGGCTGCACCGCCCGCTTTCGGACTCCTTTGCAAGGACGATGGAGGACGACGAGCCCCTAGGCCTGTTGCTGCAGGCGGACGACTGCTGCAATGGTCCCTTCTGGGTAGCGGTGGAGTTTTCCCCCACCGGGTTCATGTTCCTGGCCCGGGGGTGGAAAACGTTCGCCCGCTCCCACGATCTGAAGCGTGGGCAGGTCTTGCAGTTCAGGTACAACGGAGCTGCGACCCTCTACGTGAAGTTATTCGGGGTTGCCGGCGGCCACGTGGGGTGCTGCGCGGAGAGCGAGAGCGGGACCGACTCCGACTCCTCCAGCGGGAGCGGCTCCGACCCCTCCAGCGGGAGCGAAAGCGGCGGGAGCCCCCGGACCGTCAAGAGTGAAGACGAGGATTTCGGCTAGGCGCGGGAGGTGCCTGGGGCGGACCCTCGTGGACGATTCCTTCCTTTTGCCCCTGCAACCAATGTAGCCTGGTGGGGCGTAAAAATATCTTGTATGGCGCCATATGTCTATGTACTTGATGTCTCCCATATTTTCGCTTTCTCCCCGGGATCCTTCTTTCCTTCTTACGCTGCTCTTGTGCCCTGCGTCGCTGGGACCCAGCCCCCGAGCTAGCGACGACCGTCGCTAGTGTGCTTGGAGCGTGCGCTCAGCAAGGCCAGAGGGTGTAGGGATCTTGAGGCCGGTAGGAGTCCCTGAGGCGCGGTGCTCAGGGTCCCCCCCTTGACGCGCAGGCGGCTCGTGCCAAGGAAGTCTAGGTGCCCCGAGGGGAAAACGAGAGGAGGGAAACCCGAGGGGCACTTAGACTTAGCTCTTTTAGGGACGCACAGCTCGGAGCGAGTCCTTCGCAGGGCGCAGCACGCGAGGCGCGGTCCCTCGCAAAGCCTTCTGCCCGTGGGGCACCGATCGCGAGGCCTCCCGAGGGGGGCTCCTGAGACCCCTGAAATCCTGCACCAGGGAAATTGCCAAGTTTTCGCAAGTAATGTAGCGGGGCACGCTCGCGAGGCCGTCTGTGGGTGTTATGCGAGGAGGCAAGAGCACCAAGGACCTGGTGAGGTGACGTGCACGGGAGCAGGCCCGCGAGCCAGAGCTTAGTCACTTGGTTGTTGCAGCGCTGCTAGTGCTGGCCCGAGCACAGGCACCGTGCCCAGCCCCCGCTCGCGTGAGACACACGAGGGGAGATCGCGAGCGCGCCTCCTGAGGCAAACTCAGCTGCAAGGCACACCGGTTGTTTTTTTAGAAAGTATACTTTACTGATGCATGAAATAGATTCATTACACAACAGAAAAGATATGTGATGTTGTGTTCGACACGGGTCAGCTTCAGGATGTGACGGCCGATAGACCCCTCAAGTAAGTAGGCCGCCAGCGTGGAGCATGGGGCGTCCGCCAGCACTGAGCATGGGGTATCCGCCATCGCGGAGCATGGGGCTTCCACGAGAGTGGGAAGGAGCTCCCGCGTGCCGAAGGCAGCGCCGGTAGAGAGAGCTCCGGAGCGTGTACAGCTCCATTTCGTTCGTATCTGTGGGGTCACGGATAGAACTTGCGGAGATGTTGGATGTTCCATGTGTTTTGTACCGGAACACCCTCCTCTGTTTCGAGCCGTGCCGCGCCGGGCCGGGAGATGTGCGTGACCCTGAAAGGGCCCTCCCACATGGGTGAGAGTTTGTGGAGTCCCTCTCTGGAGAGGATCCGGCGGAGGACAAGGTCTCCCACCTCGAGGGTGCGGGGGCTTATGTTACGGCTGTGATAGCGACGCAACGCCTGTTGGTACCTTGCCGCGTGAAGGGTGGCTTGGTGGCGCGCTCCTTCGAGGAAAAGCAGGTCATCCTCCTGCAGGCCGTCCTGATGAGATTCGTCGAAAGCCAAGACCCGCGGGGACCGGTGCTTGACCTCGGCTGGGAGAACCGCTTCTGCCCCGTAGACGAGGAAGAAAGGCGTCTCGCCGGTGGGCTTGGTCGCCGTGGTGCGGATGGACCATAGCACTGATGGGAGCTCATCCAGCCAGCCCTTGCCGCAGGCCGCGAGCTGCTTCTTGAAGCTCTTGATCTTGAGGCCCTTGAGGACCTCAGCGTTGGCACGCTCGGCCTGGCCATTGCTTCGAGGGTGTGCCACGGAAGCAAAGCAGATCTGTGTGTCGATGCTGGCGCAGTAGGTCTTGAATTGACCGCTGGTGAACTGTGTGCCGTTGTCCGTGATGATGTGGTTGGGGACGCCAAAGCGGCACACTAGGCCCTTGATGAACTTGACCGCTGACCCTGCCGGAATGGTCCGGACAAGCTCCACCTCCGCCCACTTGGTGAACTTGTCAATGGCGACATAGAGGTAGCGATAGCCGCCAGCCAAGCGAGGGAAGGGCCCGAGGATGTCCAGCCCCCAGACCGCGAAAGGCCACGAGAGAGGGATGGTCTGGAGCCCTTGTGCTGGCTGGTGGATCTGCTTGGCGTGGAATTGGCAGGCCTCGCTTGCCTGGACCAGCTCCGCGGCATCCTCAAGCGTTGTGGGGCAGTAGAAACCGATGCGGAATGCCTTACCTATGAGAGTGCATGAGGACGAATGGTGGCCGCAGTCGCCTCCGTGGATGTCGGCAAGTAGCTCGCGCCCTTGCTCCTTTGAGATGCACCACAACGCGACTCTGTTTGGGCGGTGACGGTACAGGTCGCCCTCCTTCAAGTGGTAGAGCGCAGCCTGGCGGACCACACGCTCCGCTTCTGTGTCGACCTCCGGGAGGGCGCCACCCTCCAGGTAGGCCTTGATCTCTGTGGTCCAGCTTTCAGGCTACGGCTCGAGCGCCAGCAGCAGGCGAGCGCCTGAAGATGGTCCGCAGTCTGGTGCGCCCATGGGTGGTGCGGGAGGGAGCTCCTCATGAGGCGCCGTGGGGCTGACGATCGGTGGAGCCACTGAAGGCTTCAGGAGCCGCTCCTCGAAGACGCCGGGGCTCTGGGGCTTGCGGCGAGAAGCACGCTTGGCAATTTCGTCCGCCTCGCTATTGTCGCCGCGAGGGATGTGATGTAGCTCCATGCCCATGAAGCGCTTCTCGAGCTTGGCCACCTCCTCCAGGTAGGCCGCCATGTGCTCATCCTTCGGTTTGTACTTCTTGTTGGAGAAGTTGACGAGGAGCTGCGAGTCCCCCTTGATGATGATTCGCCTAACTCCAAGCGCGATGGTGGCGTTGAGCCCAGCGATGAGTCCCTCATATTTGGTGATGTTGTTGGAGACCTTGTTGGCACGCCCGAAGCAGAGCTGCACTGCGTAGTAAAGCTTGTCGCATGTGGGCGTAGTGAGAACCACACCAGCCCCCACGCCCTGGCGCGCGAAGGCCCCGTCGAAGTGCATGCTCCAGCCTCCAGAGGTAGCCTCCTCGGGCAAGGGCGACTCCTCCTGGGGCTCGCCCTGGTGCGGGTCCATCCAATCCGTCGCGAAGTCTGCCAAGGTCGCGCCCTTGATGGTCCTAGTGGTGAGAAACTCTAGCTCGAAAGGCTGCAGCTTGATGTTCCATTCGGCGACGCGGCCGGTGGCGTTTGGGCTCCGCAGGACTTGCTCCAGCGAATAGGAGGAGATCACTCTGACTGGGTGACCCTGGAAGTAGTGGCACAGCTTCCTGGAGGCCATGAGGAGCGCCAGGAGGAGCTTCTGCTGCATGGGGTATCGTTCGCGCGAGTCTCGCAGCACCGTATTGACGAAGTAGACGGGGTGCTCAACGAGGCGCATGACCGTGGTGTCCGAGTCGTGCTCGCCGAGGAGCTCAGGCTGCTGCGCCGCGTGGGCCTTCGGAGGCTGAGCTCCAGAAGCCTCCCGAGGGGGCGCTGGGGCCTCCTGAGGAGGACCTTTGGCAGGCGCCGGCAGGGCCTTGAGGGGCTCCAGCGATGCCCCCACGGGGGCGGCATCCGTAGGCACAGGCTTGGCAAGCTTCTTCTTGGCGTAGACTCACTCCTCCCGTTCTACCACAAGGGCCGCGCTGGCCGTTTGGGGAGTGGCCGCCAAGTACACCAGCAGGCGCTCGCGTGGGCGCGGGGCGACCATGACGGGAGGGCTCGTGAGGTACCTTTTGAGATCCTCGAATGCAGTGTCAGCCTCGGGAGTCCACTTGAAGGGGCCAGACCTCTTCATGAGCTTGAAGAAAGGCAGAGCCCGCTCGCCGAACTTGGATATGAAGCGACCGAGCGAGGCCATGCACCCAACCAGGCGCTGCATCTCCTTGAGGTTGCGGGGCGGCCGCATTTCCTCGATAGCCTTAATCTTCTCAGGGTTGGCCTCGATGCCGCGATGGGAGACCAGAAACCCAAGGAGCTTGCCGGAAGGGACACCGAAGACGCACTTGGCGGGCTTAAGTTTGAGGTTGACCTTGCGCAGGTTGGCAAAGGTTTCCCTCAGGTATTCGATGAGGGTGCGCGCCTCGCGCGTTTTGATGACGATGTCATCGACATATGCCTCCGCATTTCTCCCCATCTGGCACCCAAGGCAGATGCGCATCAGCCTCTGGAAGGTAGCCCCCACACTCTTCAGGCCAAAGGGCATGCACACGTAGTAGAACACTCCGCAGAGGGTGATGAAGGCGGTTTTCTCCTCATCCTCCTTTGCCATCTTGATCTGATGATAGCCTGAGAAGGCTTCCAGGAAGCAGAGCAGGTCGCACCCGGTGGTGGAGTCCACTATCTGGTCGATCCTGGGCAGCGGGAAGTTGTCCTTGGGGCAGGCCTTGTTGAGGTTGGTGAAGTCGACGCACATACGCTTGCCACCGTGCGGCTTGGTGACGACAACGGGGTTGGCGATCCACTCCGGGTCGAGCACTTCGCGGATGATTCCGGCATCTTGGAGTTTCTCGGCCTCTTCTACGACGAAGCCCTGCTTCCCGGGCGCCTGGCGCCGTACCTTCTGCTTGACAGGGCATGCGTTGGGGCACACCGCCAAGTGGTGCTCGATCACCTCCCTTGGCACGTCGGGCATGTCTGAGGCTGTCCAAGCGAACATATCAGCATTCGTCCGGAGGAAGTCGACGAGGGTGCCCTCCTATGGGGGGCAAAGGCAACTGCTGATGGTGAGGAAGGAGCCCGCGCCGCTCCCATCCAATGACACTTTCTTGGTCTCGGACAGCTCCTGGGAGAACAATAGCTTCTTCTTTGCGGGCGCCGGCTCGGCAAGCTCAGGGGCGCCCTCCTCGGCCAGGGATGCGGCGGAGGCTACCTTGTAGGCATGCGCGAGGGCACGCACTGCGTCCTTTTCATCACAACGGATGGTGAGGGTGCCATCGCTGCAGGGCATCTTGACGAGGCCGTAAGCATGGTGGGTCACGGCCATGAACTTGGAGAGCGTCGGGTAGCCCAAGATGGCATTGTAGGGCAGGCTGATGTGAGCCACATCAAAGACGATGAACTCCGTACGGTAGTTCTTGCGGGTGCCGAAGGTGACAGGGAGGCGCACCTGCCCCAGGGGGACAGTGGAGCCATCAGTGACGCCCGAGAAGGGCCTGGTGGGCGCTAGGCGCCCATATGGCGCCTGGAGCATCTCGAAAGTCTCCAAAGAAAGCACGTTGAGGCCAACGCCGCCATCGATGAGCGTCTTGGTGATGGCCACACCGCCGATAGTAGGAGTACATAGCAAAGGGACAGCTCCCACAGCCCTAGTGGACTTGGGGTGATCGCTGGCGTCGAAGGCGATGGGAAACTCGGACCACTTGAGGCGGCTGGCGGACTCGGGCGCCGGAAGGGCCGCACTCGCTTCGCGCGAGAAGCGCTTGAGGTGCCGGCTGGACGGAGGGGCCTAGGCCCCTCCCAGGATGCAGGCCACCCTGCGTGGCCCCTGGGAGCCTCCGCTGGTGATGCGCTCGAGCCAGGCGTCGCGACCGTCCTTGGCGGGGCAACAGCGCAGCAGCTCCTGTGCCATGAGCAGCGTGACGCGCGGAGCGGAAGGGCTGCGACCTGCGAGCGAGGACGCGGTGGAGATGCGACCACGCTCCTGCTCACCCGCCGACGGGTGGATGGAGGAGGCCGCCCGCCCCCCAACGGGCTCGGGGGAAACACAAGGGCGCCACTGAGGGGCACCTCGGACGGCAGGCGCCGCGTGGACCCCGGCGGTGGCTCGGCGCGCAGCGCGCTCCCGGCGAGCGGCGGCGTCGTCCATGTCGCGGCCGACGTCGAGGTCGAAGGCGCAAAGACAACAAGTCCCCCTACCTGGCGCGCCAAATGTCGGAGTCTAGGATCTGCGTCCAAGAAACTTCTCCAAGAACTTAGGGTTCGAACTCTGGGGGGCTTTGCTTGGCGACCTACGACACGACGGCAACTACGGCGGGATCACGACGGGCTCACTGGCTCTCACCAGACACGAAGGGGATGCGCAAGCTACCCAGGTTCGTGCCACCGTGTGGTGTAATACCCTACTCCTGCCTGTGTTGGATTGCTCTATAGTGGAGAGCATGTGGCTCGAGGTACACGAGGTGTGGGGGAGAATGAATCGACCCCCTTACATGGAAGCGGCCTTGCCCCTTTTGTAGTGTCTTGGTCCTCTTCCCTGAAAATATGAACGGGGAAGGGTGGCCACAGGGCGGCAATTCGAAGGGGAACATGCGCACAGGCTTATCATGACTAAATGCGGTCTCCGCCTGATAAAGCGGTCGTCCTGATGTGCTGGTGGGCTCGACGATGACCTCCGTCCTGGCGCACCAACCCGTCCTGATCTCGTTACACCGAAGAGGAATGCTTTGGGACCTGCTTTGGGGGAGGCAGAGGCCACTGCTCCCTTATCACCAGAATGGAAACCTGTCTGAGCCGTACCCTGCTATCCAAGCCCTGGCATCAGGACGTCACCCACGTGACGGGCCGGCCGCCCCATGGCTGGCGCCGTACGTCATCCCCCATGAAGCGGCCTCGTGAGGGGTTGCCTCACGAGGCGGTCTGGGGCTTGCTGGCCTCACCAGGGCTTGGCCTGGCGGCGAGGGGCCTTGCGAGGCTCGCTCCTCGCGAGATGACTCCCTCCTGAGCAATGACGCCAAGGCCACCTTGCCGGGGCCAGCCCAAGCGTCGTCCTCTGGGCCAGAGGCAGATGGGCCGTGGTACCCTGGTTCCCACTGGGCCGACAAGGGCCATAGGGAACCAGTTCGCCATGACCTTGTCGTCACCGTTCGCCACCTCGATGCTTAAGGCATAGAGTTGCAGGAACTCCGCGGGGTTGGGGGTGCCATCGTAGCGAGGAGGCAGGTCCGGCTTGAACTTGGTTGGCCACACCACATGGCCCAGCTCACGGGTGAAAGCGCGGCAGACCACGCAGCTGGAGGGGACGCCGCCAGCTAGGGCGGCACATTTCTGGCGACCTGCCGCTCCGACCTCTTGGACGGTCCGGTCTTGGCACTGGCGCTGCTGCTCGAGGAGCACGCGCGCGTCGGGCGGCTCGCACCGGACGATCTGGCAGCTGCCTCGCCGTGGTCCGGCGAGGACGTGCTGCGGGACGGCTCTCGCGCCCGCGCGTCGCGGTGGCGCCTGGCAACCTCGTTGGACGGGGGAGGCGGTGGAGGCGCACCATGCGCCACCTCCTCGGCGCGAGACGCCGGAGGGTGGAGCGAGTGGGAGGGCACTGGGGCCTGTCCAGCGGCATTGACGAGCTCGGTGATTCAGGTGAGCCAGGCATCGTAGCCGGCGTCGGTGGGGCAGTAACGCTAGAGCTCGCGTGCCATGAGCAGCGCGGCCTGCGGGCCCGGCGCGTCGCGGTGGGCCAGCGAGGAGGCCGTGGCTGTGTGGCCGTCCGGCTGCACGGACGAGTGGAGGGAGGAAGCCTGCTGCTCCCTTGCTGCGGGGTCGGTAGCGGCGACGGTGGCGCGGCGACGATGGTTGTCGCGGGCGACCGGCTCCGTTTGGGCGACCCTGACCGCCCTGCGCTCCGCGGGCTCACGGCGAGCGTCGGCCATGGCGGCGAGCAAGCAGACGGAATGAAATCTAGCCCCCTACCTGGCACGCCAAATGTCGGAATCAGGGCTCCGGGGACCCTGGTTCGAACACTGGGGGCAAGCTCGTTCCTACCGATTCAATGGTGGCCATGGCGAGACTACGGCGAGAGCACGGTAGCGCAGGGCATGACAGGGGACACCGCAGCTACTTAGGTTCGGGCTACCTTGTGGTGTAAAACCCTACTCCTGCTGGTGTTTGGGATAATTGTGGCAAGAGAGCTCTCGCGTACAAGGTAGGAGACAGTGGAATCGATCTTCCTCTATGTTGGCAGCACTGTCCCTTTTATAGCCGCCTTGGTCCTCTTCCCCCGAAAACATTGGTGGGAAGGGTAGCCACACACAACGCCAGTTTGAAGGAGGACAGGCGCCCAGGCTTATCCTGACAAAAGGTGGTCTTCGCCTGCAAAGGCATTATCCATGACGCGCCAGTGGGCTCGGTGATGACCTCCCCCCTGCGTGCCTTGTTGTCCTGGTCTTCATACACCAAACGGGCAAGCTTTGGGACTTGCTTGTAGGAGGGGAGCTGGTACTGCTCCTTTAGCACTAAAGAGGAAACCCTCTCTGTCCGCACCTGCTGGTATGGCTCCTACCGCTACTCGTCACCAAGCGCGTCACCCACGTGGTGGGCACAGGACCGCGCGACCAGCGCCAGGCGGCGTCTGCCTTGGGTGGCCTCGGGAGGCCGCCTCGCGAGGGGGTCTCGCGAGGCCTCCTGCTGCCGCTGCTAAGTCCTGGTGGTCCGCTCCGTGCGGAGGGGTCCTCGGGAGGCTGGTGCCTCGCGAGGTGCCATGCTTCACGGCGCCCGTGGCTGGGCCGCCTCCTGGGCCTTGCCAGGTGTTGAATCCTGGGCCGCAGGCAGACGGGCCATGGTGCCCTGGTTCCCACTGGCCCGACAATATATTTGCCAAAAAAATTTATATAGAAAATAGCCAGGAGCGGGCTCCTCGCTATCACTACGAGAGGTTGGCGGGCGTCCGGCTCCGTCACGTACGCATCCGAGAGCGCCGGCCCACTTCCGCCTCTGACAAGCGTAGTAGTACTGCCCACCGCTATGACTTTTGCAGTGCCGGGTCCATGCCATTGTAAAAAAACTACCACGCCTCCCACGTGGCAAAAATGCCGCCCTACCCTTTCTTAATCGGGATTTGTATCGACCGATATCGTCAAGGAGTAGGCGGTAAACTTACAGCCTGTTGCCTTTGCGTCGCGCCAACACACGGTCGGTCCGGCCCGCTGCTCACCGAAGGGACGGGCATCGGCTTGGTACATCACTAACATGTGCAAGCGGATGTGAGCAAACCGACAGTCCAAGCTCCCCACCTACCACCAAATGCCCGGCCTATCGGTATTTCTTGCAAACCGGCAGTTGCGAACGATCGCGTGGACATGTGTAGGGGAGGGGCATGGTGTGCCAGTAAAAAGAAAATGCCATGGCATTTCTTTTTGAGTGCTGTTTTCGTCCAATAACTTCCACCGTCGGATGTAGATCATACGGATATTGGGGCGTTCGCCAGGAATAGTCTCGTGGCGAACTATTGACTAGACTCTTTTTCACACGCAATGCATTGACACATAAGTATCATCTCTCTCCCTCCTCCCCACGCACACACCTACACTGACGACTCTCTCGGGACTTCTGGCAGACATCGATGTCACACACATACACTTGTACTCTAGGTTTAGTACGTACAGAAAGAGGAGAGGTCCACGCGTGCACTCGTCCTCTCTCACTCACACACGCGGGTACTCTTTCCAACACACACCATCTCTCTCTCTTTTTTTGCGGGGACACACCATCTCTCTCTAGGTCTATGTATACCACTCTCTCTCCCCCCCACACACGCTGGTGGAGTACGTGCACGAAGAAAAGATGTGCACGCATGCACTCAATACCTCGCACACACACGCGGGTACACGGTGGAACGCATTTTTGTACGAAAAGCCACCCCACGTGATAATTTGACGCGTGTAGAGTCGTTCACTTAATGGATGGTCAATTAATACAGCGCATGCAAATTGAGTGGACATGGAGGAAGTACTAGTTGAGAATGACATTACTAGTATCATCCACTTCATGCATGCGAGTAGTTAAATCATGGGTTTCTAGTACTAGTAGTACTATGAGGCAACGTCATCAATTTTTGCCTCGGTTCCTGCTGGTGGCCTTTGTATTTAAAAATGGACGGAGTTGAGTAGTATCTTTATCTTAGCCTACTAGGGCTCTCCTACCGCCTACGCTTGCCTCCTCGCCTCGACCATCGGATTCTGCCATGGATAACCCCTTAGATCCCAGCATCCCGCGGGCTGCCCCCTCCCGACGGCCCGCAGCACTGCCGCCTTTGAGCGAAACCCACATGTGTTTCAGTGGGGATCCATTGCTCTGGAATCACAGATCGGTGGCGCCGGAGGACATGCCGGGGCTGCGTTTCAGGTGGTGGGCAGCAAGGGCAAATTGGATCAAGGAAGTGTCGCATCGATTGGAGACAAGTTCAGCAGTCCACTTCCCAAAGCAACCCCAAAGGTTGCCCGATCGGCGAAAGAAGACCAAGACGGCGGGCGCGCTGGGAAGAGGTCATCACCGAGCCGGTGTACAGAGCGCGGTGGCAAGCGGAGAGTGAATGGGCGGCGGCAGAGGGACCCGGTGTACAGAGCGCGGCGAGCGCATGCCAAGCACCGTGCACTCATGCGGTCACAGCGTGCACTGGCACACGCGGTGCTTTCGGTGCTGCCAAACCGTGTCAATTGAGAAGTCCCTTCAACGCGGTGCCTAGAACTGCGCTTGGCTTGCCATCTGGCTCAGTGGACATGACTTGAGCTTGATGCAAAGTTTCTGGACAAAAACTTGTGACAAATGCTGGGGACAAACGGCTAGGAATTCAGAGCTGAAATTTTGGTGTTAAGCATCTCTTAGGAGGGTAGTCATGTGGTAAAAATTTCAGCTCCAACAGATCAAGGAAAAATATACTTGCTTCACAAAGTGCCCATTCTGTCCAGAAGCAAAAACATTTTCCTTAGCTGAAAATTTCCAAATGACCATGGCATATTTTTTCATAGGGAGGTGAGGCATGATCCAAAGAATATTTCGGAATTTTCTTGGAATTTTTGGAGCAATAAAAATGAAGGTTGCTTCATAGCTCAAAGAGAAAAATAGGCATTTTCAGGAAGAAAAAGAATATAATGCCATTAAATAAAATTATCCAATGGCATTATGATGAGAGGGGTGAGGTCTAGGGAGGGTTTATGGATGATAGAACCCACTTGGAAGAAAATCAAAAATAATTCCAAGTGGCAAGTCCAAAAGAATTGACATAATACCCAAAGGCAAATTCAAAAATTCAATAAATCCCAATAAAAGAAAAGGGCACAATCCAGGGTGTTACAAGGTCTTACAGATACATATAAGTCCCTAGTCATTATGTTATAATAACCCGGCACTTGGGGGCTGCATGTATATATACAAGGATAGGTGGAAGAAATTACCTCATACTTTCGCTTGAGGGATGTCACCATTGCAATTTCAGTATCCCGGCTCTCAGATAGCCGGTCAAGACAGATTGATGGAGTGAGTTGATGTCTTGGTCTTCAAATGAGTGGTAATGAAGAGTCGCCTTCCCTTTATTTTTAATTGGAGATTCAGCCTTGGCGGGAATTTTTGCTAAAGCGGTGGACGCTTCTGGTAGAGGGTTCTGGTTTTCACCAGTAACTACCATCTCATCCTGCGCCGGCTTAGTGGGCTTCTCCTGATTCGGCTCAGTAGGCTTCTCCTGATCAGCCAGGGGAGGAGATGCGCGAGCAGGGCTCATCACAGAGTCGTAGTGGGGCAGCTCGTCTTGGATGGCCGGCTCATCTGGAATGACTGGGTCGTCTGTAGCTGCTTCATGAGACGGACCTCTGTCCCAAGAATAGGGTCGGATGACCCGGTAGCAGTTTTCTTCTTAATAGCTTTCGCGCTGAACAAAATAAAGAGTTATTCAGTCAGTGAAGGAAAGCGGAAGTACAAGACAGGAAGGTAAATAATGTGTTATACCCGCGGTTGATGTTGAAAGTCGGTGCCTGAGTTGCGCTAGACTCATCAGATGAAGGAGAGGTCAAGTATGCCGAGTCATCGCGCGCAAGGGGCGCTTTGAAAAGTTCGGCTTGCGGAAGAGAAGCAGTAGGGCTATGAGGGACTTCAGAACGAGCCCTTCGAGCGGGTGGCTCATATGGTAACCCGCCGCCTAGTTCCCCTGCGCTGCTCCGAGTCTTCCATTTGGAAGTGCCCGCATGATGTGCTTTCTTCAAAAGAAATTGTGGATCCAAGTGAGCGTTTGGATGTGAAAATGGAACTTTGCGGATTGATAACCGGAATTTCTTTCGAACGATTATTGGTGAGTCGGAATCTGAAGAGATCAGGGCTACCTCTGACTCGCCGGCTCGGCTGTGTTCCGTTTGTTCCTGAAGAGAGTCGGCATCAGCAAGTTGGTTAAAAAGCTGGCGAAGGGAGTCAAGTTCTACCTCATTGTCTTCTTTGTCTTCTGGCTCTTCTTCAGTGCCGTCTTGTGGAGGAGTAGGGACTCAAGGTTCTATTCTCCACCAGGCAGAGTTTGCCTGAATATAAAACAAATTCACTACCTTAGGGAAAGTGAAAAAATGTTATGCATAAGAGTGGAAAGCCGGTTTACCTCAGGTGCCAAGTTGCCCTCATAGAATAGGGCCAATCCCACAATATTGATTGTATCCTTGGTTTCGCCGAGGAGCTTCTTTGCAGCCTTGAGGAGCTCTTTGTCGGAAAGATTGATCTGGCTGAATCGAAGTGCATCTTTCGGCTCACTGGTGTATGTGCACATGAATCTGGTCCTCAAGCTCAGAGACTGAATTCACCAGCTAATCCAGGTCCGGGTCAGGTCGACCCCAGTCAGGCCATGAGCAATCAAGGCATTGATTTTTGGATATAAGGGTCGTAGGGATTCTCTTTCCTCTTGAGAAGCGAAACCGGGGAAGACCATGGAAGCATTGAGCCGGTCCATCCGATATCCCGGCAATGGGTGTTCTTGAGCCGGTGAAGTGTCTTGACAATAAAACCAAGTTTTTGCCCATCCTTTTGGGTGACTCGCCAGTTTCACTTCAGGAAAAGCTGAGGTCTTCCTTCTTTGGATGGACACGCCGCCGAGTTCAACGTGAGGTCCATTTTTGTGTTCTGTTTGATGGTTGAGATAAAAGAATTCTTTGAATAGGCCAACTGACGGCTCAATCTGAAGATATACCTCGCAAAATACTTGGAACTGGCATAAGTTTAGAATAGAGTTGGGTCCGAGGTCTTGCGGCCTGATGTTGAATTTGTGAAGGATGTCTCGAAAGAATTTTGAGCCGGGAGGGCGGAAGCCTCTTTCTAGGTGATCAGCAAAGAGGATGATCTCATTTTGAGCCGGCTGTGGGTGTATCTCCTCCTCAGGTGCACGCCAGTGTATTTCCCCCTTGGATGGTAGCAACCCGGAGTCTACTAGACTTTGTAATCTCAGTTCTGACATGTTGGATTTGATCCAGTCAACTGCCTTGTTTGGAGCCTTGGTGACAGAAACAAAGATTCAGCTGCAAAGGGAAAAGAACAAGTGTGAGCCGGCAAAGTCAGAAGAATCCTGGGTTGTAGTGATAGTAAGAGGAGATGTCAAGTCGGTAAATAAATTCGGGCTGTGGTTATCAAGACAAGCAGAGTTTTTTATGAGCGTTATAGAAATGACATGAAAAGCCGGCAACAGTTTAAGCCGGTATATTTGGAATAAATGCAAGTTGTGAATAAGGTTAAGTCAAAATGTTGCAAATAGATTCTGTGCAGATTGGGCAACGGTACAGATCTACAAATGAAGATAAAAGAATGGAAAAAAGAAATATAACCTAGTTCATCGCGGCTGGGTATGAACCAGAAACAGAGTTTATCAAGACTAGGCAGAGGATTCATAGGATGATTAATTAAATAGCAGGAGTGCTAAAGGGCTCTTCGGAGGCAACTTCATATGAAATCTAGATCTATTATTACATTATTCAAAGAACGCCGATGAACTAGCAAGTGCTACGGAGATGAAAAGAGGAATGCAGAGCTTACAGATCTGGGAAGCTAGGGTTGATGATGTTCGACGATAACGGTGCTCCTACAGCGCTTTCAATGGCCTCCGGTGATGGAATGCTCGCTGCTGTGGTCGCCAGCCTGGAGGAGCGACGAGTTCGAGGTGGCAAAGCGCGTCCGAGGCGAGAGGAAGAAGAAGAAGTGAGAAGAGAAGGGTAAAAAGTGAGCCCCGAGGGGTGCCAGCCCATTTATAGGCGAGGTGAAACCCGAAACGGCAGGTGCGAAACCCCAGGCGGCGTAGTAACTTTGGCTAGAAAGATGCCTCGATTTTCACGCCTGACAAGACAATACAAATCCATTCAAAGATTCGTTATGATGTCATGCCCGGATTTTGCGGAAGTGGATTGTGACATCATGAAGAAGGGCGGTGAGAAAATACCAAGTCTATGGATGATAAATGACCCGGCAAAATGGTTGAGCCAGAAAATGTGCCTGAAGATGAAGGATGCCAAAAGAGCTGACTCAAGAAGCAGAGTCGGAGATAAAAGTTCTTCGCAGATTATATCATTTATTTTGTTTTTCAGGACGGAGTTTAACATGGATAAATCCAAGTCAAACTGAGGGCTAATGTTGCGGATATTTCCCAGCATTGGAGACCCGGCAGGAGGATGACCCGGCCATAGAGCTATAAGGCTCAATGGGTTATCTCGCTGCTGGGCCTTGAAGATACATAACAGGCCGGCTTGATGGAGGCCTGGTGAAAAGGGCGGCTCAGTGTGTGGGCCGGCTTAAGAAGGAAAGATAAGACAAGGAAGATTACCTTGGAGAGCAAGATAATTAGAATAAGAGTAGGATACGGGTTAAGGTTTCGACCCAGACTCTCATGTAAACCTAGGGCTCAACCTGTTATATAAAGGGGAGCACCTAGGGCAGAAAGACTAAGTTGCAATCTCTCAAGAGTTAGGTGAGCAAATCCGCACCTTTGTAATTGAGATCTAAAGCAATACAATCAAGCAGGACATAGGCTTTTACCTCCGTCGCGAGGGGCTGAACCTGGGTAAACTCGTGTCTTCTCGTTCCCGATCAACCCCGTTAAGCTTCCACCTTCGTGCGATGGCCTCATCACTAAGTCCTTTCACAAGGACATCTGTCATGTCAAAACCACGACATCGTCCATCATATCACTTTGACCTATAGTGAGAGAGAGGTTAATTTGACCAACCAGGATGATTCTTTTTTGGTTTGTGTTACGTTCGGTAGGAGTATATATATAGTACGCGTCGAAGAGGGGGGCAACATATACTACGCGTCATGAACCTCGCTCCGTGTGGGGACTTTCCATTTCCGAGGCAGGTGCCACATCAAAGTTGTGCATTGGTTATTCAAACATCACACAACACCTCTTTGGGCACATGCAGGCGGTGGTTGCCCTATAGGACACTCACTCGCGTGTGACGCTTCCATCCGTGGGCCCGCGAGGTCGTCTCCAGCACTCTGACCCAACGAGAGAGGTTAATTAATTTGACCAACAAGGAGCATTCTTTTTGGTTTGTGTTACAGTAGGAGTATATAGTACGCGTCGAAGAGGGCCGGGGGAGGGGACGACCATCACATACTACGCGTCATGAACCTCGCTCCGTGTGGGGACTTTTTGGTTTCTGAGGCAGGTGTGCATTCGGTATTCAAGCATCACACAAACACCGGCCACTTTCGGCCACATGCAGACGGTGGTTTGTCCTATAGGACACTCACTCGCGTGCAACGCTTCCCTCCGTGGGCTCGCGAGGTCATCATCCATCACTTTGACCCAACGAGAGAGGTTAATTTGATGACCAAGGAGGATTCTTTTCGGGTTGTGTTACGGTAGGAGTATATAGTACGCGTCAAAGAGGGGGGGTCAACATATATACTACGCGTCATGAACCTCGCTCCGTGTGGGGACTTTACGGTTTCCGAGGCAGGTGCCACATCAAAGTTGTGCATTAGGTATTCAAACATCACAACCACACACCTCCATACATATGTTCGGGCCACATGCAAGCGATGGAGGTGTCCTCTAGCACTCACTCACGCAGTTATCGGCGATGCTTCCATCTATGGGCCTGCTTGGTCCATCACTTTGACCGACAGCGAGAGAACTTAATTTGACTTAGGAGGGGATTAATTTTTGGTTTGTCTTACGGTATAGGTCATGCTATGACATTACATAATATACTTTGAGCACATGTGTACGCATGAATCCCTTCCACCGGATCGAAGCGGGGGGGGGGGGGGGCGAGCATATACACGACGCGTCATGAACCTTGCTCTGTGTGGGGACTGTGCGATTTTCGATGCATGCGCCACATCAATGATGTGCATTGGTATTCAAACATATGCATGCATCATGCACCTCCATACATATGTTTGGGACACATGCATGCAGTGGTTGTCTTCGGACACTCTCCCCTTGCTTGGTTATCGGCGGCAAGCCTATATATTCGTGGGCCCATGTGGACGTCCATCACTTCGACCGACAACGAGAGAGGTTACCAGGGTGGATTCTTCTTCTTTGGTTCGTGTTACCGTATAGTAGGTCGATCATGGTGAGATTCCAGACCTAAGTTTGAGCGCATGCATACGCATGAATCCCTCTCACCGGCTTGAAGTGGGGTGACATACGTACATATATACTACGCGTCATGAACCCTCGCTCCGTGTGGGGACTTTCCGGTTCCAAAGCACGGTGCCACATCAAAGTTGTGCATTGGGTATTCAAACACCACACAACACTTCCATACATAAGTTTGGGCCATATGCACGCACTGGTTGTCTTCGGGCACTCCCTCGCGTGGTTATCATCGACAAGTTAGCCCATTTGTGGGGCCGCGTGGACGTCCATCACTTTGACCAACAAACGAGAGAGGATATACGACCAAGGTGGATTCTTCTTGGTCCGTGTTACAGTACGTCTTGGTGAGATGCCCTATCCCACCGACTCAAGTGTGTGTGTGTGTGGGGGCACTACTTCACACTTCCTGAAACTCCGTGGGGTCGGGGATGTCTGGTTAATTTGCGAGGCACACTGAATTGGGTATTTAAATATCACACCACACCCATTTCATACATATATATATATATAGTTGGGCCACCCGCAGGTGGTTCGTATGTGGTCTCACCAATCTAGCACCACAAGCACACATTTGTGGGCCCGCACATGGTCCACCTTTGACCGGAAGCGAAAGGGGGGGGGGTTGACCATGATGGACTCCTATAGGTTTTGTGTTACGGTAGGGTGAGATGTCAGACCTAGCTATTTGGGGGCATGCGTTCATAGCTAGGACTCCCCTCCCGCCGACACGAAGTGGGGGGTGGCGGACTAGCAATAATGTGCGCTTTGTGAGACAGGTGCCACATCAAAGTTGTGCATTGGGTATTTGAACATCAAACCACCCTTTTCATACATATATTTGGTCCACATGCAAGTGTGTTCGTGTTCTGACCCTTTCCCGCATTTTTTTTGGCCAAATTTATAAACACCAGACGAGACGGATGCGATTGGGGACATAACAGACACGGTTCCCTCAGACTACCCGTGTGCCAACCCCGTGCCCCTGTCACTCACATCAGCACAGTAGATTGGGGTCCATGAGGCTTCCCTCCCTATCTCAAAAATATCTACCCACCTGGAGGGTTTTTCTGTTTGATAGCACACGATTACTATGTTTCGACCGTGTGCGATGTTCGTTGCTCCCGCTCTCGAAAATATCTACCCACATGGAGGGTTTTCCTGTTTGATAGCACACGATTATTATGTTTCCACCGTGTGCGATGTTTGTTACTCCCGCTCTGCTTCAATCCCTTGATCCAAATTTTCAGTAGCCCCGGCATTTTACTCCCGCCTGCATCCCTCACAATCTCAAAAATATCTGCTCGCCTGGAGGGTTTTTATGTTTGATAGAACACGATTATTATTTTTGGACCGTGTGCAATGTTTGTTACTCCCGCTCTCCTTCAATCCCTTGATCCAAATTTTCAGTAGCCCCGGCATTTTACTACCGCGTGCATCCCTGGCAATCTCAAAAATATCTGCTCGCCTGGAGGGTTTTTCTGTTTGATAGCACACGATTATTATGTTTGGACCGTGTGCGATGTTTGTTACTCCCGCTCTGCTTCAATCCCTTGATCCAAATTTTCAGTAGCCCCGGCATTTTCCTCCCGCCTAGTAAAATTTTCAGTAGCCGCGACATTTCCTCAAACACCACCTTGGCCCCCCTCCACACACACACCCCAAAACCTCTGCTCACACACACACACACCACCCATCCCTCACTCGAAACCTAGCTAGGTCGTCGCCACCGCCGCACCGCCTCCATCATCAACCTCTGCCGGTCTGCCCATGCAGGTTACCCACCGATCTACATACCCTCGCCACCCTGGGTTTCTTAGATGACGCATGCGAAACGCCCCCTTTCCCACAGATCCCCATCCCCATCCCCCTCCCCCACTCCAGAACGTCGCAGCCTAAGCCCGGCTACGCTTCCCGGGGAGCTCGAGGAGAGAATGGCC
Source organism: Elymus sibiricus (assembly GCA_039707655.1). NCBI lineage: Eukaryota > Viridiplantae > Streptophyta > Magnoliopsida > Poales > Poaceae > Elymus > Elymus sibiricus. The sequence continues at coordinate 193,956,795 of CM077664.1, read as the reverse complement.
CTAAAGAGGTTTATCGCGGCCTCTTCACCCAATGTCGGCGTGGTGGCTGCCGAGGAAGCTGATGATGATGAGTGGCCAGATGCTTTCAATCAGCGGGCTAGAGTATTTTGGTATGTCGCAGACGCTGGCTACGACATCGATGTCGTCGACAGCGACGGCTTGACGCGGGCTATGTCACAGGTTAAGTTGCCCACCGCCAATCCCTCGGGTTCAACCGCCGTCGATCTCATCGATGGCCCTGCTGCTGATCTCCTCTGGCTCGTTGTCAACAATTTGCCATCCTTCATCACCATGGAGCCCCTTTTGTCATTTCTGAAGGACACGTTCTGCGATGCTAGCTTGGGATCCTCAGCTACCAAGTCAGACCTCATCGATGGCGACCACGAGGAGGGCACCCTCTCCAGCTCTTCCAAGGGGAAAGAGCCCATCTGTGACATCAGGGAAGGCACCCTACAGCCATGCTCTTCCAAGGGGAAGGATCCCATCTGCGACAACATGGAGCGCACCCAGAGTCCGTGCTCTTGCAATGGGAACGAACCCATCTGTGACAAGTGAGGAAACCCATGATTTGTTTTGCCATGCCTCTTCATAGGGGGAATCCCATTATTTGTTTTTGGTTGTTCGTAGTATGCCTTGTTTATTTCAGTTATTCACAAAGTGATGTTCTATATGTGCAAGTAAGAACTTTGCAGTTCAATTTCATGAATACCAGTTTCAACAATACCAATATGAATGACTGTATTTGCTTGCTGTTAAGCCTGTTGTAGCGACCATATGCCTCTTTTAACGGTTTTTGGTTGTTCGGTTGTTTGTAGTTAGCATATGTCCAGTTTCAATTGCTATCTTTGGTTGTTCGTACTTTGCCTTGTTTATTTCAGTTATTCACAATGTGATGTTCTATATGTGCAAGTATGAACTGTGCAGTTAACACACCTTTCCACTTCTTTTCTTAACTAGCGTGCTTAAACCTGCACACTGAAGCTATCATTTGGAGATTATGTTGTCTACCATGGATATATTTGGTTGATATTTAGCCTGTTGTGCTTAACATGCCTTTCGATGTACTTACACAGGACAATATTGGGAACGACTGTTGTTTTCCATCGAGGTTAGTTTCATCCCATGGCTTATATATACTCATTGTTCAGGATATTGGTAACTGGTACCATATAGGACGGGGGCTGATAAGGGATTAATCGGTGAATCGGACATTTAACTGAATATATCTGTAACCAATTTATCGGTAGGTTAACTAGGGCCATATCTAATATATCTGAGGCTACATAGCAACATGCATTGTACTGAATGTCTAAATATGCAATCCTAGGCTACATAGCAACAAGGAAGAGTGTTACCTTAATGTTCTGATGATGTCTAGATATACATAGAAGAGCAGCAACAACAACACAACAGCAGTTAACTGAAGTTAATCGGCCGATATTTGTAACTATGTAATAAACTCCCTCCGTCCCATAATATAAGATGTTAATTCATCTAATATGTGAGTATAGTGTATGTAATAAGATCTTATATAATGGGACGAAGGGAGTGGTGTACTACATCATTGTGCAATTGCTGTTTAGCTTCTCATATTAACTTGGTGCTTTTAGGTACATATGTCATTGGTAAAGATCCGCGCTTCGACCCTTTTTGCGTATGGGGAAATGAGATATTCATGAACCAGCATCAAGTGAGGAAACTGATAAAGATTGTTAGTAAAATGGGTCAAAAGATGGCAATTAAACTATTTGTTTACACTTTATCCAAGACAACAGTTAACTGCAGGATGGTAAGTAAGAACTCTGCAGCCTTCTTTTTACTGCCCATAATGAGTTGTGTTAGATGACAATGTCTGAATCTTTTTCCTTTGCAGTGGTTCCCAAAGCAATTTACTCAAGATTACCTCTCAAACTACATGATTGGTGGGCATGCAAAGGTAAAAGTATTTCTACCAGAACACAATGACTATCTAGATGTCCTCATGAAGACAGTGAAGGATGGGCGGTCGGCCATCACAAGGGGTTGGACTAGAGTCGTGCGTGCCTTCTGCATGGAGGAGGGCACAATATGGGCATTCCGCTTCACCTTGTTCAGCAACCAGAATGTCTTTCGCCTCTTTCTTTACCGTCTTTAATAGTATAAGTATACAACCCTGGTTCATCATTCTTTATTTGGTGCATATGTAATTCTTTTTTTATGTAACTCTTGAACATATGTACCTGTGAATCGAATAATGCATTGGTTGTTGAACCTGATGCATATTAATAAAGTTATAGCCTACTTTCAAATTCAAATTCGGTACAATTTTAAATAGTAGCAATTAAATTAAGGTGAAAATATGCTCTGTAGGTCATTACGGCGCACACGGTCTATAAAGCACAACGTGTGTGATATACATCATAATCCGACACGGTTCACAGAGAGGAAATGTGTGCTACCAAGCACACAGTTGCCGTTTGCAAAGCGTGTGTGATGTTGGACAATATCACAAATGGTACGAGCAAACTAAATGCTTGTGATAGTCGCCTTATCGTACACGCTTTACAATCATGAATTGTTTCTGATGTCATACGCATCGTAAACGTTTGCACCATAGAATAGAGTGTGCGAAAGTTATCCTGTATGACACTGGTACGACAGTCCGATGTTTCGTAATCCTATCTGACACTCGTACGATGATTAACTAATCTTCTTAATTATATATCGCATATGGTTCGGGAGAAGTGAATGTGTGTGATAGTCTCCTTATCATACACGTTTTATAATCGTGAACTGTTTGTGATGGGGTGCGCATCATAAACGTTGCACCACAGAATACCGAGTGCGATGGTAATGCGAGCACACACGAGTAGCAAGGATGGAGCGTTTGGGATATTCGATAGATCACAAATAGTTGTGTGACGACTCGCGTTTGGGATAGATGCGGGCATCGCATATGCTTAGTTCTGCGAAATGTATGCTTGCGTGCTCCCTATCGCCGACGGTTTCTGGGTCATGTGGGAAGGACCCCCCTATCGCACACACAGGCAAGGAGACGGTTTAAAACTCCATCGCGGAAAGGTGGTAAAAACCGTTTGTATAGCAAGTCACTGCACGAGTGTAGGGTCTTACTGGCATAATGAATAACATTCAATTTCTTATCAACTCTTTGACCTAGAACAGCACCAATAGCATAATCACTAGCATCACACATTATTTCAAAGGGTAGGTTCCAATCAGATGGATGAACAATGGGTGCAGAAATTAAGGCTTTCTTAAGTATTTCAAAGGCTTCTACACAATCATCATCAAAAACAAATGGAACATCTTTTTGCAAAAGATTAGTAAGAGGCCTAGAAATTTTAGAGAAGTCTTTTATGAACCTTCTATAGAAACCAGCATGACCAAGGAAACTCCTTATACCTTTGATATCTTTAGGACATGGCATTTTCTCAATTGCATCAACTTTAGCTTTATCTACCTCAATACCTCTTTCAGAAATTTTATGCCTGAGGACTATACCTTCATTCACCATAAAGTGGCACTTCTCCCAGTTCAAGACAAGATTAGTTTCTTCACATCAAGGTAGTCAGAGTCGGGATTCAGAGTCGGATCGTTTTTCCTTGGATAGAATCGAGTCATAGTATCGAGTCGTGTAATCGAGGATTCTACTAGATTTACTGAAATAAGATATTTTGTATCCACACCGGAATTTTATATGGGTTCTATGAGTTTTAACACTAAATATAGAGCAGAAAACACACACATCAATGCTAGTTGTATTCCACTTCTTTGCATGGCTAACCTACTATCTAGCTTGCTTGTATGGAACATATATGATAGGGAAATAAATCGAACATTTAAATCTTCATCACACAAAGTTTACTTAGGAGGTTTTTCTACAGTATGTGAATAGCCGATCACATGTATAGTTGACCTACTATGCTGAACCTCGAAGGGTCTTGCTCACCTTCTTCGATCAATCTTGATGCATCGTCCTTGTCACAACAATTCCATTCGTCGACAAGCCTGATCCTCAGTTTTGATCTAGGGTTTCTGAGAGATAGATCAAAGGTGTCGGCGGCTGAGTGTTTGGGCTTGGGAGGGGAATAAAGGGCCATGAGGCATGTGAAGAGGGGTTTGGATAATGGCATACTATTCTGCTATAACTAAACAAACGACTTAGATAAATTAGTAGAATCGGACATAGTCCATAGCATAGTTGGGATTCTACAATTTTGTATAGGATTCTATGATTTGGATCGCGACTCAACATGGATTCTATCAGATCCGGATTTCATAGTGGGACTTGGATCGACATGCTTCCGTAGGGTCGTGAATTCGTAGGATTCTAGGAGTCGAGTCGGGATTCTGACTACCTTGTTTCACATCTCTACAAAACTCGATCAAGGTTGCTTAAGCAATCATCAAAAGAAGTTCCGTAAACGGAGAAATCATCCATGAATACCTCAACAATCTTTTCACAAAAATCAGAGAATATAGCAGTCATACATCTTTGAAAGGTAGCAGGTGCATTACATAAACCAAAAGGCATGCGTCTATAAGCATAAGTTCCAAACGGACAAGTAAAGGTCATTTTCTCTTGATCTTCTTGCGATACCGGTATTTGAGAAAAACCAGAATATCCATCTAGGAAGCAAAAGTGTGTATGCTTAGATAATCGTTCCAACATTTGATCTCATTGTACAAGGGAAGCTCAAGCATTCAACGGTCCAACTTCGAGGTCATACTTGATGAGGCCGATGAATTCGTGATGAAGGATGATGAAGATCCTCATGAGCAATACTGGAGATTGACTACTCTCACGGTCTCACTCCGAGATCATGGGAGCAAGGATACGGATGACACTTGGGTCAAGCGCAAGTTCCTAACGGCCATCATGCCATTCAACAAGAGCATGTCTTCTGTGATCTGTCAAAGACCGGACTTCCACACCTTGTCCTCAAGTGAAGTGTTGGATGAATTCATTGCAATGAACATTTTGAACAAGACCGCCGACAACGCTCTAGCTCGTGTCCAACGGTCAAACAAGACCAACCTTGCTTTGAAGGCCAAGGCTATTCCGGAAGAAGAAGAAGAAGAGGAGAGTTGCCCAGAAGACACCAAGTATGCTTACCACGAGCACATGGCTCTTGCGTCAAGGCAATTTTGGGGCAACAAGAGAAACTCAAGGCCCAACTTCTCCAAGAACAACTCAAGTGGCTCCAAGGGCAAGCAACATGTGAGAACTTGTTACAATTGTGGCAATGTGAGTCATTTCATGGTGGATTGCCCCTACGAGAAGAGGGAAGACAATGGTGGCAAGCTCATCCGCAAAGACAAGGCCAAGTCCTCCACGAATAAGAACAACTTCACTAAGAAGTGCCACAAAAGGGTTGGTGGTGCAAGAAGAGTACAACTCCAACGTTGATGATGATGATGCAAGTGGTGAAGTGTTTGCAATGGCCACCGTGGCCATTGCCACCTCTTCTCCAACCTCGGTGTCCCTCTTTGACGCCCCCAATGAGAACTTCATCCCCAAGTGCCTCATGGCAAGAGGCATCAACAAGGTGACCTCCAACATCAAAAATCCCTTCACATCTAATCCTTCTTTGGCGGATTGTGTGGATGAAAAAGAGGAGGTAAAGGTGGATGAGAATGAGTTCGACAAGTTCTTGGGTAAACTCAAAGGTGAGACCAAGAAGCACTTTGTTGCTCTCTTGGAACAATTAGGTGAGGCCAATGATATCATTGAGTCTCACGAAGAGACTATCACTAACTTGGAAGGCCATAGTCGTGACTATGCCGATGAGATTGCGGATCTTTCCATTGCTCTTGAGGAAGAGCGAGGTCTTCGTTCGGCTCTTGAGGAGTCGCAAAACGTTGACCTTGCTAAACTAAAGAAAGATCATGATCATGCTCAAGTTCTTGCTCGTGTGCTTAAATCCGAGAATGTTGAGCTTGGGGTTGGCCATGCTAGCCTCAAAGAGGAGTTTGAGCTACTTGACAAGGCTCACAAGGCCTTGAAAAGTGCACATGCTAGACTCAAGGAGTCTCATGATCAACTCCAAGCGAAGCTCACCAAGGAGATAGCCAAGTGTCCCCCTTTTGTGCTAATTGATAATGCTCATGCTACTAGCCCTTGTTGTGAGCATGTTCATCTTGTGGAGGAGAATGCCAAGTTAAAGGAGCAAATCGAGAAAGGCCTTGTGACTTGCATACAAGGCGATAAGAACCTCAACGGACTTTTGAGCAATCAAAAGGAAGTTGTGGCAAAGGAGGGACTTGGGTTTGTGCCCAAGTCAAAGAAGAAGAACAACAACAGGACCAAGAAACCTCTCCCTCTCAAATAGGTATTTGTCAAGGAGGGAAAGGGTGCTCATAAGGAGAAGAAGGACAAGGTGATGGGTGGAAATGCCAAGAACAGCAAAACCACTCCATCGAACAAAGCCGACGACTTTAACCCTTCCTATGTTTTATGCCGTGCTAGTGATGGACATGTTTATGCCAAATTTGTTGGTTCTTAGTATGAGTACATTGAATGGTCTATTTGGGTTCCTAAGACCCTTGTTACTAACATCAAAGGACCCATTCAAGAATGGGTACATAAAACCAAGCATTTATCTCTTGTAGGAGTTTGCTTCCGGTGGAGGATCATGGTTGCTTGATAGTGGAGCAACAAATCATATGACTGGGAGCAAGCATTTGGTGGTGGACGTGCAACCAAGCCCATCTATGCCCACCCATGTTCAATTTGGTGATGCCTCAATGTCTAAGGTATTGGGTCTTGGCAAGGTTATGATTTCTCATGATTTATCAATTAAGAAAGTCATGCTTGTTGAGACCCTTGCATACAATTTACTTTCCGTTCGTCAACTTGCACTCATGGGCATTGCCACATTCTTTGATCTTGATACCGTGGCCCTTTTGTGGAGCAAGACTCTTAAAGTAGCCTTTGTTGGGCATGCCGAGGATGGTCTCTATGTGTTTAATTTCTCGAAGCGACCCACTAAGATTGCGACTTGCCTAATGGCTAAAGTTGACGTGGGGTGGCTTTGGCATCGCCATCTAGCCCACGTCAATATGAGATCTTTGCAAAGTCTCCTCAAAGGGGATCACGTTCGTGGACTAACAAATGTGAGCTTTGCCAAAGATCGTGCTTGCAGTGCTTGTATCGAAGGAAAGCTACATGAGACGGCTCACCGACCCACGACTATCATCTACACGAAGAGGCCCTTGGAGCTCCTTCACATGGATCTCTTTGGACCTCCATCCTTTGATAGTCTTGGAGGGAGAAAGTATTGCTTGGTGATTGTGGATGACTATTCAAGATACACTTGGGTATATTTCTTCAAGAGGAAGAGTGAGACCCAACAAACCGTCATCGACTTTGCATTTGAAGCTCAACGTCAACATGAAGCAAAGATATTGATGATTAGAAGTGACAACGGCCCCGAGTTCAAGAACTAGACCTTGGATGAGTTCCTTAGTGATGAGGGGATCAAGCATCAATACTCCGCACCATATACCCCTCAACAAAATGGTGTAGCAGAGAGGAAGAACCGGATGTTGATGGACGCGGCAAGGACCATGATGGCGGAATTCAAGTCTCCGTACAACTTTTGGGACGAAGCCATCAACACCGCATGCCATGCATCCAATCGGCTCTACCTCCGCAAAGGCTTGAACAAGACTCCATATGAGATACTTACCGGTAACAAGCCCAACCTCAAGTACTTCTGGGTGTTCGGGTGTAAGTGTTTCATTCTCAAGAAGGGTGCTCGTTTGTCTAAATTCAAACCTAGAGCTCAAGAGGGCATATTTGTTGGTTATGCTACAAATTCTCATGCTTACCGTGTCCTCAACAAGTCCAATGGACTCATTGAGGAGACGAGTAACGTAGAGTTTGATGAAAATAATGGCTCCCAAGTGGAGCAAAGTGGTCTTTGTGATGTAGGTGATGAAATTCCTCCCCAAGCCATAAGAAGAATGGGGGTTGGTCAAATACTCACCATTGAGGAACCCCTTGTGGCCAAAGGAGAAGGACAATGCTCTACGCAAGTGGAGCCATCACCAACCATTGACCCACACGCTTCCGAAGAGCAAACCAAAGGCCCTCAACCGAGTGAACAAGATCAAGGGCAAGATCAATCTCATGATGATGGCGATTCACCAAGCGATGCCCAAGATCAAGTTCAAGACCCCGAGCAAGCTCAAGACACAAAGCAAGCTAATGATTAAGAACAAGCTCAAGATCAAGAACTAGTTCAAGATCAAGAGCAAGTACAAGATCAAGAGCAAGCTCAAGACGGCGCTCAAGATGATCAAGATGTTTCTCCTCAAATGTCTATGGAGGAGCTATTGGAGCGTCATGCTGCCAAGATTGCTTCCAAACTCAAGCATCAAGGACATGTCATTGTCGGCCCAGTGGGAACCAGGGTACCACGGCCCGTCTGCCTCTGGCCTAGAGGACCGCGCTCGGTGGCCGGCCCATGAGAGTGGCCCTGCCGCGGCCGCTCCGGAGGAAGCCGCCTCGCAAGGGGCGAGCCTCACGAGGCTCCTCCCCGCCAGGCCAGGCCCTGCTGAGGCCGCCAAGCGCGAGGCTCCCCTTGCGAGGCCTTCTCACAAGGCAAGTCGTACAGCGCCAGCCGCAGTCCTCCGCGCCCCGCATATGGGTGACGTCCCGCTGTCAGGATAAGGACAGCGGGGCGCGACCAAGCCTAGCTTCCATTCTGTTGATAAGGGAGCAGCGGCGTCTGCCTCCCCCAAAGCAAGTCCCAAAGGCTTTCCTCTTTGGTGATAGAAGATCAGGACAGATCGGCGCGCCAGGACGGAGGTCATCGCCAAGCCCACCAGCGCGTCACAAGGAGCTACTTTAGCAGGCGGAGACCGCCTTTAGTCAGGATAAGCCTGCGCTCTTGTCCCCCTTTTGAATTGCCGCCCTGTGGCAACCCTTTCCCGCTCATATTTTCGGGGAAGAGGACCAAGGCACTACAAAAGGGGCAGGGCTGCTTCCATGTAAGGGGATCAACCCATTCTCCCCCACACCTCTTGTACTTCGAGCACAAGCTCTCCGCAGAGCAATCCAACACAAGCAGGAGTAGGGTGTTACACCGCACGGTGGCCCGAACCTGGGTAGCTTGCGCGTCCCCTTCGTGTCCGGCGAGAGCAGCGAGCCCGTCGTGTCCCCGCCATAGTCACCGTCGAGTCGTAGGTTGCCAAGCAAAGTCCCCCAGAGTTCGAACCCTAAGTTCTTAGAGAAGTTTCTTGGACGCAGATCCTAGACTCCGACATTTGGCGTGCCAGGCCGTCTTCGTGCCTTCGACCTCGACATCAGCATCGACATGGACTCCGCCGCCGCTCGCCGGGAATGCGCCGTGCGCCGCGCCGCTGTCAGGGTCCCCGCAGCGCCCGCCGCCCGCGGTGCCCCTGGGCTGTGCCCTCGAGCCGCCCCCGAGCCCGTTGGGGAGCGGGTGGCCTTCTCTGCCCACCCGTCGGTGAGAGAGCAGGCACGCGACCCCTCCGCTGCCTCCTCCTCGCTCGCGCGCCGCGCTGCTCATGGCTGGGGCACATCACCGAGCTTGTCGACGCCGCGCGCGATGTCCAGGCGCCCTCCCACTCCCCGCCTGCTCCGCCGTCCTGCGCCGACCAGGCCGGGCGCGGCGCTCCTCCTCCTCCGGACCGTGACGTGGCCGAGCGCCTCCCCGCCGCGCGCGCCCCGGAGCCATCTCGCAGCTCGCTCGCTCCTGGCGGCAACGGCGACAGCTGCCAGATCATCAACCGTGTGCCCAGGATGCTCGCGTGGGCCTCGAGAGGGCGCATGACCGCCAGGACCGCGTCCTCCATGACGTCGCCATGGCTGGGCGCCAGAACCACGCGGCCCTTAACGGTGGAGCCACCACCAATGGGGGCTACCTGGCCCTCGCCCCCGAGCTGTGCCGCGTGGTGTGGCCCGACAAGTTCAAGCCAGAGCTCCCTCACCGCTACGACGGCAACGCTAACCCCCCGGAGTTCCTCCTGCTCTACACCTTCAGCATCCAGACCGCGAGGGGGGACGATCGGGTCATGGCGAACTGGTTCCCCATGGCCCTCAAGGACTCTGCACACTCGTGGCTCATGAACCTCCCCGAGGCGTCCATCTCTTCGTGGGAGGACCTGTGCAAGCAGTTCATCGCCAACTTCAAGGGCACGAGCGACCGCGCCCTCACAATCAACGACCTGCAGAACGTGCGTCAGCGCCCTGGCGAGCCCCTTCGTAAGTTCATCCAGCGCTTCAACCAGGTGTGCCACAAGATCCCGAAGGCCTCCGACGCCGCGATCGTCTCCGCCTTCACCAGTGGCGTCACGGACGTGAAGATGCGCGAGAAGCTCTCAGTCAGAGATGAGCTTGACTCCGCAGCAGAGCTGTTCATCCTTGCCGACCGCTGCGCCAAGGCCGAAGAGGGGCGCCTCTTCCTCCACGACAACACTGACGCTGAGCCTGACATGGCGAAGCCCAAGGCCAAGGACACCAAGTGCAAGGGCCCAGCCGTGCTCGCGGCGGAGCCGGACTGCAAGCGCGGCCGCGACCACGGCGAGGCCAAGAAGGATGGCCACCCTTTCTGCGCCTACCACAACATGAACTCCCACAACACAGAAGACTGCCACGAGCTCAAGCTGCTTCGCGAGGGCCGCACCGAGCGCCGCAAGGAGTGCGGCAAGGGCCGCGGTGGCGGCAGCGGAGGTGGCCGCTGGGGCGACAACCACAACAACGGCGCTGGCGACAGCAACTGTCAGGGCTGGCAGAACCAGCCGCGGCAGGCTGACACTCCGGCCAACACCGCCCCAACACGCTGGGGGCTACCAGGAGCCCTGCAGGGTGGCCTGCATCCTCGGCGGGGCCCATGCCCCTCCATCCAACCGCCACTTCAAGTAGTTCTCTCGGGAGGTGAACGCGGCCCTCCCATCACTCGATTCCACCGGTCGCCTCAAGTGGTCCGAGTTCGCCATCGCCTTCGATGCTAGCGACCACCCCAAGTCCACGAAGGGCGTGGGCGCCATCCCCCTGGTGTGCACTCCCACCATCAGCAACATCGCCGTCACCAAGACCCTCGTCGACGGAGGCGCCGGCCTCAACGTGATCTCCATCGAGACCTTCGAGACGCTCCAAGTGCCTTACGAGTGCCTGATGCCCACTAGGCCCTTCTCGGGTGTCACCGACGGCTCCATGGTCCCCCTGGGGCAGGTGCTCCTCCCCGTCACCTTCGGCACCCGCAAGAACTACCGTACAGAGTTCATCGTCTTCGATGTGGCTCACATTGGCCTGCCTTACAATGCCATCTCGGGCTACCCGGCGCTCACCAAGTTCATGGCCGCAACCCACCATGCCTACGGCCTCGTCAAGATGCCCGGCAGCCGAGGCACCCTCACCGTCCGCTGCGATGAGAAGGATGCGCTGCAAACCCTCGAGCATGCCTACAAAACTGCCTCCGTCGCGTACCTGGCCAATGAGGACACGCCTGGGCCTACCGAGGAAGCGCCCGCGAAGAAGAAGCCCCTGCTCCCTCAGGAGCGGGTCAAGTCCAAGAAGGCGTCGCTGGATGGGGGCGAAGCAGGCCCCTCCCTCGCCGCTGGCGGCGGGCCCTCCCCCAAATAGGAAGGCGCGCTTGTCACCTTCCTTCGGGCGTGCCCTGATGCGTTGGCTTGAACGGCATCAGGCGTGCCCAGCCGGCCGAGGGAGGTGATCGAGTACCACTCAGCCACGTGCCGAAGCGCGCGGCCTGTCAAGCGTGAGGAATATCGTCAAGCGCCCAAGAAGCAGGAAGTCGTCACCCAAGAAGTCAACAAGCCCCAGGATGCTGGAATCACACGAGAAGCCCCCCACCCCAGGAGGATCGCCAGCCTCACCCCCGTCGCCATGCCGCGCGATAGCGTGTGCATGTGCGTCGACTTCATCGCCCTCAACCAGGCTTGCCCCGCAGGCCCCTTCCCTCCTCCGCGCATCGCCGCAGGCTCGCCCTAGCTCATGCGTATGCCGTTTGGCCTGGAGGGTGCCGCAGCCACCTTCGCGAGGCTGATGCGCATGAGCCTGGAGCCCCACATCGCAAGGAATACGGAGGTGGTTAACACTCGCCCATCGGCCCGCCGTGGCCCCACTCATGACGGAGGCGGGTGTTCCGGAAACAAACACATGGAACGCCTGTCATCACCGTAAGTTCTATCCGTGCCCCACGGATACGAGCGACATGGAGCTGTACACGCTCCGGGGCTCTCTCTACCCGCGCTGCCTTCGGCACGTGAAAGCTCCTTCCCACTCTCGTGGAAGCCCCATGCTCAGCGCTGGCGGATGCCCCATGCTCCGCGCTGGCGGCTTACTTGAGGGGCCCTCGGCCGTCACATCCTCAAACTGACCCATGTCGAACACGGCAGCATGTATATTTCTGTTATGTAATGAACTTGCTTCATGCATCAGTAAAGCTGATTTCCTTCAAAACCCCGTGTGCTTGCCGCTGCAGGGCGCGCGCTCATGGTCTCGCCTGTGCCTGTCACATGAGCGGCGGCTGGGCACGGTGTCTGTGCTCGGGTCAGTCCCAGCAGCACTGAAAAACCCAAGCGACTAAGCTCTGGCTCGCGGGCCTGCTCCCGTGCACGTCACCTCACCAGGTCCTTGGTGCTCTTGTCTCCTCGCGTAACACCAACAGGCGACCTCGCGAGCGCACCCTGCTGCACCATTTGCAAAAACTTGGCAGTTTCCCTGGTGCAGGATACGAAGGCCTCAGGAGCACCCCCCCCCCTCGGGAGGCCTCGCGGCGGGTCCTACGGGCGGAGGGCCTCACGAGGGACTGCGCCACACAAGCCGTGCCTTGCGAAGGACCCGCCCCAGGCCGCACGCCTCAAAGGAGCTAAGTCTAAAGCACCCCCCGGGTCTTCTTCCCTCTCGTTTATCTCTCGCGGCATCCTGATTTCCTTGGCACAAGCCGCCTGTGCGTCAAGGGGGGGACCCTGAGCATCGCGCCTCAGGGACTCCTACTAGCCCTAAGAGCCCTACACCCTCTGGCCTTGCCGAGCGCACGCTCTGGGCATCCCAGCGACAGTGTAGCCTGCCTCGGGGGCTGGGTCCCAGCGACACAGGGCACAAAGGCAATGTAAAAGGGAAATAAAGGCCTCGGGAGGGAAACGAAAACACGCGGATCATTAAGTACTTAACAACAAAAAGTGCCGTACAAATGTCTTCACGCCCCTCGGGGCTGCATCCACTCTGTTACATGACAGTGAACGCAGAGCTTCAGGCAGCAGAGCCGCCGTCGGCATCATCGACTACTGGATTGCCGTCGTCGCCGGACCCTTCCTCGACGGGCGCGAAGCGCTCCAGCAGGCTCACCACATGGTCCTCCACTGCCCTCACAAGCTTGCCTTGGAGCTCCTCGGGAACCGGAGACAGCACCTGGTCGAAGTTGAAGCCGCCATCGATGCGCAGCAGGTTGCTAAAGACGTGGGTCGACGCCTGACGCAGAAGGTCGCGGCACTCAGCGTCGCGGATCTCGTCCCACCGGGCGGAGCTCGCCTCCAGCCGCTCCACGAGCCTTGTGAAGAAGGCCAGGTAGCTGGCGTCGTCGGTCTCCAGGGGATCCTCCACCCTCTCGATCGAGAAAGCAGCCACGGCGCTGCGAGCGCGCCCCATGAGCTCGTGGAACATCTTGGAGCGCTGGAGCTGCTCCTCGCGCCCTCGAGAGGCCTCGTCGCGGGCCCGCTGTGCCTCGTCGCTAACCTCACCCACCTGAGCCTGGAGGTCTTCCAGCTCACGGCGAGTCATGGCGTGGAGCTCTGCCGTGCTCCGCCTCTCGGTTTCCGATGCCGCGAGCTGCCGCTGGAGTTTGGCAATTTTGGCGTCGAGTTCGCCGCGCCTCTTCGTGAAGCGGTCCTCCTGCTTCTTCAGGTTGTTGTAGTAAGTGTCCGCTAGGGCCTTCGCCTTCCGCGCAACCTCCTCCTAGCCTCGCTTGTCGATCTCGGCCCTGTACCTCGCATCTCTTTCTTCAAGCATGGTGTTGGACTTCGCGAGGCGTTCTTGGTTGGTGGCCTCGCTGGCCGCCACGATACGGTCCAGATGTTCCAAGCGCTCTCGCTCCCTCTCCTGCTCGATGGTGGTTCGCAGGAGTTCGCGCTCCCGGATCTCTATGTCCATCTCCAGGACCGCCGCCATGCTCTCGCGCCGGGTAACCGCCTCCTCGCGGGAGGGTAGCCGGGCCTCGCGGACCGCGACGCGCCCCTGCTCCAGGCAGAGGTTCTCCTCCTCGGCCTCGAGCTCGGCCTCTAAGGAATTGAGGGCCGACCGGGCGTGGTGGAGAGTCCCGATCCTCGATAGGATGCTGCGGCTCACCAGGGCCAGGGTCCCGGGCGCGTCTGGCCCTCCCGTCTCCGCCCCCCGTGGCTCTGGGGGCTCGGGGGCTGCTGCGTCATCGGATCCGCCCAGGCCTCCGTCTGAGGGGGGCTCTTTCCCCTCCAGGCGGCCAAGATCCTCCTCGACCTCCGCCTCGGCCTCGGCCTCTGCCCCCGCTGGCCGCTCGACCGCGCAGGTAGGACTTGGCGCGGCCGCCTCCGGCTCATGGCGCCCTGGCGACCGCTCGAGGCTTGCGGTGGCCACCGCGTCGGCGCCCGCCTCCCCCTCGGGGCGGGCCCCTTCCGGAGGCACCTTTTCTCCGGTAGGAGGGAAGGCCTCCTCGGGAGGCTGGGCAGATCCCGCAGGCCCCGCCTCCACAACTCCGTCATGCTTCGTGGGGATCGTTGGGGGCGCCGGTGTGCCAACCGCCACCAACTCCCGATGAGCCCCGGCGGGCTCTCTTGCATCCTCGTCCTGGGCGTCCTCCTTCTTCTTCTTTGGCAGGGAGCCCCTACTTTATAACTAGGGATCAAGTCGAGCCGTGCAAGATGAGGCGGTGGGCGTAAGGAACGCGCGAGGCAAGGGGACTTACTCGTCTCTGGGGACCCATCGCCGCTTCCTTTGCTTCCCTCCAGGACGGCTGCCGCTTCCGCCCCCTCGAGACTCTTTGGGGCCCCCCTGAGGCCCCGTCATGGGGCCCGTCTAGGCCCCCTCCTTAGGCTTCGGCAGGCGGGATCGCCCTGCCAGCTGCAGAGTTCTCCGTGCCAAGGGCTTCCTCCATCGGGGGCGCAGACCGCCGGGGCTCGTCTCGGGGCCCCCCGGTGTCACTACTGCCGCCGCTGCCGGTTCCTACCGTCGACAGGCGGTGAGCCAGCTCAAAGGTCGCCGCCTCGCTCTAGGCGTCCGCCGCGGCCACCGCCTCGGTGTCACCTTCTCCTCCGGGAAGCGGCAGCACCTGGACCGGGTTGTCGCGGGGTCCCACATGCCCCGGGGGCACAAGCCCCCACTGATCAAACAGTGGCATGCCGGCCCGCACGTCCTCCCGGTTTCCAAAGCAATAAATTGGAGCCGCGCTTGGCGGCGGGAACGGCGTCGCCACGGCAAGGAGAACGTTCACTAGCCCCTCCACCACCTCCGGGGCAAGGCGATCGGAGCTCAGCCTCATGGGGTCCCCCAGGCCTAAGTGGGTCCACATCGGGCTAGAGCGCCCCCGGAGGGGGGCAATGCGCTTGCGCATGAACTCCTTGACGACCATGCTCGCGGTGATCCTGCCGTCTTGGAGCACTCGCATCCTCGCAATGACTGGCCCCAGTGCGGCCTCGGTCAGCTCGGCGGGCCCCCACCCGGAGGTCGGCATCGCCGACGCCTCCGGGATTTCGAGCAAGGGGATGTACTGGCGCGCATCCATGTAGACCCAGCGCTCCCTGAAGCCTTCCACCTCCTCGGGGAGCCGCATGTCGATGATGTGCGTGTGCATGCCCGCGACCATCTAGAATGACACGCAGCCCGAGCACTGCTCCGCCTCAGTCAGTCGGAGGCGAAAGAATTTCCGGAGGAAGGCCACGGATGGCAGCACCCCCAGGAAGGCCTCGCAGAGGTAGGCGAAGGCGGAAAGAAGAAGGACCGAGCTCGGGTGCAGGTGTAGCACATGAACCTGGTAGTGGCTGAGCACGGCGTTGAAGAAGTCGGAGAAGGGAGGCACCAGCCCAGCGAAGATGGAGTGGAGGAAGAATGGGAAGGTCGTACCCCCTCGCTGCGCCGCGGGGCGCGACGCTGGCCAGATCTTCATCGCCCTATTCCCATTATGGGCGCTGGCCATCATTGGCCGCACATTGTCTAGGCCCTCCTCGTTGAGGATCACAGATTTCAGCAGCCCGGGCCCCGGCCCCGACGGGACCGACGACCCCAGCTCGGCGGTTTTCTTCTTCCCTTTCCTGCCGGGGGCCATGGCGGCGGAGAGATTGGAAGTTGGGGGAGGAGCAACGGGGCGGCTGCTTGCGCGAGATGAGGGGCAAGATGGGAACGAAGAGCAATGACACGCCTGCGTCCCGAGCGGGCAGGCTTTATCGCCAAGACGGCGGTTACCGAGGCGTCGTGGGGAGTGGGGGCGACCCTCCCCATGAAAGCCGCCACACGTCGCCTCTGGGCCCGGCTGCTCAGTGGGCCCCATGGCGTTTCGTCCCTACGGGCGAAACGTGCGCGTTGTGGGCCCGGGGGCTACTGTCGGCCCAGTGAGAACCAGGGTACCACGGCCCGTCTGCCTCTGGCCCAGAGGACCACGCTCGGCGGCCGGCCCATGAGAGTGGCCCTACCGCGGCCGCTCCGGAGGAAGCCGCCTCGCGAGGGGTGAGCCTCACGAGGGGTGAGCCTCACGAGGCTCCTCCCCGCCAGGGCAAGCCCTGCCGGGGCCGCCAAGCGCCAGGTTCCCTCGTGAGGCTCCCCTCACGAGTCCTTCTCACAAGGCAAGTCGTACAGCGCCAGCCGCAGTCCTCCGTGCCCCGCACATGGGTGACATCCCGCTGTCAGGATAAGGACAGCGGGGCGCGACCAAGCCCAGCTTCCATTCTGGTGATAAGGGAGTAGCGGCGTCTGCCTCCCCCAAAGCAAGTCCCAAAGGCTTTCCTCTTTGGTGATAGAAGATCAGGACGGATCGGCGCGCCAGGACGGAGGTCATCGCCAAGCCCACAAGCGCGTATGTCATGCCGGCCAAGACTCCAATGCCCACCAAGTGCCAACTTGACATTGATCCCAATGGTAAAGCGGTGGATCAAAAGGTATATCGCTCCATGATTGGATCCTTGCTTTACCTTTGTGCATCTAGATCGGATATCATGTTGAGTGTGGGAATGTGTGCACGGTTTCAAGCCACACCTAAGGAAAGCCACTATGTGGCGGTCAAGCGAATCTTTCGATATTTGGCTCATACCCCAAACTTTGGCTTATGGTACCCCAAAGGTGCAAGTTTTGATCTCATGGGATATTCGGATTCGGATTGGGCGGGAGACCGTGTGAATAGGAAGTCAACTTCCGGAGGGTGCCAATTCCTTGGTCGCTCTTTGGTGAGTTGGTCTTCGAAGAAGCAAAATTGTGTGTCTCTCTCCACCACCGAGGCCGAGTATGTAGCCTCCGTAAGTTGTTGTCCTCAATTGCTATGGATGAGGCAAACTTTAAAGGATTACGGTGTCCCTTGTGATAAAGTGCCTCTTCTATGTGATAATGAAAGTGTGATCAAGATCTCCTACAATCCGGTGCAACATAGCAAGACGAAGCATATTGAGATTCGTCATCATTTCATCCGAGATCACATCAAGTGTGGAGAGAATGATCTTATCTATGTCAACACTCAAGAGCAACTAGCGGATATTTTCACGAAACCATTGGATGAAGCAAGATTTCGCGAGTTAAGGCATGGGCTAAATATCATTGATTCGAGCAATGTGGCTTGAATCTCGACACACCCCACCGCATTCATCATGATTATCTTCTTCTAGATGTAGGCATGGACATAGGGGGAGTGTTGTTCTCTCAATGAACTCTCCCTCCCCCCATTATGCATAAATTGATCAAGTCTTTCACATTAGCAATTTTTTATGGTACTTGTGCTTCAAAGATGAGTTTTGGTCATGGGCCCAAGGTTAAAATCTTCGCGGTGCCATACCAATTGACTCAAACATAGGTGACCTCGGTCACCACCCTCTCCTTGAGAGGTTTGGCTCCGTTTGGTTTGTGTTCTGCTTTTTGTTTTGGCTTTAGGGTGTTGGAATACTCCATGTGTGCTCTCGTTTTAGTTGCTTTTGACCTTGGAGTATTCCTTTCCATTTGCTGTGTTTACTGCCCCCAACCCAAGCCTTCTCTATCTCAAACCCCTTAGAATTGCATAAGCCCCATTTCCCAAACTTGATCATATCAGTCTTTCTGGTAGCAAGCAGTACTACCGCTGACAGGAACGGTACTACCGCGCTAGCGGTACTACCGCCCATGTCCGCGGTACTACCGCTAAGTGCAGTACTGCTGGCCCCCTGCCACAGCACTAGAGCGGTACTACCACTGGTTGGAACGGTACTACCACGCAGGTGGTACTACCACGCCAACCAACGGTACTACCGCTTGGAGGATTCCTGGACGGGTTAACTGGTGGGCACGGGGAGGCCTAACTCCCCCATACCCATTCACTCTCCTCTCTCACAAACCCTCTCTCTCAGGCGACCACGAACTGCTCTGGAGGCCAGCTCCGGCCCTCCGATTCAGTGTCGTCTTCTTCGCTTCTGTCCGGTGGGATCAATCCCCGCCTTCTCCTCTTGCCATGGACACTAGTATTGCCCTCGTTTTTCTCTCCTACGGTTCTATTTTTTGAATCTTGGTTCTAGGGCAATGCATGTGGTGTTCGTAGATTTTTTGCTAAATCTAGGCCTGAGTAGGATGCAGGATGACTGCTAGATAGGAAAATAGACGTACTATGCCAAAAATTTGAACTTGTACGTCATTGGTACTACCGGATCCACGCTGCGGCTGTATCCCCGTGCGGAGGGCGGTACTACCGCTGGGTCACACACGGTACTACCGCTTGTTGCAGTACTACCGCTCGTGTCCCGCGGTACTACCACTCGTCTTACGGCGGTACTACCGCTATGACCTGAAGTTTCAGACTGACTACAGTGTTATCTATTTTCACCATGTGTCTCTTGGCTTATGCAATGGCTTTACACATGCTTTTCCCTCATTCTCTGTTGTGTGTTCCAGATGGTGGTAGCTCTGCTCTTCAGGCTCGTCACTGGAACCCAGATCATACAGGTGGATCCAAGCGTTTTCGCTCCTCAGAAGAAGCAGCTGCCAGTTCCAGTGGACCACCAAGGCAACAGGTGAAGAAGACTGTCAGTAAGAAGAAGGAGAAGGAGAAGAGGACTCCTCCTAATGAGATGCCTGGCAAGGAGTTCGTTATGTTCTGTCAGCGCAACCCTTATCGCCATCCTTAGGATGAGGCTTTTGTTGGTCGTCCCTTCTGGACTAAGGAGCAATCGCTTATCTTTGTGGACATTCTGAAGGGCAAGAAGAACCTGTATGTCGATGCCAAGTCTATCGACCTTCTTCACATGGAGAAGGATCCCGCTTACTTTGGAGAAGCTCTTGCACTTTGTCGGCAGTGGGGTCTCATTCCGATCATGACTTTCAACAAGGACTTTGATGCAGAGATCGTGGCCCAATTCTATGCCACTGTTCACTTTCATTCTGATGAGGCAAGATCCATGACTTGGATGACAGGTGGGAGACTACCAAAGGTTGAGTGGAAGGCATTCATGGATAGTCTGGGCATTGCTGATGAGGGGCAGGACAACCCTATTGGTCTCTGGCCTCACAAGGAAACAAGTCCTCAGCACAAGTCTAAACTGATTCGTTACTCCCGAACTGTGACTACTGCCAGGGGGGCCGTTCGGACTGAGCTCATTCCTTTCTTGGACATCATGCACCGCATCTTTCACAACACTCTTTTCCCTCGCATTGGGAACCTAGATCAGGTACACTCATATCTGGTGGATATGCTTCTGTTATGCATGAAGGAGAGGGGCAGGAACTCTACTTTGGATATCTCTCACATTATGTGGCGTGCGATTCGTTCTGCAGTGCTTGACCGGAAGGTGCCCATTTATGGCCCCTACCTTTTCAAGTTGATTGAGGAGAAATGGGCTGCTGAGTTTCTAGGGGAATCCCTTCCCACTGAGCACATGGTGACGCATGGTATTCTAAAGCTGCGACAGAAGGAGAACTAGGGTACTGCACCTACTGACCCCAATGAGGAGATCACCCCCACTGACTCTGATGATGAGGCAGAGCCCGATTATGATTTTGTCCCTCCTTCCGAGACGGAACCATCTTGGGCGTCCAAGCTCAAGTCAAAGATCAAGAAGCTCTTTTGCATTCAGGCTCAGGGATAGTATAGGGCGCATGTAGCTGAGAAGCAAGCTTGCATACGTGACAAAGTGATGATGAGGCATCTCGGCCTGGAGTTCAATAGTGGCTCTCAGGAGAAGATCACAGATGAAGAGGAGTGGACCTCGCAGCATTGCAAGTGGACGGATTATGAGGAGGACGATCAGCCAGCTGCTGCAGAGGAGGACTCAGATGACCACGAGGAGTTCTGATGGTGTTCTGGAGCATTGCTACCACCTAGGACCGTCTTAGTGCTCTTTGCCTTTTTGGTGTCTCGATGCCAAAGGGGGAGAGAGCTTAGGGATTTGCCGAATCACGAGTGTGTCTTCTTTGTTGTTGCTTTCATTCTGTCGTGAACTCCTTCTCGTTTGCTTTGCTTTAGTATGTTTGTGTGAGGCTTTAAGTACTTATCATATGGTGTGAGACATATGCTACCCTACTCCTTTTGTTCCATGTCTAAGTACTAAGTTTATGTTTATCTTGTGCCCTTTCGTTATGCTCTCATGCTATTACTTGCTCCAAGTTTATATCTCATATTTTATTGTTGCAAGTGTTGCATTGTTTATAAAATATAGGGCGAGTGTTGATCCTAATGTGTGTGCTTTGCATTCCAAAAGCATATCTATATAGTGCACACATCTAGGGGGAGCTCGTCTATATTTTTTAGATATCTGGGTTTGCTTATTATCTCGTTATATATCCTGTGCAAATCCCGTGTAGTCATCAATTCACCAAAAAGGGGGAGATTGTTAGGGCATTTTTCTCTCTTAGTGGTTTTGGTGATTGATGACAATGCTCTTTGCGGACTAATCGTGTGCATTTAGTTTTCAGAGATTATCAGATGGCACGAGACGGTTTATTTCCCCTCGGCGGTTAGGAGTGAAGACGGTTGTCGGAGTCTAGGATCTGCGTCAAAGAAACTTCTCCAAGAACTTAGGATTCGAACTCTGGGGGACTTTGCTTGGTAGCCTACGACGGGACTACGGCATGGACACGACGGACTCGCTGGCTCTCACCGGACACGAAGGGGACGCGCGAGCTACCCAGGTTCGGGCCACCGTGCGGTGTAATACCCTACTCCTGCTTGTGTTGGATTGCTCTGTGGAGAGCTTGTGCTCGAAGTACAAGAGGTGCGGGGGAGAATGGGTCGATCCCCCTACATGGAAGCAGCCCTGCCCCTTTTGTAGTGCCTCGGTCCTCTTCCCCGAAAATACGAACGGGAAAGGGTTGCCACAGGGCGGCAATTCGAAAAGGGGGACAAGAGCGCAGGCTTATCCTGACTAAAGGCGGTCTTCGCATGCTAAAGCAGCTCCTTGTGACGCGTTGGTGGACTTGGTGATGACCTCCATCCTGGCACGCTGATCCCCCTGATCCTCCTTCACCAAAGAGGAAATATCTTGGGGCTTCCTTCGGGGGGAAGCCAGGCGCCGCTGCTCCCTTATCACCAGAATAGAAGCCCGCCTGAGCTGCATCCTGCTATCCCCGAGCTGTACCCTGCTGTCCTCGTCCTGTCACCGGGGCGTCACCAATGTGACGGGCTGGTCGCCCCGAGGCCAGCACCATGCGCCACGCCCTGCAAAGCGGCCTCCCGAGGGACTGCCTCACGACGCGATCCGGGGCTTGCCAGCCTCGCCAGGGCCTGGCCTGGCGATGAGGACGATCCTAGGGCCATCTCGCTTGGGCCTGCCCAAGCGCCGCCTCCTGGGCCAGAGGCGGACGGGCCGTGGTACCCTGGTTCCCACTGGGCCGACAGTACCCTCGGGCCCGCGGCGCGCGCGTCCCGCCCGTTGGGGATGAAGCGCTGCGGGGGCCATCAAGCCGCTGGGCCCAGGGGCGACGCGTGGCGGCCTTTGCGGGCGCGGCGCCTCCACTCCCTGCGACGCCTCGATAACCGCCACTTCGGCGATAAAACCTGCCCCCGTGGGGCGTGGGCATTCCATTGCCCCTTCACTCCGTCCCCAGCCTGCCTTGCGACCAACTCCCCGGCTCCCCATCTCTCCAACTTCCAACCTCTCCGCCAATCTCTCCGCCCGTCACCGCCGTGGCCATGGCTCCCCCATGGAAGCTCTCTACGGCCGAGAAGGGGAAGAGGACGGCAGAGGAGGTGGAGCCGCTGAAGCCGACGACAGTGAGGGGTAGAGGCCGGGCCCGTGGTTCGCCCACGGCGACGAGGGTCCCTCCTCGGGGTCGGGCGCGCTCCGCGGCCGCCGGCACGGAGGCCGGCACCAGCACCCGTGGGACGGGCGCGACTCGTGGTCGCGGAAGAGGCGCGGCTCGTGGGCGCGGAGGCCGCGGCCGAGGCGGCCGCGGCGGTTCTGCCGCTCTTCCTCCCCAGGCGGGGAGGCACTCGGCGGAGGCGACCCACGAGTGCATCATGGACATGCACCGCTCGCCCTGCACCTGGCTTCGGCTTCCGGACTCCTTCGCGAGGGAGATGGAGGAGCGCGCGCCCCTGGGCCTGTGGCTGCAGCCGGACGGCTGTTGCAACGGCCCCTCCTGGGTGGCGGCGGAGTTCACCCCCTCCGGCCTCATGTTCTTGAAGCAGGGGTGGAAGTCCTTTGCCCTCGCCCGGGGCCTGAAGCGGGGGCACCTGCTCCACTTCAAGTATGACGGAGCCGCCACCCTCTTCGTGAAGATCTTCGGGGTTTCCGGTAGCCGCTTGGAGTGTTGCGTGGAGAGCGAGGACGACAGCTACAGCCGCTCCTCCAGCGAGGACAGCAGCGACGGCGGTGCCGCCTCCCTCGACAGAAGCGGGAGCGATGACAGTTCCCCCCTCGTCAAGGATGAGGACGAAGACTCCGATTAGGCGCGGGCGGAGCTCGATGCGGACTCTTGTGGATGCCGGCGCTGCGGCTGGCCTTCTTTCTTCTTTTTTCTGTATTGGATCGATGTAGCCCCCTGGGGGTGTGAGGCATTTACGCAGCACTTTTAATACTAAGTACTTGATGCTTAATGTGTTTTCGTTTTCCTCCCGAGTCCCTTATCCCCCATTACATTGCCCTCGTGCCCTGTGTCGCTGGGACCCAGCCCCTGAGGCGGGCTACACCGTCGCTGGTATGCCCAAAGCGTGCGCTCGGCAAGGCCAGAGGGTGTAGGGCTCTTGGGGCCGGTAGGAGTCCCTGAGGCGCGATGCTCAGGGACCCCCCTTGACGCGCAGGTGGCTTGTGCCAGGGAAATCAGGACGCCACGAGAGAGAAACAAGAAGAAAAGGACCCATGGGGCGCTTAGACTTAGCTCCTTAGTCGACGCTCGGCTTGGGGCGAACCCTTCGTGAGGCGCTGCACGCGGGGCACGGTTCCTCACGAAGCCTTCCGTCCGCGGGGCGCCGGCCATGAGGCCTCCCGAGGGCGGGGCTCCTGAGGCTCTTGAGGCTCTTGAGGCCCTGCACCAGGGAAATTACCAAGTCTTTGCAAGTAACGCGAGGAGGCAAGAGCACCAAGGACCTGGTGAGGTGACGTACACGGGAGCCGTCTCGCGAGCCAGAGCTCAGTCACTTGGGTTTTGCAGCACTGCTGGGACTGACACGAGCACAGGCACCGTGCCCAGCCCCCGCTCGCGTGAGACACACGCGGGGAGATCGCGAGCGCACCTCCCGAGGCAAACTCAGCGGCAAGAACACCGGTTGCTATTAGGAAGTAGACTTTACTGATGCATGAAATTGATTCATTGTACAACAGAAACGATACTCAATGCCATGTTCGACACGGGTCAGCTTTTGAGGATGTGATGGCCGTGGGCCCCTCAAGTAAGTAGGCCGCCAGCGCGGAGCATGGGGTGCCGCTAGCGCGGAGCATGGGGTATCCGCCAGCGCAGAGCATGGGGCTTCCACGAGAGTGGGAGGGAGCTCCCGCGTGCCGACGGCAGCGCTGGTAGAGGGAGCTCCGGAGCGTGTACAGTTCCATTTCATTCATATCCGTGAGGTCACGGATAGAACTTGCGGAGATGTTGGATGTTCCATGTGTTTGGTACCGGAACACCCTCCTCCGTTTCGAGTCGTGCCGCGCCGGGTGAGAGTTTGTGGAGTCCCTCTCTGGAGAGTATCCGGCGCAGGACAAGGTCGCCCGCCTCGAGGGTGCGGGGGCGTATGTTACGGCTGTGATAGCGATGCAACGCCTGTTGGTACCTTGCCGCGCGAAGGGCGGCCTGGTGGCGCGCTCCTTCGAGGAAAAGCAGGTCATCCTCCCGTAGGCCGGCTTGACGAGACTCATTGAAAGCCAAGACCCGCGGGGACCGGTGCTTAACTTCGACTGGGAGAACCGCTTCTGCCCCGTAGACGAGGAAGAAGGGAGTCTCGCCGGTCGGCTTGGTCGCTGTGGTGCGGATGGACCATAGCACTAAAGGTAGCTCCTCCAGCCAGCCCTTGCCGCATGCCACGAGCTGCTTCTTGAAGCTCCTAGTCTTGAGGCCCTTGAGGACCTCAGCGTTGGCGCGCTCGGCCTGGTTGTTGCTTCGAGGGTGTGCCACGGAGGCGAAGCAGATCTGCGTGCCGATGCCGGCGCAGTAGGTCTTGAACTGGTCGTTGGTGAACTACGTGTCGTTGTCCGTGATGATGCGGTTGGGGACGCCAAAGCGGCACACCAGGCCCTTGATGAACTTGACCGCCGATCCTGCTGGAATGGTTCGGACAGGCTCCACCTCCGCCCACTTGGTGAATTTGTCGATGGCGACGTAGAGGTAGCGGTAGACGCCAGCCGCGTGAGGGAAAGGCCCGAGGATATCCAGCCCCCAGACCGCAAAGGGCCACGAGAGGGGGATGGTCTCGAGCCCTTGTGCGGGCTGGTGGATCTGCTTGGCGTGGAACTGGCAGGCCTCGCATGCCTGGACCAGCTCCGTGGCATCCTCAAGCGCTGTGGGCCAGTAGAAACCGCTGCGAAATGCCTTACCTGCGAGAGTGCGTGAGGACGAGTGATGGCCGTAGTCGCCTCCGTGGATGTCAGCGAGCAGCTCGCAGCCTTGCTCCTTGGAGATGCACCGCAGCGCGACTCCATTCGGGCGGTGGCAGTACAGGTCACCCTCCCTCAAGTGGTAGAGCGCGGCCTGGCGGACCACGCGCTCTGCTTCCGTGTCGATCTTCGGGAGGGCGCCGCCCTCCAAATAGGCCTTGATCTCCGCAGTCCAACTTTCGGGCTGCGGCTCAAGCGCCAGCAGCAGGCGAGCGCCTGAAGCTGGCCCGCAGTCTGGTGCGCCCATGGGTGGTGCGGGAGGGAGCTCTTCGCGAGGCGCCGGGAGGCTGGCGATCGGGGGCGTCGCTGAAGGCTTCAGGAGCCGCTCCTCGAAGACGCCGGGGCTCTGGGGCTCGCGGCGAGAAGCGCGCTTTGCGATTTCGTCCGCCTCGCCGTTGTCGCCGCGAGGGACGTGCTACAGTTCCATGCCCATGAAGCGCTTCTCGAGCTTGCGCACCTCCTCCAGGTAGGCCGCCATGTGCTCGTCCTTCGGCTTGTACTTCTTGTTGGAGAAGTTGACGAGGAGCTGCGAGTCGCCCTTGATGGTGATGCGCCTGACTCCAAGCGCGATGGCGGCCTTGAGCCCGGCGATGAGACCCTCATATTCGGCGATGTTATTGGAGACCTTATCGGTGCGCCCGAAGCAGAGCTGCACTGCGTAGTAAATCTTGTCGCCTGTTGGTGTAGTGAGAACCACCCCAGACCCCGCGCCCTCGCGCGCGAAGGCCCCATCGAAGTGCATGCTCCAGCCTCCGGAGGTAGCTTCCTCTGGCAAAGACGACTCCCCCTGCGGCTCATCCTGACACGTGTCCGTCCATTCCGCCACGAAGTCCGCCAAGGCCGCGCCCTTGATGGTCCTGGTGATGAGGAACTCCAGCTCGAAAGGCTGCAGCTCGATGTTCCACTCGGTGACGCGGCCGGTGGCATTTGGGCTCCGCAGGACTTGCTCCAGCGGGTAGGAGGAGATCACACGGATTGGGTGACCCTGGAAGTAGTGGCGCAGCTTCCTGGAGGCCATGAGGAGTTCCAGGAGGAGCTTCTGCTGCATGGGGTACCGTTCACGAGCGTCTCGCAGCACCGTACTGACGAAGTAGATGGGGTGCTCGACGAGGCGCGTGACCGTGGTGTCCAAGTCGTGCTCGCCGAGGGGCTCAGGCTGCTGCATCACGGGGGCCTCCGGAGGTGGTGCCACGGGTGCCTCCGGAGGCCGAGCTCCAGACGCCTCCTGAGGGGGTGCGGGGGCCTCCCGAGGGGGGGCCCTCGGCAGGCGCCGACAGGGCCTTGAGGGGCTCCAGCGATGTCTCCGCGGCACCCGCAGGCACAAGCTCGGCAGGCTTCTTTTTGACGCAGACTCGCTCCTCCCGCTCCGGCACAAGGGCCGCACTGGCCGTTTGGGGAGTGGCCGCCAAGTACAGCAGCAGGCGCTCGCGTGGCCGCGGGGCGACCATGACGGGAGGGCTCGTGAGGTATCGTTAGAGGTCTTCGAAGGCAGCGTCGGCCTCAGGGGTCCACTTGAAGGGGCCTGACCTCTTCATGAGCTTGAAGAAAGGCAGAGCCCGTTCGCCAAAATTGGATATGAAGTGACCGAGCGAGGCCATACATCCTGCCAGGCGCTGCATTTCCTTGAGGTTGCGGGGCGGCCGCATCTCCTCGATAGCCTTGATCTTCTCAGGATTGGCCTCGATGCCGTGATGGGAGACCAGGAAACCCAGGAGCTTGCCGGAAGGGACGCCGAAGACGCACTTGGCGGGGTTGAGCTTGAGGTTGACCTTGCATAGGTTGGCGAAGGTTTCCTTCAGGTCCTTGATGAGGGTACGCGCCTTGCGCGTTTTGATGATGATGTCGTCGACGTATGCCTCCGCGTTCCTCCCCATCTGGCACCCCAGGCAGATGCGCATCAGCCTCCGGAAGGTAGCCCCCGCGCTCTTCACGCCAAAGGGCATGCACACATAGCAGAACACTCCGCAGGGGGTGATGAAGGCGGTTTTCTCCTCATCTTCTTTGGCCATCTTGATCTAATGATAGCCGGAGAAGGCGTCCAGGAAGCGGAGCAGATCGCACCCCGCGGTGGAGTCAACTATTTGGTTAATCCTGGACAGCGGGAAGTGATCCTTGGGGCAGGCCATGTTGAGGTTGGTGAAGTCAACGCACATGCGCTTGCCACCGTGCGGCTTGGCGACAACAACGGGGTTGGCGACCCACTCCGGGTGGAGCACCTCGCGGCTGATTTCGGCGTCTTGGAGCTTCTCGACCTCCCCAATGATGAAGTCCTGCTTTTCGGGCGCCTGGCGCCGTACTTTTTGCTTGACGGGGTGTGCGTTGGGGCACACCGCCAAGAGGTGCTCGATCACCTCCCTCGGCACGCCGGGCATGTCCGAGGCTGTCCAAGCAAACATATCATCATTTGCCCAAAGGAAGTCAACGAGGGCGCCTTCTTGCTCCGGGGAAAGACCACTGCCGATGGTGAGGAAGGGGCCCGCGCCACTCCCATCCAGCGACACTTTCTTGGTCTCGGCCCGCTCCTGGGAGAACAGCAGCTTCTTCTTCGCGGGCGCCGGCTCGGCAAGCTCAGGGGCGTCCTCCTCGGCCTGGGATGCGGCAGCGGCCGCCTTGTGGGCGCACGCAAGGGCGCGCACCGCATCCTTTACATCGCAACGGATCGTGAGGGTGCCGCTGCTGCTGGGCATCTTGACGAGGCCGTAGGCATGGTGTGTCGCGGCCATGAATTTGGAGAGCGCCGGGTAACCCAAGATGGCATTGTAGGGCAGGCCAATGCGGGCCACGTCGAAAATGACGAGCTCCGTGCGGTAGTTCTTGCGGGTGCCGAAGGTGACAGGAAGACGCACCTGCCCCAGGGGGGCAGTGGAGCCGCCGGTGACGCCTGAGAAGGGCCTAGTGGCCACCAGGCGCCCACCTGGCGCCTGGAGCATCTCGAAAGTCTCCACAGAGAGCACGTTGAGGCCGGTGCCGCCGTCGATGAGCGTGTTGGTGACGGCCACACCGCCGATAGTCGGAGTGCACAGCAGAGGGACAGCCCCTGCAGCCCTGGCGGACCCGGGATGGTCGCTGGCGTCGAAGGAGATGGGGAACTCGGACCACTTGAGGCGGCCGGCGGGCTCGGGCACCTGAAGGGCCGCGCTCACCTTGCGCGTGAAGCACTTGAGATGGCGGCTGGACGGAGGGGCCTGGGCCCCTCCCAGAATGCAGGCCACCCCTCGGGGCCCCTGGGAACCCCCGCTGGTGACACTGGCCTTGGTTGGGCGGCGGCCGCCGACGTCGCTCCGCGCAGACGGGCCGTGGCCCGGAGGAGGAAGAAGGCGGGGAACGGCGCGCCCAGGTCGCTCAGCATGCTGTGGTGAAGTGAACGAGCGGCGAAGGGGCACCTGGCCGCCGCTGGCGGCGAAGACGAGCTCAGTGATGCGCTCGAGCCAGGCGTCACGACTGTCCTTGGAGGGGGGACAGTGCAGCAGCCCCCGAGCCATAAGCAGCGCGGCGCGCGAAGCAAGGGGGCCGCTTCCTGCGGGCGAAGACGCGGTTGAGGAGAGGCCGCAGTCCTGCCCACTCACCGCCGGGTGGACGGAGGAGGGCGCCCACTCCCCAACGGGGCCGGCGGCGGCAGCTCGGCGCGCAGCACGTTCGCGGCGCACGGCGGCGCCGTCCATGTCGGTGCCGAAGTCGAGGTCGAAGGCGCGAAGACGGCAAGTTCCCCTACCTGGCGCGCCAAATGTCGGAGTCTAGGATCTGCGTCCAAGAAACTTCTCCAAGAACTTAGGATTCGAACTCTGGGGGACTTTGCTTGGCAGCCTACGACGGGACTGCGGCGTGGACACGACGGACTCGCTGGCTCTCACCGGACCCGAAGGGGACGCGCGAGCTACCCAGGTTCGGGCCACCATGCGGTGTAATACCCTACTCCTGCTTGTGTTGGATTGCTCTGTGGAGAGCTTGTGCTCGAAGTACAAGAGGTGCGGGGGAGAATGGGTCGATCCCTCTACATGGAAGCAACCCTGCCCCTTTTGTAGTACCTCGGTCCTCTTCCCCGAAAATATGAGTGGGAAAGGGTTGCCACAGGGCGGCAATTCGAAAAGGGGGACAAGAGCGCAGGCTTATCCTGACTAAAGGTGGTCTTCGCATGCTAAAGCAGCTCCTTGTGACGCGCTGGTGGGCTTGGTGATGACCTCCATCCTGGCACGCTGATCCCCCTGATCCTCCTTCACCAAAGAGGAAATATCTTGGGGCTTCCTTCGGGGGGAAGCCAGGCGCCACTGCTCCCTTATCACCAGAATAGAAGCCTGCCTGAGCTGCATCCTGCTGTCCCCGAGCTATACCCTGTTGTCCTCATCCTGTCACTGGGGCATCACCCACGTGACGGGCTGGTCGCCCCGAGGCCAGCACCGTGCGCCACGCCCCGCAAAGCGGCCTCCCGAGGGACTGCCTCACGAGGCGATCCGGGGCTTGCTGGCCTTGCCAGGGCCTGGCCTGGCGATGAGAGGCCTCGCGAGGCTATCCCCTCGTGAGGCGACCCCTCCCGCGCGACGATCCCAGGGCCATCTCACTTGGGCCTACCCAAGCGCAGCCTCCTGGGCCAGAGGCAGACGGGCTGTGGTACCCTGGTTCCCACTGGGCCGACAACGGTTATTTTCTGACGATTTCTCTTTGGTGGTTTTGAGTCGTAGGAAATCCGTACTATCAAGAGGGGGTCCGTTTTTGGAAAGGTTTGGGTGGAATCAACACGTACACAGTCACTTTGCACCCTCCTTCCTTTCCGGCTGTTGGAGCTTTTCTCATCTTGCTTGGGCTTACATGTGGCTTCTAAGCGGTAGTACCGCTCAGACCAGCGGTAGTACCGCTCTGGTGGTACTGCCGCTATTCAGTGCTTCTCGCACTTCCGCTTAGCTTTTGCATTCTGTTTTTGAGCGGTCGTCGGGCGGTAATTCAGAGCGGTAGTACCACTCCCGCAGTACTACGGCTCTGACTAGTACCCCACTACCGCAATTCCCTAGCTTCAGTCTTTGCAATGGTAGTACCGCTCCTGCAGAGCGGTAGTACCGCACCCGCGGTACTACCGCTGTTTCTCTACCGCATGTAGTGCCGCTTATTTTGTGCCTTCTGTTATGCTCTATCCTTCGAGCGGAAGTACAGCGGCAGTACTGAGCGGTAGTACCGCTCTGTGCAGCACTACCGCGCTGTCCTACTCTACTACCGTTGTTCCGTCTGTCCACGCAGCAATTCGCGGTAGTACCGCTCCGGCGGAACTACCGCCTCCCTGATTCGCTCAGTTGCACGTACAGGCCGGAACTTCCATTCCAACGGAAGTACCGCTCGCCCGAGCGGTACTACCACTTAGGCACGGGCTGGGAGTGCATAACGGTTGGATCTTTTCCCTCACTATATAAGTGAGTCTTCTTCTTCAAGTGGACTCGCCTCTTTTGCTCAAAAAGCTCCATTGTTGCTCCAAGCTCCATTTTCATCCGATCTCTCTCCCTAGCCAATAACTCTTGTTGATTTTCTAGGGTTTGCTTGAGAGGGCCTCGATCTACACTTCCACCAAGAGATATTTGATTCCCCCCACTAATCCCTAGCGGATCTTGTTACTCTTGGGTGTTTGAGCGCCCTAGACGGAAGAGGTCACCTCGGAGCCACAATCCATTGTGGTGAAGCTCCGTGGTGGTGTTGGGAGCCTCCAATTCGGTTGTGGAGAGAGCCCCAACCTTGTTTGTAAAGGTCCGGTCGCCGCCTTCAAGGGCACCACTAGTGGAATCACGACATCTTGCATTGTGCGAGGGTGTGAGGAGAATACGGTGGCCCTAGTGGCTTCTTGAGGAGCATTGTGCCTCCACACCGCTCTAACGGAGACGTACTTCCTCTCAAAGGGAAGGAACTTCGACAACACATCCTCGTCTTCACCGACTTCACTTGTGGTTATTTCTTTCCTTTACTTTGTGCAAGATATTGTTGTGTTGTATTGTTTGCTTGCTTGTTGTTGTCATTGTTGTTAGCATCATATAGGTTGCTCACCTAGTTGCATATCTAGACAACCTATTTGTTGCTAAATCTAAATTGTTAAGAAAAGCTAAAAATTGGTAGTTGCCTATTCACCCCCCCTCTAGTCAACCATATCGATCCTTTCAAATGTTATCAACCAAAAGATCTTTAATCATTGCAACATTAGGTTCCATTCTAATTTTTCTAGAGGGTTTAGGTGTTTTAGCTTTACTCTTATTAACCACAATTGAAGCTTTATCATGTTCCTTAATCCTAATAGGAAAAGGGGGTTTCTCAATATAAGCAGCAGGAACAATTGGATCAACATTATAAATGATTGTTTCATCTTTAGCTATAGCAGGTTCCTCACAAATTTCTTCAATAGGTGGATGATATTTAGACCACTTCTCCTTAGGGAGATCAACATGAGCAGCAAATGATTCACAAAAGGTAGCAACTATCTTAGAGTCAAGTCCATATTTAGTACTAAACTTATGAAAAGCATCGGTCTCCATAAAATATTTAACACAATCAAACTCAAGATTTATACCCGACTCATTACCTTTGTCGAATTCCCAATCTTCAGAGTTGCATTTAATTCTTTACAGACGATCACATTTGAATTCAATAGTTTTCTTCATAAAGGAACCTGTAGAAGAAGTATCGAGCATGGATTGATCATTATGAGAATGCCGAGCATAATTTTTTGCATAATTATTTCTCTTGAGAGCTCATGATTGGGGCATGTGTGCATCATATATTTAAGCCTCCCCCAAGCTTGAGAGATACTTTCTCCTTCACGAGGCCAAAAATTATATATATAATTCCGATCACGATGAACCAAATGCATGGGATAAAACTCCTGGCGAAATTCCAGCTTTAACCGGTTCCAATCCCATGTTCTAGTATCATCCAATAGCCTGTATCATGTCAATGCCTTTCCCTCCAAAGATAAAGGGAATACTTTCTTCTTAACTCTATCCTCGGATAAACTTGCAAGCTTAAACAATCCACAAATTTCATCTATATAGATCAAGTGCATATCAGGGTGTACCGTTCCATCTCCTGCATAAGGATTAGCTAGCAATTTCTCTAACATACCCGAAGGAATTTCATAATAAATATTTTCAGTAGGTTCAGTAGGTTGAGGAGTAACTCTCATTGCTTCCGGTCGAGGTGAAGATACCCCGAACAAGCCCCTCAAAGGATTATTTTCCATAGTGACAAGTGACAGTGAATTTCAGCACGTAATAAAAAATGTTTCCTTACCAAATTCCACTTACCAAAGGCGCTTCCCTCCCCGGCAATGGTGCCAAAAAAGAGTCTTGACGACCCACAAGTATAGGGGATCAATCATAGTCCTTTCGATAAGTAAGAGTGTCGAACCCAACGA
Source organism: Elymus sibiricus (assembly GCA_039707655.1). Lineage (NCBI taxonomy): Eukaryota > Viridiplantae > Streptophyta > Magnoliopsida > Poales > Poaceae > Elymus > Elymus sibiricus. The sequence continues at coordinate 193,924,214 of CM077664.1, read as the reverse complement.
GGAGCAGAAGGAAATGATAAGCGGTTTTCAGCAAGGTATTCTCTGCAAGTACTGAAAGTAGCGGTAACAGATAGTTTTGTAGCAAGATAATTCGTAACAAGTAACAAGTAACAATAGTAATAAGGTGCAGCAAGATGTCCCAATCCTTTTTATAGCAAAGGACAAGCCGGAAAGTTCTCTTATAATAAGGAAAGTGTTCTTGAGGACACATGGGAATTGTAGTCTAGTCACGTTCATCATGTTTAGTTGATTTGCGTTCGCTACTTTGATAATTTGATATGTGGGTGAACCGGTGCTAGGGTGTTGTTCTTACTTGAACAAACAACCCTCTTATGATTACCCCGTCTCGCAAGCATCCGCAACTACAAAACAAGAATTAAGATAAATCTAACAATACCATGAAACATATGGATCCAAATCAGCCCCTTACGGAATAACGCATAAACTAGGATTTAAGCTTCTGTCACTCTCGCAACCCATCATCTACTTATTACTCCCCAATGACCTACCTTAGGCCCAAGTATGGTGAAGTGTCATGTAGTCGATGTTCACATGACACCACTAAAGGAAGAACAACATACATATCATCAAAATATCGAATGAATACCAACTTCACATGATTACTTATAACGAGACTTCTCCCATGTCCTCAAGAACAAAAGTAACTACTCACAAATCATATTCATGTTCAAGATCAGAGGTGTATTGAATATGCTTGAGGATCTGAACATATAATCTTCCACCAAATAAACCAACTAGCATCAACTACGAGATGTAATCAACACTACTAGCAACCCACAGGTACCAATCTGAGGTTTTGGGACAAAGATTGAATACAAGAGATGAACTAGGGTTTGAGATGAGATGGTGCTGGTGAAGATGTTGATGAAGATTGGTCCTCCCATGATGAGAGGATCGTTGGTGTTGTCGATGGCTTCGATTTTCCCCTCCCGGAGGGAAGTATCCCCGGCGGAATCGCTCCACCGGAGAGCAAATGTGCTCCTACGCAGGTTCCACCTCAAGACGGTGGCGCTTCGTCCCGAAAGTCTTTCTTGTAATTTTTTGAGGGCAAATGGCTTCATATAGCAGAAGGAGGGGGCCAGAGGCCAGCTGTGGGCCCCATAAGGCATCAGGGCATGCCCTGGGGGGGTGGGCGCGCCCTGTTGCCTTGTGAGCGACAGGTGGCCCCCCTCCGGTGGATCTTCGTTCCGGTATTTTTTGTATATTTAATAAAAAATCTCTGTAAAGTTTCAGGTCATTTGGAGCTCCGTAGAATAGCTATCTCTGCTGTAGCTATTTTAGGTCCAGTATTCCAGCTGCTGGTAATTTCCCTCTCCATGCAAACCTTGCAAATTAAGAGTGAAAAGGCACTAGAATTGCATTATAAAGTGAAATAATGACTAAAAACATTATAAATAACAGTAGGAAAACATGATGCAAAATGGACGTATCAGTAACCGCCCCACGCTTAGAACTAAACTAGGGAAAATTACGAAAGTAAAGAGAAAATGCAGTTATTAAAAGAGAGCTTGAGAAGTGGTTACCTCCCCAAGCTTAAGATTAAGCAAGGGTTAGACACTTTTACCGTTGAGGCACATATGACCTCTCTTCTAATAGACATGGACCTTGCTTCAATGGACTCCTTGTTGTGGTCAAGCGGCTGCCCTCCGATAGAACCTGCTAGAAAGAAACTAAAAGAAAACAAAATATTTTTGTTCTTTTGTGGTTTTTCATTTTTTTGTAGCACAAAGGATTAGCAACACAAGTGGTAAAAATATACCTCACAATGATCTGTTCATTAACCTAAGCACCTCGCTTAAGTGAACAAACTATTTCTAGGAGTGATCTGCCCCTAGGTTTGGATGAAGTGCGTGTGAGACAAGGTAAAACCCAAGTGTTCAGATCCTAGGTGCCTAATTTAAAAGGGAGATCCTCACTTAAGGTGAGAAACTCGATACTAAGAGAATTTTATTTGAGCGAGGTTCGTATTGGAAAACGTTACCGGGCACTTGTCGGTGAAGTTCATCATAATGACTTGTGTGGATCTTTTATACGGTTGGCACCATACCGTACACTTCAGCACATAAGGTCCAAGCCCCTACAAAAATAGCACACAAAATAAAAAACATCGGTTCGGTATACGAACGGAGTTCGTATACCCAACCGGCAAAAGGAAATAAAAGGAAACATAGTTGCTATGGAGATTTATTGACTACGGAGTTTCAGAGGTAGTTAACATTTACTAGGAAGCAAATAATCAGTTTGAAAATACCTCAGCGACCTCAGACGTCGAAAATAAATTGAATGGAGGTATTTTTGCCTTCATACGAGCGCACATACGACCAGATGCGATCGTATGGAACGCCGTCGTGCATTCTATGGATGCATGCCCAGCGTCATCCTTTGATACGGGAGCCCGTACGAGTGGGTGTGCTTGTATGAGACACCGTCTTTTACTCTGGAAAAACTGATTGTCGGGGTGGACCTGGCATATGGGCGCACGTACGAGCAAGAGCGCTCGCACGGTACGCCGTCTTTAGCTCTGTGGAGGTGCTCCTATGTGGTCATCAGGTGATACGACCGCTCGTACGAGCACTTGCACTCATACGGTAGGCCGTCTTTTGCTCTGGCCTTCTTATTCTTGCGGCCACGAGCTCATACGGGCGTCAGTACGACCGGGGCGATCGTATGGTACGCTGCCTTTTCAGCTGGAGCTGCAAAACTGCATGAAACTTTTTGTGCTCCCTCCTCACGTTAGGCACATAACAAAATTGCATAAAAGTAGGAGGAGGTATGCAGCAAAATAAAGGCTACCGACATGCTATAAATTTTACCAATGAAAACAACACGAAACCAACTCAAATAGCAACTACTCAAAACAAAACAAAAGTGTCAATTAATGCAACATGAATGCAACTAGACTCAAGACACAAAACTAAGAAAGACACCTACAGACTTCCGGGTTACCTCCCAGGCAGTGCTTTCTTTATAGCCATATAGCTAGGCTTTGGTGCTCCATAAGGTCATCCACCCGGATCCCAAGGGGTGTCGACCCCGAGTGTCAGACCAGACTCTGACCGGGGTTTGGAGCACCTCATAGCAGGGCTCGGTCGGAGTCGTACTCGCTTCTGGTGCACTGGCATCATATATGTAAATGCGTACTTGCTTCTTGGCGAGTACCAATGCATCCGATTCATTGGAAATGCCTACAAGGTTAGCAGCTGCAATTTGACAATATTTTTATAACCGAGAGGATATGAAGCTATTAGGAAGTCATAACCTTCTTCTTCATCTTCAGTGTACCTGGGAATGTTAGTATCCAAATTTGCAAATTCAATATCATGGCTATTATCATCTATAAGACTTTGCAATTTACTCTCCAAAGGAGGTCTATGGAGAGCCTGCAGAAAATCAGCCCATATATCATCAAGATCAATTTCAGAATATGCAATTTGGGGTTTGTCCAATATTGACAAATCCACAGGTATAGAGGAATGATCAGGCATCATGGTGGTTGAATTATTCTCTGATAACTCTGATAACTCACCCTCCTTTTGTGCTATCTCATCCCTAAGACGAATGCCAATTGGTGTTTCATCAAAAGGAGTCATCGGAGGCACATTGGGAACAATGCCAATATCTAGTTCATCTCTAACAATAAACTTTGAAACATCAGCCCTCACTATACCCTCCCGCGGAGAATATTCAAGCATCATTTCAATAGGTTCCATGAAAGCTCTAATAGAACGTAGATATGATAAATGATCATCGAGCTGGGCATTAATGGTGTCTAGAAATTTACCATGATCGGTAGGAGTTGTTGGAAGGGGGCCCTTCCCTCCTTCATCTCCATGTTCCTTCTCTGGCTTATCTCCTAGACACACTTCTTGGAATGTGATTCCCTGAATATTTTTCTCCCATCGCTCGATTATCTCCTTGAATTCTTTTATGAGGTCATGTTCCTGCAACATAGAGGCTTTGGAAGCGTCAGTTCACTTCTCATAATCTTTAATAAAAGGGGTATTATGGAGATTGTTAGTAATACACCATTTATGAATACTCTCCAATAAACCCATATGTTTCAAGATCCCTTCATGTCATAGAGAGAGCTCCTTCACCCTGTTCATCAGATCTAATGTTCTGTATAAGAGCATTAGTTCCTCAACATACTCAACACATTCAGATGGAAGGCATTTACGGTTGTATGATGCTATAAAGGGATAGGGTGAAATTTGCAGCTGTAGGTCTTATGGAAAATGGACTTATAATTCTTACAAGATAATATTAGTATAGCTTCAGCGATAATATCCAATGCCTCCAATTTATCACCCACTTCAATACCTTTAGATGAATGTTGGTGTTGAGCATAAACCGTTCCTCTCTCTTTGATTTGTTTCATTGTAGCCATCCTAGTTCCTGCAGAAGACATCTCAAAGCAAAAAAAATTGTATTTTTCGTTAAATAGCAACAAACATAAATAAACTATATGCGAGCAGGTAAGTAATAACCAAGCGCTATGCTCCCCGGCAACGGCGCCAGAAAATGCTTGATGACCTGCAAGTGCACAGGGCTATTGTAGCACTTTCGTGATAAGTGAAGTGTCAAACCCACAGGGAGCAAGCAAGAAGGAATTACAAACCCCACAACTACGCTATCACTTATGTAGTTACGTACGCACCCAAACCGTAGTTTGGAAATAGCCTATTACAGTAAGTTGCTAGGAAGACAAATAAAAGGATAGTGTTTACTCAACTACAAGAAATAAAAGACAGAAAAATAAAGAGACTAAACTAAGGGAACAATGCTTGAGTAGTAAACGTTCTCGAGGGAATTAGAGTCATTACCACAAGTATGATGCTAACAACACATGATAGACATGGCTCTCTAATTGTATCACTAAGCCACTTGTATATGACCTCACGTGGGCGGAACCAATAAAGTACGCATTCCTGATGTCTACTACGCAACTTTTATTCTTGTAGACGTTGTTGGGCCTCCAAGTGCAGAGTTTTGTAGGACAGTAGCAAATTCCCCTCAAGTGGATGACCTAAGGTTTATCAATATGTGGGAGGCATAGGATGAAGATGGTCTCTCTCAAACAACCCTGCAATCAAATACAAGAAATATCTTATGTCCCCAACACACCCAATACAATGGTAGATTGTATAGGTGCACTAGTTCGGCAAAGAGATGGTGATACAAGTGTAGTATGGATAGTAGATATAGGTTTTTGTAATCTAAAAATATAAAAACAGCAAGGTAGAAAGTGATAAAATGGAGCACAAACGGTATTGCAATGCTTGAAAACAAGGCCTAGGGTTCATACTTTCACTAGTGCAATCTCTCAACAATGCTAACATAATTGAATCATATAACAATCCATCAACGTGTGATAATGAATCACTCCAAAGTTTCTATCGGAGAATGTAGGACGAAAACGTGTATCAACCTATGTGCTTAGATTACCCCAATATCACCACGGGAATCCGCAAGTTGAATACCAAAACATACATCAAGTAACTCAATAGAATACCCCATTGTCACCACGGGTATCCACATGCAAGACATACAACAAGTGATCTCAAATCCAATATTCAATCCGACATAACAAAACCTCAAAGAGCAAGACTCAATTCATCACAACAAGATAGAGAGAGCAAAGAAACACCATATGATCCAACTATATTAACAAAGCTCACGGTACATCAAGATCGTGCCAAATCAAGAACACAAGAGAGAGAGAGAGAGAGAGAGAGATCAAACACATAGCTACTGGTACATACCCTCAGCCCCGAGGGTGAACTACTCCCTCCTCGCCATGGAGACCGCCGGGATGATGAAGATGGCCTCCGGTGATGATTCCCCCCCCCCTCCGGCAGAGTGCCGGAACAGGGCTCCGGATGAAATCGCTTCGGTACAGAGGCTTGCGGCAGCAGCGTCGAAGTTCTAGGTTTCTTTCTGGGGTTTTTGGTATTAATAGGAATTTTTGGCATTGATTTCACGTCAAGAGGGCCCACGAGGGAGCGACAAGCTCGCTAGGCCCTCCCTACCCCCCAGGGTGCGCCTAGCAGGCTTGTCGCTTCCTCGTGACTCTTCTGGTCCTTCCACGAAGCTTCGGGGGTCTCTTATGTTCCAAAAAAAATCACCAAAAAGTTTCAGCCAATTCCGAGAACTTTTATTTCTGCATAAAAAACAACACCACGGTAGTTCTGCTGAAAACAGCGTCAGTCCGGGTTAGTTCTAATCAAATCATACCAAAACCATATAAAATTGTTGTAAACATGGCATGAATACTTCATAAATTATAGATACGTTGGAGACGTATCAGCATCCCCAAGCTTAATTCCTGCTCGTCCCCGAGTAGGTAAATGATAAAAGAAATAATTTATGAAGTGTGAATGCTAGCATAGTGCATAAGTTTGGTCAATGATAATTTCAATCACTTTTCCTAGCATCATTATATATCATAAACAGTAGCTCATCTCATAAAACTTCTCATGATAAAGTAGCAAGCTATCCACATGTTAAAGTATAGATCATAAACTTTCTTGAAAACAAACAAACTATGTTCTCAGTCATCAAACAATTGCAATTCATCTTATTTTCGGGAAGGGTCTATGTAAGAGCTTTGATTTAGCAAATTCTACATACTCAAATATCATATAGTCTTCCATGATTGCTGACACTCAAAGCATATTTTTAGAACAAATCGTTTCAGTCAAACACATAGGAAGATAGGGGCTTAATGTTTTGCCTCCCAACTTATTTATCTCAGGGATAATGTTAACAATAATAACTCATGATCACATATATTCAACTGGATATATGTGCCTGGATCTTTCCCCACCACATGATGCTTGCCAAGAGAGAAAATAAAAACGGAATAGAGAAGAACACTATTGACTCTTGCATAAAAGTAAATACATAAAGTAAAAGATAGGCCCTTCGCAGAGGGAAGCAGAGGTTGTCATGCGTTTTTTTTTATTTTTGGATGTGCAAACTCTTAATGTAAAGGAACGTCACTTTATATTTCCCCTTGTGATAGCAACCTTCATTATGCAGTCTGTCGCTTTTATTTCTTCACCATCACAAGATCGTACAAAGCTTATTTTCCCTTACAATAAAAGTTCATACATATTTGGGATAATTAATTTTATGCCCCTAGTTGGGTCCCACTCGTCTGTTTTACCCCTAACTTCAGAAACTCACCTGTTCTGTACAAGCCACTTTACAATTCTTATGCTTTTGCCCTTTGACCCTTTGACCGTCACTTTGAAAAAATCATAACAAATTCATACTAACTCAGAAAAATGCAAATAAGATATCAAAATGTTCACAAAAACATCACCTATATGTGCATGTCATTTTCATTCTTAACAAAAGTGTTGGAAAGTCCTCATCTTAGTTTTAGCTCATATGACCTTAGCATGAACAGTACAATGTAAAAAAAATCAAAAAATTCTAAATTTTTTTGGTGGCAAACATTGACCAATGTTTTGAGTGCTTGCCAAGTTTCATAACAGAATGACATTCGTGGAAGTCGTGGCAAGAATTTTTTGAATTTTTTTAGATTGTACTGTTCATGCTAAGGTCATATGAGCTAAAACTGAGATGAGGACTTTCCAACAGTTTTGTCAAGAATGAAAATGGCATGCACATATAGGTGATGTTTTTGTGAACATTTTGATATCTTATTTGTATTTTTCTGAGTTAGTATGAATTTGTTATGATTTTTTCAAAGTGACGGTCAAAGGGTCAAAGGGCAAAAGCATAAGAATTGCAAAGTGGCTTGTACAGAACAAGTGAGTTTCTGAAGTTAGGGGTAAAACAGACGAGTGGGACCCAACTAGGGGCATAAAACAAATTATCCCTGCATATTTAGGAGCAATTTGTATTGCTTTTGCACCGATGACAACTTAGTTGAAGGATCTTATTCAATCCATAGGTAGATATAGTGGACTCTCATGGCAAGAAACTGGGTTTAAGGGTTTTTGGATGCACAAGTAGTATTTCTACTTAGTATGAAGTTTTGGCTAGCAAAGGAAGGGGGGGAAGCACCACATGTTAGAGGATCCAAGAGCATATAACTTCTATGTGAATATAAACAAACATAACCCATTACGTTGTCTTCCTTGTCCAACATCAACTACTTGATCAAGGTTGAAAATAATTAATGGGGGCTCACAATCATAGAAGATGTCCAAGATAATATATTTATATGTGAAATCTCTCTTCCTTCAATATTCTTTCACGAATTGTTGAAGTGACCAATGTTGTGTTTGCTAACTTTCAATAAATTTTACCACTGATACTTCTTATATGTGAAGTCAATACTCTCCATGGGACAAGCATATGAAGCACATATAATTTCAACTTTATGATATTCAATTCATTCAACAATTTACTCTTGGGATATAAATGAAGCACGAGAGCAAATGACAAACTACTCCAAAAGATATAAGTAAAGAACAATGAGTAGTCAAACAATTAAGTAGCTATGTGAAGACTCTCTCCAACTAAAAACTTTCAGATCTAAGTATTTTATTCAAACAGCAAACAAAATGAAAATAAAAGGACACTCCAAGAATAGCACATATCATGTGAAGAAGTAAAAACTTAGGCTAACCGATAGGTGTTAATGAAGAAAGGTGGGATGCCTATCGGGGCATTCCCAAGCTTATTTGCTTGAGACTTTTTGGAATGTTATCTTGGGGATCCTTGGGCATCCCCAAGCTTGAGCTCTTGTGTCTCCTTAATTCCTCTCATATCATGGCTTCTCCTAAATCTTAAAACTTCATCCACACAAAACTCAACAAGAACTCGTGAGATAAGTTAGTATAAATCAACTCAAAGTCTTAACATTATCTACTGTAGCAAATCACTAAAATTATAATTAAACATTGCATACTAAATGCCTCCACAAATAGAAACATTAAACAAGGAACATATGCAAACAATGCAACTATAACCGAAATTTGTCTAAACAGAATAGTCTGTAAAGGGTGAATAAGAATTCATACTTCCCTAACTCCAAAACTTCTGAAAAATTACCACGTGACAGAGCACTCATGCATTCTTACTGTGTAAAAATTTCAGTTTTTTATCATGTTCTGACTATTCAGGAATATTCTGGACATAACAGAAAACTTTCTGTTTTCAAACAGCAACACATGAACTTGCAAACTGAGCATGGTAAAGGCTACAATTAGCATTTTATTAAACTAAAAGATACAAATCATGATTATTTATAATGGCAAGCAAATATAAATAAAATAAAATGATGCTCCAAGCAAAACTCATATTTTGTGACGAATAAAAATATAGCTCCGAGTGAGGTTACCGATAGTGTTGAAGACGAAAGAGGGGATGCCTTCCGGGGCATCCCCAAGCTTAGAAGCTTGGGTATTCCTTGAACATTACCTTGGGGTGCCTTGGGCATCCCCAAGCTTAGGGTATTGCCGCTCCTTATTCTCCTCATATCGATATCTCAACCAAAACTTGAAAACTTCAATCACACAAAACATAACAGAATTTGTGAGATAGGTTAGTATGATAAAGACAAATCATCCACTTAGGTACTATCAAGACAAGATTCATAATTGTTCTCACATAATGCCTACTGTACTCTATCATTTCCACAATTTATATTGACCAATATAAGCTATGGAAACACTAAAACAAGCAAACTATTCACCAAAAACAGAATCTATCCAAAACAGAACAGCATGTAGTGAGAGATTTAAAAACCATACTTCTGTACTTCCAAAAATTCTGAAAACTTAGGAAAACGTAAACAATTTGTAATCCAATACTCTGTAAAAATTCAGAATTTTCTCACGCTCCAGTACAGAATAGAAATTCCAGCACTAGACGCAAAAGTTTCTGTTTTTGCACAGAATCAAGTCAACTATCATCCACACTATCCCAAAGGCTTTACTTGGCACATTATTGAAACAAAACATACAAAACATGATTACTACAGTAGCTAAATCATGTGAACACACAAAAACAGTAGGGATAAATATTGGGTTGTCTCCCAACAAGCGCTTTTCTTTAATGCCTTTTTAGCTAGGCATGATGATTTCAATGATGCTCGCATAAAAGTAAAGAATTGAAACACAAAGAGAGCATCATGAAGCATATGACTAGAACATTTAAGCCTAATCCACTTCCTATGCATAGCGATTTTTTGAGCAAACAACTTATGGGAGCAAGAATCAACTAGCATAGGAAGGCAAAACAAGTATAAGTTCAAAACTTTCAACACATAGAGAGGAAACTTCATATTATTGCAACACCTAGAAGCATATGATCCTCTCTCATAATAATTTTAAGTAGCATCATGAATGAATTCAACAATATATCCATCACACAAATCATTCCTTTCATGATCCACAAGCATAGAATTTTTACTACTCTCCACATAAGCAATTTTCTTCTCATTCATAATAGTGGTAGCAAACTCAACAAAATAACTATCATGAGATACTTGATTGGCATAACCAAATTGAAAATTAAAATCATGTTGACAAGTTTCATAGTTATCATTATTCAATATAGCATACATGTCATCACAATAATCATCATAGATAGCAACTTTCTTATCATAGTCAATTGTAACCTCTTCCAAAATAGTGGAATCATCATTAAATAAAGTCATGAACTCTCCAAATCCACTTTTATCATTATTCCAATAAGATTCAACACCCTCCAAAATAGTGGGATCATTATTACATAAAGTTGACACTGTTCCAAACCCACTTCCATAATTGTAATCATCATAGATAGGAGGCATGTATCATCATAATAAATTTGCTCATCAAAACTTGGGGGGCTAAAAATATCATCTTCATCAAACATAGCATCCCCAAGCTTATGACTTTGCATATCATTAGCATCATGGATATTCATAGAAAGCATACTAACAACATTGCAATCATGCTCATCATTCAAAAGACTCACATTAAACATTTTATTAAATTCTTCCTCTAACAATTGAGCACAATTATCGGAATCCTTATTTTCAAGAAAGACATTATAAAGATAAAGCATTTGAGGCAACCTCAATTCCATTTTTTTTGTAGTTTTATTTTATAAACCAAACTAGTGATAAAACAAGAAACTGTAACACCCCGATTTTTGGCCCTTTCTTTTTCTTTTGGATTTCTTCGACGTTTTATTTGGAGTTCTTTTCGGTGGCTCTGTGGTCTTGAAACCTGGGAAGATCATCTCTTCTTCTTCTCCCAAGCGGCTTGTCACTCTCAAATCTTTCTCAAGACCATGTCATTTCCATCTTAGCCCAACCCTAATTTTTATTTCTTGGGAATATTCCTTTTTCTATTAAAGGAATAGTCCTTTTTGCCCTAGGTTGTGAAGCAACCTATATTTCTGTCATTCCCAAAATTCCCACAAAATTCTCATAAATTCTTTGGGTCATATATTCCACTAATATGTCAAAATCCATCCTTGCCTAGTTCAAAAATAATTCAGGAATATTCATTTCCTATTCTGTCCAGAATGGCACTTTGTGAAGGAAGTGCTATTTATATTTTCTTGATTGCCCTAAAACTTTTGAGCACTCTTTAATAACCAAATAATTGCTTCATGCCAAAATGCAACTTCATTTGCCTAGTAAATCTTCCTCAACAAATTTCCAAAGTTTTTGACCAGAGAGAAGCTTTGTAAAGGAAGTACTGGCTAGGCTAATCCAAATGAGTTGAAATTTTTATAGATCATTCATATGATCAAATCATTACTCTCTACCAAATTTCATCTCCATACAACAATATATGTGAGCACACCATCCAATATTTGTTTCTGGTCATAATTTCAGTTTGTGAAGCAACTATATTTTGTATTGCTTCATAAAATCTGAAATTAATCCAGGACCTAAATATCCCTATATCCATTGGGCATGCCAAGGTTCACATCATTTTGCCAAGCCATTTTCTCCACAAAATTCCCCCAAGTTTCTGTCCAGTAGAAAGCATTGTGAAGGAAGTACCAAGTTGGTGTATCCAAATGGTATGAAATTTTGATAGTGCCTTCATATGCCCAAATAATCATCCTACACCAAATTTTAGCTCTATCCAACACTCCATGTGAGTGCAGCTTCATGATCTAGTTTCTGGACCAGATTTTGCAGTTGTAAAGCAACTATGTTAAATCCTGGTCCAACTCCTTTCATATTTCACAGGATTGTAGTCCTTCCTACCCTAAACCCCTGTGACATCCTGGTTATCCCTTATCCCTTTTATTTTGACCACAACTTCATGATCAAGTTGGCTACAGCAAACTTCTGTTGATTCTACCCATTAGCACAAAGTGGCTTTCTTCGTTCTATCACTTCAGAGAGATCCTACTTTGGTAGGACTACACGCTAGACATGTTTTTACTGGCCATAGCACACCGCGTGCGCCTGTGCATGCGGTGACCACGCGGCTGGGAGGCCATTGTCGCGCTCTCTGCGTCGTTTTGCTGCGGGTCCCTTCTCCCCGTCCGCCTCTGCTCGTCCCCTGGTGCCGTCCACCCTCCTCCATCGCCCACGTAGCCCCCTGGCCCCTCTCCCCCTCCTCTCTCTCGCCCGACGCGTCGCGGCGACCACGTCCGGGAGCAGACCGCGTCTGCTCCACCACGGTCGGTCGGCCACGCCGCCCCGAGCCTTCTCGAGCACGCCCGAGCTCCCTCTGCTCCTCGTGAACCCTCTGGACGCGTCGCCTCTGCTCCTCCGCGCGTCCCCAAGCCCCGGCGGGCGGCGCACGCGTCGCCCCGACCACGAGCTCACCCCGGCTATTTAAGCCGTTCCCGAGCCTCCCCGAGCAGCTAAACCTCCTCTCCTCCCTCATAGCATCCACCCTAGCCACTCCATTGAGCTCGAGGAGCTCTCTTCGCTCGCCATTGCCACCATGACCGCCGCTTCGGTCCGCTCAAATTCGAGCGGCACGGCGCCTCCCTCTCCCTGCTGCCACCACTAGACGCCTCCACCACCACCCTAGACCCACCCCATAGCCTCGGTCCCTCCTCCCCGCCGCCGTGCCGTGCGCCCCGTTGACGGCCGACTGCCTCGTCCGCGGCGCCCCCTAGCCGCCGCTGCTACGGCCGTCCTCGGTGTCCGCATCCAGCCAGGACGGAGGCGGCGCTCCCTCCCGTGCTCGCCGGTGGTCGGAGCTGCGCCTGAGGTGGCCGGAGCCGCCGGGGCCAGCGTCGGCCGTGCCTTTGCCTTGCTGCTCTTCTGTACCGCAGGCGAACGGAAGGAGGTAGAAGACGAGCCCCCCTGTGGGACCCGCAGTCCCACTCGTCAGCCTCTACGCGTTGACCAGGCCGGCCCGCTGACGTGGATAAGTGGAGGCGTATTCTTCAGAATACGTCTTCCTCCACGAAAAGCGTACTCCAGTTCTTCTTCGGGCAAAAATACCCTTCCTCCTCTGGAAAGCGTACTCTCCAGAATGCGCTTTCTGTTTTTCAGCCGTCGTCGCCGAAACCCTTATATTGTGAATGTTCACCCGTTAGCAGCAGAAATGGACAGATTTTATTTGTTTTCTGCCTAACGAACGAACGGCCACAACTTTTTAACCGTGACTCCGAATCAGGTTATTCCAAAGCCCACGTTCTCTGTTCGTCGAGCCCGTTCCGATGGAATCATTTTCACCATGCTCTAACATTCTAAAAATGACCATTTTGCCCTTGCCCTTAAACAGCCCCCTTCGAGAGGGAAACGTTTTCGGCAAATTTTTCCGCGAGTGTCTCGCACTTCTCCCCGGTGAATCCTTCATACCCAGGCAAGCCACAACAGCCACTTGCATGATGGCATTGCAGTAGCCATAGTTTCCACTGTAATATTTAAATAATTGCTTGTTCATTTAATGATTTTGCTAATACTTTGAACATGCTTGTGCATCCATGTCCATGCTTATGCCATGTTCATTTTTATCTAGTAAGTGATATGATTAATTGCTAATGTTATTATTATCATGCTTTATTCTTGTAATCACTTCCGATGCTAGTGATAATGATATGCTCACATGAGTAGTTACGGTTTGATATGAAACTACTTGTGATATTCATGATTATCGTTATGCTATGTTCATTTGCATCCCGTAGACTAAATGATTTATCATTGTTGATGTAATGATGTTAAATGGTTATGTTGCCCATCCATGGTTACACTGATATCATGCTCATATGCATGGTTATTTCATTATGTTATTATGACTCAGCTCATCACCATTCAAGTTGAACCTGACATTAATCGAACTTGAACAAGGCTGTTGGCTGAGTCATGGTGCCACCGAATCGAGCTCACCAGTGCAGCCACACTTGCCTGGATGGGGAGGCCCTAATGAGGTCTATTATCATGCCTCTCGCCGGTGCCTCCTACTAGGGAAGGTTATGGGCGCGCGCTACCCTGATCAGGTAGGCGGCCATAGCCTTGTGTCCCCGAGTTTTACGGTACCGAGGTCCCCGATTGGGACGATGTTTTGTTTTGGCCACGACGGTGCAGCCACATAGGTGGCGGATGTCACGAGTTGACATCGGGGCCACCCATGACATAGCCCAAAGGGGAGTTTCTCGGAGTGGCTGGGAGAGTGTCATGCAATAGATTGGTTTTGTCGGAATGTCGTTGGTCCACCCAAATGGGAGCATGAGGCCATGAATTCCGTGGTGTGGGTACAGTGTACTAACCTCTGCAGAGTGTATAATCTATCGATAGCCGCGTCCTCGGTCATGGACACAGTTCGTAGTAGGTCACACTATGGGTCAACAGTAATAATAACCTGAATAATAACAACTCCGGTTCGATGAGAAAAGAAGTTGGTTGATCTTCATGTGGTCACGAGATGATCACGATGGTATTCTTGATGATGGTTGATCATTAGGTGATCGTGTGATGATCACGACGGTAAGAAAGATTGATACCTATGGTGGTTACGAGATAACCTCCGAGCAGAGTAAGTGAGTCCATGAGACCTTAAACGTCGACCCCCTTGCATGCTAGTGCTAGTACCATCATGTTCATATCATGAATTATATGTACATGCCATGCTCATGTTGTTCTAGTAGTATCGTGTTCATCATTGAGGATTAACCTGTAAATGCCATGCCGTTGTTTGTCTTGATTGCTTTGGTTGCTGTGAGTTGCGAGTACATTCAAAGTACTCACCTGGCGTGTCGTGCCAGATTGCAGGTCATGCCGTGATTGATTGATTGTCGAGGATCCCAAAGTTGCACTCTAGGATTGCGTCCCAGCCAGAGTCCCTGTAGAGTGGAGTCCATCACCATTGTCGTTGTTCCGCTACTAGAATTTATTCCGCTTCGAGATGTTCCGCTGCTAGCATAGAACTTCCTTAGCAGGCGAGGTGTCGCCATGACCCTGTAACCTTTGTAATATCGGACCCTGGTTCCACGATTATTTGTAATAAAGAGCTGATTTGTTCTATGCCAAGCAGTGCCATATTCCAGAAGACTTGATATCTGGGCTGGAATACGGGGTGTTCCTGTTAGGACCGAGAGTATATCGACCAGAGGGGGGTGAATGGGAGATTCAAAAATTCTTGCGAAGGTTTTGAACCAATCCCAAACACAGCAGCGGAATGATATGGTTCGGTAGAGTAACACTTGAAAGAGCTCGCTATAGAATGATAAATATGTCGAAGTATAAATCAGTTATCATTCGATCACAAGTTCAACAGATATTAATGCAATATACGAGCAGATCCAGCGGCACGAGGAAAAACAATGTAATGACAATGATGGAAATGCACAGAGATGGATGACAGGATAAGGATTCGGTAGAGAAAAAAATTACCCCGGCTTACAGATATACGAGGAGAATTAAACTAGCCTGAGACGATGGAAAAACTGTGATTGATCAGATACAACTATCGACACTGAGCACGAAGGTAAACTGCTGAATGAAATGCAGTAGTGTAAAGCGAACCAGTGGTGCACGATGGCGACAGGAGAATTTGGTAGACCAGTTCGCCCTTCTGCCAAAGGACTACGTCTGGTTGGAGGGGTTGTGATTTAACACAGAGGATAAACTCTCCTCGCCCTATTCTCCTTCAACTCGGAGCTGATCAGACTCCAGTTGATTTCACTCGTGGTAGATACTTGTCGGCGATCTCCAAACCTTCGACAGACTTCTTCGCGAACCACAATGACTCTTGGTTGCTGAAGATCTTGCTCGGTGAAGACAATTACTCTTCGACACTCGAGCCGACACCTATCCATCTAGAGAGTGCGCAGCTCTCAATAGTAATAGGTACAAGAACTCTAACTCAGAACTACTGTGATGCTCAACCACTGTCTAAGTTTCGGCTCTTGATTTTTTCTCTCGGTGGATCTTAAACTCAAATCACTCGGAGAGGGGTTGCTCAATCAATCTTCTCAGAAATCTTAAGCGGAGCAGCCAACGGGCAACGTTGGAGCAGGGTGGCTATTTATAGCCGCAGCCTTCCCTGATGGGAAATGACCAAATTGGACATGTGGAGCAGCCAATGGCCGAACGACACGAGTCCAACGGTCGGAATTGAGCACAACGGTAACATTACGTGCGGAGCAAGTAATGCTAACTCCTCAGTTCGAAAGATATCTCCTACAGCGAAGAAGAACAACGTCTCTTGCTGGTAGGTAATCATTCGAAGCATAAAGAGATTTCTCTCAGTCTCGCATAGGTTTGGGCTAAGCATCACAGCGGATCTAAGCTTCGAGAACCTATACCCCTCTTAATAGTACGGAGGTCCTATGACTCAAATGAATGAAAGAGGAACAACGAAAAGAATGCTACGTCTTCACTTCGTCTTCATCTTTCACCGCTGCAGTCAAATTCTTCGGATAGAATCACCGAACCAATTGCTTCGCGTCAGCAATGAAATTTTCGAGGGGTCATCTCCTTCACTTCATTCTTCTCATCTACAAGTCCTCACATGATGTAGCTCGTACTTCTCTGCAACGCAGATATTCTTCGGTGAAGTTCCTCGAACTGTACACCGGAGACAGCATTCTCTTCGGTACAGCATGGACTATTTCTCTTTGTGTGCACTAGCAAACAAATCAGTCCATGCCTGTTTCTGTCAACAATCTCCAAAACATACGAGGGCAAGTATTGCACCAACAATCTCCCCCTTTTTGGACGATTGTTGACAAAACAGAACACATCGATAGATAGATAACAGAATGAAATGAAGTGTGATAGACGAGAGATAAATACGAAGATAAAATACGCTCCCCCTAAAGATATGCATTATTCTGATTGGAGTAAGCATAGGAGATAATACGTAGGGTGGCGAGATTAATCTTCGTATGAGTGACATTAGCAGATGGCTTCATTCGTAGTTTCATCCAATGCACTCGACGGTGTCTGAGATATTTCCTGCCACACACAACCTTTGACATAGATTAGTTAGATAGCAAAGATAGCATGAAAACGTTGTGGCAAAAGGATACGCCATGAAGATTTTCTCAGAACACCGATTAAATCCACACAAGATATAACTTTTCCTGCAAATTAGATGTTCGAGGAATAATCAGAGCAAAGGAGAGCAAAGGAGTCACAAGTGTATATGCCTCAGACAATGTTTTCCTGCAATAAAGATGATCTCATAGATATATGCTGAAAGCACATTTGCTCCCTTGGTGGTTTTTGTAATTCATAACAACATATATCTCATTGAACTAATGTCCATTCAAGATTAAGATTTCAGGATGTTCAATGATTGGCATGGCATGGACTAGAGATGTGGACCCCTCAAAATGCTAAGGACAAGGATTGGTAAAGGATCGAGACTCTACATTTTTGGTTTAGTGATCCAAGATCACATTGAGTCCATAGGAAAGCTAATACTATTAAAAGGGGATGAGGTGTTGCTTAATGGTCCTTTTGCTCAAGTGCTTAGTGACAGTATTCCTAAACCCTCAACCACTCTCTCTACCCAAATATGTCCTAAACCTAAAGTCCAACTCGGCCCCACCGAAATATCCAATCCGGCCCCATCGAGTTCATCCAAGACCTAGCCACTGCCAAACCCTAACAAATCGGATCCACCAAAATGGATCTCGGTCCCACCGAGATGGCCTTGCCAACTCTCTATAATCGGTTGCATTCACTTCGGTCTCACCGAGTTATGCATATCGGTCTCACCGAGATGGCTTGCCAACTCTCTGTTGCCTTATTGCTTCACTTCGGTCCTACCGAGTTGATGCAATCGGTGCCACCGAGATGAGGATTGCCCTAGCCATTGCACTTCGGTCCATCCGAGTTGTCTGTATCGGTCCCACCGAGATTCCTAACATTCATATCTTCTACACAGTTCGGTGCTACCGAGATGATTGTTTCGGTGCCACCGAGTTGGGTCAAAAGTGTGTAACGGTTGGATTTTGTGTGGAGGCTATATATACCCCTCCACCCCCTCCTTCTCAGTAAGGAGAGCCATCAGAACGTGCCTACACTTCCACCATTCATTTTCTGAGAGAGAACCACCTACTCATGTGTTGAGATCAAGATATTCCATTCCTACCATTTGAACCTTGATCTCTAGCCTTTCCCAAGTTGCTTTCCACTCAAATCCTTCTTCCACCATAGCCAAATCTGTGAGGAGTGTTTGAGTGCTGGGAAGACTATCATTTGAAGCACAAGAGCAAGGAGTTCATCAACAACACACCGTCTATTACCTTTTGGAGAGTGGTGTCTCCTAGATTGGTTAGGTGTCGCTTGGGAGCCTCCAACATGTTGTGGAGTTGAACCAAGAAGTTTGTAAGGGCAAGGAGATCGCCTACTTCGTGAAGATCTACCCCGAGTGAGGCTAGTCCTTCATGGACGTAAGCCATGGTGGAATAGACAAGGTTGCTTCTTCGTGGACCCTTCGTGGGTGGAGCCCTCCGTGGACTCGCGCAGCCGTTACCCTTCGTGGGTTGAAGTCTCCATCAACGTGGACGTACGATAGCACCACCTATCGGAACCACGCCAAAAACCACCGTGTCTTCATTACGTTTGAAATCTCCAATCCCTCCTTTACATACATATGCAATTGCTTACATTCCGCTGCTATACTCTTAGAATTGCATGTGTAGGGTGATGCTTGACATGTACTATTGCTAAAATCTGCCAACAACTAAAATCTGGGAAAAGGTTAGGTTTTATTTGGTCAAGTAGTCTAATCACCCCCTCTAGACATACTTTCGATCCTACAAGTGGTATCATAGCTTTGGTCTCCGTAAGCCTTGATCTCCATAGATTTGGTGATCATAGCCTTGGTTTCACAACCTAGGAGAGTATGGCGTCTAGTGAGGGTAACTATCACCGTAGAAGTCCATATTTTGATGGTACAAACTTTGCAAGTTGGAAACATAAGATGAAAATGCATATTCTTGGTCATAACCCTGTCGTTTGGGCTATTGTTCGTGTTGGCTTGCAAGGTGACTTCTTTGAGGATGGCAAGGAACCGGATCGTGAAGCAACCCCGGAAGAATTGAAGATGTTGCAATACAATGCTCAAGCTTGTGACATTCTATTCAACAGTCTATGTCCCGAAGAATTCAACAAAATCAGCCGCCTTGAGAATGCAAAGGAAATTTGGGATACTTTGGTTGATATGCATGAGGGTACCGAATCCGTCAAGGAATCTAAGTTGGATGTGCTCCAAAGTCAACTTGATAAGTTCAAGATGAAGGATGGTGAAGGAGTCGCAGAGATGTACTCTAGGCTTGCTCTCATCACAAATGAGATTGCTGGCTTAGGAAGTGAAGAGATGACCGAAAAATTCATCATCAAAAAGATACTTAGAGCTTTGGATGGAAAATATGATACCGTCTGCACATTGATCCAAATGATGCCAAATTACAAAGATCTCAAGCCCACGGAAGTCATTGGAAGGATTGTCGCTCATGAAATGTCACTCAAGGACAAAGAGGAGCTGCACAACAAGTCAAGTGGTGCTTACAAAGCCTCAACCGATGCTCCAACAACTTCAAGTGACCAGCTAGTATCCAATGAAGAGATTAGCCTAATGGTGAAAAGGTTCAACTAGTTCTACAAGAACAAAGGAAAAGAAAGAAACTCTATCTCAAGACACTATGAGAGAAGATCATCAAGTCGTGACCATAATTGCTACAGTTGTGGAAAGCCCGGACACTACTCAAATGAGTGTACGGCTCCTTACAAGAGAAGAGACGAATCACCAAGAGGAAGACATAGAAGAGATGAATCACCTCGTAAGGAGATAAGGAGTAGAGATGATTATTATGAATGAAGACACTCTTGAAGAAGTAAGGATTCGGAGAGGAAAGACAAGTCATCAAGGAGCTACACAAGAAGAAGACATCAAGCTCATGTTGGTGAATGGGTTTCCGGCTCCGACTCCGACAACCAATCCGAGAGAAGTTATCACTCCAACTCCGACAATAGTCAAGATGAAGGTGTTGCCGGACTTGCACTCGTGTCATCCAACTCCTACGATCTATTTAACTCACCAAATGAAGG
Source organism: Elymus sibiricus (assembly GCA_039707655.1). Classification (NCBI taxonomy): domain Eukaryota; kingdom Viridiplantae; phylum Streptophyta; class Magnoliopsida; order Poales; family Poaceae; genus Elymus; species Elymus sibiricus. Next base: position 193,903,738 of record CM077664.1, on the reverse strand, counting down.
AATTGGAAGATACTTCATGGCAAAAGGCCCCAAGGTATCACACCCCGAGTATGTTGATTTTAATAGTGATGAAGATGATTTGCTTGGTGATGATGATTTACTTGTTGATAGGGCTAGTAATGTGAGCTATGATGAAAATGCTAGTAATCATGATAGTCAAGAGGAAACGAGTGACAATGCTATGAAGGAGATTGAGCACCTAACTAAAGAACTAAATGCTCTTAAGTTAGCTCATGAAACAACTCAAGAGGATCATAGAGAACTTCTAAGAACTCATGAGAAGCTATGCTTCGAGAAGCTAAATTTAGAGCAAGAGCATGAGTTTCTTAAGGCTATCAATGACGATCTTCGAAAGAAGAGTTCTTCATATCTTGCCAAACGTTTACTCTTGTCTACCTTTATGCCACAAGTTAAACCTAAGCAAACTAGCAACAAGGGTAAAAATGGTTCTATCTCTAGTAGTAACAATAACAATGCTAAATCCAATGTTGTTGCTTCTAGTAGTTCTATTGATTCCACTAATGATTCTCTTAGCCAAGTTACACTTGAGCAAGAAAATATGCTATTGAAAGGAATTATAGAAAAAGGTGTCTACAAGAGTCTTGCTGGGAGTAAACAATTTGAGGAAATTGTACGCAAGCAAGGAAGGCACCGGAAGAACCAAGGTGTTGGTTTTGAACGAAAGTTCAATGCCGATGGAGTTGAGTGGGAAGAAGGTCAATACCCCAAGACGAAGTTTGTTCCTCAACAAGAGAAGTATGATCCTACTTCCTTCAAGGGAACACAAGCTCAAGAAGACCTTTTACCACAAGACCACAAGCTAAAAGGCAAGGACAAGCTTCAAGAAGAGATTGACTCATTTGAAGAAGCTCCTCAAGCCATGGTCAAGTGGGTTCCCAAGACTTCATCAAGTTCTACTTCATCAAGTGCTACTACAACTCCAAGGATTCCCATCAAGTTGATGTGGATCCAAAAGAAGAAGAACTAGAGAGTTCTTGAGGGTGACTCCGCCAACAAACTTCACTCATATTCTTTATGGCAAGGACTTGTGCAACCGACTTCCACATTTTGCACTAGTTCATGGAGTCACAAACCCTCTTGTTGGTAAGGCAAGGGATAAGGTAATCAATGCATTCATGGACATCATCATATGTGTATTTCACTCTATGTCTATGGATATCCTTGTATGTTCCTTGTGTGGGACTAACCCATGTAGGTATTGAAAGCACAAAACTCCAAAGGATTGCTCCCAACTTTTGATGATCTACATCAACACTGAGCATCCACATCTTCAACATCTACATGAAGTCATCATCGACAAAACCCAAGGTTAGTTCAACCCTCTTAGGGGGGTATCGCATCTAGGGGGAGCTTTGCTCTAAAAATTGAGCTAAAGCAACTCTAATGGTGTGAACACATTAATGCTTTATGTAAAAGTGGTAACCCCACTTGTGCTTAAACGATGAGTATGACCTATGATCAAATGTTCTCATTTGGCTCCTAAGTCAATATACTCATATATAGATGACCTAGTCATCGCCATTGCTTGATAGATGCTAGAATTGGTTGTGCATGTTTGACACATATTTCTTTTGCTATCTTATTGTGTGAGCATGTTGATTTGCATGTTTTCATCATTCGAGGACATCCATTTGTTGTTTTGATTGTCTTAGTTTTTCTGGCCAAGTGGATGTACAAGAATGCCTAAGAACCTTCTCTAGCTATCTATGCTTTCTTGTCTCAAATTCTATTCTTGCTGCATCACAAAAATTGAACAAGTCATTTTCGGACCCTCCGGGTGAGGAGCACTCGGAGCCACCGATCTGAAAGGGTTGAACCTCCAAAACCTTCTAATTGATTTCGGTCAGACCAACCTACTCAAACTCGGTCGAACCGAAAGCATTTAGACTGATCTAGGCTTTCATCTCGGTGCTACCGATTAGACCAACTCGGTTGGACCGAGTTGCTGTAACTGCAAGCAGCTGCACGTCTCGGTGCTACCGATTTGTTCCACTCGGTGCCACCGACAGCACATGGGTATATATTCCCAGCGAAACGTGTGGTTGAAAATTTCTTCAAACGTCACGCGCCCGCGCCCCATTGCTGCCGCCCCTTTGGTCTTCGGATCGTCGCCGTCGTCTCCAGCGCGCCCTCACCGCAGGATTCCGTCGCCGTCAACAGAAATCTCCACCGCCGTTGCCGCCGTAGAGAAACTCCACCGAGTTAGGGTGAGTTTCGATCCCTTTCATGCTTCCCTTTTCCGATTCAATGCACGATTGGATTGCCTGTAATCTTGCCACGAATGCAATCCTCTTTCCACCAGATTAGTTCGTTTGAACGAAATTCGAGCAAAAAATTTAGGGTTAGGTTTCCGCCGAATGCATCTCGGACCGATCGAATAGGAATTTTCGGTCCCACCGATTTGGCCCTGGCCATAGCACTAGTACATCTCGGTGCCACCGAGTTGTGCGAATCGGTGAGACCGAAAGTGAATCTCAGTGAAACCCTAGCATCTCGGAGCCACCGAAACCCATCTCGGTCTGACCGAAATGGCGTGCCATGTCTCTGTAGTGTGCTTCGGCGTCACCGAGATTACCAACTCGGTCCATCCGAACTGCATTCTGTGAAAACCTAGAACTAAAGTTTGAACTCAACTTTTTGAAAAACTATCTGCTTTTTGTGATGACTCATCTACTCTACCTATACCCATCTATTCACAGGGTCAGCTCAGCAAGATGTCTGATGTCAGTGACAGTCAAAACTGGTCAGAGCAGCATGAAGAACAAAGTGAAGGATCAAGCCATAATGAAAGTTTCTATGAAGGAGAGAGAAGCTCTCCAGATCTTCCTAAAGCTGCAACCAGAACACGGAAGAAGAAAACCTCAGACAGTGAGGATGAGGACTTTGTTGCAAGTGAAGCTACAACCAAGAAAAAGCGAGTAGTGCTTGCTAAGGAGTACAGCACAAAGCCTACCTCTGTCAAAGAAAGAACTGCTGTGAGGAAAGTGGCTCAGCAGACAATACAGAAGCCCAGTGACACAGAGACAGCTGCAGGAACTAAGAAGAAGAGAGTAAGGAAATCTTTTGCCCGTGTGATTGGCAGACCTACTATGATGATTGAAGAGGAAGAAGAGGAGGAGGATGAGCCAGCTGCTGCACCCCCTGCAAAAGCACAGAAGCTCATGTCTGATGCAATCAAGACTGCTGCACCTCCCAAGTCAAAGCCTAAGGCACCAGCACCCAAGAGGTCAACCAGAAACATATCAGCTGCAGAGAAGAACAAGGCCCCAGTGCCTGAGTCCAATGTTGATGAAGAGCCTCTAGTGCTCAGAAAGTTGAAGCCAAAGATACCAGACCATGACAACGCACACCCAGTAGCTGAAAACATGATGTTGAGAAAGGACAAAGGACTGCGTCAATGGAGATTGTCAGATCCTTATGCTATCAGAAGAAGGACTGCTTGTGATTATCGTTTTCACACCCGTGAACAACGGGACTTTTATGAGACAGTTTTGCTTGATAAGAAGCCCATAGTCAGTGACATGAAGTGGGTGGACTGGGAATACATCGATGAGAATGAGGATTACTTTCCCCATGTCCATGAAAGCTTCAGGATTGCAAGTGTTGATGAGTTTGTTGGAAACAAGTTGACCAAGTGGAATGATGAGATGATCATGCAATTCTACTCTACTGCTCATTTCTATCCAGATGGCAGAATAGTGTGGATGACTGAGGGTATAAGATACCAGTCTACCATCTCTGAGTGGGAAAATCTTCTTGGTGCACCCAAGGAAGAGGAGGATGACATTGACATATATGCCAAGCTCAAGATGGATCACAACTCTATGGCCAACATGTACACTGCAATTCCTCAGAAGGATCTTGAAACACACAAGCTTGGATCAGTGAAGCATTTGCTACCAGGTCTGGCCACCTCAAACACAATCTTGCGGTACACCTTGTTACCCAAGTCAGGCGATGATAAGATGATTCGTGGCCACTCCATCAACTTGCTACACTTATTTGATACTCCTCAGAAATTCAAGGTGATGAGCCTGATAGTAGAGACTATCAAGAGGACAGCAGCAGATCAGAAGAGATCATGTGGATATGCTCCACATATTCAGTTGTTGATGAATTCCAAGGTTGGAACCAGCACGTATCTTCTTGATCGAGAGCATCTGCCACTCCGTCCAGAGTTTGAGGACAACGTCATAGTGATGGATTCTTCGCATCCCACTTCTGCACAAGCTCAAGAGGAAATCCGCAAAGCCCAAGAAGCTAAAGCAGCTCAGGAAGCAGCAGCTCCCAATGCTCCAATTGCGAATCTCAAGACACCAAAGGATCAAATTCAATATCTGCTTGAAGCCACTCTAAGGATTGAGCGAAGTCTGGCCAACCTCACCCAGACCCAGGCTAGTTTTGAGCGGATCATTGAGACCAAATTTCATGATTTGGATGTCAAAGTGACAGAGATTCAGACCACAGTGGAACAGCTGCAAGGAGATGTAGATGCTGTCAAGCAAGCCAGATCAGATGACAGTGAAGATGAGAGACCGACCACAGAGCAGTTTCAGCAAGTGCCTAGGGCTGCCAGGTCAGCTGTGATACCAGTTGTGGATCCACGGACCACAGTATCTGCACCAGCCGCCACAGCCACAGTGCCACAGCAGGTCTCCACTCCTCCAGTCCAGCAGTCATCAGCAGAAGCATTCGCGGACGCTCTCATCTCAACGCCATCTACGCACACCGGAGCAGCCAGCAGGAGGTCGCCTTCAGGAGCTTCGGAGGACCGTGCCTAGAGAGCCGACTAGTGCTATACGATTCGAACTTTTTGGTACTTGTTGCCAAAGGGGGAGAATTTGTATAGATCATAGGCTTCGAGAGAGAGAGAGAGAGAGAGAGAGAGTTTCTTGCTTTTGATTTGCTTCGAGAGTTTCATTTGCTACTTGTTTGTTTGATGCTACTCCGTTTTATGTGCGCTTGCTACAGTATTCTGTCGTTTATGCTTGTGAGATACTATGTTGATTGATCATATTATGCTTATTGCGATGATCCATGTTTATCTTTTTCATTATCTTCTATGATCAATTACTTATGTTGGTGATGCATGCCTATTATTCCAATCTTATCATTTTGCGCTCTCCACCAAGATGTATGTGACATGGGAGAGTAACCCATGAGCCTAATCAATTGTGCATTTGCATTCAAACGGAAATCTTTTAATAATGCACAAATTTAGGGGGAGCTCTCGCTTATCACATACTTCTCAAAGCGACGATGGTTTTCATTTACTTAATCTTCTGTCGAAGCTTTGATCTATATGTTGTCATCAATTACCAAAAAGGGGGAGATTGAAAGCACATTTGCTCCCTTGGTGGTTTTGGTAATTCATAACAACATATATCTCATTGAACTAATGTCCATTCAAGATTAAGATTTCAGCATGTTCAATGATTGGCATGGCATGGACTAGAGATGTGGACCCCTCAAAATGCTAAGGACAAGGATTGGCAAAGGATCGAGACTCTACATTTTTGGTTTAGTGATCCAAGATCACATTGAGTCCATAGGAAAGCCAATACTATTAAAAGGGGATGAGGTGTTGCTTAATGGTCCTTTTGCTCAAGTGCTTAGTGACAGTATTCCTAAACCCTCAACCACTCTCTCTACCCAAATATGTCCTAAACCTAAAGTCCAACTCGGCCCCACCGAAATTTCCAATCCGGCCCCACCGAGTTCATCCAAGACTTAGCCACTGCCACACCCTAACAAATCGGATCCACCGAAATGGATCTCGGTCCCACCGAGATGGCCTTGCCAACTCTCTGTAATCAGTTGCATTCACTTCGGTCTCACCGAGTTATGCATATCGGTCTCACCGAGATGGCTTGCCAACTCTCTGTTGCCTTATTGCTTCACTTCGGTCCTACCGAGTTGATGCAATCGGTGCTACCGAGATGAGGATTGCCCTAGCCATTGCACTTCGGTCCATCCGAGTTGTCCGTATCGGTCCCACCGAGATTCCTAACGTTCATATCTTTTACACAGTTCGGTGCTACCGAGATGATTGTTTCGGTGCCACCGAGTTGGGTCAAAAGTGTGTAACGGTTGGATTTTGTGTGGAGGCTATATATACCCCTCCACCCCCTCCTTCTCAGTAAGGAGAGCCATCAGAACGTGCCTACACTTCCACCATTCATTTTCTGAGAGAGAACCACCTACTCATGTGTTGAGATCAAGATATTCCATTCCTACCATTTGAACCTTGATCTCTAGCCTTTCCCAAGTTGCTTTCCACTCAAATCCTTCTTCCACCATAGCCAAATCTGTGAGGAGTGTTTGAGTGCTGGGAAGACTATCATTTGAAGCACAAGAGCAAGGAGTTCATCAACAACACACCATCTATTACCTTTTGGAGAGTGGTGTCTCCTAGATTGGTTAGGTGTCGCTTGGGAGCCTCCAACATGCTATGGAGTTGAACCAAGAAGTTTGTAAGGGCAAGGAGATCGCCTACTTCGTGAAGATCTACCCCGAGTGAGGCTAGTCCTTCGTGGATGTAAGACATGGTGGAATAGACAAGGTTGCTTCTTCGTGGACCCTTCGTGGGTGGAGCCCTCCGTGGACTCGCGCAGCCGTTACCCTTCGTGGGTTGAAGTCTCCATCAACGTGGACGTACGATAGCACCACCTATCGGAACCACGCCAAAAACCACCGTGTCTTCATTACGTTTGAAATCTCCAATCCCTCCTTTACATACATATGCAATTGCTTACATTCCGCTGCTATACTCTTAGAATTGCATGTGTAGGGTGATGCTTGACATGTACTATTGCTAAAATCTGCCTACAACTAAAATCTGGGAAAAGGTTAGGTTTTATTTGGTCAAGTAGTCTAATCACCCCCCCCCCCTCTAGACATACTTTCGATCCTACATATGCGAGGGAAAACAGCTTTGTTAGATAGACAGAAGAAATTCACTTTTGAATCACGAGCAATTTTTACTCTGAATCGACTTTACTTCTCCTGCATCGTTAGATAGTGAAAGATAGATATATGCAGTAAATTTCCTCTTTTCGAGAGACATGAATTTCAATTCTCCTTGAAGGTCTTTCACTTAACCTTGCACGGAAGATGAATATCGAGGATAATCATTTTAAGGAAGTAAGCATTCGATAGCACCTGCAACCAAATAACGAAACGATAGCAACTATAGCATTGTAGGGGTTATTAACGGTACATGACGACGCAGTGTGCCATCACCACAGATGGTGAGATTAAGTTTCACGACCAAAAGTTCAACGACCAAAAGCAAATTGTTCGAAAGAAGAGAAAATGGCGAATGAAAACACCCTGCAAATAACCCGCTTATCTATCTCTCGATGTTCTTCTCCCCCTTTTTGTCAACAAGTGTCAAAAAGGAAACAGAATGCATGCGAGGAACTACTCGTCCGAAGAATCCCCAGAGCTCGAACTGTTTGGCGAAACAGAGCGAGCGATGGTCGATGCTGAAGCAGGAGTTGGAGATGCAGCACGGTCTTCGGGAGTAGCAGAGCGAGGTGCATCGGGCTTATAAATGAAGGTGCCTGCTGTGTCTTCGAGTTCATCATCGGGTTCAACAAACAGCAGGTCAGTGGAGCAAAACGCTGAGGAAGCACAGGGGTTTGCCTTCGGATGCGAGGAACTTCAAACAACTCCAGATGATCATAATCTTTCTTGATTCCCTTTGCACACAGTTGTTTGCGAGAGTAATGCTTGCGCAGAAGGATCCACGAGCGCTTCTTCTGTTCTTTCTCATATAGCAGAGCTTGACGAGCATAATTGTGAAGCAGATTGAACTCAGTCATCATTTCCACTTTCTCTTTGCGATCGAGCTTAATGTGACTCTCCAGGGATTGCTGAGTGCGAAGACAAATCTCGTATAGTGAGGGATTTTCTTCACGACGGATATCAACTTTGACCTTCTTGATCTTTGGAGCTCTAGCAGAGGCAGAAGCAGTGGCGTCAATAGGTGTCTTTCCTTTGCCGATGTCCTTCATAGTTCGGAGAGTATCTCGGATTGGTGGCATAAAAACTTTTGGGACATATGGGCAGAAGAACTTTTTCACGAGAAGTTGCTCAAAGGCGAACATGACCCAGGGTGCATATGGCTTCAAGACTTGAGGGCTATCAGTTGCATAGGCCAAGTTGCGAATAAGAAGATCGGGAATATCAAACCGAATGCCATGAGCTATAGCTTGAAGAGCATTTGCCACAATGCCATGAATGTTTTCGGGCCTGTTTGTTGGCGTGAGAGAGTTGCACAAGATATAGAACAAAACTTTGTTCTCATAGGCCAGATGCTTGGGATTAGCCTTGGTACATTCATCTCCAACAAGTTCGGGGTCCATCAACATGTGAAGTTCAGCTTCGGAGACATCCCAGAAGTGTTGTATGTGTTCACGTGAGGCATCAAATTCGCATCGAGGAAGATTCAACAGAGCCAAAAACTGGTCAGCCAAGCATTTGATCTTTTCTTCCTCAGTCATCCATTCGAGAATCCAAGTGCTGCTGTCGTTGAGGTCCCTTGAGATATAAAGAGTGGCATAGAACTGAAGGACAACTTCACGGTTCCAGCCATGATTAAAACGAAGAAAACTCTTCAGGAAGACCTGTTCAATCTGCTCGATGGTGTGATGGAAGCAAGGTAAACTTTCGAGCTCAGCGAAATCCAAAATCTGGTGCTTGAATATCCGGTTCTTGCCATACAGAATGCGAGCATAATACACTGCTTGTTCCTTTGTCTAGAATCTCGGTGACATGGATGTTCTTTCACCATCATATGGGCTGGCCCCAAAGAATGCAAGTTTCGACCGATGAAACTGCTCATTGAAAGCTGGACCATTAGGGCCATCATTGACAGGAAACAACGGGAAAGTTTCCAATGGGTTGCTAAGTGGTTCTTCATCAGCCATGGACCGGATTCGAATATCATCAGGCACAGGCACGCCTTCCTCAATGGGCTTGAGAGGAGCATGATGCTTCCTTGATTTGTCTCGTGTAGACTGCTTCGAGGAACTTGACTGGCCGCTGTTCTTGCTCGCCGGAATTCCTTCGGCATCTTTCTGACTTTCGGGCTCAAGGGCCTTTTCTTTCCTTTCACTTTCATCGGCGGGAGGCACAACAACTTCTTTCTCGGTGTTTGAGTCACAACTGGTGGGGCAGTTTCTTCTCGAGCCATCGGCTCAGTAGATTTCTTTTCTTCCTCTACCAACTGTGGTGCAGTGGTAAGAGGAGCAGGATCAACATCCATCTGGGTAGGAGCACCAGATGATGAGACCGGGGGTGTTTTCTCTCGGGAAGCATTGAGCTCCCCCTCAATCTTGTCATTCTCCTCCTTATTTTGTTCGGAGGGCTCTGCTTGCAATGTTCTCGGAGGCGATGGTTCTGCCTTCTCAACCTCAATCTCTTCATCAACTTCGTCAACTGGTGATTTCTGCTCGGGAGGTGCATTTTCCTCATCAGTCCTTTCCAGGAATATATCAACAACTTCATTTTGCTCTGGAGCTACTGGCGCAGGAATGATAACCTCTTCAGCACTAACTTGTTGCATAAGTTCATCCTCGTGTGGTGGAGATGGAGGAACTTGCTGCAACGGTACATGGGAATCCAGTGGAGCAGGATCAGCAGTGACATTCTGAAGACGGCGTTCTTTGTTAACTTTCCGTTTGCTTGATCTCGCCCTGGCCTTCTAACGTTTTTCTTCCTGAATTCTTCTTCGAGCGAGATCTGCCTTGCATTCAATCTCCTCATTCCTTCTGTCACACAGCTGAGACACATCCATGTGCAAGCGAGAGTGCCACTCAATTTTCTCATTTCTCAAGGCACTGAGGGCCTTGGTGAGTACAACAATTTGTTTGTTCATCTTTTTCCTTTCGGATTCAGATTTGACCTCATTTCTCTATTTCTCGACGGCTTGTTTGTCTCTGACAGCTTTGTTCAGCTTCTTGGTGATTTTCTTCAGTACAACAAAATGCTTTGTTACCAATTTGGTAACATCATCGGGGAGTCCCAGATCGCACACCTCATTAGCATTTGCATCATAAGCTGCACTGTCAATCACATCGATCATGAAGTTGAAATCATACTTCTGTTCCTCTGTGGGAGCAGGAACAGTGAGCTTTGTCTTCTTGGCAGCCACATCTGCTTGTTCTTCAGACTGCAGCTTTCTCTTCGCTGCAGTGCCCGATAAAGTTTTCGGAGCCACAGAACCCGAAGGTTTATCAGTGAGTGAAATGGGTGCAAGCCTGGGTGATTTCCTTGGAGATGCCAACGCTTTCACTGGCGAGGGAGTCTTGGGTGCCTTATTGAGGATGGTGAGACGATCATACAGTGGGATTTCATCAGGAGTATCTTCTCTTGACGACTCATCAGACGAGTTGGGAACTGCCTTCTTGGTTCTCTTGGTGAGGGTTTTCTTTCGAGGTGCACGAGGGGAAACAGATTTCTCAGATTTTCTTTCCTTTGAACCTGATGCACGTTCCTTCTTCTTTTGTACGTCTTGCTGAGTCAGCGCGACGTTTTTTGCTTCAACTTGGTTTTTCTTAGCTTCCCTAGCTTCACGCTTGGCCTTAGCCTTCGCCCTCTTAGCTACTTCCTCGGGGAAATCAGCGATAGTTTTGAGGGAATCTTTGTGAGCATTTGGAGGCGGTGGTGGTCTGACTTTTTCATCATCGGGGCCAATGCAGTTCTCAGCAATGCAGTCATTCCACGGCGGTGTGAAGGCAAACAGAATCTGGTACTTCTCACGAACATTTTCATATCGGTACCATTTGCTCGCCCAGTGGCGGCGAATCCTCTGGAGCATGTTGTTGCGATCTGTTGCCGATTCTCCTTCAGGTGGAGTTCTGTAACTTTCAGGATCAGACATTTCTGCAGTAGTGTTCTTTTCTCTGCCACGACCGCCCTTTTTGGGATTTCCATCAGAGAAGATGGTTAGAGCGTCAGTGACCAATTCATCCTCGGGCTGACTGTGAGCAGAGGGAATTTCTTCAGAATCTCCTTTGGACACAGATTCTTGTCTCTTCTTCGGAGCCTTGGGTGGCTTCGAGGATTTACCTCCTCCAGTCAATCTCATTCGCTCGGACCTTGGTGGAAGCTGAGGCAAATATCCTTCAGAATCTGAATGCTCTACAGAATTCTACGACATGACCAACCTGTGAACAGAATAGATGCGAGGGAAAACAGAGGTAGGGTCATAAGCATGCACAGAAGGTATTTTGAACGAAAATGATTTTGTAGAGGGCCATCAGGAACTCATGGTAAAACAGAAAGATATCATTGATAGATTTTACCAGCTAGCCAGAGACAAATCCAGGGCAGGTTGATATCTATCTAATCTTTCGGACAAATACACATGAACCCTAGATGAGGAAAACCAGTACGAGGAAGATCTACAAACCGTACCAGTCAAACCTTAGTGATTTCTAAAGATCTACCGCAGTAAAATAAATCGAGGAAAACAACATCGGTAAGAACTGCCCTATGAACTGACAGAGGGGAAGGAACAGTTCCGGATCTAAGCGCCCTAACTTGGCAACTTAGATCAACTACGGCAATGCGGGGGGATGGATTACCGCACGGGCGTGATCAGCTGCGACGAGACATCACCGGAGTTTCACGGCGGAGCACCTCGCCGGAGTTGCTTTGAGCTCGGGCTCGGTTGATGGAGAAACAAGGGTTTGCGCGAATGAGGAAGAAGACGCGACGAGGGGTATTTATAGCTAAAGGGCTGAACCTCTTCTTCGAAATCTACGGCCTACAGTTGCGGGACGCTCCGCATTTGACGGACACGATCACGATCGTGGAGATCGTGGGCACGTGGCAACCGTTTTCTGCGACAAACTCGGGAAGAGAGCGGGATTGCGAAAGATTTGAAGGGCTGATCGCCAAAAGTAGATAAAAGTTCGAAGTAGATTTCTTTCGCGACCAAGGACGTCGGAGAGAGATCTTCTTCGGATCAAATTGCATGCTTACGACGAACAGCATAGATTTAGAAGAGAACGAATGGAGGGATAAAAGGGTCCGAAACAGAACACTCAGAAAAAAATACCAATCAAGAAGCTATGAGTGAGTTGTTCATCGGACGAAACACAAACACTGCAATTCGAAGATAAACAACATAGAGAGCAAATAACACAAAGAGCTAGCACCAACAATATAGATCTTAGGGCAAAGGATGATCGAGAAGAATCCCTGAGATAGAGTTCCTGCAAGATGGGTTAGTTCTTTTTCGCAACCCATACTTGTGTGGGCAGCGCAGACCTCATTCGTCTTGACTGAGCACGGACGTTCTTTCGTAGATTTCCATAGTTCACCTGTGCATCTCGAGAGTAATCATATGAGTAAGCATTGAAATTGTTCCCAGAGACATGAGCATAATGATACGAGGAGATACGCATGTACTCCTTTTGTCGAAAGTTTGACTGACATCTGTTCGAGGAAGTTGCACTGCCGTACTGTGAGGGATTATCATTTCCACGAAGAGAATTGCTCTGCAAATTCAGGTTAGCAGTGACAGATAAACTTTCAATGGTGCACTTCTTCACCCAGATTTGCTTCTTGGGTGAACTAGACCTGCAGTTAGTGCCAACATACCGAGCGAAAACCTTACCATTCTGTTGTTTGAAGAATTTGTAGTTTGAGTCATCAGACTCGTCAGAAGCAACAGGAATGGGAGAGTCATATCCAGACAGGAGTGCAGGTTCGAGAGTTTTGCTCTTAGTGAGAACCCAACTCGTACGAGGATATTGCTCGGGAGTCCAGTAAGTTCCATCAACGTTGAGTTTTCTTTCGAAACCCAATCCTTCCTTTCGGGGATTTTTGTGCAGTATTGACTTCTTGAGCACATCACAAAGTGTTTGATGTCCTTTGAGGCTCTTTAGCATTCCCGTTTCAAGCAATTTCTTTAGCCTGCAATTTTCATCAGATATAGCAACAAATTCCTCGGGAGAGGGGTTAGGAATATCATTCGAAGTGGTTGCAATATTCTTGATGGCAGCATTGGATATTTCAGTATTTGAATCATCATTGCTACATTCTAGGCATTTTGAGCAATGAGGCACAAAGTTAACAGGAAGGTTGTTAGATTGCTCGGCGAAGAGAGAAGATTTTTCTTTCGCAAGAACATTATAAGACTCTTTCAGTGACTCGAGTTCTTGATTCCTGCTAAGGAGTTCATCTGATAAACTCTCGTAGTAGACTGCAAGAGAATCATATCGTTTGGAAAGATCATCAATCGTTGAAGAAAAAGCGTCATGCTTTTCAGTCAACTCTTGATTTTTCTCCATCTCTTCGACCAGTAATCCTTCGGTTTTCCTGAGATTCATCTCAAGGCTTTCAAGCTCATCATGTTGAGATTTTGCAATCTTAACAAGTTTAGCATAGGCAATGTATTCAGAGGAATATTCAGTCATTGATTTTCGATGTTTCGCTGATACCTGATCCTTTGAGGTTTTTGCCATGAGACAGAATGTAGTAGGTTCATCATTACTTGAAGCATTATCATCAGTGTCTGATTCGAGAGACTTCTCTGATGATCCATAAGCGACGAATGCATTTCCTCTTCCTTGGCTTCTGTAAACTTCTTCGTCTTCTGATTCGGATTCAGATGTTTCATCTTCAGATTCCATATTCATTTCTGCACATACTTTAGTCAGCTGTGATATTTTCTTCATATTAGACTCAATGGTAGCTCTCGTATGTACGTCAGTGACTGGTCTCGACGAATATGATGCGGCAGATTCATTTTTCTTCGGGAGCTTAGTATGACGATCCACTTGAGTGAATCCAGAGCAGTGAAGATAAATCCATCTGCTGCTAGGTTTTTCATCTTGATCCCAACAAGGACAGTCTGCAATGTAGTGACTGAGTTGTTTGCACTTGAAGCACTTTATTTCTTTCGGAGGTAATCTTCTCGAAGATTCAGGCAAGTCAACTTCGTCATCATTTGTGAGACACAGATTCTGTCTTCTGAGATCACCAAGTCTTTCTCTAAGCATTTCGATTTCTCGTGTGATGGAGTGTTGATTCTCGACATCTTCCTCTTGTGAACTTCCATAGTGTGAAAGAATTTCCCCTTCGCTTTCTGAAGAAGATTCATGATGCCCATTTTCAAGTTCCATCTTTTCTTCGTGGATAGACAATAACGTCATGACCTCGACATAGTGAAGTTCTTCATAGTCAGGTCTCTGCTTGATTTCAGCCACGATTGGATCAAAGGTTGCATCAAGAGCACTTAGCAACTTATCAACTACATCTCTATCGGTGATATCCGTTACTCCTCGTTGATGAAGTCTTTCAACAATATTTGTCAACCGATCGGTGAGTTCCATAGCACTTTCCCTACGAAGACTCCTGAAACCAGCATACATGGCACGAAGCATTTCTGTGTGTTGATCTGTTCTGGCAATGGATTCTTCATGAACATTCTTGATAGCATTCCAGAGTTGCTTTGCGGAGTCAAGCTTTCGGAACCGAATGAAGATGTCTTTTGAGATACTGTCACAGATGATATCTTTTGCTTGAGCATTCAAACGCATTCTAGCTTTGTCATCGGAAGTGGGAGCATCAGGGTGCTGAACAGTGCATCCATTTTCTACAATCTGCCAAAGTTTAATGTTGATGGCTTGAAGTCTGATTTTCATTCGCTCTTTCCAGTAGACATAATCATTTCCATCGAAGATAGGAAACCTTTCAGAGTGCGAGGATCTACCTGCATACGACATACTCAAAACTCCAAGGTTGTTAGACCTTTAATAGACAGAGACAGGGAGTACCTGCTCTGATACCATATGTTAGGACCGAGAGTATATCGACCAGAGGGGGGGTGAATGGGAGATTCAAAAATTCTTGCGAAGGTTTTGAACCAATCCCAAACACAGCAGCGGAATGATATGGTTCGGTAGAGTAACACTTGAAAGAGCTCGCTATAGAATGATAAATATGTCGAAGTATAAATCAGTTATCATTCGATCACAAGTTCAACAGATATTAATGCAATATACGAGCAGATCCAGTGGCACGAGGAAAAACAATGTAATGACAATGATGGAAATGCACAGAGATGGATGACAGGATAAGGATTCGGTAGAGAAAATAATTACGCAGGCTTACAGATATACGAGGAGAATTAAACTAGCCTGAGACGATGGAAAAACTGTGATTGATCAGATACAACTATCGACACTGAGCACGAAGGTAAACTGCTGAATGAAATGCAGTAGTGTAAAGCGAACCAGTGGTGCTCGATGGCGACAGGAGAATTTGGTAGACCAGTTCGCCCTTCTGCCAAAGGACTACGTCTGGTTGGAGGGGTTGTGATTTAACACAGAGGATAAACTCTCCTCGCCCTATTCTCCTTCAACTCGGAGCTGATCAGACTCCAATTGATTTCACTCGTGGTAGATACTTGTCGGCGATCTCCAAACCTTCGACAGACTTCTTCGCAAACCACAATGACTCTTGGTTGCTGAAGATCTTGCTCGGTGAAGACAATTACTCTTCGACACTCGAGCCGACACCTATCCGTCTAGAGAGTGCGCAGCTCTCAAGAGTAATAGGTACAAGAACTCTAACTTAGAACTACTGTGATGCTCAACCACTTTCTAAGTTTCGGCTCTTGATTTTTTCTCTCGGTGGATCTTAAACTCAAATCACTCAGAGAGGGGTTGCTCAATCAATCTTCTCAGAAATCTTAAGCGGAGCAGCCAACGGGCAACGTTGGAGCGGGGTGGCTATTTATAGCCGCAGCCTTCCCTGATGGGAAATGACCAAATTGGACATGTGGAGCAGCCAATGGCCGAACGACACGAGTCCAACGGTCGGAATTGAGCACAACGGTAACATTACGTGCGGAGCAAGTAATGCTAACTCCTCAGTTCGAAAGATATCTCCTACAGCGAAGAAGACTAACGTCTCTTGCTGGTAGGTAATCATTCGAAGCATAAAGAGATTTCTCTCAGTCTCGCATAGGTTTGGGCTAAGCATCACAGCGGATCTAAGCTTCGAGAACCTATACCCCTCTTAATAGTACGGAGGTCCTATGACTCAAATGAATGAAAGAGGAACAACGAAAAGAATGCTACGTCTTCACTTCGTCTTCATCTTTCACCGCTGCAGTCAATTTCTTCGGACTGAATCACCGAACCAATTGCTTCGCGTCAGCAATGAAATTTTCGAGGGGTCATCTCCTTCACTTCATTCTTCTCATCTACAAGTCCTCACAGGATGTAGCTCGTACTTCTCTGCAGCGCAGATATTCTTCGGTGAAGTTCCTCAAACTGTACACCGGAGACAGCATTCTCTTCGGTACTGCATGGACTATTTCTCTCTCTGTGCACTAGCAAACAAATCAGTCCATGCCTGTTTCTGTCAACAATCTCCAAAACATACGAGGGCAAGTATTGCACCAATAGTTCTGATCTCTCTGAGCCGGGGTGCCACAGAAACTAAAAGATTCAATTGCAAGATCTAGAGATATACCTTCAAGCACTCACCTCCCCGGGAACGGCGCCAGAAAAGAGCTTGATGTCTACTACGCAACTTTTATTCTTGTAGACGTTGTTGGGCCTCCAAGTGCAGAGTTTTGTAGGATAGTAGCAAATTTCCCTCAAGTGGATAACCTAAGGTTTATCAATCCGTGGGAGGCGTAGGATGAAGATGGTCTCTCTCAACCAACCCTGCAATCAAATACAAGAAATCTCTTGTGTCCCCAACACACCCAATACAATGGTAGATTGTATAGGTGCACTAGTTTGCCGAAGAGATGGTGATACAAGTGTAGTATGGATAGTAGATATAGGTTTTTGTAATATGAAAATATAAAAACAGCAAGGTAGAAAGTGATAAAACGGAGCACAAACGGTATTGCAATGCTTGAAAACAAGCCCTAGGGTTCATACTTTCACTAGTGCAATCTCTCAACAATGCTAACATAATTGAATCATATAACAATCCCTCAACGTGGGATAAAGAATCACTCCAAAGTTTCTATCGGAGAACGTAGGACAAAAATGTGTATCAACCTATGTGCTTAGATTACCCCAATGTCACCACGGGAATCCGTAAGTTGAATACCAAAACATACATCAAGTAACTCAATAGAATACCCCATTGTCACCACGGGTATCCACATGCAAGACATACATCAAGTGATCTCAAATCCAATATTCAATCTGACATAACGACACCTCAAAGAGCAAGACTCAATTCATCACAACAGGATAGAGAGAGGGAAGAAACACCATATGATCCAACTATATTAACAAAGCTCGCGGTACATCAAGATCGTGCCAAATCAAGAACACGAGAGAGAGAGAGATCAAACACATAGCTACTGGTACATACCCTCAGCCCCGAGGGTGAACTACTCCCTCCTCGTCATGGAGACCACCGGGATGATGAAGATGGTCTCCGATGATGATTCCCCCCCTCCGGCAGAGTGCCGGAACAGGGCTCCGGATGAGATCGCTTCGGTACATAGGCTTGCGGCGGCGGCGGCGAAGTTCTAGGTTTCTTTCTGGGGTTTTTGGTATTTATAGGAATTTTTTGTGTTGGTTTCACGTCAAGAGGGCCCACGAGGGAGCGACAAGCTCGCTAGGCCCTCCCTACCCCCCAGGGCGCGCCTAGCAGGCTTGTCACTTCCTCGTGACTCTCCTGGTCCTTCCACGAAGCTTCGGGGGTCTCTTATGTTCCAAAAAAAATCACCAAAAAGTTTCAGCCAATTCCGAGAACTTTTATTTCTGCACAAAAAACAACACCACAGTAGTTCTGCTGAAAACAACGTCAGTTCGGGTTAGTTCTAATCAAATCATACCAAAACCGTATAAAATTGTTGTAAACATGGCATGAATACTTCATAAATTATAGATATGTTGGAGACGTATCAATTCCCCATTCCGGTTATTGCATACACTCGTGCCACCACCGTGCTTCCCCACTCCGGTTATCACAACCATGATTAAGGGGAGTGAACTCCCCGTGGTCACGACATTAAGTTCTAGGGTTCTCCACTAATCCCTATTGCAATGACCATGGACGAAGGGAGAATAGGACTGTAACCACGTACCCTCCATAACCATGCTGCTCACCAACATGACTTGCCTCAAGTCCACAAGGGGTTAATGTTGCGTGAGCGCTCTTCACAACACCATGAGACAATCAACGCAATACATATAAAGAGAATATTGGATTGCTTATTCAACAAAGTACTAATCATGCAAGGGTTCATCCAATTCCTCAAGAACTAATACAACTACTCAAACATCATAGAGGGAGAGGGCAAGTTACAAGCCGGCGTGAAGCCAGTGGAGGAGAGGAGCATGGTAGCGGTGATGGTGATGGCGGCGGCACCGGTGGTCGAGATGATGATGGTGGCGGCGCCGGTGGTGAAGACCGCACCGACCCGAAGGCCGGTGCGTGTGGTGAGGGCGCCCCCTCTTCCTCCTCTCGGCTTGGCCCTTCTCTTCTTTATGGAGGTGGTCTTGGAGCAGCGATGGAGATGGATGACGGCTGCGTGTGTTGAATGGTGGAGGAGAGAGGCACCTAGGGTTGGAGGTACTTATATGAAGGCCTCTCGGTATCTCTTCCATTGATGTGGTCATCCAAGGGCTCAAGATGAGCCTTATCTTCTCCCTATCCCTTCATTATGAGCCAAGGATCCCGTGGGAACAATTAGGGACGAAATCAGTGAAGAATCCCGTCTGAAAGGGCAACTTTCAGAGCTGTCTGCATGTCAAACGACCGTCGAAATGACCGCGTGCGGTCGTTTGAAACGCCATCTTTTGTGCTGTCTTTCTGTGCTATCATTCTCCGGTAAAACGGTGGCCATTTCTTCATACGAACTCGGAATTTGACGTTCTTGGGCTCGTTGGATTCGTATGAACGATGCCGATCCATTCCTGGTCTTAGATCTTTATTTGGAGCACTTTGGAAAAATTACCTTTTTCCGACCTCCAGAATGGCTAAGTCTGGCCCCTGGGTGACTCCGTATTGAACCCATCCTTGGTCATTTCATCGTGCTTGGTCCTAGGTTGCTCCAATACACCTGTAGACACAAGAAAACAAAGAAAACTAATAAAAACCAAATAAATACACAAATGTGCAATGCTCACAATGGTAAGTGCAAAAATCGGTAATCATGCATAATGGACACATATTTGGTTCAGTGGGACATGATATATGAAGAGAACATGCAATAAATGAGCTCTAAAAATGTGTAAAATATAGAGCCATCAATGGCACGGTGGTCTGGGTGGATGGAGGAATAGCTCAAAGCTGCCTCCACCTCTTGTTGGCACCTCACTAACCTGGCCCCTTCGGGGCCGAGCTGGGGCGGCGGCGACATCCTCCTTACCCCATCTCCGGTCGACGAAGCGGGAGGCATCCTTTGTTGGCCCAGCGACTCTAGAGTCGTCAGGGCCGAAGCCATTGGGCGTTCAACCACTAGCTCTCCTTGTCCAGGGGAAGTCCTTCTCCCCGGTCCTCGGAATTAACCTCGCCCATGAGGACTTCGGGTCCACCCCCAGCATTAGGAGCTGGAGGAGCGGGGTGGGAGATGGCCTTCCCCGTCCCCTCGTGGGTAGGGGGAGGATCGATGGCCGTCTCTAAAGAGCTCCGAGCCAATGAAGCCGGCGGAACTCCATCGTAGGAGTCATCCCCATCGGGCTGATCACGTTGCGGGCTATAAAACAAGAGACACGTGAAGTAAAAACCATAAGTGAAAAAGCATTTCGCGAGTATATGCGAGAACGGCTACCTTTCAGCGTCCGAGTGCTCCCGGCAATGGCGGATGCCCTCGGATGAGCCCGAGCTGACCGTCCCCACAGGCGCCGATGTCTGGCCTGTCGGAGCAGTGTGGACCTTCCTCAGACGCTTGTACGTCCGAGAAGGATCAATCTACTCGACATCTTCAGATGCTGATCTCTTCCCACCTTTGGAGGAGTGCGCCTCGCTCCCACCTTTCCCTCCTCCCGGTCGGCGTCAGACTCGGAGGGAGAGGTTTGATGACTCTTTGTCGCTGCGTCCGAGGTACCTTCACGAATGACTAGGTTCTTTGTCCTATTCTTCTTTTCCCCCTCCTTCGCCATGACCGGGACCTCGTAAGGGTCTTCGGCTAGAAGCTTCTCAAGCTCGGGGGTTCGGGGGTCCTCTGGCAGCGGTACCGGGGACTTCATCTTCTTGGCCCACGCACACCAAACCTGTACAGAAGGCACAAAGCCGATCCCTCATTTAGAGGAGAAATAATGGTAAAGTGAAATAAGCGAACTGGAGTGAGGGTTACCTCAGCGATTGGGTTGGCATGGCTTAAACCAATGTCCTTGACCCTGGAGGGGAAGGAGTTCTTCTTGGGCTTGAACAGGAGCTTCCACATCCCGCTGAGGTCCACTCCTCGGAAAAACCTTTGGATCACTACTTCATCCTCCAACTTGTATCTCCACATGGGAGCAGCTCAGACCTAGAGCGGAAGGATCCGGCGATGGAGCATCATGTGGACCACATCCACTAGACTAACACCCGTGTCGACCACAGCCTTAAGCTTGCCCTGGAGCACCTTCACCTCCTTCTGGTCCCCTCAGCTGAGGTTCTTGTCCGTCCAGGAGAACAGTCTCTTCGGCGGCTCCGCCGAGAAAGCGGGGACCTCCCCCTGGTTTCCTGATGGCTGGTCGGCCATGTAAAACCACTCCTGTTGCCAGAGCTTCACCGTGTCAACGAATGTAACTTGCAAACACTATTATTTAAACATCACAAGAGATAAAGACCAATTCATGTGCTCCCTGTGGGACCGATACTCTTACCTCGAAAATGCTACAACTAAACCATGCGCACTTGCAGGACATCAGAGGCCGGGTACGCGATGCCCCTCCGCATCCGAGCAAGAGCAGAAGACGAACACGCCACACACTACCCTTATCAAATACCATTGCCCAGAGAAGGAATTACACACAAACCCAACTGAGACACATCCGGCCAACTCTGACGTCTCTGAATCTCTCGATGGGCATGCTTTATATGATGTTGGTTTTATCTGCCATTTTAGTCATTTTCATTAATTGTCCTCTTATTGTGATGATACGGAAACCGAAAGAAATGTAACACAACACAACAAGCAATATGCAAATGTCATAATATTTCAAGCTCTATTGCTCGGACAAACAAATTATACATCAACAACAATGGATAGCTACTATACATGATAGAAATACTGCGAGGAGAAAAAAAAAAGCAAACCAACTGGAACCGAACGACACGAAGAAGGCCGCAACACCTGCAGGGGTCTCTGCTCACGACAAGCGTGTCCTCCTCCCGGACCAAGGAACAACGGGAAGAAGCTCGCAAAACTACGACGACCTCAGCCTCCTCCTGGACCTTACCCCGACGAAACCGAAAACAGTCGCCGACCGCCCTGGCTTCCTGCCGCCCTTGCCTACTTTGAGCGCATTACGATGGCTAGCTCGACAATGGACGACACGCTCACACCGACACACACAAAGACCAGTGAAGAAGCTCTCGGAGGGAGCAAAGCGAGAGAAAGCTCGCATGCTTCAGCAAGAAGAGAATTATATGGGAGGCCACGCCAAACGGGCGAGCACGCAAAGCGCTTTTTGACGCACTAGTGAGGGAAACCGAGCTTACACGTCCCATCCCATGCCAGCCGGTGAGAACCCGCGACGACAAGGGTCCGGGCAGGCAGGGCCCTTTGCGTACGGGCAGGCCAAACCCCTACATGTCTGTGCAGGACAAGCCCTTCCATGGCCGGGTAGGCCACACCCTCTGCACCCGGGCAGGCCTACCCCTCCGCGTCCAGAAAGGCACGCCCCCTCCACGTCCGGCCAGGGAAGCCCCCTCCGTGTCCGGGAAGGACAAACGGACGAAACGAACGACGTGGGCACGCACACCGGCCGAGCTGACAGACAGCACGGCCTCGCCCATCGTACGCGGAGCAGCGAGCGGGCCGACGCACATGGGGCACGATCAAAAAAGACCACATGGCGGTGGCCCCGACCATGCCCGCGGCCCACCCGTCATGGACCCCCGAGGCAAGCCATCCGGTACGGGGCGCCCGGGCAGATCGGACCGCCGAGAGATCACCAGAGAGCCACTCACACAACGGACTAAGCGGAGGGCCTCCTCACAGGAAGTGGGTACTCCAACATCTTTTATAGGATTAATTAATGAGTTCATAAAAACTCTCTTCGTAAAAAAATTCACTTGATATAAGGTGTGTGCTGCTCCTACGATCCAAACCTAAAGGCATTGAAACCAAACCTTTAAGTCACTCTGAAACCTTTTGACACAGGAAAAAAAATATGAACCTACAACCGTTGTGGGACTAAGCTTAACAGGACCCCTAAAATAAGAATCATCAATTTACCGTCTAGGTTATACACTGTACATCGACGGTACTTGGATGAAACCCTGAAAACATACATGAAAGATGACCTTACTTGTACAAAACTTTGTTTTTCAAGTAATGGTAATAGTTTCCACCTACCTGCCAAATGATGCATCTCAAACGACAATGGAAGCGCCACATCGAGAGGAAGATGTTACCCGAAGTGAAACTTTAAGATGACGACATAGAAACAAAAGATCAATTGGTATACGTATATATGAGTTGTTTCTTCACATTGTGCAATGCACCTTTGCAGTTAGATGGCTGGCAAGAAGACAAGATTTGAGCAAATTGTGTCATCTGGAGCATAATAACTTTAGGTAAAGGAGGATATTTTATTTAGTTGACCCAGACTTTTGGTGCCGGGAAACTTATTCAATTTCAAGTGCCTTGCATTTGTACTGTACCTGATCATTTTCACAACTATCAGACAGACGCCAGGAAATTCCTAGAGAGATATGGTACAATTTCCTTGCATCAGCTTGCCTCAGTCCAAGCTCTTAAAGAAAAGGGGTTGCCTCTGTCCAAAGTTCCCAATAAGAAGCAAGCAGAAACCTCACCCCATTTTCTGAGCAATTATACTACACCGTTTCCATTCTACAGATGTACAGTATATATATATGGTGCACAATGACATATCTTGTGTAGAAAACAAGAAGAGCAACATTACTTCACATTAACAAGACTGTGGTATTGGATTAACCATGGGTGCTTCCTCATCTCGCGGTCCGTAGTTCGAGTACAAGCTTTCTGTTGTCATGTTTACATGTTGGCATTGATTAAAAAATTGTTGTTCCAGGCCGACCAAACCAGGGCCAAAGCCAAAAATCCAAGGGGGCAGGAGCAGGACATGTGGTGCCTTCTCCAGTGGCACAGATGACCTTCAAGTGGAGGATCGATGGTTTCTCATCGCTTCTTGGTAAGGATGGAGGATGGACCTACTCCACGGTGTTTTAGATCATGGGGCTTAACTGGTACAATCACTTTGCTATTCCCTTTCAGCTATGCTGACAGAGCATGGCCAGAATGGCTTTGATGCATCCATGTCATGAACCAATTCTCACTAGTCTGTCGTCTCTTCCTTTCCTTTGACTTGTTTCCCAGGTACTTGAAACTGAATCCTAGGGACAGAAAGAGCGGCGATAAAAATGAGTATGTTTCTCTCAGGCTTGAGCTGGCCCGAAAATCCATGAAATCTGATTCGGTGGTGGAGGCATCGTTCAAGTTCTTGATATATGACCAGTCATATGGAAAGCACCATGAAAATCAAGGTAGCTTAGCAATTTTGTCTGCAAATAAGCAGGTTATTAGATCGATAACTTATGACCCGTCTCAAAAAAGAAAGCATCAGTTGTTCAGGCTTTGCGTTTGAATATTTTGCTTGCAGTGACCCATAGTTTCCAGACTGCAAGCACAAGCTCTGGGACCTCATGCATGATTCCCCTCAGCACACTGAAGAAACATTCCTCTGGATTCATCGTCAACAATAGCTGTGTTTTTGGTGTCGAGTTCATAAAAATTGTCACCTGCAAAGCCAATGATATGTCAGAGACGTTGTTTGTCCAGAAGATGAACAACACTTTCAGTGATCACGAGGTCTACACCTGGGACATCAAGGACTTCTTTGCGTTGAAGAGCCTGGACAAGTCTCCAGAGTTTGAAATAGGTGGACACAAATGGTGATGCCTACCGCGCAATCCTTAACATGGCTCTGACTTTTAATTCCTATGTAGTAGCTTCATAAAGAAATTTTATAGAATTCCATTTGAACATTTCAGCATAAAGGCTCTCATACTATTTTTTAGAAATAAAAATTACTTTCGATATAGTTCTACCTTCTTCTCATTGACTTACCCATTTGTGCTCTCAAATTTTCAGGTCTATCATCATCTATCCATCTGGATACGGTAACAATGGGAACTACCTGTCATTGTACCTGAACATGCAGATGCCACATACACTACATCAGAACTCGGCAGTCCTGGTAGAATTAAGCATGCGCATCAAGGACCAGGAAACTGGCAAGCACCGGGAAATAACAGGTTTGTTTTTTAGTTGAAATTTTGTGCAATGAACCGGAGTTGACATGCTAAATTATTATCATCATATTTCCTCATTGACACATAGTAATTTCTGGAACTGTAGGCCGGTGTCAATTCTCAAAAAATTCTACCAAATGGGGATGGGACAAATTCATATCGCTGGAAGATTTCAAGGACTCATCAAATGGTTATCTCGTGAAAACAAAGTGCTGCATTGAAGTTGAAGTTGGAATCATTGGATCCTCCAAGATGGAGTAGATTATCCGTGTGTGTGCGCGCGTGTATTTTGAGTGATTTGAAATTGTGCCTCTCTATCTGTGTTTGTGAGTTTGCCTGCTTGTTTGGTTGTGTTGAAGATACTAAAAGTGAAAACTACAAATAAATGTTCGGCAGTGGGTATGTTTCTCAGGTTGCTAGGCAAAGTCGTGTTGGTGGAGTGGCATCCATTGTACTTTCAGTCAAATTCAAATGAATATGTAAAAATTCCTATACTTTCCACTCGCCTGTCTTGAGCACGTGTTTAGTTTTGGACAAAAGTTGAATTTTTTTCACGCAAAATAACATATCAAGGTGATACAAATACAATACACATACGCTCGGTCTCTGCATGGTTAGAATGCACATAATTAACACAGAGAATATGTCAAAGAACAAAGTCATATAAGATCAAAGCTATGTCTAGGTGAATAAAAAAAGAAGAAGAAAAAACTCCGACTCGACCAATACAGCCATCAAACTACAACTATGATCATCAACACTAATCATCTCTCGACATCACGAGGACAACGAGAAAGATTCTCCAACTGCAACCTCTCCAGGAAGGGAACGACAATCAAACGCCGTTGTAGCAAGATCCAACCACCAAAGGTCAGATCCTTGGTTTTCACCTGAAGATGAGGTTCGAGCAAATTCAAGCATTGCCTTCAACAAGGTAACGACGTAAAAACACCGCCATTGCCAGGTATAATCAACTACCGTCAGACCCGTGGCACCCCGGCTCAGAGAGACCGGAACACCCCGTATTCCAGCTCAGAGATCAAGTCTTCTGGAATACGGCACTGCTTGGCATAGAACAAATCAGCTTTTTAATACAAATAATAAGGGTACAAGGGTCCGATATTACAAAGGATTACATCGGCACGGCGACACTACGCCTACTAATGTAGCTCTATGCAAGCAGCGGAACATCTCGTAGTAGAATAACTTCTAGCAGTGGAATAGCGACAACGGTGATGGACTCCACTCCGCAGGGACTCTGGCTGGGACGCATCCTAGAGCGCAACCTCGAAATCCTCGACAAGCAATCAATCACGACATCACCTGCAATCTGGCATGACACGCCAGGTGAGTACTTTGAATGTACTCGCAAGCTCACAGCAACCAAAGCAATCAAGCCAAACAACAGCATGGCATTTATAGGTTAATCATCAATGATGAACACAATACTACTAGAACAACATGAGCATGGCAGGTACATATAATTCATGATATGAACATGATGATACTAGCACTAGCATGCCAGGGGGTCGACGTTTAAGGTCCCTTGGACCAACTTACTCTTTTCGGAAGTTATCTCATAAACACCATATGTACCAAACTTACGATCGTGATCATCACACGATCACCTCAGGATCAACCAAGCTCGGTATCAACTATACCATCGTGATCATCACATGACCACACGGAGCTTGATCTCTACCTGTGATCATCGCACGACCACATAAAGATCAACCAACTTCTTTCCTCAGGGAACCGGGGTTGTTAATTATCCAGATTATTATTTCTGTTGACCCACAGTGTGACCTACTACGAACTGTGTCCATGACCGAGGACGCGGCTATCGATAGATTATACACTCTACAGAGGTTAGTACACTGTACCCACACCACGGAACTCATGGCCTCGTGCTCCCATTCGGGTGGACCAACGACATTCCGACAAAACCAATCTATTGGATGACACTCTCCCGGCCACTCCGACAAAATCCCCTTTGGGCTATGTCCTGGGTGTCCCCGATGTCAACTCGTGACATCCGCCACCTTTGTGGTTGCCACCGTCGTGGCCAAACAAAAACAACGTCCCAAACGGGGACCTCGGTATACCATACAACTCGGGCACACAAGGCTTATGGCCGCCTACCTGATCAGGGTAGCGCACGCACATAACCTTCCCTAGTTGGAGGCACCGGTGAGAGGCATGACAATAGACCGAATTAGGGCCTCCCCATCCAGGCAAGTGTGATTGCACTGGTGAGCTCGATTCGGTGGCACCATGACTCAGCCAACAGATTTGTTCAAGTTCGATTAATGTCAGGTTTAACTTGAATGGTGATGAGCTGAGTCATAACAACATAATAAAATAACAATGCATACGAGCATGATATCAGTGTAACCATGGATGGGCAACATAACCATTTAACATCATTATATCAACAATGATAAATCATTTAGTCTACGGGATGCAGATGAGCATGGCGTAATGACGATCATGAATATCACAAGTATTTTCATATCTATCCATAATGATTCATATGAGCATGTCATTATCACTAGCAGCTGAATTGCTTGCAAGAATAAATCATGGTAAGAATAACATTAGCAACTAATCATTTCACTTACTAGATGAAAATGAACATGGCATAAGCATAGACATGGATTCACAAGCATATTCGAAGCATTCAAAATAATGACATGAACAAATAATTATTCGAACATTCAAGTGGAAACCATAGCTATAGCAATGCCATCATGCAAGTGGCTGTCGTGGCTTGCCTGGGGATCAAGGATCCATCGGGAAGGAGTGCGGGACACTCGCGGAAAAATTTGCCGGAAACGTTTCCCTCTCGGAGGGGGCTGAATAAGGGCAGGGGCAAAATGGTCATTTTCAGAATGTTACAACATGGTGAAAGTGATACCAGCAGAACGGGCTCGATGAACAGAGAACGTGGGCTTTGGAATCACCTGATTCGGAGTCACGGTTAAAGAGTTGTGGCCGTTCGTTCGTTAGGCAGAAAACAAATAAAAATTATTCATTTCTACGCTTAACTGACGAACGTCCGCAAAGTAAGGTTTTCGGTGGCTGGGCTGAAAAACTGAAAGTGCATTTCAGTAAATACGCTTCCTCTGCAGAGAAAGCGTATTTTTGCTCCGAAGCTGCTCTGGAATACGCTTTCAGAAGGAGAAAACATATTCGACAAAAGGCGCCTCCACTTATCCTAGTCAGCAGCCGGGTCAACGCCTTCTGCGGCTGCCAGGTGGGTCCGCGGGGAGGTGGGGCCCACTGACAGGCCGTCTTCTTCCTCTCTCGTGCTCGCCCGTGGCGCAGAGGGAGACCGCGGTCGCCGGCGTTCGTCCGGCCGGCGGAGCTGGAGACACCGGCGAGCTCAGGGAGGAGCGCCGCATCCGTCCCCGCACCACACGGATGCGGAAGAGGGCTGGAGCCACGGCTGCTCGCGGTGGCCGTGGACAGGGGCGGCAGCTGTTCTTGGGGGGTCGCGGCCACGCGCACTCCGGCGATGAAACGAGGATATGGGGAGGATTACTGAAGCTCGGGGAAGAGGTTGGTGAGGTCAGAAGGAGGAGGGAGGGCCGGCATTGCTCGAATCCGAGCCGAGGCCGAGGCGGCAATGGCGGCCAGAGGGAGACGAAGAGAGCTCCTCGAGCTCAATTGAGGTGCTAGGCGGGGTACTAGGAGGGAGAGAGAGTGGTGGGTGAGGAGAACCGAGACGGGGGAGGGCTTAAATAGCCATGGCGGGGATGCTCGCGGCCGGACGACGACGGGAGCGTGTGGTTGATGCTCTGGCGCGACCGCGTGCGCGTGCGCACGCGCGTAGGGGGAGAGAGGCCAAGGGGGTTCACGCGGTGCGGAGATGCCACGGGGGGGGAGAGGACAGGGGCAAGGCGACGACGGCCACGGGCACGCGGTGCGGCGTGGCTCGCCGGAGGGGAAAGAGGAGGGGGAGAGGGGTCCAGATGGGACGTGTGGACGAAGGAGAGGGAGGGTTGCGTGGTGGACATGGTGCGGTGGCGCGAGGACGGCGTTTGGGCGGCGGCCAAGGGCCCCAAATCCAGAGCATGCTTTTGGCACGCCAGGCCGCGTGGTCACCGCGTGCATAGTCGCACGCGGTGCGTTCTGGCCAGCAACAGGATGTCTCACGTGTGGACCCTACTTCCTAGAGAAGCACTATTATGGTCTTGGTGAAGCTAAATCACCTCTGTGCTGATGGGAGTGATCGACTGAAGTTTGCTGCAGCAAACTGGATCATGAAGTAGTGGTCAAATGGGATGAGATAAGGGTTAACCAGGATGTCACAGAGGTTTAGGGTAGGAAGGACTACAATCCTGTGGATTTGGAAAATATTTGGACCAGGATTTATCATAGTTGCTTCACAACCACATAATCTGGTCCAGAAACTAAATCTTGAAGTAGCACTCACCTGGATGATTGGATTGGGCTGAAAATTGTTGGAGTATGATCATTTGGGCATATGAAGGCACTGCAAAAATTTCATACCATTTGGATACACCAAAATGGTACTTGCTTCACAGTGCTTTCTACTGGACAGAAACTTGGGGGAATTTTGTGGAGAAAATGGCTTGGCAAAATGATGTGAATTTGGCATGCGCAAAGGATATAGGGATATTTAGGTCCTGGATTAATTTCAGATTTTATGAAGCAATATCAAATATAGTTGCTTCATAAACTGAAATTGTGACTAGAAACCAAGATTTGAAGGTGTGCTCACATAGATTGTTGGATGGAGATGAAATTTGGTGGAGAGTAATGATTTGATCATATGGATGATCTACCAAAATTTCAACTCATTTGGATAAGCCTAGCTAGTACTTCCTTCACAAAGCTTCTCTTTGGACAGAAACTTTGGACATTTTCTGAGGAATATTTACTAGGCAAATGAAGCTGAATTTTGGCATGTGTCAATTATTTGTACATGAGAGAGTGACCAAAAATTTTGAAGGCAATCAAGAAAAGATAAATAGCACTTCCTTCACAAAGTGCCATACTGGACAGAATAGGAAATGAATATTCCTGAATTATTTTTGAACTAGGCAAGGATGGGTTTTGACATATTTGTGGAAGATATGATCCAAAGGATTTATGAGAATTTTGTGGGAATTTTAGGAATGACAAAAATATAGGTTGCTTCACAACCTAGGGCAAACAGGGTTATTCCTTTATTAGAAAAAGGAATATTCCCAAGAAATAAATATTGGGGTTGGTCTAAGATGGAACTGACATGGCCTTGAGATGGATTTGAGAATGACAAGCCACTTGGGAGAAGAAGAAGAGA
Organism: Elymus sibiricus; assembly: GCA_039707655.1. Classification (NCBI taxonomy): domain Eukaryota; kingdom Viridiplantae; phylum Streptophyta; class Magnoliopsida; order Poales; family Poaceae; genus Elymus; species Elymus sibiricus. Next base: position 193,873,956 of record CM077664.1, on the reverse strand, counting down.
TGTTCTTCCCAGTTTTCAAGACCACAAAGCCACCGAAAAGGAATTCCAAATAAAAATCCGAAGAAATCCAAAAGAAAAAGAAAGGGCCAAAAATCGGGGTGTTACAAACCTACCCCCCTTACAATAAATCTCGTCCTCGAGATTTGGTTGCTCAGGGAACAAGTTTGAATATTCTGACTTAAGGAAACCGTTTCCAACTCGGGTATCCTTTTTCCTTCATATGATATTCCCACTGAATTTCATATGACCTGCTTACCTTGCTCGGAGGTGGTTTGCGTCACCGTACCCAACATTCTGACAGGTCTTCCATCATATGTTCATCCTTACTCTGACTTCAATTCGTTTATGTCTGCTGGCTTATCTGATATATTATCCTGACTGGAATATGTCATCTTTTCATAAGTCCGGGAGTGACTTTCAATTGACGTGACATTCTTCCATCCAGCACCGATAGTATCAATGGAGTTGTGAGCAATTTCCTCGGTGGACACAAAACATTTACTCCTTGCATCGGGTTACTCGAGTAGATGCATGTCCTCCGGGTTCAAAACAATGCTGAGAATCATAACCGTTCTTTTGGCGGAATTTGACTATTTGTAGGGAGTTCTGAATCATCTTGGTTGGCTTCGCTGTCTCGAGTATCGAATCCGTATCATGTTGTTCATGCAACAATTATCATACCGGTATTGCTGGTCTTGCTCCTTCATTATTGTTGCCTTTTGTCCGGATCCTTTGATGAAAAGACTTGGCCTCATGCACCCTTAATTCTTTGTGTGACCATAGGTGCTGTCAGGTGCAATATTCCAATAGTCATACCTTAGCCTTATCCTTAGGCAGTGCAGCAACGTTTAACTGGCAAGTTTATCATCTCTCAAGCTCTAACTGTAGGGCAATGATCATCCGAACCTTTGCATGAAATTGGCAAATAAATCAGTAGCCACCAGAACGGTCTTTACAACTCAGATCTGGGACATTACTGAAAAACTCAACCATGGCTCACGACGGCTGAAAAGCAGCTCAGAGCATGAGGCAGTGTTGATAAGAAGAATGTAGCAGTTCCCTAAGACGGCCGAAGAACAGCTCAGAGCATAGGGTCACTGCTACAAAAAGAAACTCAACAACTGCCCGAGACGGCCGAAAAGCAGCTCAGAACACGGGCCAGTTGTTAAAAAGAGAAATATAAAGTCGGCATCCACCCTGAACGGCCGAAAGCAGCTCACAGCACAGGCGTGGTGCCGTTACCAGGAAGAAGTAAGCAAGGGTTCATCATGATCATATACCAGGTTCACAGTTACTTGTATAGAGCTCACTGCTGTGGTCAATCATACATGACAGTGACAGAGGTTAATGATATCACTTTGTCGGGTGTGAGGAAGCTGGCCTTGATATCCACTGTCAGGATTGTTGTCCCAACATTGTCTTGCTTCAGAGCTTGTCCGACATTGCATCACACTGAGGTGTATAACTTGCTTTCTTCCCCTTACATAACTCATGTGGTTGTCAGATTCTCACCGTGCTTGCATCATCGTACGAGTGACTTGCGTTACCTTGGCAGCATGTTCGAGATATATATGGGAGCATGTGTAACTGAGCATTTGATTCCCAAGGCAGATTTGTGTCCTGACTAGCTCGTGCTTCTGACCAAACCGTTACGGTTCTGATTCTTGAGATGCACTGCCATATGCTGCCAACTCACTGTGTAGTATCTTGTACTAATGGCGATGACTGATTGTAGTGCCGTACTGACGAGGACTGGATAGCTTGTGTTGGAAGCCATCGAGAGTAGCGTGCTGAGGAAGACTGAATAGCTTATGTCCGAAGCTTTTGCCGGGATAGCGTGCTGAAGAAGACTGGGTACCGTACCTCAGAAGCTTCTCCTCCTGTTTGCTTGCTGAGGAGGATTCGGTGCCTTATGCTGGAAGCTTTCTGCGGTGGCTTACCGAAGAAGACTGAGTATCTTACACTGGAAGCTATCCACATATCGTACCGAGGAAGACTGCGGAACCTTGCGTCGTAACCTTCCCTGGTAGCGTGCGGAGGAAGACTGAGTTGCTTACACCAGAAGCTCTTCTCTCTGATATGCGGACTGAATGCCATATATATACACCTTTGATATTCCTTTGACTGATAATATACTGTTGATCTTGCACACCACTTGTCTTCTGGCTGATTTAATCATTACTGATGTGAAGATTGCACCACTGTTGTAAACTTGATGTTAGTAATTACTCTAGGATGTCATTTGCAGTCAGACCAGATATTCCCAAAATAATACAGTCGACTGAGAAGTCCATAATGCTTAGCTGAGCTTCTAAATATTTGAACTCCTCACTGTTTCTTTGGGTCCGGTGTCGGTTGATGAGCAACTTTCATAAGGGAAGGTAAGGTAACACCGAAGGCCCAACGAAAGAAGCAAAAGAAACGACTCAAACAAAAGCACACAAGACATCAAGATTACATACAAGCAACATCACATTTTACAGCTATTCACCTCACTATGCATGCCTACTTAAGCACACAATTCTCGAGGAAACTCCGGTACTATGAGCTAATATGTTGTGGCGGTGTGCACGAAATTGAATCAACGTGTGGAGAGGTTTGTGTAAACAGAGATACACCAAATGCTGGCTCAGCACCGGTTGCACCTGGACGGGCTCCGGGGTGAGGACGGACTCGGTGATCATGTAGCGGAACCCGGATGTCACGGCCACATCATCATCAAGCGTACGGAAGGGAACCGTACTCGTCCAGGGAATGGGTGATAGGGTAGGATAGCGGTGGAATGCAAGGTCTGCTGGCATTGCCCTTTTCTAGTAACAAAGCCAAGTAAGGGTTGCCAAAGTGGCGGGTTGGATGGCAAGATCCGAGGTAGAAACATGTCTACCACCGAGGCGATAGGTGGCTGGCGGAAAGATATATTGGTGCGATACCTGAGCACAATCCTGCAAGTGTTCGATACCACTTGGTACCTCGGCATCACTCCGCTGGGACAGAGATGACGCCAAACACCGAAGAGCAGGTATGCAAAACTGGAGGGTGCAGGTAGTGGATTGAAACCGATGCCACCTACACTCACAAGATCAACCGTTAGCGACAAGATAATAAGTCTACATGCATGCTATGCAGCAAACAAATGCAACAACCAAATGCAACAAGCAAGCTAGACTCTGAACTACTGATTTCTAACGCTCGCGCTGACTAGGGCGTCCTACAGCCAGACCTGCTTTGAGACCAAGCGCTGTGGCACCCCGGCTCAGAGAGACCGGAACACCCCGTATTCCAGCCCAGAGATCAAGTCTTCTGGAATACGGCACTGCTTGGCATAGAACAAATCAGCTTTTTAATACAAATAATCGGGGTACAAGGGTCCGATATTACAAAGGATTACATCGGCACGGCGACACTACGCCTGCTAATGTAGCTCTATGCAAGCAGCGGAACATCTCGTAGTAGAATAACTTCTAGCAGCGGAACAGCGACAACGGTGATGGACTCCACTCCACAGGGACTCTGGCTGGGACGCATCCTAGAGCGCAACCTCGAAATCCTTGACAAGCAATCAATCACGGCATCACCTGCAATCTGGCATGACACGCCAGGTGAATACTTTGAATGTACTCGCAAGCTCACAGCAACCAAATCAATCAAGACAAACAACAGCATGGCATTTACAAGTTAATCATCAATGATGAACACAATACTACTAGAACAGCATGAGCATGGCAGGTACATATAATTCATGATATGAACATGATGATACTAGCACTAGCATGCCAGCGGGTCGACGTTTAAGGTCCCTTGGACCAACTTACTCTTTTCGGAAGTTATCTCATAAACACCATATGTACCAAACTTACCATCGTGATCATCACACGATCACCTCAGGATCAACCAAGCTCGGTATCAACTATACCATCGTGATCATCACATGACCACACGGAGCTTGATCTCTACGTGTGATCATCGCACGACCACATAAAGATCAACCAACTTCTTTCCTCAGGGAACCGGGGTTGTTAATTATCCAGATTATTATTTCTGTTGACCCACAGTGTGACCTACTACGAACTGTGTCCATGACCGAGGACGCGGCTATCGATAGATTATACACTCTGCAGAGGTTAGTACACTGTACCCACACCACAGAACTCATGGCCTCGTGCTCCCATTCGGGTGGACCAACGACATTCCGACAAAACCAATCTATTGGATGACACTCTCCCGGCCACTCCGACAAACTCCCCTTTGGGCTATGTCCTGGGTGTCCCCGATGTCAACTCGTGACATCCGCCACCTTTGTGGCTGCCACCGTCGTGGCCAAACAAAAACACGTCCCGAACGGGGACCTCGGTATACCATACAACTCGGGCACACAAGGCTTATGGCCGCCTACCTGATCAGGGTAGCGCGCGCACATAACCTTCCCTAGTTGGAGGCACCGGCGAGAGGCATGACAATAGACCGAATTAGGGCCTCCCCATCCACGCAAGTGTGGTTGCACTGGTGAGCTCGATTCGGTGGCACCATGACTCAGCCAACAGATTTGTTCAAGTTCGATTAATGCCAGGTTTAACTTGAATGGTGATGAGCTGAGTCATAACAACATAATAAAATAACAATGCATACGAGCATGATATCAGTGTAACCATGGATGGGCAACATAACCATTTAACATCATTACATCAACAATGATAAATCATTTAGTCTACGGGATGCAGATGAGCATGGCGTAATGACGATCATGAATATCACAAGTATTTTCATATCTATCCATAATGATTCATATGAGCATGTCATTATCACTAGCAGATGAATTGCTTGCAAGAATAAATCATGGTAAGAATAACATTAGCAACTAATCATTTCACTTACTAGATGAAAATGAACATGGCATAAGCATAGACATGGATTCACAAGCATATTCGAAGCATTCAAAATAATGACATGAACAAATAATTATTCGAACATTCAAGTGGAAACCATGGCTATAGCAATGCCATCATGCAAGTGGCTGTCGTGGCTTGCCTGGGGATGAAGGATCCATCGGGAAGGAGTGCGGGACACTCGCGGAAAAAATTGCCGGAAACGTTTCCCTCTCGGAGGGGGCTGAATAAGGGCAGGGGCAAAATGGTCATTTTTAGAATGTTACGACATGGTGAAAGTGATACCAACAGAACGGGCTCTATGAACAAAGAACGTGGGCTTTGGAATCACCTGATTCGGAGTCACGGTTAAAGAGTTGTGGCCGTCGTTCGTTAGGCAGAAAACAAATAAAAATTATTCATTTCTGCGCTTAACTGACGAACGTCCGCAAAGTACGGTTTTCGGCGGCTGGGCTGAAAAACTGAAAGCGCATTTCAGTGAATACGCTTCCTCTGCAGAGAAAGCGTATTTTTGCTCCGAAGCTGCTCTAGAATACGCTTTCAGAAGGAGGAAACGTATTCGACAAAAGGCGCCTCCACTTATCCTAGTCAGCAGCCGGGTCAACGCCTTCTGCGGCTGCCAGGTGGGGTCCGCGGGGAGGTGGGGCCCACTGACAGGCCGTCTTCTTCCTCTCTCGCGCTCGCCCGTGGCGCAAAGGGAGACCACGGTCACCGGCGTTCGCCCGGCCGGCTCCGGCCACCTCCGGTGGAGCTGGAGACACCGGCGAGCTCAGGGAGGAGCGCTGCATCCGTCCCCGCACCGCACGGTCGCCGAGGAGGGCTGGAGCCGCGGCTGCTCGCGGTGGCCGTGGACAGGGGCGGCGGCCGTTCTTGGGGGGTCGCGGCCACGCGCACTCCGGCGATGAAACGAGGATATGGGGAGGATCACTGGAGCTCAGGGAAGAGGTTGGTGAGGTCAGAAGGAGGAGGGAGGGCCGGCATTGCTCGAATCCGAGCCGAGGCCGAGGCGGCAATGGCGGCCAGAGGAAGGCGAAGAGAGCTCCTCGAGCTCAATTGAGGTGCTAGGCGGGGTACTAGGAGGGAGAGAGAGTGGTGGGTGAGGAGAACCGAGACGGAGGAGGGCTTAAATAGCCATGGCAGGGATGCTCGTGGCCGGACGACGACAGGAGCGTGTGGTTGATGCTCTGGCGCGACCGCGTGCGCGTGCGGACGCGCGGAGGGGGAGAGAGGCCAGGGGGGTTCACGCGGTGCGGAGATGCCACGGGGAGGAAGAGGACAGGGGCAAGGCGACGACGGCCACGGGCACGCGGTGCGGCGTGGCTCGCCGGAGAGGAAAGAGGAGGGGGAGAGGGGTCCAGATGGGACGCGTGGATGAAGGAGAGGGAGGGCTACGCGGTGGACATGGTGCGGTGGCGCGAGGACGGCGTTTGGGCGGCGGCCGAGGGCCCTAAAGTCCAGAGCACGCTTTTGGCACGCCAGGCCGCGTGGTCACCACGTGCACAGTCGCACGCGGTGCGTTCTGGCCAGCAACAGGATGTCTCATGTGTGGAGCCTACTTGCTAGAGAAGCACTATGGTCTTGGTTAAGCTAAATCACCTCTGTGCTGATGGGAGTGATCGACTGAAGTTTGCTGCAGCAAACTGGAGCATGAAGTAGTGGTCAAATGGGATGAGATAAGGGTTAACCAGGATGTCGCAGAGGTTTAGGGTAGGAAGGACTACAATCCTGTGGATTTGGAAAATATTTAGACTATGATTTATCATAGTTGCTTCACAACCACATAATCTGGTCCAGAAACTAAATCATGAAGTAGCACTCACCTGGATGATTGGATTGGGCTGAAAATTGTTGGAGTATGATCATTTGGTCATATGAAGGCACTGCCAAAATTTCATACCATTTGGATACACAAAAATAGTACTTGCTTCACAGTGCTTTCTACTGGACAAAAACTTGGGGGAATTTTGTGGAGAAAATGGCTTGGCAAAATGATGTGAATTTTGGCATGCCCAAAGGATATAGTGATATATAGGTCCTGGATTAATTTCAGATTTTATGAAACAATATCAAATATAGTTGCTTCATAAACTGAAATTGTGACCAGAAACCAAGATTTGAAGGTGTGCTCACATAGATTGTTGGTTGGAGATGAAATTTGGTGGAGAGTATTGATTTGATCATATGGATGATCTACCAAAATTTCAACTCAGTTGGATAAGCCTAGCTAGTACTTCCTTCACAAAGCTTCTCTCTGGACAGAAACTTTGGAAATTTTCTGAGGAAGATTTACTAGGCAAATGAAGCTGAATTTTGGCATGTGTCAATTATTTGGACATGAGAGAGTGCCCAAAAATTTTGAAGGCAATCAAGAAAAGATAAATAGCACTTCCTTCACAAAGTGCCATACTGGACAGAATAGGAAATGAATATTCCTGAATTATTTTTGAACTAGGCAAGGATGAGTTTTGACATATTTGTGGAAGATATGATCCAAAGGATTTATCAGAATTTTGTGGGAATTTTAGGAAAGACAGAAATATAGGTTGCTTCACAACCTAGGGCAAACAGGGTTATTCCTTTATTAGAAAAAGGAATATTTCCAAGAAATAAATATTGGGGTTGGTCTAAGATGGAACTGACATGGCCTTGAGATGGATTTGAGAATGACAAGCCACTTGGGAGAAGAAGAAGAGATGTTCTTCCCAATTTTCAAGACCACAAAGCCACCGAAAAGGAATTCCAAATAAAAATCCGAAGAAATCTAAAAGAAAAAAAAAGGGCCAAAAATCGGGGTGTTATAAGACCTATGATTTACACCATGGAACTCAAGACCTGGTACTCGAGAAGCACCACTAAATCGAAGTCATCATGTATTATCGCCCCCACTTTCCGCAATCCCAATTCCCAACAACTACTTGTGTAGCAAATGCTTGATGTGAGATGCCACACAAGTTAAGAGCATGTTCGCACAAGCAGACAATCGAGCTGCGACAAAAAACCGGCCAATACCAAAGGTTCTGCACAGTGAAGGGTGCCTTTGCACACGCGATGAAATTTGACGAGGGAGAGGAAGGCCACCGACACTTCCAAAAACTCAATCCAGGACGCTCCGGTGCTACCCTCTTGCTCCGTCGTCCTCACTTGTGGCGGACGAATAGTTGGCTAACATATTCGTCGTTGTCACCGCAGCTGCAGGTTGAAGACCCTCGAACTTGTCGTGACAACTGTCTAGCAGCGCAGGACCATGACGCCATTGGCGCGACTGAGCGGAGGACCACAACCGCCTCGTTCGGACGCAGAAGCCTACCGCCACTACCCACATACCTGCAAATGGGATCATAGCCAAAAATGCGTCGGTACCAGGGACTGTCGGCCGGACAAAAAACATCACCGTCAATGTCGCACGACCATACCGTCTGTCTTAAACTGCCGCCCATAGATCGCATCTCGCCGCAGAAGGCTACAGGAGCTGAGACCTCCCCACCACCACCGTCATCGACCAGTGCCAGGGCTTATTTGGACCACTAGTCTTTAGCAGCGTCGAGCGGAAGGAAGGATAGGCGGCGGCAGCATGTGCTTAGTTGAATGCAACGATAAATTGATCTGCATCCATGTCATGCATATTAGCCAGAACTGAGCCTTGTCGGGTTAATTGGATGCTTGGCCTCCACGTACCAAAGCCTGGGGTGTGTGAGCCGGGCCAAATCATACCCCGGGCGACCTCTTCTCTTTTGACTGTACCTGATCAGTTTCAGAACGTCTGATGCTTTCCGGTGACGTATATACACTTCGCTTGCATCAGTTTTCCTCAACGCAAGTTGTCGAACTCATATGTTGTCTCTGACTCTATGCAAAGCGAAGTCTATGGCAAAGAAGAAGAAGAAACCTCACCCCATTGGCTGAGCTATCTGTTCCACGTATACACTTGATCATTGCTGGCGCGCGTTGCCGCGCCGATCTTTTTCAGTGTAGTCTGACAGTGTTACAAATTTATGTAAAAATGTATAGTTGTTGTTTTCTTACTAACGTGAGTACAGAATGGAAGTTTAGTCATTTTTATTAGGCTGGTTATGGGCCTTATTTGTAGATACATGGGAATACATGTGTGTTAATATGTGATAAAATATGAACGGTACAAAACTTATATACATAGTGTAGATTTCTCAATCCAACCCTGTTATCCACATGGTTGGTTTGTTAGCATGTATCAGGAGGAACTGGATAATAAAAAACACTATATCTAAAGGGAATCGTTTACAGAGCCTGCTATTATTGTTTGATTCAAACTATAATAAAATAAAATCACAAAAATAGAAATCAAACTGACAACAAATTAGCAGAGGACCAAAGGTACTTCCCCAAGTCGTAGCACTAAACTTTATGAAGCAGTGTGTCATCCTCAGTCCGGTACACGTACAACTGCATCATCGCCATATCAATCATGCATTCGCGCCAATACCGTCAGAAGCAAGAGCACATTATTTCCTTTAAAGTTTGAAGGAATATGATATATGTAGTGTACCAAAATACATGAACAGGAAATATACAAGGCCATGCTAGAAAAAACATCAGCACTGGTAATGAAAGTGGAATCCAGTAGTGGAAATGTGAACTATGAGGCAGAAAGTAAGACCGGATTTTAACTTATCAGTCTAAATGGCGAAGTTTAATTTAATGACCTCAACACCCCCTCTAGTATCCCTGAAATAAATACATAGTTACATACAGATTATTCTTATCGAAGAACTGCATGAAAAGTAGATCACAAGGGCAGAGGAGGAGGAAAAAACACTCGGTGACTCCCTCCACCAGGAATATTGGGGTTAGCACCAGTATCTAGGTAAGCACTTTAGCATACCAGGTAGGACATTGTTCGTTGCTGCCATCAAGTAACACCTTCAATTTTATTCACATCAGCACCGGACTGTGCAAATAGATTATTATTTATTTGAGAAGATCTCGCATGCTAAATATGTATGGATCTATACTTCTATAGACTACACTGAAGGAAGCTTAGGAAATGACCAAAGATAAAGTGATGCTACATAAAAATAGCAAGAACAATTCAAGTAGTATACAGACATATTAAGTCAAACCAAGTTTTTCAGCTATTTTCTTCAATCTATGGAAATAAAATTTCTAGGTATAGATCCTCCTTTATGATGGGCTTGTTTCTAATTACAATTTATTTATTTCATGGAAAGATATATATGTAAAGCTTAGAATGGACATCAAAATTTGTGAACTTGTCGGAATGGTTGCTCTATGATGTCTGATTTTAAAGGCGAATGGGTTTCGTGGTTTTTCTTGGGTTAGTGGATAATTGCAGACAAATTGACCTAGCAGCCATACACACGTCGGGTGGATACCACAAGAACCCATACACTATAAAGCAAATCCAGTAAGGAGGTTAGGTGTTCATATTAAAAACATGTATCCTTCTAATTAGAATTTACCTTTGCTTCTTGGAGAAGATAGATACTCCCTGGGCATCTGTGCGTATGTTCCCAAGGCGGAACAGAAAAATACTGAACCATTCTTACTGGGCATCTGTGCGTATTTTTTTCTTCAGTTTCAAATCTCTGGTGGATAAACTGAAGAATTCCCCAAATGCGCTAGTAATAAACTGTCCATCGTCCATCAGAGATTGAAAAGTAAATAAATCCCCAAATCAATATGCCAAGACCAGCCTCCAAGATTTACCCAAATTAGTTGACCAAATCAGTACGAACACCACCTACACAAAATAAGGGTTGGGGGGTAAACATTGGTGGAAGAAGGACTCGTTCGGGAAAGAAACAAATGTAGATAGAGGCTAACCTAGCCATGAACCATGCTGCTAGAGGTTCTGCTGCTGGAGTAGGAAGGCTGCAAACGCTTGTACTGAAGAAAATATAAAGTCCCACCTGTATTAAGGGTCGCCGATGAGTGACACACCATGAATGGATCCAAAAACTGACGATTGATTACCCAACGGATCGAAACTCCTGCAGGAACGCGCTACAACCAAAACCACATCAAATCGGGAGGACTTTAGGAGAACCATTCTGCTCTCTGCATATTAAGTGCTCACACCTGAAACCGAATCCACAAACTAAAGATTAAGCGCTCACACCTGAAACCAGCAGATCGGGATTGGATTTGCCACGCCATTGTTGCGCCCCCTTGCAGATGACTTCGAGAGGATCGTGCTGCTCGTTGTGACTCAGTGTGAATCCGGCACTCAACTGGAAGGCAACAACTTGCCCAATGGCGTTCCCACGCGAGGAGGCTGCGACGGACCTGGGATGCTGATGCGCCGCCGTCGCCGTTGTCATCCGTTTTGGAGACGGAGGGGAGAGACAAGAGCGGCTCCAGGAGAGGTGGGGTGGGGTTAGCCCATCCAAAGGCAGATGCGTAACTTGTATCGCAGCCATTCATTCATGATCGGACGTTAATTATATAGGCGAACGAGAGGGCTCCAAAATAGTTTCGGGAGTAGCAGCCCATAGGACTATCGGCCCATGAGTAGGCCACGCGCGAGGAGAGGCCCATGGGACAGCCAGGAACTCCACAAAATCTGACGGCTGGAAGTGTGTATGCTTTTCCATGATCTGACGGTCCAAAAAGCAAAGGGCGTGAGATGGCTCGAAATAGGCTCGGTTATACTGTCCTAAATTAATGCACAAGATCTGTGTAGAAAACAAAAATAAGAACAATGAAACTCAAAGGAAATTTACGTAATTGAAGAGTTCAATTAGCCAGCATACGAGATGCACACAACTAGGGGTGGAGAGCGGCGCCCGATCCGCCTCGCTCCATAGTCAAAATAGATTTATGTTAGTTATAAATGTCCCTATGAGATTTAGTTTAATTTGAACTAACCCTCTAGTTATGCGAGAATTAGCCAGCATACGAGATGCACACAACTAGGGGTGGAGAGCGGCGCCCGATCCGCCTCGCTCCATAGTCAAAATAGATTTATGTTAGTTATAAATGTCCCTATGAGATTTAGTTTAATTTGAACTAACCCTCTAGTTATGCGGGATGATGCGGAATGCCCGCTTGCATCCCTACACACAACACAACCAAAAAGCAACCAATTCGTGATGACATGATGGGATCAATACAAGGGTCATGATGAAGTGAACTAAGATGACTACAGAAAAACTGTAAAGTAGTGGCACACCAACTTTGAGAGGCACAAAAGAGTTGACATTGACTTTTTGATTAATTAGCTAGTAGAATTATCAATAAAAGGTTGTGTGCATCACTCGATGCAAATGACAAGTGTTGTTTCCCCTCTTTAAAGAAAATCATCACAAGCACAAGTTATGTGCAAATCTTTAATTTATTTGGACTATTGTAATGAAGTCATTGTACATGAAATGGAAGGTAATTCCCTTTGCTTTCAACAGTTAGCTTGTGGTGGCCTCCCCTGCGCTGGAGCACGCGGAGTTCATCCTCCGGCAGCACGCGGTCACCCTCTCCGTGGCGGCCAGGCCACACACCACCAACCCCATGGCTATGGGCAAGGCTATCGAGGAGCAGCTCCGCACCCTGCCGCACCAGCTGCACGTCACGGCGCACCACCCGGAGGCCTTATTGTCCACTTCGACCTGCCGGCTCACCAGGACAACGTCGTGCGCCGCGGCGTCATCAAGGTGGACGGCGCCAAGTTCTTCGTGCGTGCCTGGAACGAAGGTGACCACGCGGCGATCCTCAAGTTCACACTCCACGTGTGCGTCGTCATCGAGGATCTCTCCATGCAGTTTATGGTAGCTTGAGGGCGCAGACGAGGCGCTAGGTGACTTTGGCCGCGTCAACCGGCTGGACAGCCACACCCACGAGCGCGGCCACACTAAGCATTTTGCATGCTTGCTATGGGTGTGGGACGTCGCCTACATCCTACCAAGCGTGCGCTCTGGGTGCTGCGGCGCTGGGCGCGCCGACGAGATGCTGGGCTTCTCGCCCCCAACCGCATCGTCCCTCCGCCTCCAGGTGTTCGCCGCTACAACCTCCTGGTCCATGTGGACCACGTTGAGGATTGGGCATCACTCTCGCCGCGCTCCTCCCACTCCGACAAACTCCCGCGCACGCAGCTTGGCACGTGGGTTGCCGGTGTTGAAGATGGACAAGCTAGGAGCCGCCGGATCGCGCTAAGGGTCGCCTCCTCGGGCTGCAGCAGCTTCCCCCAAGCCGGTGACCGCCACAACCAGGATGGCGACGACTCGAGCAACGGCAGACGGTCATGGAAGGACACCCTGCTGGGCAGGGGCCGCCACTCCAAGAGCAAGGCACCGGCGGAGGCCAGCGCGGAGCATAGGCACTGCAATGGAACTCCGACAGGGCGTCACCACAAGAACCATGCAGAGACAACAATGCTCCGCGCCACGCCCCCTTTGCCCCTGCTCCCGCGGGCTGGCACGACAATCACCACGCCGCAGCAAGCTGCACCAAAGGAGGAGGAGGACCCGATCGCCGCGTTCTTCTCCTACAAGGTGAGGGCTCTGTCGCCACCCCCAAGGACGGACTGCATGCAAATGGAGTTTTAGAACGCCATGCTGGAGGCGCTCGAAACACCTCTGAACTTTGACGACGATAACGTGGCGCCAGGCAAGAGCTCGGGGAGCGGCGCGTTCTCCTCCCTCCACGACTTTACCGAGGGGAATGCGCACGGGATGGCCTGCATCGCACCACAGGCCTCGGCGGCGGTGGAGTTCCAGATGCAGGCGGTGACCCAATGCGTCAGTCACATCCAGCTGCAAGACGACGAGCACTCCAGCAGCCTCTTCACCAACGTTGCGCTACCCATCATAGCCATGCCTCCATCCAAGCGCTCCTCAGCCCCTCTCAAGACCAGAGCTGCATCTACACCATCTCGACAGAGCGCACGCCAGGCTGCTGCAAACTGCATGGTGCCGGTGGTGCAGGGAGCTGCGCTGCGCTTGGTGCAGGAGATAGGCATTCTCGGGCCCCGCGACAAGAACACGTCGAAGACTGCTACAGCTGTGATGAAACGCTTCGACGAGCCCCTCTCCGACAAGGACATCGAAGCCATCGCCAAGCTGACGAGCCTGAACACAGATGCACTGAAGATTGCTACAGGCATGGCTGGGGCTGACGGAGTTGCCACGACAGCAAACGAGTGATCATGTGTTACGCCATTTCGTTTAGTCTTCGTCGACGGCTGGGCTTAACCTGACTCAAGTTAGGATCAATGTTAGTTCGTAGTGATAGGGATTGGAGGCTCGCTAGACGACGATGGGGTTTTGGGCCTACTGGTGGCCATCGTCGCCTCCCGGAGAGATTAGTGGTGTGTTGTAACTCCTTTAGCAATGATATTAGTCGACGGAGAAATCAACTGTGTCCCCATGAATGACAACTTATGCTCAATCATGTCCTGGAATGTGCGCGATTTAAACTTCCCGGCAAAACGAGCTGCGATCTGTGAGGTAGCAAACGTGCATCAACTCGCAATTTTAGCTCTCCAGGGGACGAAAATTGAGACATGGACATCGGCCATCGCTGGCAATCTTCTGGGACAAACGCAGCGTCTCCATTACTTCTCATGCATTAGGAAGATTCTCCATTACGGTGAAAGTCGATGTTCTTCACAGTGGGGTGTCCTTTTGGCTGACAACAGTGTACGGGCTAATTGAAGAAACAAGCGAAGATGATTTCCTGAATGCGCTAAATGCTGCTGCTCCCCTTCAGGCGATCCATGGTTGCTAAATGGTGATTTTAACATGATCTACGAGGCAAGGGACAAAAGCACAACCAATCTGAACAGGAGGATCATGGGGCGATTCAGAAAGGCACTGGATTTCGTGGGTTTACGCGATATTAAGTGCAAAAACAGGATATTTACCTGGAGCAACGAGCGCGAAGACCCAGTTTTCTGCAGCATCGACAAAATATTTTGCAACCTTCCGTGGGAAGGTTTGATGCCATCTCATGTGCTCATGGCAGCGTCGACATCAGTCTCGGATCACTACCCTTTGATGCTTTCCAGTTCGGTTGCTCCAGCTAGACAAGCGAGGTTCATATTTGAATTTTTTTTTGCCTCAGTTCCCACGATTTTATCAGACAGTAGAAAGGGCTTGGCAGAGACCAGTGCAGCATGACTGCCCTTTCATCATGATCAAAATAAAGATGGCATGAACTGTAGCTGACCTAAAGATCTGGAGCAAAACTTTATTCAGCGGGGCTAGTCTTCAATTTCACATCGCCAGCGAGGTTGTTCTCAGGTTGGATGTGGCGCAAGAGAAAAGGCAGCTTTCTGCCACTGAATTCAACCTCACAAAGCAATTGAAGCAAAGGATCCCGGGGCTTCCAGCAATAGAGAGGGAAAGGAAAAGACAAGCATCAAGAATTACTTTGTTGCGCGCTGGCGATGCGAGCACAATTTTTTTCCATGCAAAGGTCTGTTCAAGACGAAGAAAGAACTATATCTACTCCATTCGGACGCCGACAAGACTAGTCACTGATCATTCAGAAAAGGCTGATGTGATCATGGAACACTTCGCATCACTACTTTGTGCTAGGCAGCAGCAGTAGTGCATGATCAATTGGGCAAACATCCAACTTCCCGTGATCCTTGATCAGGGCCTCGATAACCCTTTCACTGAGGGCGAGGTCTGGGCTGGCCTCCCCGACAGAAAAATCACCAGGGCCAAATGGGTTCTCAGGCACGATTTCAGAAGATGTCCGGCGATCATTAAAAATGACATCATGGGGTTTTTTCAGGAATTCTATCATTTGCGGAGAGGCAATTTTGCAGAGATAAACAACGCCCTCATCGCACTGCTACCAAAGAAAGATGGTGCCTCTGAACTGAACCACTTCAGACCAATCAGTCTTATTCATATTGCCAAGCTCATCTCGAAAGTACTCTCTATGAGATTGGCAACAGTGATCAGTGCGATAATTTCACCTACCCAAAGTGCTTTTCAGAGGACTAAATGTTCGTATACGTCCAAGGCTACGTTAAGTCACTTCACAAGGATAGGAAATCAGCGCTTCTCTTCAAATTAGACATAGCAAAGGCCTTCGATTCCATTTCATGGGAGTACATTTTAAAGCTTATGCAGGAGATGGGATTTAGTACGCGTTGGAGGGATTGGGTCGCACTGTTGCTTGATGTCTACTACGCAACTTTATTTCTTGTAGACTCTGTTGGGTCTCCAATCGCAGAGTTTTGTAGGACAGCAGCAAATTTCTCTCAAGTGGTTGACTTGATGTTTATCAATCCGTGGGAGGTGTAGGATGAAGATGGTCTCTCTCAAACAACCCTGCAATCAAATACAAAGAATCTCTTGTGTCCCCAACACACCCAATACAATGATAAATTGTATAGGTGCACTAGTTCGGCGAAGAGATGGTGATACAAGTGTAGTATGGATAGTAGATATAGGTTTTTATAGTCTGAAATAATAAAAACAGTAAGGTAGCTAGTAACAAAAGTGAGCACAAACGGTATTGCAATGTTTGGAATCAAGGCCTAGGGTTTATACTTTCACTAGTGCAATCTCTCAACAGTGCTAACATAATTGAATCATATAACAATCCCTTAACGTGCGACAAAGAATCACTCCAAAGTTCCTAGCGAACGGAAAACATAAGAGGAAATTATTGTAGGTAGCAAAACCACCTCAAAATTATCCTTTTCGATCAATCTATTGAGCCATCCCTATAAGTGTCACAAACAGCCCTAGAGTTCGTACTAAAATAACACAATATGATACGCATCGATCAACTCTAATGTCACCTAGATACTCCAATGTCACCACAAGTATCCGTGAGTAAATTTCGATATGCATCAAGCAATTTCAGATTCATAATATTCAATCCAACACAAAGAACTTCAAAGAGTACCCCAAAGTTTCTATCGGGGAAAGTAGGACAAAAACATGCATCAACACCTATGCCTAGATTACCCCAATGTCACCTCGGGAATCCGCAAGTTGATTACCAAAACATACATCAAGTGACTCAATAGAATACCCCATTGTCACCGCGGGTATCCACATGCAAGACATACATCAAGTGTTCTCAAATCCAAAATATTCAATCCGATAACAATGAAACCTCAAAGGGAAAGACTTAATTCATCACAACAAGACAGAGAGGGAAGAACACCATACGATCCAACTATATTAACAAAGCTCGTGGTACATCAAGATCGTGCCAAATCAAGAACACGAGAGATAGAGAGAGAGAGAGAGAGAGAGAGAGAGATCAAACACATAGCTACTGGTACGTACCCTCAGCCCCGAGGGTGAACTACTCCCTCCTAGTCATGGAGACCGCCAGGATGATGAAGATAGCCTCCGATGATGATTTCCCCCTCCGGTTGGGTGCCGAAACAGGGCTCCGGATGAGATCACTTCGGTACAGAGGCTTGTGGCGGCGGCGTGGGAGTTCTAGGTTTCTTTCAGGGGGTTTCTGGATTTATAGGATTTTTCAGCGTTGGAATCACGCCAATCAGAGTTACGTGGGACCCACAAGCTCAGTCGCCCCTCCCTACCCCCAGGGCTCGTGGGGTGAGCTTGTCGCTCCCTCGTGGGTCTTCTGATCCTTCCTCGAAGCTTTGGGGGTCTCTTTTGGTCCATAAAAAATAACCGTAAATTTTCAGCCCAATCCGAAAACTTTTATTTCTGCACAAAAAATAACACTATGGTAGTTCTGCTGAAAACAGCGTCAGTCGGGTTAGTTCCATTCAAATCTTATAAAAGTGCACCAAAACCATATAAAATTGTTGTAAACATGGCTTGAATATTTCATAAATTATAGATACGTTGGAGACGTATCATTGCTATAAACGGCTTCTTCGTCCTGTATGTTAAATGGTGTTGTGGGCACTAGCTTCAAACACTGCAGGGGACTCAGACATGGTGACCCCCTATCACTGCTGCTGTTTGTATTAGCGATCGACCCCTTGCATCATTTTCTCGCTGCGTCAACTGAGGATGGTAGCTTGGCACCCCTCCCGAGCCGTGGAGTTAGCATGAGGATTAGTTTATACACTAACGATGTTGTGATCTTCACAAACCCCAAAAAAAAAGAGGAGGTTGATGCCCTCTTGCACATTCTGCATCAGTTTGGCGAGGCATCAGGCTTGAAGCTCAATGAAGGAAAATCTTATGGGCACCAATTAGATGCGACGACCTGGACCTCATGGATGTTCTTCAGAATTTTGGTGGCAAATTAGTAGGATTCCCGATGACATACCTAGGCCTACCAATCAACACCACGCGTCTTCGATTAGTGCATCTCCAATTTGTACTCGACCACAACCGAGCACGGTTGGCCGGATGGAAGGGCTGACTCATGACCATGGCGGGAAGACGGGTGTTAGTCAGGTGTGTCCTCTCGGCGTTGCCTACGTTCGCCATGACTGTGCTCAAATTCCCGAAGAAACTCCTTAAGGAGATCGACAAATCAAGATGACATTTTTTGTGGCTACACGATGAGGAGCTCTCCGGCGGCCAGTGCAAAGTAAACTGGGACATTGTTTGCTCGTCAGTGCAAAAGGGAGGACTGGGCATTCCGGACATTCGAAGTTTGGGCGCATGCTGTGGCTAAGATGGCTCTGGCTCAAATGGTAACAGCCATGCCTGCCTTGGGCAGCCTTCCCAGTGCCCTGTGATGATGAGGATCAGAAGCTCTTCGCCTCGCCAACCATGGTAACGGTAGGAATGCAAAGTTTTGGAGATGCTCGTGGCCCCCCTCCCCCACTTTGCATCCAATTTCCAACCCTGTTCAAACACTCAAGACGCAAGAACAGAACCGTGGCGGGGGGTGCTACTCCCGTAGGAGTTGTTGGACTTCCCCGAATAGGAAGGGTGATGTAGCACAACAACAGAAAGTATTTCCCTCGGTTAAGAACCAAGGTTTAATCGAACCAGTTGGAGTCTACAAGCTAACAACATAAGCAGCACCTGCACACAAACAAAATAAATGCTTGCACCCAATTTGGCAAGGGGGTTGTCAATCCCCTCGTCTTGCTAGTTGCAAGGTTAAAAGCAAATAGTTATAAATAGTGATATGGCAAAACGGCAAAATAGTAAAAGTAAATAAAAGAGAATAGAGCAACGCAAGTATTAATAGAGAATGGACCGGGGGCCATAGGTTCACTAGTGGCCTCTCTATCGAAAGCAGGTAGTGGCATGGTAAACAAATTATTGTTGGTCAATTGACACATAAGCAACATTCATAACTATGATCATTCATGGCATAATCTTGTATAGGCATCACGTCCGTGACAAGTAGACCGTAATCCAACTGCATCTACTACTATTACTCCACCCCGAAACCACTATCTAGCATGCATCTCAAGGTATTAAGTTTAATGAAAAACAGAGTAACGCAATAAGAAAGACGACATGATGTAGACAGAAAGAAACCTAGCAATAAGATCAATCTTCGTCGTTTTATACTTAGTAGAAACAAAACATCATGTGCCTTCTCCACATTCCATCACTGGGATATAGATCACCGTGAGGTTGAACCCACTACTATGCACCATTCCCTCTGAAGAATTACCCATCTATCTTTGCCAGAGAAGACAAATAACTCAGAAAGCATACATAGCTACTCAATTATACAACAAAGAAACTTCAAAAGGTTCAATTATATTCAATGAACAATATGATCACAAATCCAAAAATCATCGGATCCCAACAAACACACCACAAGAATTACATCGGATTGATCTCAGAGGAGATCATTGTATTGAAGATCAAAAAGAGAGAGAGAAGAAACCATCTAGCTACTACTATGGACACGTAGGTCCTAAATGAACTACTCACACATCATCAAGGAGGCAGCAAGGTTGATGAAGAGGCCTCCCGTGGTGGCTTACCCCTCCGTTAGAGCACCGGAACAGAGCTCCATAAGGGATCCCTTTGGAACAGAGGCTTGCGGCGGCGATAAAATTCTTTCGGTTTCGCTACTAAGGGTTTCGGAAATTATAGGATTTATAGGCGGGAGAATTAGATCAAATTGAGGCTCAAGGGCCCCACATGGGCAGGTGGCGCGGCCACCCCCTAGTCACTCCACGTGGCCATGTGGCTGCCTCGTGGATCCCCTCGACCTCTTCCGAAGCTTTTAGGGTCCTTCGTTGTCCAGAAAAAATCGTCAAAAATTGGCATCGTATTTGCACCTTCCTAGATATGGATTTTCTACGAAACCAAAAACAAGCAACAAACAGGAACTGGCACTAGGCACTAAATTAATAAGTTAGTCCAAAAAATAATATAAAATGATATAAAAAGTATATAAAAGTGATAATATAATAGCATTTAACAATAAAAAAGTACAGATATGTTGTAGACGTGTCAGCATCCCCAAGCTTAATTCCTACTCGTCCTCGAGTAGGTAAATGATAAGCAAAGAATTTTTTATGTTGAATGCTACCTAACATGTTCTTGATCAAATGATGTAATCATGGTATGAATTCAGGATACGAGTGATTCAAGGCAATAATCTATCAATTTAACATCAAAATAATAATACATAAACATGCAAGAAAACAATTATCGCCTTTCAAAACAAAAGATGCTAAAGAATGTGATCTATACACACTTAATCATGATAAGCATGACACACTTAGTCTTCCTAGCAAAAAGATATCAAGTCATGAACACCCCCGGCGCTAAACCAAGCAACTAAATCATACTTTTCTCGCGCCAGCTTTTTCAACTCTCACGCAATACTTGAGCGTGCGCCATGGTCTTAGCACTTTGGATGGCAAAGAGAATGATGATAGGGGTTATAAGGGAAGACAAAAATATAAGAAAGTCTCACATCAATGCGGCTTGATCGTTAGGAAATGGAGAGGCCTTACAATCTATGTTAATGCAAGGTGTAGGGATTGCCATGCAGCGGATGCACTAGAGCTGTTAGTGTATGAAAGCTCTCTATATGAAGCTAAGTGGGTGTGCATACAACATACTTGCTCATGAAGACCTCGAGCATTTTGAAGCTCGTCATCGGATTACGCAAGTCAAGTTCTGATAATGTAGAAATCCCACTAGCATATGAAAGTGACAATCATGAAAACTATATATATGAAATGCATGGTGCTACTTTGAAGCACAATGGCGGTAAAGGATAGTAGTGCGCCCCCTCTCTCTTTTTCTCTCATTTTTTGGTGGGCTCTTTTTGGCCTCTTTTTTTAATCCCCAAAGGTAGAGGCGCACCCTAATTATGCATCACACTTTATTTTACTTACAACTCAAAATATGAACAAATATGATGACTACATATGAATGCCTCTGGCAGTGTGCCAGGATGTGCAATGATCTAGCGTAACTTGTATTATAATGATGAACGGTGGCTTTGCCACAAATATCATGTCAGCTCTATATGACCATGCAAAGCAAAATAACAATGAATGCTCTAGTCAGATGATGAATAGTAACAACAAAAGTTGCATGGAAATATATGTTGGAATGGCTATGGAAATGCCATAATGGGTAGGTACGGTGGTTGCATTGAGGAAGATATAATGAGGCTTATGTGTGAGATAGCGTATCATCCCACGGAGTTGGATGCACTGGCAAAGTTTGCGCCATGTCTCAAGGTGAGAGTGGGCAATGCACGGTACCGAAGAGGCTAGCAAAATGGATAAGTGGAAGTGCTTATAGACCAAAAACTCACATTAATCATAAAGAATGCAAATACTTATTGAAAAAGTTTAGTAGCCCTCGAAGCAAAGCATAACTCGCATGCCCCTAGGGGGAGGTTGGTAGGAGTTAACCATCGCGCGCCCCCGATCCGAATGCACATGGATTGTAAATCTAAGATAACTCATACTCCGACTTCCTCGCTAATGCCAGAGGCTACCACTTTCATGCATAAGAACTCACAAACATTAGAACATGTAAGGACCGGAGTATATCGACCAGAGGGGGGGGTGAAAGGGAGATTCAAAATTTCTTTCGAAATTTTGAATACTCTCAACACAGCACAGCGGATAGTAAACTAAGAAGTTTCAGTTCTACGAAGGAAAACTATTTCCGAAGGAAAACCAGTTCGGAAGCAAAACTAGTTCTGAAACAAAATTGTTCCCGAAACAAAACTGTTCTCGAAACAAAACTATTTTCGAGACAAAACTGTTTCCGAAACAAAACTATTTCTGAGACAAAACTGTTTCCGAAACAAAACTGTCCTCGAAACAAAATAGTTCCTAAAACAGAACTATTTCCGAAACAAAGCTGTTCCCGAAACAAAACTACTATGGAAACACAACTGGGCAGTTTTAGTTCTACGAATCAAAACTACTACAGAAACAAAACTATCAACATGGATAGAGTTACACACATGAAACAATTGCACATATAACAGATACAAAACATGCACACTATTGTGAAATATTCATCAGAGCAAGACTTAGCATAAAGACTAAGTACCACCAAATGAAAATCAGATGAACATACAGACAAACAACCTTAAGTACTGTGAAAGCAAGTGTGCAACACAATATAGTCACGGTACTGAAAGGAATGCTTGAAAGATAAAGAATCACAATACACAGATAGATATCTATCGACAGCAAAGAGCATCGAAAGTAAACTACTGAAAGAAATGCAGTAGGATAGAAATGACCAGTGGTGCTCAATGGCGACAGATGATTTGGTAGACCAGTTCACTCTTCTGCAAAAGTGCTATGTTTGGTTGGAGGGACTTGTGATTCAACACAGGAGATAAACTCTCTCCATCCTATTCTCTTCAACGTGAAGTTCCTCGAACTTCAGTTGATTTCACTCGTGGTAGATTCTTGTCGGCGATCTCCAAACCTTCGACAGACTTCTTCGCGAACCACAACGACTCTTGGTTGCTGAAGACTTTGCTCGGTGAAGACAACAACTCTTCAACACTCGAGCCGACACCTATCCATCTAGAGAGTATGCAGCTCTCAAGAGTAATAGGTACAAGAACTCTCAACTCAGATCTACTGTGATGCTCAACCACTATCTAAGTTTCGGCTCTTGATTTTCTCTCAGTGGATTTTAAACTCAAATCTCTTGGAGAGGGGTGCTCAAACAATCTTCTCAGAATCTCAAGTGGAGCAGCCAACGGGCAACGTTGGAGCGGGGTGGCTATTTATAGCCGCAGCCTTCCCGGATGGGAAATGACCATTGAGGACACGCGGTCCAGCCAATGGCCAACCAACACGTTTCCAACGGTCGGATTTTGAGCACAACGGTAATATTAGTTGAGGAAAAAGTAATGCTAACTCCTTGGTCCGAAAGATATCTCCTGCAGCTCTGAAGAACAACGTCTTCTGCAGACAGGTAATCATTCGGAACACAAAGAGATTTCTCTCAATCTTTCACAGGTTTTGGCTAAGCATCACAACAGACAAAAGTCTCGAATACTTATACCCCTCTTAATAGTACGGTGGTCCTATGACTCAAATAAGAGAAAGAAGAACAACGAAACAAATGTTACGTCTTCGCTTCGTCTTCAATCTTCTCGACTGCAGTCATTCTTCTTTGGACACACCAAATGAAAATTGCTTTGCGTCAGCAATTCTTTCAGGACCATCTCCGGCACGCAATCTTTTCGGTATGCTTTCTTCTCGAAACATATCCTTCTCTTCTCTGCAACGTAGATGTTTCTCGGTGAAGTTCTTCGAACTTCCTGAAAGAATATAGCATTCTTCTTGATAACAAACTCTTCGAGACATGTCAATCTTTTCTGCAGCGCAGATAACTTTCGAGGAAGTTTATAGCAAACTTCTCGGAAGTGGCAATCTTCTCGATAATAAGCTTCTTGAAACATATCAATCTTCTCTCCTGCAATCTTCTCGGAAGATTATAGCAATCTTTTCCGTAGCAGTCTCTTCGGGAGAATATAGCAATCTCTTCGGCAGCAATCCTTTCAGGATATTATAGCAATCTCTTCCATAGCAATCCTTTCGAAAGATTACAGCAATCTCCTCGTTAGCAAACCTTTCGGTAGCCAACCTTTCGGTAGCATACCTTTCGGAAGCAAACCTTTGGGTAGCATACCTTTCGAAAGCAAACCTTTGGGTAGCATACCTTTCGGAAGCAAACCTTTCGGTAGCATACCTTTCGGAAGCAAACCTTTCAGT
The DNA here is from genome assembly GCA_039707655.1 of Elymus sibiricus. Taxonomy (NCBI): domain Eukaryota; kingdom Viridiplantae; phylum Streptophyta; class Magnoliopsida; order Poales; family Poaceae; genus Elymus; species Elymus sibiricus. The sequence goes on along the minus strand of CM077664.1, from coordinate 193,849,989 downwards.
TGCAAACCTTTCGGTAGCATACCTTTCGGTAGCAAACCTTTCGGCAGATTATAGCAATCTTCTCGATACTCCAGGGAATATTTCTCTGTGTGTGCACTAGTAAACAAATTAGTCCCTCATTGTTTCTGACAACAATCTCCAAAACACAAGGGGCAAGGAATTGCACCAACAATCTCCCCCCTTTTGGACGATTGTTGACAAAATAGATAAATATCGAAGAGTAGATAGATATGTAACCAGAAATGTGCAGAATGTAAATTCGATAATATCTCGAAGATAAATATACTCCCCCTAAATGTATGCAGCGTATGAAAGATTAACCTTTTGGATAAACCTGCATATATTAGAATAAGCTTGGTGGAGAGATATTTCACATCTTCGAGAATAAATGTATTGCACCGAAGGATAATGTCCGAGATATAATAGAGTGCATCCATACGTGAACTCTGGTAATAATTCCACCTGCAAAAATAAATTCTCGAGAGAAATGAAGTATGGCAGGGGTTATTATCATTCGAGAACTGGAAAGAGTTCACAAGAGTTATACAACACGATAAGAATCAAATGAAGGCAAGTGTTGTAAACTCGAAAAACAACCCAGCAAAGACCCGCAAATCAATCACTCGATGTCTTCTCCCCCTTTTGTCAACAAGTGTCAAAAAGGTGAAAAAGAACATGAGACATTACACGCCCGAAGGAAAAATGAACCGTCGCCCGAAAAAGGTCCAGACTCGCTTGGAGAAGAAGTTTCCGCCTCAGAGGTGACAACATTATCTTCAGCTGCATCTTCTTCTGCTTCTTTATCGGAATGCTGCGGCACAACTGGGGTTGCTGGAGCATTTTCATCTTTCTTCTGAGAAACTCTTTCAGCAGATAACGGAACACTATTCTCCTCAGATAAAAATTTAAGCGATGTAGCCTCAAACTCAGTGATAACATTGTTCAGATTAATCCTCAGCGGATCTGTCGAAGGAAATCTGGCTGAAAACTTAGGAGTGTTGCACTCTCGAAGATCTTCAATAGTCAGCGGGGCATCCATGAAGTCATATGTTTCGAACAGATTAGCCATGTTGATTTTCTTCTTAGAAGGGAATTTCCTCAGCAATATCCTCAACGGGGCATCCATGAAATCATCTGAATTTTGCGTGTATTGTTGTGGGGAATATTCAGCTCATGCGCAAGACGCTCTTTTTCTTTCCGATCATTATCAATGTGCTTCAGCAGGAGTTGTTGGGTTCTAAGACTGATCTCTGGAGTCTGGATGTATTATCTCTGAAAGCTTTGCCTTTTGTAATCTTTCAACATCAGCAGAGTGTCTCTAACATGATGGATAAATTTCTCTGGAGCATCTTGAGCAAGATATTCTTTCCTTGCGCATCAATTGATAATCTTCTTCTCAGCTTCATTTTCTTCGGCAGAATCAACAAGCTGATGCATGAATACATCTTTGTTATCGGAAACATAGCCAAGATATAGGTCATTGAGAGTGTTTCGCAATACACCATGAATTGCTCCTGAATCATATGCTCCTGGCAGAGGACTTGTAGTATGACACAGAATATAATGGAAGGTTTGAAAGTTGAACTTCAGATATTTTGTCCGAGGAAAAACCATACGAAAGATAATCGCCAACCTTATCCGAATCCATCAGGAGGTGAAACTGTTCATCAGAAATCTCATCGATAAAATGCACACGAGTTTCAAAGTTGTTACTTTCAATCCGAGGGAAATGCAGACACTCGAGAAATTCTTCAGCGCTGCCCTTCATGACATGGTGCTCTGTTATCCATTCGAGATCCCATGTTTTTGATATCTTGTTTGTCACCCGACACATATAGTGTGGCATAAGACTAGAGAATATATTCTAAGTTCCATGGGTGCTTGAATGAGAAAACCTTCATAAGCTGAAAATCTTCAATGTCCTGAAGGATTTGCTTTAAGCATTCCAATATTCTCATCAGTGGTAAATCAAGATATTCATGATGAAATATCTGATTACTTTTCAGTTGCGAGCATTTTCTTTCGGCAGAGAGCATTTTCTTTCGGCTGCGAGCATTTTCTTTCAGCTACGCCAACATTTGTTTCAGCATTTGTTTCTGATGGACCAGCATTTGTTTTAGAATTTGAAGTACTTGGACAGTCAATCTCCATGGCAACATTTTCCGTGAGGGGCACATCAGCTTTTTCAAGATTTTCATTCTCAAGCTCATTTCTATTTGACGAGGCACAAGGGCCTTTTCTTTCTCTGATTCATTGTTTTGAAGCACTTGAGCCTTCTTTTCCTTCTCTGATTCTAACTTCTCAAAGAATGACTCTGGAAGGAGAATTTCGCTGCCTCTCATCCTTTTCAGAAGATTGTTCTGATGCTTGAGGATCTGAAACATTTGCATTTTCCACACTTCCTTCTCCCTGAGCACTGGGCTCATTTCTTTCGGCTTATAGCTTTCTTTTCATCAGAAGCATTTTCTTCTGCCCAACTTTCTTTTGATGGGATTTCTTTTGGCATCCAGATTTCTCTTCATCAGAAGCATTTTCTTCGTCACAGCTTTCTTTTCGATGGGATTTCGTTCGGCATCCAAATTTCTCTTCATCAGAAGCATTTTCTTCTGCCTAGCTTTCTTTTCGACGGGATTTCTTTCGGCACCCAGAATTCTTTTCAGTGCCACACATCTTCTTCTGCGGACTACCATTCTTCATCAAGCTGAGCTTTTGATACAACTCTTGTACCCATTTCGGTCTGACCAGCAGGCTTAGCAGAATCTTCAACAGAATCCATTGACCTGTGAAAGAGAATACATGCGATGGAAAATATAGACAGGGCCATGAGTACGCACAGATATGTTTTCGATGAAAATCATTTTTCAAGAAGAATTGATCAGCACTTTGAGAATTATCTCGAATGAGAAATATCTTTGAAAGATTTCATGCTAGTAAGTTCCGAAAGAAAACTACTAAGATGAAACCTATCTAATTTTTCATCAGAGAAAAAGCACAAAGTTTAGATCAATTCGGATGTGCACGAGGAAAAACTACAAACCGCGCACGGTAAAAAGTATAAGCTCTTGAAGATCTACAGGGATAGTTGAATCAGACGATAATCACGTCGGATTGAACTCATATTATGAATGGAATGAGAAATACGAGTTCGGATCTCCGTACCCTAACTTGGTGGCGGAGATCAACTAAGGCGACATGGAGAGGAAGATTTACCGTGGTGGCTTGGAGCAAATGCGGCGAGGTCCACCGGAGTTTCGTCGGCGGATGATCTCATCGAAGTTGTGAATGCGACGGCGCACCGAGGATTTTTGAGCGAGGGAGACGATGAATGACAAAGAGATTGGAACCGTACGAGGAAGACGAGGAGGGGGAAACCCAACCGTCTTGACAGAAAATCTACGGTTCAGAGTCAATGGGTTCTTCACATTCAACGCACATGATTTAGTGGCGGTTGTACATGGACACGTGGCAACCGAAGGAGCAGTTTCTCCTCACTTGGGCGGGAGACCCAAATTTTGGAGGGCTTTCGCCAAATTAGAAATAACCTTCGGAACGCATTTCTCTCGTAGCCAAGAACACTAGAGAGAAAGTTGTTTCAGATAAAATTGCGTACCCACGAGAGAAAAACATAGATTGGATAAGATAGAATGGAAAGGTAGGGTCCAAAGCATTTCACTCAGAGAGAAAATCAAAACGAAAGAAAACAACCATGAGTGGAATGCATACAGGACTAAATCCAGATCTATGGAAGAAGATAAACATCCTATGAGAAAGAACTTAAATCCCGAAGTAAAACCATAGCAAAAGAAAATGACCGAAAGAAAACTTTGGTCAGCCAATAAATTCTTCATCTTGACGTGACTGATAATAATATCCTTTCCATTCAGAGATATCTTGAAAGAATTCCCAAAATAGGCGAGATTGATCTTCTACACAGTCACAAGCATATTCTTCGACAATGTCTTTGGATATATCTTCACTGATACAAATAACCCAATATCCTGAAATTGAGTTAGTTTGACTTGCCGAAGCAAATCACATGATAATGCAAGTATCTCAAAATTCTTTCAATAGAGCCAAGTTTCCTTTCAGGAAACACTAATGGGATAGAAGCAATAATATCAGCAAGGGTAAAAGTCAATCCTTTCGGAAAGTGAAGCATATCCCCTGCAAATATCGATTTGTCTCAGGCATATGATTTGATTTGTTTTGCCTGGAGACATTTTTCCTGCAAGAAAGATTAGGTTTTCTTAACCACCCACATCTTGGTAGGTGGTCGAGAAACATTTGGTTTCGGACGTGCAGGATAGGATGTCTTTCGAGAAACATAAGAGTTGTTCCTCTGGGAAGGGTTAACATAATCGAAAGAATAAGCATTGTAATTCTTCCCAGAAACATGAGCATAATGGTTGGAAGAAGTATGCATATAATCTTTCTGACGAGCATTCTTATCAGAATCATACGAGGGATTTGCAGTTTCGTACTGCGAAGATTTTCCTTTCCTACGAAAGTTATTTCCCTGTATGGTTAGAGCAGCAGTAGCACGCAGATTTTCAATACAAGACTTTTCAACCCAGATTCTTTTCTTGGGAGGCCCGTTCCTGCAATTAGTGCCAATATAACGTGCAAATACTTCACCATTCTGTTGCTTAAACAGTTTGTAGTTGGAGTCAAATGACTCATCAGTAGGTGAAGGAATTGGACAATCATATCCTGAAAGTAATGCAGGTTCGAGAGTTTTGCTTTTACCAGGAACCCATACTGTCTTTGGATATTGCTCAGGTGTCCAGCATGTTCCATCAGCATTTAAGTTTCTCTCGAAACCTAACCCTTCCTTTCTAGGATTCTTGTGAAGAATAGACTTCTTCAGAACATCACAAAGAATTTGGTGTCCTTTGAGACTTTTGAACATTCCTGTCTCAAGCAAATTCTTCAGCCTAGCATTTTCATCAGAAATAGCAACATTTTCCTCAGAGGAGGAGTTAGTTTCGACAGTAATAACAGGTGCATTTCTTTCAGCAGCAGCAGATGTTTCAGTATTAGAATCAGAATTGCTGCGCTCTAGGCATTTTAGACAAGGTGGCATAAATTCCTCCTGAGAAGCACTAATTTGCGGGGCGAGAAGAGAATCATTTTCAATCCGAAGATCATCATGAGCTGCTCTCAGAGACTCGAGCTCTTGTTTCCTTTTCAGGAAATCATAGTTAAGTCTCTCGTGGTCATCTGAGAGAAAATCATGACGACCTGACAAATTCCTCAAATTTTGCCAAAAGAGCGGAATGCTCGTTTGTCAACATTTGGTTTTTCTTCATCTCCTCGACCAACAAATTTTCTGTCTTCCTGAGAGATTTCTCAAGTTTCTCAAGAGAGTATTGTTGTTATAAGCTTAGCTTGATCATCATCACTAGAAGAGAATTCATCACTAGCATAAGCTTTTTGTTTCTTGGGAGGTACCTTTCCTTTTGAAGCTTTTGCCATGAAGCAATGTGCAGGAGCTTCAACATCACTTGAATTGTTGTCGAAGAAGTTCGACGCTGGTGTGGAAGCGCAAGCAATGCCGGCTATGCCTGAATCTGAATCCTCGTCGGATTCTTCTTCGGCAACTTCTTCAAACTCGAAGACTTCTTCTTTGGAGTCCATTTCCTTCCCAATATATGCCTTAGCCTTGTGAGAGCTCTTCTTTCGATTGGAATGAGACTTGGAGGAAGTTCTTGACAAAGACTTTGATGAAGACTTCAAGTAGGAATTATCTTTCTTCTTTGAGAACTTCTCTGTCTTCTCATCATCAGAATCATAGCTCTTGTTCTTGAAACTCTTGCTACTGCCCATGTTGAACTTGCCACTGGCGCTTATTTCAGCTTCCCACATTGGACAATCAGAGATGAAATGTCCGGGCTTCTTGCACTTGAAGCATCTATATTCTCCAGAAGATTTTGACCTCGACGAAGACTTTGAGTTACTGCCCGATTCCTTTTTCGGAAACTGATTCTTTTTCAGAAACTGATTCTTTTTCGGAAACTGATTCTCTTTCGGGCAGCATTGCAAGTGCTTAGTTATTTGCACGGGATATTTGCTGATGCTATCAGGGTCATCAGAATCTTCATCAACATTATTTTCAACGTCCGAAGAAGAATCGGCAGCAGCTTTGAGAGCATGATTCTTTTGGTAGCGAGAGCCATATAGATCTCTTTTCTCTTGTTGTTCATCATGGGTGTTCAGCCTCTCCATATCATCGGCATCATCGAGACTTTTGAAGTCATGACTTTCCTTGATCATCAGCTCGAGGGTATTGAAAGAACTGTCCAGGGACCAAAGCAACTTCTTCACAATCTCATGATCGGTAATATCTTCAGCACCAAGACCTTGCAACTCGTTTGCGATATCATTCAGACGATCAAAGGTTTCTTGACAGTTTTCATTCTTGAGCCTCTTGAAGCGGTTGTACTTGGCCCGAAGAATATCGATTCGTGTTTCTTTTTGAGTTGAAACACCTTCATTGATCTTCTCTAATCTGTCCCAGATTTCTTTCGCTGTTTCAAGTCTTCTGTACTGAAGGAATTGCGTCCTGGAGAGATGATTGCAGATGATATCCTTTGCTTGTGCATCCAGCTGAATATTTCTTTTGTCATTGGGTGTGGGAGATTCGGGAAACTGAATTGTGTAGCCATTTTCCACAATTTGCCACATTTCTTCGTTGATAGCCTTCAGTCGAATCATCATCTTTTGTTTCCAGAATGGATAGTCATTTCCATCAGAGAAAGGAAATCTTTCAGAGTGCCCATGGTGTCCTGCAAGCGACATACTCAAAACTCCAAGGCGGTTAGACCTTAATAAGCAGAGACAAGGAGTACCTTGCTCTGATACCAATTGTAAGGACCGGAGTATATCGACCAGAGGGGGGTGAATGGGAGATTCAAAATTTCTTTCGAAATGTTGAATACTCTCAACACAGCACAGTGGATAGTAAACTAAGCAGTTTCAGTTCTACGAAGGAAAACTATTTCCGAAGGAAAACTAGTTCGGAAGCAAAACTAGTTCTGAAACAAAATTGTTCCCGAAACAAAACTATTCTCGAAACAAAACTCTTTTTGAGACAAAACTGTTTCCAAAACAAAACTGTTTCCGAGACAAAACTATTTCCGAAACAAAACTGTCCTCGAAACAAAATTGTTCCTAAAACATAACTGTTTCCGAAACAAAGCTGTTCCCGAAACAAAACTACTACGGAAACACAACTAGGGAGTTTTAGTTCTATGAATCAAAACTACTACAGAAACAAAACTATCAACATGGATAGAGTTACACACATGAAACAATTGCACATATAACAGATACAAAACATGCACACTACTGTGAAATATTCATCAGAGCAAGACTTAGCATAAAGACTAAGTACCACCAAATGAAAATCAGATGAACATACAGACAAACAACCTTAAGTACTGTGAAAGCAAGTGTGCAACACAATATAGTCACGGTACTGAAAGGAATGCTTGAAAGATAAAGAATCACAGTACACAGATAGATATCTATCGACAGCAAAGAGCACCGAAAGTAAACTACTGAAAGAAATGCAGTAGGATAGAAATGACCAGTGGTGCTCGATGGCGACAGATGATTTGGTAGACCAGTTCACTCTACTGCAAAAGAGCTACGTCTGGTTGGAGGGACTTGTGATTCAACACAGGAGATAAACTCTCTCCATCCTATTCTCCTCAACGTGAAGTTCCACGAACTTCAGTTGATTTCACTCGTGGTAGATACTTGTCGGCGATCTCCAAACCCTCGACAGACTTCTTCGCGAACCACAACGACTCTTGGTTGCTGAAGACTTTGCTCGGTGAAGACAACAATGATGGGGAACGCAGCAGAAAACAAAAAATTTCCGACCTACGCACCAGCCCAGGACCACTATGGAGACTGCATACAAGGTTTGATCTTTTCGTTACCGACTCGTAGCGCAGCGGAAGTAGAGTCGATGACGATCGGCGGTGCAGACCCCCGCAGCTAGGATTTTACAACCTCCCAACCGCGAGGATGTACTCCCTCGTCAGCTCACCGGACGGATCTCCGGGCAGCCCTTCGGGAGGCCTCGGGACAGTCCCTCAGATAGTCCCACCGGACGGATCCTCGCACAGCCCTTCAGGAGGCCTCTGGACAGTCCCTCGGATAGTCCCACCGGAGGGATCCTCGGACAGCCCTTCGGGAGGACCCTCGAAACCCGGACGGTCACGCGGACAGCCCTTTGAGAGGCACTCTCGAACTAAGACCGAAACTACGATCTCTCTACAGAGTTGCACACATACGGTGTCATCTATCCGGCAGGGCTTCGCCGTCCAGAACTAGTTCCTACCGGAACCCAGACAGCCTTTCGGCTCTACGAAACTATTTCGCTGGGAGGGAGAGAGAGAGAGCCAGACGAGCATGGCATGTGTATGAGAGCAAGGATGAGTGTGGAGAGAACCTCTCCACCTCTATTTATAGGAAAGCCAAGGGGTAGGGTGGTTTTATAATAAAACCCAAAATGCACATGAATGAAGTCCTTCACAAGGGCATAAAGGTGAAGCCATGGGACAAGTGGGGCTCCATGGAGGAGCCCCTCATGTGGCCGGCCACCTCCTAGTGGGTCCCCCCCAAAGGGGTTCCTATCCATCCATGTCATCCCCAAAGATCTTTTGAGCAAAAGCCTAAAAGAGTGGCTTTCCAAAAAGTAATCCAAAACGCACTTTCACTATTCATGAAGACATTTTTCTGCGTCCGTTAAATCCCAAATTATTTCTGTGTGCCTAGAACAATTCCAGTACCCACTAAAACAATTTTGAACGCATTCCGAAACAATTCTGGAACAATGTTTTTCTTCAGCGAAAAGCTACCATAGCGGTTCCCGCTGCTCCGGAACATTTCGGTTTTTCCTTCGGAAAAATCCCAGAAGTTTCCAGAACGATTCTGGCACCCTCCAAGAATTTCCAGACGTCTGCCGAAACCAATTTGACTTAATGGTATACCCTGAAACAACTTTTCAGTTTTACCGGAACTATTCCGGTGTCCTCTCCGGAACGTTTTCGTTTCGTCCGAAACTTTTCTGGTGATTTTCTCTCAGACTCCCTGTCTAGTATTCAGCAGATAGATGACCCTTAAGCGTGTGACCCTATAGGTTCGGTGAAGTATAGACATGACTCAGAACACTTTCCGATCAATGATCAACATCGGAGCCGTGGACACCCATATTGACCCCTATATCCACACGAATGAATATTCGAGTGAACCTCCAGTTGCCGTGTGCTATTCCTGTTGCTTCGCGATATGTTACAAATACCCGAGGTGAGAATCATCGGCATCCCCGTGGATCAACAACTTGTCCACTATGCCAGTTACCTCGTTACCGGTTTTGTTCTCTTTTCTCGTTTCCGTGTTCCGGTATCCCTGTGATCAAATCACAATGTGTCTGGCCAGACGATGGTGGATACCGTGACACCGAGAGGGCCCAGAGATATCTCTCCATCGTCGGAGGAGCAAATCCCAATCTTGAGCTATCAAGTTACTTGACATACTTTTCCATGAACCCGTAAGCCGCCGTAATAGCCACCCATTTACGGATGACGTTTAACAAACCCCAAAGTTCATGAAGCAAGCATGAAGAAACTCGACACTCTCATGGTCTGAGGAATTATGCAAACATTAACTTTCTCTGTGTTATTAACCATTAACTTGTGACGAATGAATCTCATAGCATAACATCAATTCGGGTCGATTCAACACAAGTGTTCTCCTAACATTGTGCCCTCAAAATTGCCGGCATAGTCATGCCCATGATCAGGAAAACAGAACCATCATGCAACACTTGAGCTAGTCTTAGAGGCCAGACTAGGAATACTTTTTACCGTTTATTATTCCACACGTGCATATGAGTCTTCCTCCGAGCCTCGTGGTTATTGCAGACTCGAGAACCATAGCAGTTATAGCATGGAACATAAACATAATTATGAACATGGGGATAAATAATAACATTTATTATTGCCTCTAGGGCATATCTCCTACAGACTCCCACTTGCACTAGAGTCAATAATCTAGTCAATGCTAATGCACATTACACCTATGGCATACCGGTGTAAAAATGATTCGCATGTGGTATAGCCTGATGTCCAACGGATCTGACAACTTCAGTTCCGTGTGTATCTTTGCATGTCCTCGCGTTTTCACGCTTTCACAAAATTCATATTTTGTGTGGACTTGGCTTCGTATATATGTGAATCACTAGTCAAACCTTGATTCCTCAAACTGAGCTATGGAGCAACTATCTTCAATAGTGTTCCATTGACCAAAGCCATCTTGCAACCATACTAAGTTCATGAACGAACTGTATGATTCAACATCTTCTATGTCGCTTTGAAAGCGGCAACATACTTAGCCTTAGTTATAGAATTCGCCACAGTAACCTATTTGGAACAATTTCCAAACACCGTGCCACCATATCGTGTATTACACAAAACCCTTAACTTAAATCGAAAATCGCATGGAGTATTGATGAAGACTGTATCGATGCAATTACTTACAACGAGCACTTCATAATCTCTGCTTGCGAGAAAACATGTCATCAGTGCTACTCCAGTACTCAATGACATTTTTCACTGTTGTCGCATGATAACTTTGGTATCTATACTCGTAACTCCTTGGGAGTACTGGACATATCTGGTTGTTTTACATACCATGGAATAGATGATTAATCCAAACATGAAAGTGTGTGGAATCTCCATCATGTATTTTGCTCATCAGTGTTTTGGGACACTGAGTCTTGCAAAAACCCTTTCCATGTGACTTCTGCAAGAATCACTCCTTGGCGTTTTAATGCTAAACTGTTTTAGCATCTTGTCAATATGTATTTTTGGCTTTAGCCTATTAGGCAATTCAATCTCGTAGATAAATATGCCTAATGTCAAGGCTATTTAGCCCAAGCACTTCATCGAAAACTATTTTCAATGAAGTCCTAATTCGTGTCAAGAAATTTATATTATTTCCAATCAACAATGTGTCAAGCACACAAGGTTTTAAGAAATATTATTATGCTCCCACTTACTTTCTTGAAACCACAAGCATCTTTGTTATCCATTGATGAAAACAAACTCTTTTGATTATTTCATCAAAAACGAAGATTCCAACTCCATTTTGCTCTCTTCTATCCATTGTTGGAACTCTGAAGTTTGCATACTTACTAGCATCCTCTGGATTGACAAAATACCTTGGACTGTACCACATGCAAGTCCTAGGTTGCATTTCCATCACATGGAAATCCTTTTGGCATCCATGTATCATATCTCAAGATTGAAATATGTATTAATTGCTAGTTTAACCCGATCTGACTTTAAGCATCGCTACGGTGAGACAATCTCATCATAGTCAACTCCCTGAATTTGTTTTTGCAACAAGTCGAGCTTTATGGATAAAACATTTTATCCACATCAGTTTATAGTTCCACTAATGTTCGTTAGACTCTAAGTCTTCCAAAGGGTTTATCAAGATATAATCTTGAATCATTTATGGAAACAATCTCGGATTATATTGGCATTTAGCCAATTCCGGAGTCAGGGCCCATCATCGCTTCCTTGTGTATCGTAGGTATACTGTTGTCTAACAACAATATCTCACTTGCGCACCTGAGAGGTTTGCACGAGTTTTGCCTACGTGGTTTAGTTGCAAGTTCGACCGAAGTCCATACATCTCATGTAGAGGCTTCTGTATCAGTCGCAGTAGGAAACTCTGGAATTACTTCCAAGGTTTCTTTCCTTTGATCTTATGACGAAGATACTGTTATCTCGTTGAGTTGCACTGTTCTCCCACTCACCTTTTTGCAAGAACCATTCTCTTTAAAAGCATACCGTTCTTGGTGGCAAACCTTTTTGCCTCGGTATAGTGGTGGAGGAATTCCCAATTACTTGGGATAACCTACAAAGTAGTACTTGTTTGATTTGGAATAGGTTTGTAAATATTTTACACAAGCCCCATATTCCAAATGTGAAGAAAAGACAAAACATGGTTGGGCGTACCATACCATGGAGTCATTTCAACAGACCTGATGGCGCTCTTTTCAGTGTAAAAGCCGCAGTCTCTAAAGCATTAACTTTAAAAAGGGATAATGGCAAATTGATTTATGTCATCTTTGATCTTACCATGTCACAAATGGTTTGAATACATCTTCACGGACGTACCACTCACAGTGGAGTTCCGGGAGGTGTAAGTTATGAAACCTTTTTCACAACTCATCAGACATTCGCTAAACTTGTAACTCAAATATTCCTTTCCGCAATCAAATTGCAGAAACATAATTTTCTTGTTACAATAATTTCTACTTCATATTGAAAACCTTATGAATGATTTCAAAAGATCCAGACTTACGTCTCATCAAGTAAATATCCATATATCTACTTGAGTCATTTCAGAAGATAGATAAATCCACTGCTAGCAACAACATTTATCGGACTACATACATCAAAATGTATGATCACCAATAAGTTCGTTGCTCGTTCCTCACGGCCTGTGAACGGTATTTCAGTCACTTCACTTTTCGGAGGAAAGTTGCAAGTGTCAGATGATTTATAATCAAACGACTTCAAAATCCATCATTATGGAATTTCTCCATGTGGGTTTCTCCAATGTGACCAAATGCAGTGCCACACATGTGTGGTATTCTTTTAGTCTTGCGACATTTAGCGTCAGTGTTATGGATGTATCATATTACCATCAATATTCATAACTTACATCCCATCCACGATGGAAGCATGGCCCTTATGTTATTCATGATTCCGAACAACAATTGTTCTTTCATGAACAACACTCTTGCAACAAACATTATGCAAAAGAGCTAGAGTGTGTAAAACTCTAAAATGAATTAGGAAAGTAAATTCGGAGGTAACACATTATTATCAATATTCATAACATACATCCCATCCATGATGGAAGCATGGCCCTTATGTTATTCATAACACCGAACATCAAAAGTTCTCTTATGAACAACCTTCTTGCAAGATACTTTATGCAATGGGCTAGAGTGTATAAAAACTCTAAAATGAATTATGAAAATAAATACATAGGTAATGTACCGAGTATAGCAACTTTTACTATGTTCCTAGTGCATATCTAAACCTCACTCCGGCAAGTCTTTTAGGTCGTAGTAGTCCTTGCATCGAGTCGCAGCATAATGCAATCGAGCGGGTATCTTTTGTGATCAACTCACAATACTCAAGAATTAGTGATTACATGTTTAATCATAATTCCCAAGAACTATTTCTTTGACTAGCCTTCCATACATCTATAACTCGTATGACATTCATACATGAGCTGGATATTCCAGTCTTCACTCTTTTTGCCTTTATACTTCTAACAGTTTAACTTTTAGTATTTCTCCTACTCTCAGAAGAAGCACCCAACTTTAAGAGTGGCGTTAGCCCCGGACTTCCTAGGTGTGTAAGTCACACTAACACCCTTTGGACATTTCCTTTCTCTTTAATTTGTTGTTTTATTCACCTTTCATCATATGACAGGCGTTCTTCTGGATCCCTCTGTTATTAGTCAAATGCATAGTAAACACTTTTACTAATAGTTTGCAAAACAAACATTGCTTTGGATATCGCATATCTTTTAGCCTTTGCTTGTGTCTGAAAATGATTTTCAGTTCCATGAATATCACATAGCTATCCCAAACTTTTGAAGTTCGGGTCTCATGGAAACAAACATATTGCACTTGACCGTAACGGAATTCTAGCTTTTGGATCGAAGGACGAGAGTCACATTATCCATAGCATTAGCGGGAGAATACCAAAAGCATGCGATAGGACAAAGTCCTTCTCGGCACTTTTGAGGACAATCCTCACATTAAGTCACCAACCGTAAAGTTTTAACCAGATATTTAACAGCTTATTCAATTTTAACAGGGAAGGTGGAAATGCGAGCCATTATTCTACAACTATTATGCAAATTCCACTTAGACAAAGTTCATAATTAATTGCACTAAGAATTAAAAGAATTAATTCTAAAGTGCGCTCCCACTCAAATCAATATCTCTCATAATTGATTGTGAGTGATACAAGATCCAAATTGCAATTCAACGTCATTGTTCGAGATGAACACTGATGGCGCGAACTTCAATTGGTAGGCAAACTTGCCGATCACATCTCCATGTGACTCTTGTTCATCTTTCGATGCGTGTGTTCCGAGCTCAGGACGATCTTGCCATGAACGTCAAGACAACCAAGTGATCTTGCTGCGAGGTCTGACCTCACCCGCCTTACACCCGTACAATCGTTCGTACCCATGTAGATCATGGCGCACCCCGAAAGGAAAGATGTTGTGACGGTGCAACACTTGGGAGAACACTAACTACTTGATATTTTAAGTGAGAGATCACCCTAATAAAAAGCGACTACCGCGCAATCAAAAAGGGTGCATCAAGAGGGATAAACATCTTAGGCAATTCATAATAGCATGATATGGTATAGCCCTTTCTGACGAAGAAGTCTTTAATTTCTTCGTCTTCGGCATTCGCGTCGGTGTTCACCTTTGCGAAGATTGCCACCACCTTGTCGATGCACCAGATAATAGTGCTATCTCTATAGCGAATAAAATAAGTGCATTACTTAAGGTTGACACGCAGGTCATTAAAGTGACAATCATATGGCTCCAGCCATCATGCCGAATCATGACACGCAGGTCATGTTAATTTTACATTATATAGTCATCTCATACATAATCAAATTATTATGAGAACCGCTATACCACATCACATGCACATCTTATGTCATCCTGCAAAACCAAGTTAGACGCCTCTAATCGGTTTATGCAAAAAATTATTTTTACGTGGCTTCTAAGGTTTCGAAGCAAACCGAAGCTACCAACGTCCATCATCAAGTATGATTATTCAAGTCGCTAGATTAACTTTACGGGGTGTATGAAACACGAGATAATAAAATCTTGAGCCCCATACTGAACTTCGTCATACGCATGACCCCCGTGCAGATCATATCTACATTGCCCTTTCGTCTGCGAAATTTCATCTTTCTCTCTAACTATGGTGGAATTCAATGAACTGTTAGCACTTCGTTGATCAATCAGGATCGCGGATTGCCAAAACTTTGAAATTCCACCATGCTGTTATCAAGATCAGAAATATGCAAATTCCAGGGAAGCAACAAGAACATCGGGTAACAGATTTCATCTTCTACCCGCACAAATAATTATCAGCAGTAGAACTCATCTACTACAAATTATATTGTGCAACACCCATACATCTCTAAGTATTCTAGATCGTAACCTGCATCTATGCATAGCACGGCTCATGATGCCACTGATGAGAAACGCAGCAGAAAACAAAAAAATTCCGACCTACGCACCAGCCCAGGACCACTATGGAGACTGCATACAAGGTTTGATCTTTTCGTTACCGACTCTTAGCGCAGCGGAAGTAGAGTCGATGACGATCGGCGGTGCAGATCCCCGCAGCTAGGATTTTACAACCTCCCAACCGCGAGGATGTACTCCCTCATCAGCTCACCGGACGGATCTCCGGGCAGCCCTTCGGGAGGCCTCGGGACAGTCCCTCAGATAGTCCCACCGGACGGATCCTCGGACAGCCCTTCTAGAGGCCTCTGGACAGTCCCTCGGATAGTCCCACCGGACGGATCCTCGGACAGCCCTTCGGGAGGACCCTCGAAACCCCGACGGTCACGCGGACAGCCCTTCGGGAGGCACTCTCGAACTAAGACCGAAACTACGATCTCTCTACAGAGTTGCACACATACGGTGTCATCTATCCGGCAGGGCTTCGCCGTCCAGAACTAGTTCCTACCGGAACCCAGACAGCCTTTCGGCTCTACGAAACTATTTCGCTGGGAGGGAGAGAGAGAGAGCCAGACGAACATGGCATGTGTATGAGAGCAAGGATGAGTGTGGAGAGCACCTCTCCACCTCTATTTATAGGAAAGCCAAGGGGTAGGGTGGTTTTACAATAAAACCCAAAATGCACATGAATGAAGTCCTTCACAAGGGCATAAAGGTGAAGCCATGGGACAAGTGGGGCTCCATGGAGGAGCCCCTCATGTGGCCGTCCACCCCCTAGTGGGTCCTCCCCAAAGGGGTTCCTACCCATCCATGTCATCCCCAAAGATTTTTTGAGCAAAAGCCTAAAAGAGTGGCTTTCCAAAAAGTAATCCAAAAAGCACTTTCACTATTCACGAAGACATTTTCTGCGTCCGTTAAATCCCAAATTATTTCTGTGTGCCTAGAACAATTCTAGTACCCAATAAAACAATTTTGAATGCATTCCGAAACAATTCCGGAACAATGTTTTTCTTCAGCGAAAAGCTACCATAGCGGTTCCGGCTGCTCTGGAACATTTCCGGTTTTTCCTTCGGAAAAATCCCAGAAGTTTCCAGAACGATTCTGGCACCCTCCAAGAATTTCCAGACGTGTGTCGAAACCAATTTAACTTAATGGTATACCCTGAAACAACTTTTCAGTTTTACCGAAACTATTCCGGTGTCCTCTCCGGAACGTTTCCGTTTCGTCCGAAACTTTTCCGGTGATTTTCTCTCAAACTCCCTGTCTAGTATTCAGCAGATAGATGACCCTTAAGCGTGTGACCCTATAGGTTCGGTGAAGTATAGACATGACTCGGAACACTTTCCGATCAATGATCAACATCGGAGCCGTGGACACACATATTGACCCCTATATCCACATGAGTGAATATTCGAGTGAACCTCCAGTTGCCGTGTGCTATTCCTGTTGCTTCGCGATATGTTACAAATACCTGAGGTGAGAATCATCGGCATCCCCGTGGATCAACAACTTGTCCACTATGCCAGTTACCTCGTTACCGGTTTTGTTCTCTTTTCTCGTTCCCGTGTTCCGGTATCCCTGTGATCAAATCACAATGTGTCTGGCCAGACGATGGTGGATACCGTGACACCGAGAGGGCCCAGAGATATCTCTCCATCGTCGGAGGAGCAAATCCCAGTCTTGAGCTATCAAGTTACTTGACATACTTTTCCATGAACCCGTAAGCCGCCGTAATAGCCACCCATTTACGGATGACGTTTAACAAACCCCAAAGTTCATGAAGCAAGCATGAAGAAACTCGACACTCTCATGGTCTGAGGAATTATGCAAACATTAACTTTCTCTGTGTTATTAACCATTAACTTGTGACGAATGAATCTCATAGCATAACATCAATTCGGGTCGATTCAACACAAGTGTTCTCCTAACATTGTGCCCTCAAAATTGCCAGCATAGTCATGCCCATGATTAGGAAAACAGAACCATCATGCAACACTTGAGATAGTCTTAGAGGCCAGACTAGGAATACTTTTTACCGTTTATTATTCCACACGTGCATATGAGTCTTCCTCCGAGCCTCGTGGTTATTGTAGACTCGAGAACCATAGCAGTTATAGCATGGAACATAAACATAATTATGAACATGGGGATAAATAATAACATTTATTATTGCCTCTAGGGCATATCTCCTACAGACTCCCACTTGCACTAGAGTCAATAATCTAGTCAATGCTAATGCACATTACACCTATGGCATACTGGTGTAAAAATGATTCGCATGTGGTATAGCTCGGTGAAAACAACAACTCTTCAACACTCGAGCCGACACCTATCCGTCTAGAGAGTATGCAGCTCTCAAGAGTAATAGGTACAAGAACTCTCAACTCAGATCTACTGTGATGCTCAACCACTATCTAAGTTTCGGCTCTTGATTTTCTCTCAGTGGATTTTAAACTCAAATCTCTCGGAGAGGGGTGCTCAAACAATCTTCTCAGAATTTCAAGTGGAGCAGCCAACGGGCAACGTTGGAGCGAGGTGGCTATTTTTAGTCACAGCCTTCCCGGATGGGAAATGACCATTGAGGACACGCGGTCCAGCCAATGGCCAACCGACACGTTTCCAACGGTCGGATTTTGAGCACAACGGTAACATTACTTGAGGAACAAGTAATGCTAACTCCTCGGTCCGAAAGATATCTCCTGCAGCTCCGAAGAACATCGTCTTCTGCTGACAGGTAATCATTCGGAACACAAAGAGATTTCTCTCAATCTTTCATAGGTTTTGGCTAAGCATCACAACAGACAAAAGTCTCGAATACTTATACCCCTCTTAATAGTACGGTGGTCCTATGACTCAAATAAGAGAAAGAAGAACAACGAAACAAATGCTACGTCTTCGCTTCGTCTTCAATCTTCTCGACTGTAGTCATTCTTCTTCGGACACACCGAATGAAAATTGCTTTGCGTCAGCAATTCTTTCAGGACCATCTCTGGCACACAATCTTTTCGGTATGCTTTCTTCTTGAAACATATCCTTCTCTTCTCTGCAACGTAGATGTTTCTCGGTGAAGTTCTTCGAACCTCCTGAAAGAATATAGCATTCTTCTTGATAACAAACTCTTCGAGACATGTCAATCTTTTCTGCAGCGCAGATAACTTTCGAGGAAGTTTATAGCAAACTTCTCGGAAGTGGCAATCTTCTCGATAATAAGCTTCTTGAAACATATCAATCTTCTCTGCTGCAATCTTCTCGGAAGATTATAGCAATCTTTTCCGTAGCAGTCTCTTCGGGAGATTATAGCAATCTCTTCGGCAGCAATCCTTTCGGGATATTATAGCAATCTCTTCCGTAGCAATCCTTTCGAAAGATTACAGCAATCTCCTCGTTAGCAAACCTTTCGGTAGCAAACCTTTCGGTAGCATACCTTTCGGAAGCAAACCTTTCGGTAGCATACCTTTCGGAAGCAAACCTTTCGGTAGCATACCTTTCGGAAGCAAACCTTTCAGTTGCAAACCTTTCGGTAGCAAACCTTTCGGTAGATTATAGCAATCTTCTCGATACTCCAGGGACTATTTCTCTGTGTGTGCACTAGTAAACAAATTAGTCCCTCACTGTTTCTGACAACAATCTCCAAAACACAAGGGGCAAGGAATTGCACCAACAGAACCAATATTCATACTTAGCTTTAATTATTTACCAACACACTCACATATCACTACCTCAATATTGCAAAACTATTGCAAGGAATCAAACTATCATATTCATTGATCTACAAGTTCATGCAAGTTTTTATTATACCACCGTTATATACCTATTATTTTTGGACCAACCATATAATTCATGCAAATTACTACTTCCTATTCAACTCTCTAAAAAGATTTAAGTGAAGCAAGAGAGTGATAATAATTTCTACAAAACATATCACCATGCTCAATAATATAAGTGAAGTACAAGAGTAATTGCCTCAACTCAAATAAATATAAGGGAATAACAAATGAGCATTCTATAAATATAAGATGAATGCGTGTCTCTCCTAATAGGTGTGATCAGGAAAAGATGATTGTAAAGACAAGCAAACAAAACTAAACAAAAGCAAATGACGCTCCAAGCAAAACACATATCATGTGAAGAATAAAAATATAGCTCTAAGTAAGATATACCGATAGTTTTGAAGACCAAAGAGGGGATGTCATCCGGGGCATCCCCAAGCTTAGACGCTTGAGTATTCCTTAGATATTACCTTGGGGTGCCTTGGGCATCCCCAAGCTTAGGTTTTTGCCACTCCTTATCCTTCTCATATCTCAATCTCACCCAAAACTTGAAAACTTCATTCACACAAAACTTAACAGAAACCCGTGAACGAAATAAAAAGAGACAAAAATCAGTTATGAAATTAGTATAACATAATTAAATCACTCACTCTTATACATTTAAGATAAGATTCATAATCATTCCCAAATAAATGTCTACTATATTCTATCATTTCCACAATTTATATCCCCCAATGTATGCCATGGAAACTTTATAACAAGCAAACAAAGAAAATAATACATAATTTGACAAAAATAGAATAGTATGTAAAGATTTTATTTATTATCATACTTATGCAACTCCGAAAATTCTGAAAATTTAGTAAAGTGCAGAAAATTTGCGATTCAACAGTGTGTAAATTTCTTAGGATTTTATCACGTATCAGCAAAAAACTAAAATTCAAATACAGGGCACAAAAGTTTCTATTTCTGCGCAGAACCTAATAAACAAGCATTTGCAACATCCCAAAGGTCTAACTTGGCACAAAATAAAAGAACAGATACAAACACAATTACTACAGTAGTAATAATCATGTTGAATCACTGAAAAAAATAAAGGATAATATTGGGTTGCCTCCCAACAAGCGCTATTGTTTAATACCCTCTAGCTAGGCATAATGCAATCTACCAAGTTTTATCATCTTTTAGAGATAAATCAGAAGTAACTCTCATGATAGATTCACAGGGAGGTTTAATTATTTTTCTAGGCAAATGTTCCATACCTTTCTTTAGAGCGAATTGGAACAATATATTACCTTCCTTCATGTCAATTATTGCACCTATAGTTCCTAGAAAAGGTCTCCTAAGTATAATAGGACAAGCAGATTGCATTCAATATCAAGAATAATAAAGTCTACGAGCACATAATTTCTATTAGAAATTAAAAGCACATCATTCACTCTACTCATAGGTTTTTTAACAGTTGAATCCACTAGGCGCAAGTTTAAGGAATAGTCACTCATATTAGTAAAACCGAGAACATCATACAACGTTTTTGGCATAGTTGAAACACTAGCTACTAAATCACATAAAGCATTACACTCAAAATTATTTATTTTAACCTTAATAGTAGGTTCCCACTCATCATGCAATTTTCTAGGGATGTAAACCTCAAGATTAAGTTTTTCCTCATTAGCTTTTATAAGAGCTTCTACGATATATTTAGTAAAAGCCTTGTTTCGATCATAAGCATTGGGTGAATTCATCATGGATTGAAGCAAGGAAATACATTCATTAATAGAACAATTGTTATAATTAAAATCCTTGAAATCCAAAACAGTGGGTGCAACATTATCTAAAGTTTTGATCTCTCCAAACCCACTTTTATCATTTTTAGCAACAAGATTATCACCCTCCGAACAATTGGGATGCCTTCTAACTAAAGTTGAATCTTCTCTAGTCCAATTATTGTCAACTTTAGTATTTTTAAACAATGATTCAATAGTTGATACAACAATAGTTTTAACATGTTCATCATGATTAACAAGATAGCGCAATTCAGTCTCTCTTTCCTCTCGTTCTCTTCTAACTCTAAGCATATCAATCATTTTTCTATTATAATCAATGGAGACTTGAATAAATTTTAGAGTTTCAGGTATTTCATCTTTATTTGGTGGCAAAACTTTAATTTTAAGGATATCCACATCATGCACAAGCCTATCAATGTTTCTAGACATATCATCAAACTTACTCAAATTTTGTTTTACCATAGTATTGAAAACCCTTTGCAAATTAATAAATTCTTTAATAGTGTTTTCAAGTTCAGCAGGTATCCAATAATAATAATAATAATAATAATAATAAGAAGAAGAAGAAGAAGAAAAAGAAGAAGAAGAAGAAGCAGAAGAATTACCATAATTATTTGAGGGATTACCGGGATACGGTCTAGGATTATTATGAAAGTTCCCTATATAAGCATTGTTATGAAAATTGCTCCTCGAAATAAAATTCACATCAATATTATCGTTATTTTGCTCAATCAAAGTAGATAAAGGCACACCATTTGGATCAATAGTAGCACTCTTAGTAACAAGCATGGATATAATAGCATCAACTTTTTCACTAATAGAGGAAATTTCCTCGACAGAATGTACCTTCTTACCACTTGGCGTGCGCTCGGTGTGCCATTGGGGAAAATTAGTGGTCATATTATCAAGAAGCTTGGTGTCTTGTCCAAGTGTTATGCTCATGAATGTTCCACCTGCAGCAAAATCTAGAAGGTTTCTGGAAACAAAGTTTAGTGCGGCATAGAAATTTTGCAATATCATCCAAAGACTTAATCCGTGAGTAGGACAAATTTTTTTATCATAAGTTTCATTCTTTCCCATGGTTGTGCAACATGTTCTTTGGTCAAGTTGTTTAAAATTCATAATTTGATTCCTCAAAGATATTATTAGAGTAGGAGGAAAATATTTACCAATAAACGCATCTTTACACTTAGACCAAGAATCAATATTATTTTTCGGTAAAGAAACTAACCATTCCTTGGCTCTATCTCTCAAAGAAAATGGAAATAACTTCAGTTTTATAATATCATTGTCCACATCTTTAGTTTTTTTGCATATCACATAATTCAACAAAGGTATTAAGATGGGCAACAACATCTTCATTATAATTGCTAAAAAATGTTTTTTCATAACAAGATTTAGCAAAGCAGATTTAATTTCATAAGACTCCACACTAGTGGCGGGAGGAGCAATAGGAGTACATAGATTTAATTTTAGTTTTATAATATCATTGTTATTAGTACTTGAGAAATCACATAGCTTTGTATTTTTAGGAGTAGACAAAGTGGCAACACAAGCAAGAATAGAACCACGAGTTTTTTTTGGTATTTTAGAAATTTTTGGCAAGCAAAGAAAAGGCAAATAGCAACTAGGCAAGAAAATAAAACAAGCAAATAAAAGGGTTTGTGTGCAGGCACCTGATTTGATAGAAGCAAACTCCCTGGCTACGGCGTCAGAAATTCTTCTGCTACTCCCGTAGGAGTTGTTGGATTTCCCCGAAGAGGAAGTGTGATGTAGCACAACAGCAAAAAGTATTTCCCTTATTTAAGAACCAAGGTTTAATCGAACCAGTAGAAGTCTACAAGCTAACAAGATAAGCAACACATGCACACAAACAAAATAAATGCTTGCACCCAACTTGGCAAGGGGGTTGTCAATCCCCACGTCTTGCTAGTTGCAAGGTTAAAAGCAAATAGTGATAGATAGTGATATGGCAAAACGGCAAAATAGTAAAAGTAATAACAGAGCAATAGAGCAACGCAAGTATTAATAGAGAATGGACCCGGGGGCCATAGGTTCACTAGTGGCCTCACTCTTGAAAGCAGGTAGTGGCATGGTAAACAAATTACTGGTGGGAAATTGACAGATAAGTGGCATTCATAACTATGATCATTCATGGTATAATCTTGTATATGCATCATGTCTGTGACAAGTAGACCATAATCCAACTGCATCTACTACTATTACTCCACCCCGAAACCACTATCCAACATGCATCAGAAGGTAATAAGTTTAATGAAAAACAGAGTAATGCAATAAGCAAGATGACATGATGTAGAAAGAAAGAAACCTAGCAATAAGATTAATCTTCGTCGTTTTATCCTTTGTAGCAACAACACATCATGTGCCTTCTCCGCATTCTCTCACTGGGATATCGATCACCGTCAGGTTAAACCCACTACTATGCACCACTCCCTCTGAAGAATTACCCATCTATCTTGGCCAGAGAAGACAAATAACTCGGAAAGCATACATAGATACTCATTTATACAGCAAAAAAACTTGAAAAGATTCAACAATGAGCAATCTAATCACAAATCCACAAATCATCGGATCCCAACAAACACACCACAAGAATTACATCGGATTGATCTCTGAGGAGATCATTGTATTGAAGATCAAAGAGAGAGAGAGACAGAGAGAGAGAGAGAGAGAGAGAGATAGAAGAAGCCATCTGGCTACTACTATGGACGCGTATGTCTTAAAGGAACTTCTCACACACATTATGGAGGCAACATGTTTGATGAGGAGGCCTCTTGTGGTGGCTTCCCCATCCGGTAGAGCACCGAAATGGAGCTCCAGATAGGATCGCTTT
Source organism: Elymus sibiricus (assembly GCA_039707655.1). NCBI lineage: Eukaryota > Viridiplantae > Streptophyta > Magnoliopsida > Poales > Poaceae > Elymus > Elymus sibiricus. Next base: position 193,826,254 of record CM077664.1, on the reverse strand, counting down.
GGAATAGAGGCTTGCGGAGACGATAAAATTGTTTCGGGTTCGCTCCTGAGGGTTTCGGGAATTATATGATTTATAGGCGGAAGAATTAGGTCAAAAGGAGGCTCAGGGGCCCCACATGGGCAGGTGGCGCGGCCACCCCCTGGTCGTGCCACGTGGCCATGTGGCTGCCTCGTGGGTCCCCTCGACCTCTCCCGAAGCTTCTAGGGTCCGGGTCCTTCTTTGTCGAGAAAAAATCATCAAAAATTTGAATCATATTTGGACATTCGTAGATATGGATTTTCTATGAAACTAGAAATAAACAAAAACCAGGAACTGGGACTGTGCATTAAATTAATAAGTTAATGCAAAAAAATAATATAAAATGATATGAAAAGTATATAAAAGTGATAATATAATAGCATTTAACAATAAAAAATATATTTAGGTTGGAGACGTATCAGGGGGCTGAAAAATGATCAATGGATCAAGGATCTAGGCCATGGCAATCTGCCTGGTATTGTCACGGAATTCGTGAGGCTGTGAAGACTGATCAGCAACTAGGGGAATTGTAAACGAGCAAGAGGAGGACATAATTTCATGGAACAAGAGATGCAGTGGGGTTTACTCTACAGACTATGCTTACAAGTTACAGTTTTTAGAAGTTGCATCGCTAGGGCTAAAGAACTTAATATGGAAAGCATGGGCTCCAGGAAATATCAAGATATTCAGTTGGATGTTGCACCTGAACTGGTTGTGGTGCAACAATCGTCTTCAGAGGCATGGATGGCCAAACAGCTATTTCTGTCCACTGTGTCTGAGGAATTTAGAGACTTCATGCCCAGCTTTTCTGGACCCGCCCTTTCTCCAAGAGAATTTCGTGCAAGGCAGCTACATGGCGAGGTTACGAAGCAATGAACGCCATGGAGGAGGGGTTCAGAAGCACTTCCACCGCCATCAAAACAATCATCACGAGGACCGATCAGGCGTCCAAGAGAGGGGCAAAAACAATGATAATAATGATTGCCTGGGAGATTTGGAATGCAAGAAATGCTAGCGTTTTTAGACAGAAGATTCCAAGGCAAACTGATGTCATCAACGCCATCAGAAATAACATCAAGCAATGGAGACTAGTTGGTGCTAAACATATAGAGACCCCTTTCGGGGATGTAATTTGAGAGATCACAATCACAGAGTTTTTCATAGCAGCCGACAACCTATAGGGCTGCTAGCTGGGGGTGTTTTCTGTTTTCTCTCGTTGATCACTTGATCAACCCCTGTTTTCCATTTGTTATATGCTAAATTAATGAATGCCAGCAACCTGCTGGATCTTTAAAAAAATGGTTAGCCCTTGTGCGAGTTTCCACGAAGAAACCTCACATGTGTTTCCAGATAGTTTATGAAGCACTCTACTGGAAGCATACAATGTGCATGGGACACTATTCTCTGCTAGAAGCAAGAGCAAAGAACACACCTCCAATAGATCATCATGGGTGCCTCTTCATCTCGCGATAATATCTATTTTGTGTTGTTCTTTCTATTATTAAAAAAGAAAGTGTTGGTCTTCCATGTTCTTGTACTGGTTTGCGGTGCTGTTATGAAACTTGATACAATAAGATTCGATTTGTAGGTCGATTAAGCAAGGGGCAACATCACAAGTCCGGGAAGGTTGGGCCTGCACCGCCATACCCAGTGGCGCAACACTGGGCTATGAAACAAGAGTGCAGCGCCACTCACTGCTTGGTCCATATGGAAGACCGCAATGCTGACTTATTCTCCTATCTCCTTGCCAAGGGCAAAGGATGGACCAACTCTAGGATATTTGGAATCAGGGGTTATAATTCACAATTAACTGTTCTTTCTTTTAGCTAGACACAATATTGATGATAAGCTTGATATTTACTACTATAGATCATTTTTTGGACAAAGATGTCAAAATATAAAAGCATGGCCATAAATTTTTGATGCCTCTGCCGGCTACCACCATCTGATGGGGGCTTCAGAGAACAACCTTTTATTTCCGTATCTTGAAATGTTTGTAGGTACTTGATACGTCTCCAACGTATTTATAATTTTTGATTGTTCCATGCTATTATAGTATCAATCTTTGATGTTTTATATGCAATTATATGCCATTATATATCATTTTTTGGGACTAACCTATTAACCCAATGCCCAGTGCCAGTTGCAGTTTTTTGCTTGTTTTTGTCTTTTCAGAAAATCATTATCAAAAAGAGTCCAAATGAGAAAAAAACTTTGGATTAATTTTTTCTGGACCAGAAGAGACCCACGAAGCTTCGGGAGAAGACCAGAAGAGCCACGAGGAGGCGACAAGCCTGGAGGGCGCGCCTAGGGGGGTAGGCGCGCCCCCCAGGCTTGTGGGCCCCTCGTAGCCCCTCCTGACCTAATTCCAGCGTTATAAATTCCCAAATATTCCCAATATACCAGAGAGACAGAAGAGAAAACCTTTCCGCCGCCGCAAGCCTCTGTTCTTCCGTGATCCCATTTGGAGGCCTTTTCCGGTACTCTGCCGGAGGGGGAATCGATCACGGAGGGCTTCTTCATCAACCTTGCTGCCCTTCTGATGATGTGTGAGTAGTTTACCATAGACCTACGGGTCCATAGCTAGTAGCTAGATGGCTTCTTCTCTCTCTTTGATCTTCAATACCATGTTCTCCTCGATGTTCTTGGAGTTCTATCCGATGTAATCTTCTTTTGCGGTGTGTTTGTTGGGATCCGATGAATTGTGAGTTTATGATCAGATTATTCATGAGAAATATTTGAGTCTTCTCTGAATTCTTTTATGCATGATTATTATAGCTTTGTATTTCTCTCTGATCTATCGCTTTGGTTTGGCCAACTAGATTGGTTTATCTTGCAATGGGAGAGGTGCTTTGTGATGGGTTCAATCTTGCGGTGCTCAATCCCAGTGACAGAAAGGGACATGACACGTATTTGTACTGTTGCCATTAAGGATAAAAAGATGGGGTTTAATAATATTGATTGAGTCTACTTTGTCTAGATCATGTCATCTTGCTTAAGGCGTTACTCTGTTTCATACTTAATACCCTAGATGCGTGCTGGATAGCGGTCGATGGGTGGAGTAATAGTAGTAGATGCAGGCAGGAGTCGGTCTACTTGTCTTGGACGTGATGCCTATATACATGATCATTTCCATGAATCCGTCATAATTATTTACTTTTCTATCAATTTCCCAACAGTAATTTGTTTACCCACCGTATGCTATGTGTTCGAGAGAGAAGCCTCTAGTGAAAACTATGGCCCCCGGGTCTACTTTTATCATATATTAAAATCAAAAATACCTTGCTGCAATTTTTTTACTTTTATTTTATTTAGTATTTTAGTTCATCTATCTATCACTATCAGAATTAATCCTTGCAAATAACCGCTAAGAGGATTGACAACCCTCTTATTTGCGCTGGGTGCAAGTGTTTGCTTTTGTGTGTGCAGGTGCGTTTAATGGGATTTTGCTTGATCCTCCTACTGGATTGATAACCTTGGTTCTTAACTGAGGGAAATACTTATCTCTACTATGCTGCATCATCCTATCCTCTTCGGGGAAATACCAACGCAGTCTACAAGTAGCAGGAAGAATTTCTGGCACCGTTGCCGGGGAGACATCATCAAAATTACCAAGTACCTTCACACAAACTATCATCCACTTGCATTTATTTTATTTGCCTTTTTATTTGCATTTGCCTCTCGTTTTCATCTCCCCCACTTCTAATTTTTTTTTACAAAAACACAAAAATATTTTATTTGCTTGCTTGCTTTTATTGCCTTCATGTCAAACACACAAGAACAGAAAATAAAACAAAATTTTAAGATACTATGGATCACCTTAAAGTTTTCTACTTGGATCATCTTCGATCCATTTGTGCTCTTGCTGAAACCCCAACTAGTTTAGTTGAGGGAAAATCATTAGATGAGCATGCTCATTTTGTGCGTCACCGTTTATATAAAAAAGGGAGACTCTTATGGAATCAAATAAATTGTTTGCTATGCTATGCTTCGAATCTATGTGAAATTCATGATTTTACTTGTTGCTCTGAGAACCCTAAAAAACACCTTCCCTACCTATGTGAGTATAATGATAATGAAATCTTATCTTCTTATGCCAAGGGTGTTTATAGCTACTATGATATCGAACAAATTGAAGAATTTGTTGCTTTTAAGGGTGCCCATGAAATTGCTTCTTTGATTGAAAAGTATGATATTACTCTCTACAAATCTGAAAATTTTGCCATACTTAAATATTGCGATGAAAAATATGCTTCCAATACCTATGTTAGTGAATTCATTGGGAGAATGTCTGCTACTTTGGAAGAAAATAATGATATGCATGAATCCATAGATAATTATGATTCAGTTGATTCGATTGAAATATCCCCTGTTGATGAATGTGATGCTTGCTATTCTTATGGCCATGATGCCAATATTAATGATGCTTATAGAGATGAACTTGCTATAGTTCCTTATATTAAAAATGAAATTATTGCTATAACACCCATACTTGATAGATCCTTGAATGAAAAGCATGATTGCAATGATGTTATTATAAATTCTATTAATGTCAGTCGTGCTAATTATATGCAAAGCTACAAGCTTGGGGATGGGAATTTTGTTATGTCCACTACTTATTGCAACGATCATGATTGGCGTGATAATGCTTCTTATGATCTTGAAAATTTATTTAAGCCTCATGATGAATATGTTATTGATAATAATGTTTGCAATACTATTAAAAGTGGGTTTGGAAGAGCGTCAACTTTAGGTAATAATGATCCCACTACTTTGGAGAATTATCAATCTTACAAATTTTCGGATAAGAGTGGGTTTGGAGAGGTCATGACTTTAGTTGATGTTAATCCCACTATCTTGGAAGATTATAAAACTTTTATGCATGCGGATCATGAAGAAAATATTTTATATGATAGCTATATTGTTGAATTTGATTATGATCCTACATGTAATTATTATGAGAGAGGAAAATATGGTTGTAGAAATTTTCATGTTACTCAATTACCTCTCTTGAAGTTCAAATTGTTAATGCTTCGTTCTTCTTCCTTGCATATGCTAGATACTTCTTGTATTGATAAAAAAAATCTATAAAATGCCTATGCATAGGAAGTATGTTAGACTTAAATGTGTTTGTCACATGTTTTATGATGCTCTCTTTGTGTTTCAATTCTTATCTTTTATGTGAGCATCATTAATATTCCAAGCCTATCTTAATGGCTATAAAGAAAGAGCTTGTTGGGAGACAACCCAATACTTTCTGTTTTTTGTGTGTTTACACAATTATAGCCTCTGTTATGATTGTGTTTTATCTTTTAATTAGTGTTTGTTCCAAGTAATGCCTTTGGGATGATTTGGAAGATAGTATAATTGATGCTGTTTGAAAACAGAAACTTTCGCGTCTAGTGCTGGATTTTTTATTTTTCGCTGCAGCGTCAGAACCTTCTGAATTTAAAAAAAAATGACACATGAATTTCCCACGTTGTACTAATTTTTCAGAATTTTTGGAGTTACAGAAGTATGACGTTAATTCAGGTCTTTACAGACTGTTCTGTTTTAGACAGATTCTGTTTTTGTTGCATAGTTTGCTTATTTTGATGAATCTATGGATCATATCGGGGGGTATGAGTCATGGAGAAGTTGGAGTACAGTATCATTATGCAAATATTAAATATGAATCAATTTACAACAGTACCTAAATTTTAAGATTTGTTTGTTATACTAACGGATCTCACGAGATTTCTGTTGAGTTTCGTGTGCTGAAGTTTTCAAGTTTTGGGTGAGACTACGATGGATAAAGGAATAAGGAGCGGCAAGAGCCTAAGCTTGGGGATGCCCAAAGCATCCCCAAGTTAATATTCAAGGAAGACTCAAGCGTCTAAGCTTGGGGATGCCCCGGAAGGCATCCCCTCTTTCGTCTACAATCTATCGGTAACTCACTTGGAGCTATATTTTTATTCATCACATGATATGTGTTTTACTTGGAGCGTCTTGTGATATAGCTTGTTTGCTTTTGTGTGCTTTTTAGTTTGTCACAATCATCTTTGCTGAACACACCTTTTTGAGAGGGACACACATTATTCGTGATTTGTTAGAATACTCTATGTGCTTCACTTATATCTTTTGAGCTAGTCAGTTGCTCTAGTGCTTCACTTATATCTTTTAGAGCACGACAGTGGTTATATTTTAAAGAAATAGTTGCACTCTCATGCTTCACTTATATCTTTTTGAGAGTCTACTGATTAGCAATGGTAATATGCACGGGTTATGAATTTGGTCCTGATATGATAGGTATTCAAGAGGGATATAATAAAAACTTTCATGTAGATCACTGAATATGATAAGTTTGATTCCTTGCAATAGTTTTGCGATATTAAAATGGTAATATGTGGGAGGTGCTAGTAGATAATTGTGGTTTAGTAAGAATATTGGTGTTAAGGTTTGTGATTCCCGAAGCATGCACGTATGGTCTGTCGTTATGCTAAGAAGTTGGAGCATGATTTATTCTTGATTGTCTTCCTTTGTGTGGCAGTCGGGGGCGCGCGATGGTTAACTCCTACCAACCTCCCCCCTAGGGGCATGCGTAGTAGTACTTTGCTTCGAGGGCTAATAAACTTTCACAGTAAGTATGTGAGTTCTTTATGACTAATGTGAGTCCATGGATTATACGCACTCTCACCTTTCCGCAATTTGCTAGCCTCTTAGGTACCGTGCATTGCCCTTTCTCACATCGAGAGTTGGTGAAAACTTCGCTGGTGCATCCAAACCCCGTGATATGATACACTCTATCACACATAAGCCTCCTTATATCTTCCTCAAAACAGCCACCATACCTACCTATCATGGCATTTCCATAGCCATTCCGAGATATATTGCCATGCAACTTCCACCGTTCAGTTTTTTATGACACACATCGTCATTATCATATTGCTTTGCATGATCATATAGCTGACATAGTATTTGTGGCTCAGCCACCGTTCATCATTTTTATACAAGTTACGTTAGTATCATTTCACATCCTGGTACACCGCTAGAGGCATTCATATAGATTCATATTTTTGTTCTAGTTTCGAGTTGTAATTTTCTTTTGAGTTGTAAGTAAATAGAAGTATGATGATCATCATTATTAGAGCATTGTCCCAGTGAGGAAAAAAAAGAGCCAATGAAAAAAGAGGCCAAAAAGAGCCCACCAAAAAAATGAGAGAAAAAGAGAGAAGGGGCAATGTTACTATCCTTTTCCATACTTGTGCTTCAAAGTAGCACCATGTTTTTCATATAGGGAGTCTCCTATTTTGTCACTTTCATATACTAGTGGGAATTTTTCATTATAGAACTTGGCTTGTATATTCCGATGATGGGCTTCCTCAAATGCCCGAGGTCTTCATGAGCAAGCAAGTTGGATGCACACCCACTTAGTTTTCATGTTGAGCTTTCATACACTTATAGCTCTTAGTGCATCTGTTGCATGGCAATCCCTACTCCTCGCATTGACATCAATTGATGGGCATCTCCATAGCCCGTTGATTAGACTCGTTGATGTGAGACTATCTTCTTATTTTTGACTTCCCCTTATTGATCTCTACTACCACACTCTATTCCACCCATAGTGCTATATCCATGGCTTGCGCTCATGTATTGCGTGGGGGTTGAAAAAGCTGAAGCGCGTTAAAAAGTATGAATCAATTGCTTGGCTAAAACAGGGGTTGTGCATGATAAATATTTTGTGTTAAGAAGATGGAGCATGACAGGACTATATGATTTTGTAGGGATAACGTTCTTTAGCATTTTTATTTTGAAAGACATGATTGTTTGCTAGTATGCCTGAGTATTGATGTCTTTATATCAAACTATAGACTATTGCTTTGAATCATTCGGATCTTATTATTCATACCGTAAGAGAGATTTGCTACTTGTAGCTTGCGTTGGTATTATCCCCGAAGAGGAAGGGATGATGCAGCACAGTAGAGGTAAGTATTTCCCTCAGTTATGAAACCAAGGTTATCAATCCAGTAGGAGAACCACGCAACACCTCGTTAGTAGTACCTGCACACAAACAACAAATCCTTGCACCCAACGCAAACGAGGAGTTGTCAATCCCTCGGCGGTCAATTGCAAGATTAAATTGTATGTGATAGATAGATAGATAGAAACAAAAATACAAAATAAAATAAATAAAAGAAAAGTGCAACAATATTTTTAGGGTTTTAGTAATATGATTTAGATAGACCCCGGGGCCATAGTTTTCACTATAGGCTTCTCTCAAGAAAATAGCATACGGTGGGTAGACAAATTACTGTTGGGCAATTGATAGAAAAGCAAATAATCATGACGATATCCAAGGCAATGATCATGTATATAGGCATCATGTCCGAGACAAGTAGACCGACTCCTACCTGCATCTACTACTATTACTCCACACATCGACCGCTATCCAGCATGCATCTAGTGTATTAAGTCCATGAAGAACGGAGTAACGCCTTAAGAACGATGACATGATGTAGACAAGATAAACTCACGCATGAATAAACCCCATCTTTTTACCCTTAATAGCAACAATACATACGTGTCATGTCCCTTTCTGTCACTGGGATTGAGCACCGCAAGATCGAACCCATTACAAAGCACCTCTTCCCATGGCAAGATAAATCAATCTAGTTGGCCAAACCAAATCAATAGATCAGAGAAGAAATACGAAGCTATAATAATCATGCATAAAAGAGATCAGAGAAGACTCAAATAATATTCATGGATAATCTGATCATAAACTCACAATTCATCGAATCCCAACAAACACACCGCAAAAAGTGATTACATCGGATAGAACTCCAAGCACATCGAGGAGAACATTGTATTGAAGATCAAAACGAGAGAAGAAGCCATCTAGCTACTAACTATGGACCCGAAGGTCTGTGGTAAACTACTCACGCATCATCGGAAGGGCAGCAAGGTTGATGTAGAGCCCCTCCGTGATCGATTCCCCCTCCGGCGGAGTACCGGAGAAGGCCTCCAGATGGGATCTCTCGAGAACAGAAACTTGCGGCAGCGGAAAAAGTATTTCGTGGACTCCCCTGAGGGTTTCTGATTTTTTTGGAATTTATAGTGGTGGAATTAGGTCAAACGGAGCTCTATGGGCGCACCCTGGTGCCTCGTGGGCACCCCCTGGGGCTTCTGGCCTCCTCCCGAAGCTTTTAGTGTTTATCTTGTCCAGAAAAAAATCTCCAAAAAAATTCGTGGCATTTGGACTTCGTTTGGTATTGATTCTCTGTAAAACAAAAACAGGGCAGAAAATAGCAACTGGCACTGGGCACTAAGTTAATAGGTTAGTCCCAAAAAAATGATAAATAATTGCTGTAAATGTATATAAAAACATCCAAGATTGATAATATAACAGCATGAAACAATCAAAAATTATAGATACGTTGGAGACGTATCAGCATCCCCAAGCTTAATTCCTGCTCGTCCTCGAGTAGGTAATTAAATGATAAAAACAGAATTTTTGATGCGGAATGCTGCCTATCATATTCATCATATATTCTTTTCTTTTATAGCATGGATATTGGACTTGAATGATTCAAAGCAATAGTCTATAGTTTGACATGAAGATATAAATACTCAGGCATGCTAACAAGCAACCATGTCTTTCAAAATATCAACGCTAAAGAAAGTTATCCCTATCCCATTATGCTCAATCATTGATCCATTCATGAAACACACTCAAATATTAGCTACATCCAATGCACAAGTATGACAATAGTGCTCTCTAGTTGGTGCTTTTGTAAGAGAAGATGGAGACTCAAGTAAAAATTAAAATTGCATAAAAGTAAATAGATAGGCCCTTCGCAGAGGGAAGGAGAGATTTGTCAAATGTGCCAGAGCTCAAGGCTGAAATTAAAGAGATAAAAATATTTTGAGAGGCATGCTTTTCCTGTCAACGAAAACGACCGAGAATTCCCATTATTTTCCATGCTAGACACATCATAGGCGGTTCCCAAATGGAAAGTAAAGTTTATTTCCTTTCCACCATTCTTTCACAATCCATGGCTAGCCGTATCCACGGGTGCCCTCCAAACCAACACTTTCCAAGGAATTTTGTTGTTATTAATTTTTGATTCATTGTGGGACTGGGTATCCCTATTACCAACCATTCTCTCGTGCAATGACAAGTGAATAAACACTCATCGTGAGAATAACACACCTAGCATGGAAAATAATGGCCACCCACTACCACTTCATGTGCGGTACAGGCACACAAAACAGAAAAATTATTTTGAAAATTAGAGTTGGCACACGCAAATTTACTTGGAACGGCATTGAAATACCGCATATAGGTAGATATAGTGGACTCATTTGGCACAACTTGGGTTTAAGGATTTTGGATGCGCAAGCAGTATTTCCGCTTAGTACAAATGAAGGCTAGCAAATAGATTAAGAAGCCACCAACCAAAAAATGAAAACGGTCATAAACATGCATTGAACATAACTAACACCGAATAATGCACCATAAGTAGGATATAATTTCATTGCATACCTATTGACTTGATGTGCATGCATAGGGAGTCACAAACCTTAACACTAATATTCTTACTAAATCACAATTACTCACTAACATGACTCACATATTATCATTTCCATATCGCAAAAACTATTGCAAGGAATCACACTTATCATATCCAATGATCTATATGAAAGTTTTTATTATATCCCTCTTGAATATTCATCACTTTGGGACCAAATTCATATCTTGTGCAAATTACCGTTACTATTATCAACTCTCAAAAAGATTTAAGTGAAGCATGAGAGTGAAAATATTTCTTCAAAATTTCAATCTTATCAATTCTCAAAATAATATAAGTGAAGCATGAGAATTCATTTTTTCAAAATTTTAATCAGCTCTCAAAATAATATAAGTGAAGCATGAGAGTTTATTTCTTCAAAATTTCAATCAACTCTCAAAATAATATAAGTGAAGCATGAGAGTTTATTTCTTCAAAATATAGCCACCACCGTGCTCAAAAAGATTTAGGTGAAGCACTAGAGCAACTGCCTAGCTAAAAAAAAATTAAGTGAAGCACACAGAGTATTCTAACAAATTATGATGAACGTGTGGCTCTCTCAAAGTAGGTGTGTTCAGCAAGGATGATTGTGACAAATTAAAAATCAAACAAAGCAAAGATTCATATAATACAAGACGCTCCAAGCAAAACACATATCATGTGACGAATAAAAATATAGCTCCAAGTAAAATTATCGATGGTTGGTAGAAGAAAGAGGGGATGCCTTCCGGGGCATCCCCAAGCTTAGACGCTTGAGTCTTCCTTGAATATTACCTTGGGGTGCCTCGGGCATCCCCAAGCTTAGGCTTTTACTACTCCTTATTCCTTCATCCATCGTGATCTCACCCAAAACTTGAAAACTTCAATCACACAAAACTCAACAAAACCTTCGTGAGATCCGTTAGTATAACAAAACAAATCACTACTTTAAGTACTGTTGCAAATCCATTCATATTTTATTTTTGCATTATACCTACTGTATTCTAACTTCACCATGGCTTATACCCCCCGATACAATCCATAGATTCATCAAAACAAGCAAGTAGTGCATCAAAAACAGAATCTGTCAAAAACAGAACAGTCTGTAGCAATCTATTTAAAAGCCATACTTATGTAACTCCAAAAATTCTTAAAATTTAGGAAAACGTGGTAAATTCATGTACCAATACTGTGTAAAAATTTCAGATTTTTTTGACGCACCAGTACAGAAACAAAATTCTGGCACTGGATACAAAACTTTCTGTTTTCCAAACAGCATCAATTATACTATCTTTCAAATCATCCTAAAGGCATTACTTGGCACAAAACTAATTAAAAACACAAAAACACAATCATACCAGTATCATAATTGTGAAAACACACAATAACAGAAAAAAAAATTATTCATTGGGTTGCCTCCCAACAAGCGCTATTGTTTTATGCCCCTAGCTAGGCATAATGCATAGTTTCAAGTATTGTCATCTTTTAAGTTGATTCCATAAGTGGCCCTCATAATTGATTCATATGGTGCTTTAATTCTTTTCCTAGGGAAATGCTCCATACCCTTCTTCAATGGAAACTAAAATTTTATATTCCCTTCTTTCATATCAATAACGGCACCTATGGTTCGTAAGAACGGTCTGCCAAGTATTATGGGGCAAGAAGAATTGCATTCAATATCAAGAACAATAAAATCAACGGGCACCTAATTTCTATTTGCAAGAATAAGCACATCATTAATTCTACCCAAAGGCTTTTTAATAGTAGAATCCACCAAGTGCAAATTAAGAGAACATTCATCTATATTGGTGAAACCTAGCACATCACATAAAGATTTTGGAATTGTGGAAGCGCTAGCACCCAAATCACATAAAGCATTGCACTCATAATTTTTAATTTTAACTTTAATGGTGGGTTCCCATTCGTCATATAATTTTCTAGGAATTGAAATTTCTAGTTCAAGCTTTTCTTCTAACGCTTTCATCATGGCTTCTACGATGTGTTTAGTAAAAGCCTTGTTTTGCTCATAAGCGTTGGGTGAATTTAGCATGGATTGTAACAAAGAAATGCACTCAATCAAAGAACAATTATCATAATTAAAATCTTTGTAATCCAAGAGAGTGGGCACATCGCTATTTAAAGTTTTTACCACTCCAGACCCACTTTTAGCAATTTTTTCATTAAGATTTTCACCCTCCGAATTATGGGAATGCCTACTAGCTAAAGTTGACTCTTCTTCAGTCCCCTTTTCATCAATTTTTATATTGCTAAACAAAGAATCAATAGATGAAACACCAATCATTTTAATATCCTCATCATTACTATGTTCCAATGATTCCGGCTTAGCTGCCATTTGATTTGCTAGCGTAGCTTGCGCATCAGAAATTTTTCCTAGCAAATTTTCAGTAAGAGCAAATTGAGATTGAAGACTAGCAACTTCTTTACTAACATCATCGAGTTGTTTTGCAATAGCATCCAATAAAGTAGAGTGTTCTTTGAGTTCCTCGGTAAAAAATTTGTTGTGCTCAAACTGCGTAGTCATGTAATCTTTAGTATTTTTCTCAATTTCGAACAAAATTTTATAATAAGAAGTATCATGATAATTCTCTCGGGGCATCATGATTAAGCAAACAAGATAACAAGCAAGCAAACAAGAAAAAGGCAAACGGAAAATATTTTTGTATTTTTGTAAAAACGTTTTAGAAGTGGGGGAGATGAAAACGAGAGGCAAATAAAGTAAATGCAAGGAGATGAGAGTTTATGCAAAGGTAATTGATAGATGTTGATGATGTCTCCCCGGCAACGGCGCCAGAAATTCTTCCTGCTACTTGTAGCTTGCGTTGGTATTATCCCCGAAGAGGAAGGGATGATGCAGCACATCAGAGGTAAGTATTTCCCTCAGTTATGAAACCAAGGTTATCAATCCAGTAGGAGAACCACGCAACACCTCGTTAGCAGTACCTGCACACAAACAACAAATCCTTGCACCCAACGCAAACGAGGGGTTATCAATCCCTCGGCGGTCAATTGCAAGATTAAATTGTATGTGATAGATAGATAGATTGAAACAAAAATACAAAAAAAATAAACAAAAGAAAAGTGCAGCAATATTTTTAGGGTTTTAGTAATATGATTTAGATAGACCCGGGGGCCATAGTTTTCACTATAGGCTTCTCTCAAGAAAATAGCATACGGTGGGTAGACAAATTATTGTTGGGCAATTGATAGAAAGGAAAATAATCATGACGATATCCAAGGCAATGATCATGTATATAGGCATCACGTCCGAGACAAGTAGACCGACTCCTGCCTGCATCTACTACTATTACTCCACACATCGACCGCTATCCAGCATGCATCTAGTGTATTAAGTCCATGAAGAACGGAGTAACGCCTTAAGAACGATGACATGATGTAGACAAGATAAACTCACGCATGAATAAACCCCATATTTTTACCCTTAATAGCAACGATACATACGTGTCATGTCCCTTTCTGTCACTAGGATTGAGCACCGCAAGATTGAACCCATTACAAAGTACCTCTTCCCATGGCAAGATAAATCAATCTAGTTGGCCAAACCAAATCAATAGATCGAAGAAGAAATACGAAGCTATAATAATCAGGCACAAAAGAGATCAGAGAAGACTCAAATAATATTCATGGATAATCTGATCATAAACTCACAATTCATCGGATCCCAACAAACACACCGCAAAAAGTGATTACATCGGATAGAACTCCAAGCAGATCGAGGAGAACATTGCATTGAAGATCAAAAAGAGAGAATAAGCCATCTAGCTACTAACTATGGACCCGAAGGTCTGTGGTAAACTACTCACGCATCATCGGAAGGGAAGCAAGGTTGATGTAGAGCCCCTCCGTGATCGATTCCTCCTCCGGCGGAGTACCGGAGAAGGCCTCCAGATGGGATCTCTCGAGAACAGAAACTTACGGCGGCGGAAAAAGTATTTCGTGGACTCCCCTGAGAGTTTCTGATTTTTCTGAAATTTATAGTGGTGGAATTAGGTCAAACGGAGCTCTATGGGCCCCACAAGGTACCAGGGCACGCCTGCCCCCCCAGGCGCGCCCTGGTGCCTCATGGGCACCCCCTGGGGCTTCTGGCCTCCTCCCGAAGCTTCTAGTGTTTATCTTGTCCAGAAAAAAATCTCCAAAAAGTTTTGTGGCATTTGGACTTCGTTTGATATTGATTTTCTGTAAAACAAAAACAGGGCAGAAAACAGCAATTGGCATTGGGCACTAAGTTAATAGGTTAGTCCCAAAAAATGATATATAATTGATGTAAATGTATATAAAAATATCGAAGATTGATAATATAACAACATGAAACAATAAAAAATTATAGATACATTGGAGACGTATCAAGATTACATGATGAAACATGATAGGTAGCATTCCACATCAAAAATTCTGTTTTTATCATTTACCTACTCGAGGACGAGCAGGAATTAAGCTTGGGGATGCTTGATACGTCTCCAACGTATCTATAATTTTTGATTGTTCCATGCTATTATAGTATCAATCTTGGATGTTTTATATGTAATTATATGCCATTATATATCATTTTTTGGGACTAACCTATTAACCTAGTGCCCAGTGCCAGTTGCTGTTTTTTGCATGTTTTTGTATTTTTAGAAAATCATTATCAAAAAGAGTCCAAACGAGAAAAAAAACTTTGGATTATTTTTTTCTGGACCAGAAGAGACCCACAAAGCTTTGGGAGAAGACCAGAAGAGCCACGAGGAGGCGACAAGCCTGGAGGGCGCGCCCCCCAGGCTTGTGGGCCCCTCGTAGCCCCTCCTGACCTAATTCCAGTGCTATAAATTCCCAAATATTCCCAATATACCAGAGAGACAGAAGAGAAAACATTTCCGCCGCCGCAAGCCTCTGTTCTTCCGCGATCCCATCTGGAGGCCTTTTCCGGTACTCTGCCGGAGGGGGAATCGATCACGGAGGGCTTCTTCATCAACCTTGCTGCCCTTCCGATGATGTATGAGTAGTTTACCACAGACCTACGGGTCCATAGCTAGTAGCTAGATGGCTTCTTCTCTCTCTTTGATCTTCAATACCATGTTCTCCTCGATGTTCTTGGAGTTCTATCCATTGTAATCTTCTTTTGCGGTGTGTTTGTTGGGATCCGATGAATTGT
This sequence comes from Elymus sibiricus, assembly GCA_039707655.1. Taxonomy (NCBI): domain Eukaryota; kingdom Viridiplantae; phylum Streptophyta; class Magnoliopsida; order Poales; family Poaceae; genus Elymus; species Elymus sibiricus. The sequence continues at coordinate 193,810,537 of CM077664.1, read as the reverse complement.
GAGTTTATGATCAGATTATTCATGAGAAATATTTGAGTCTTCTCTGAACTATTTTATGCATGATTATTATAGCTTTGTATTTCTCTCCGATCTATCGATTTTGTTTGGCCAACTAGATTGGTTTATCTTGCAATGGGAGAGGTGCTTTGTGATGGGTTCAATCTTGCGGTGCTCAATCCCAGTGATAGAAAGAGACATGACACGTATTTGTATTATTGCCATTAAGGATAAAAAGATGGGGTTTAATCATATTGCTTGAGTTTACTTTGTCTACATCATGTCATCTTGCTTAAGGCGTTACTCTGTTTCATACTTAATACCCTAGATGCATGCTGGATAGTGGTCGATGGGTGGAGTAATAGTAGTAGATGCAGGCAGGAGTCGGTCTACTTGTCTCGGACGTGATGCCTATATACATGATCATTGCCATGAATCCGTCATAATTATTTGTGTTTCTATCAATTGCCCAACAGTAATTTGTTTACCCACCGTATGCTATGTGTTCGAGAGAGAAGCCTCTAGTGAAAACTATGGCCCCCGGGTCTACTTTTATCATATATTAAAATCAAAAATACCCTGCTGCAATTTATTTACTTTTATTTTATTTAGTATTTTAGTTTATCTATCTATCACTATCAGAATTAATCCTTGCAAATAATCGCTAAGAGTATTGACAACCCTCTTATTTGCGTTGGGTGCAAGTGTTTGCTTTTGTGTGTGCAGGTGCGTTTAACGGGATTTTGCTTGGTTCTCCTACTTGATTGATAACCTTGGTTCTTAACTGAGGGAAATACTTATCTCTACTATACTGCATCATCCTCTCCTCTTCGGTGAAATACCAACGTAGTCTACAAGTAGCAGTACTTGCGATTAAACCCAAGGGTCGGGAAGAGTGGTGTTGGCATGGAACATGTTTCCTTATCCTTGCGTTGTCATGAACATCTCTGAAACCTGACATTGCGCTAGAAGTATCATTCAAGCTCTTGATGTACGACCATACGTACGGAAAGCATAGCGTGCACGAACATAATTTTGCAAACTATCTATGACAACGCTACAATCAAGAAGAAAAAGTTTCAGCTTACACACTCAAACTCTTCTTCCATGCAGTTAGCCACCATTTCCAAATAGCAAGCAAACGTTCTTTTTTTAAAACAAGACAAGCACAAGTTCTGGGGCCTCATGTATGACCACCATATACACTCTGACAAGGTTCATCTTCGGTCGTAGTTGCGTCTTCGGTGAGTTCACAAAGGTGACCCCACTACCAACTTCACCTACAGTTCGGAAACGTTGCTCATCCAGAAGACGAAGACGACCGCCTTTAGTGTGTGCGAACTCTACACGTGGAACATTAAGAACTTCCCCGAATTACAGAACCGCCGTGTGTGCACCTCCCTGGACTTTGGACTTTGAGATTGGTGGAATCAAATGGCAACCAACCTACATTTGATAACCCAAACTCTTTATTTGAGGACGTGATTACACACCTGACGCCCCCCTTGGGTGATGGCCAACACCAACAATCGTTCCCTAGTGAGGTGACTTGTTCGTTCCAAAGACACCCCAATGCGACTAGTCAGGTTTTCCCTTGCATAATAACATCCATGTCACCCCTAGCCCAAACGAAGCCCAACGAAAAAACATGTTAGAAGTTAATGGGCCCCAAACAAAACTTGGCCATATTTAATTCTGTAGCACTATTAGGCTATAAAACACAGGAGTGTGCATAGAGCGAAAAAATGTGCCAACCATGGCAAACAAGCTTATTAAAATATCCCTAAAGTTTGTGAAAAAACACTAAACTACCATAACCAACAAACAAAATTTCCCATTATTAGAATTGTATAAAGTTATATAAACTTGTATGAGAACATGAGATTCGCCATGATTCATGGGGATAACCCCCTACCATAGAAAATCCGGGAAAAAAGAAATTTATAGTATATAGCCAAACAGTAAAAATGCTACTCTCTCCATTCCACAATGTAGTGCGCCCGCGCATCCCGAGATCTAATTTTGACCGTAAATTTAATCAACGAGACCGATTGCGACGGGAGCAAAAATTATACCACTGAATTCGTACCGCAGTCGGTCTCGTTGGTTAAATTTATGGTCAAACTTAGATCTCGGGAAGCGCGGGCGCACTACATTGTGGAATGGAGGGAGTAGTATGTAGAGAATATCCCACAAATTTTATCTATATAGATGACACGCCAAAACTTTGCCATGAAAAATAATGTCAAAAGAATGCATAAATTTTGCAGGGATCCTAAAATTGCCACCTCAGAAACAATCTTAACAAAAAAGCATGCCAATTCTCTGTGTTGTAGGATGGGAATTCTTGGACACATGGTGGCTGTCATTGTTGTAGCATGGAAATTCTCTATGCCGTCGGCATTGATAATGCCAAAATATCATGGCAAATTTTGTTTTTAAGTACTTGACAAAATCATGGTAAGTTTACTTATCTACCTTTTTTCCCTACAATCAAGGACAAAAGATAAAGACTTTAAATTTAATCGTAATCGTCTGCTTCACTCCCACTGCGACCGAGGAGGGTGTTAGAAGTGTAAACACGTTAGTTACAGATGTGGAGAGATATAGATAGACTTGTTTTAAACCAGCAATAACTTGCCTTGTACTCCAATTCTATCCATGCATTATACTATGTATATAGCCCCACCAGGGTTAAATCAATGCAACACAACACAATAGAAATACGGAAACGATAACTGCCGCACGTGTGGATTTTTTAGACATGGAGCCGAACGTCCTTTCCACCATTGGATTTTGAGCACGCATATTAAAGCACATGACCACAGCCACATCAGCATATGAGATCGTTCGGTAAAACAAGGCTTCGAACCGAACGCACGAGCTTATCCTATCCTTCTCCTCGTCTCTCCACCACTCGCTCAGAGGTCAGAGCACACTGCTCTCTTCGCCACGGCCCACAGGGAGAGAGAGAGAGTGAGTGGCCTTGCGCCGGCGACGAGGCCCGCCCCCAACCAGATCCCGCCACCGTTGCGACGGCAGGGGTCGAGGACGACGAGGAGGAGGGATCCGCGGAGGTGCTGCTCGCGAGGGAGCGGCGGCGACTGCTCTCGTCGGCGATGGTGATGTGCGTGAGGCGGAGGCGCGAGGGAGGCGACGATCCCGGTTCGCGGCGGTCGCCGAGGGAGCCGATGGCTGTGGAGGATGCCGGCGTCCAGGAGCAGGCTGTGGAGGATGCCGACGGTCGCCGAGGGAGCCCGTGTGGTGAAGCGCGTGGCGGCTCCTCCTTATTGCGGCGAGTGGGCGGCAACAGCCATCGTGCAGGGCGCACGCACTGCGTGGTCGCCACGCTCGTCAGGTCATCGCACCTCCACCGCCGGCAAGCCTGCTTCCGGTTGTGTGTGCCGCTGCACGGAGCGGATGAGGTCGTCCGACTTAACGTACCAGCGGATGGGGGGGCGATTTCTTCTCGCGGAGCACTGGCCGTCACTGGCGTCAGATGGTTGCAGCCGTCACTGGCTACGCCAGGCCCGGGGCGGCGCAGGCAGAGTGACGCACCTGTATCTGATTGATTGTTACCTTAATCTTTCATCATGCATGTAAGTACTACGTCTCAGTCTATCTCGTTGGACTAATACTACTCTACTCCATTAGTAGTCTTACTCACTACTAGCACCTTTCTCGTCTGTACAGTATTCAAATTCTCACACTAAATTTTGCCATGTGAGAAGTACATGAATTTTTCCAAATTTTGTCATGCTTCAGCGTACAAAAATTACTACATTTGTCATGCGACCTTTTCAACATTCTCTAATTTTTTGCCATAATCCAGGACACAAAATGTGCTAATTAATGCCATGATTCAGGACACAAGATGTGCTAATATTGCCATGCAACAATTTACATTTCCCTAAATTACAAGAGGAGCAAGCCGGAGGCATCGAGCAGTTCTTCGATCGCATACATCATTCCTTCTCTTCGGCGCTTCTTGGTCGTCATCTACATTCAGGCACCCATCGACGATTTCAGGTGTTTTGCTCGCCTCCATTTTCCCCTTGCCCCTGTTTTCTCTCTCAAACGCAGATCATTCGTGTAGTAGGTACTTGCAAAGTTCATGCCAATTTTCATCTCTGTCCTTGTTCATACACAATGGCAATTTTATACTGTATAATGCTCTATATAACAAAATTCATGTGATTTGCCATGGCACTTTTTTACTTTTTGAAAATCATGGCAACTTTGTGTGAACATGATTGTGGTTTTCAGCTTGTATCCATGTTGTCGTCATTAGTTAATGCTCGAGATGCAAACTTACATATATTTGCCATCTCTAAACTTCAAAACTT